>BGZK01000177.1:0-639358 GCA_005406025.1 Eumeta japonica
AGCGCTGGATAAGCATCGAACTCGAAAACTCGGCTGGAATCGGAATTGAGAACAACACCGAGGTTGGAATGAGAGCGTGAGTGGGATAGAAATCGATACTAGAACTAGAAAGGGATTGAGAATGAGTCGGAATCGGAATCGATTATGGTACCGGAATTAAAATTCAGAGGAATTAACATCGGGATTCTGGTGATTGCTCGATATAAAACAAAAGTAAATAAACCAATATATATAAACCAATGTACATACGACATATTATGAATTTATGTTCTGTACAGTATGTTATTTTTTAATTTCAATTAAGTCGAACAAAATAATCAAATTTCGGTAAGAAATCGATTAGACTTGAAAATCAATCAATACAAAAATGTTACCTCACGACTTAGGTACGAAACAGGCTAGTGCCGGAAGTTCATAGAAATCTTTAGGTACTGGACGGCGTGATTAATCTCTCGTCTGACCAGGTTGTCCTTTTAGAGGGATACACACTCCCAGACGACAAAGCACTCGCTTACTGGAAATGCAAATGACCGCCATTATACAAAACTGGATTTCAAACGTAACAACTTCCTTCCACGTGGGACGCATCCACGAAAACATACATTTCAGTTTATTATTTTCTAATAATAACGCATTCTTAGTTTTTATTGTTTACATCGATTGTAACTTATTACTTAAGCCAATTTCATTAATTTTTATTTAATCTCCCCCAACAATAGATACGAGTACAATTTAAATTGCATATCGAAAATTGATCCAAACGCGTCCGGTAATAATAAAAGGTTTATTAAATATTTTTACATTGGCCTTTCTAAATTACATTTCCGTTATCCGCGTGGGCTTAGCACGACGTGTTTGCGCTCAAAATACAACTGTAATTTTATATCATCGATGTATTACAATCAATTATATTCTTAGTTGTTGATTTCACACGACATGAAATAAAATACACAATGAAACATGTTAAAAGAGGAGACAAAGGGTGCACGTTCATTGACTTTCTACACCTTTTGTTTATTTTCCACTTATAATAGGGACACGTCAAACTCGTCGCCACGTTTGTAACGATATAGAGGGTTTATTGACGCATCCAAAATCTATTTAAATCGTATTTTGCAATGTACCATCACCTCTAGCAGCTGTATAATTAGCAACATTGCCACAGACTGGTTTCTAGATTGTATACAGTTGCGCAACATTGTGCTAAGCCTGAATAGTAACGCGTGACCGATCCTTCTGCATGTACCGGTTTGTGTATGGCGATCTAAGGCTTAGTTGTAATTGAACTAGACATGTCCGACGACAAAACGCATCAGAGTCGATCATTATTACTACGACTAGTTAATAACGATCAATTCGTTATGTATATATAGAATATTGATTCCAAATTACGGTCACATCTCTAAATTGTAAAAGAAATATTTATGAATGTTTATTGATGATAAGAAGGTATTTTGTTTGTTTGTTAATTATATACTAATTTTGTTTGATAAATGTCATAGATATTTTTCTTTATAAGCAAGTAATTTTAGACTGATTACCAAAGAAAAGTTCGCTTTACATTCCAAAATTGTGTAAGAGTCATTCTAAAATAAATATATTAATTAACAATCAACATTTTTATTTAATTTAACTCCTACTATACTACACATTTTGCCGTATTGCGCCAACTACGAAAGTGGCGGGATAGTCGGCTTTATCGACTAGTCGATACATCTCTACTGCTTAGACAAATATAGACGTGGATTATTTTAATTTCAGTATTCCCCTTATTGATTTTACAAAAATATATAAAAATATTATGTATTTCTAATATTAAATTTTCTTGTTTGTCAATTGTCCATACATTAATTCATCTTAAGATTATATACTACCGTTAAATTAATTTATGAAATGCACTTAAATTGAGACTTAATAATGATCAAACAGATCAACTATTATTCAACTCAATACAAGTTATCGATTTTCGATAGCATATTAAAATATATGTTTATTTAGAGAATTATATTACAGTAATCCTAACGCAGAGTCCTAACCATTTTAGGTTAGGTAAGATAGACTTTTGTGTATCTTAATTTCTACCATTTTGAATTTTCGTCGTCTCAAAAGCAATCAGTGACACGATTGTCTTTGTTAATTCTCAACGCAAGTGCTCCGCATTATTTTTCCATTAAGCCGTGCTCGCGTTTTACTGTGGTTTTACCGCTCTCTCCGCGAGAGAATTACTTAACTGCGCAGTAACTTATCGACGAAAATCCGTTAATAAAATTATGTAGTTCAAAGCGGACGCACGGCCGAGGCGCGGCGCCTCAGCGACAGCGACAGTGCGACACAGCTTCCCCGCTCCTTATCGCAACGAGAAAAATATTCCATTGAAGAATGTTTTAAAAACCTAAATAATATTACCGAATACATTTTTCTTTAACGTGGAATTTTCGCATGTAAAGGAGAATGTTAGATGCATCACTGGCAAACTCTTGATCCTATAAAAATTGTAAGATTGTATATTTCACTTGAAACCCTGTATCCGGTTGTCGATTCTTTGGTGCTCGATAAATGAACGTCGATATCTGAAGCGGAATTTAAAGTATTAGACTTTTGACTTCGGTGTCGTGATTAATTAATAAACGAAATAGAAATTTCTACAGTAAAATAAAATGCAGTATTTGCAATTGCAAAGTAACGTATTTACTTATGGCACGCCGTTCGAAGACGTGGGAATGGGTGGAATCGCGACGTCTGGCCGTTGATACCGTAAGGAGTCTCAATGTTACTGTCAAAAAATTAAAAATTAAAAAAATTGCTCCGTGCCCCGGAGAAGAATCATATACCGCGCTGGTGAGGTGTCCGTCAAAAGCTCCGATTGAATCGGCATAGATAGTGCAAGGTTTAAGCAACTAAATCTAAAACAATAACTCTATCTGAAACTCTGGCAGGGTGTGTCTGTACTATAGTACATAAAGATGATCGATTTATAATATTAAGAAATTATATTCTCTTTAGACTATCGATCACAATAGTTTTATTTTCTCCGAGGAGACAGTTGTACAATTCAAAGCAGAAAAAACCACGCAGAGCACGTTAAAACACAATCGACCAGTGGCCAAACGAAAAAAGATTCAAACGGGCGACGGCCGAGCGATCGCGGTGTCCCTTTCGCACACACTTTACGATGTACTTTAAGTTTTTTTTTTAAGCGAAGCTTCTTAATGCAGGCTTCGGAATGGGGAGTCGGCGTAGACAAACTGACCGTTACGAAGCGGAAATGACGTCATACCAGAGCAGGCGCATTCGAAGGCTGCATGTATAAACGTGTTGCTACGGAATGCACGCATGCGTGATTATAGTATATACTGTATTCGTATGCCATACATAAGACCGGCCAAGTAAGAGTCAAATTCACGCACTGAGTGTTTCGTACATGGCACAATAATTTGTATAATGAACTTTCAAAAAATTTTATTTATTATTTTAAGAAAAATAACAATAATTTATAGTTACATTGCTATGATGACATTCTTAATATTGTACAATTTTATCAATCGTATTAATTAAGGTAAGTAAAAATGTACGAGCTGTCAACGAGTTGCGAAAATGAAACGAGTTAATACATGGGGCTATGCTGTTCTTTGTATTTTTGTAAATTAAATGCAATCCGGTAATTTGAAAGCATGGATTTTAAAAACCAAACATCCATTTTTCTATATGTCCAGTAATTTTTCCATGAAAATAATTTATCTGCCTTTAATTCCAAACACACCGTAAACACCATAAAATCTATTTTTATGAATTTTTGCGCAACTTAAATAAAACACACTTGGTGATTTTTTTAAATAAACCATCGCCCGTAGCCAGCTGCCAGCATGAGTTAGAATTGACGTCAATTGACTAAGTTTGACGCCCACGTTTCCTATTTATCTTGTGAAGTGATAACAGGGGAATGCAAACACAGGTTTTACATTATATTTTTATCAAGGCTAAATTTTTTTATCAAATAACAATTCAAAGATTGACCAATCCATCATATTACAATTTTTGTTATATCCACTAACAAATCGATTTCTTTATGTATCCAAGAAATTATTATTAGTAACCAAAATTGTTTAAAATATTTTATAATCTGAGAAATTGAATTCATGAGCATCTTAAAATACACGATTTTTACTGCGATTTATATAGATCTGATTCGACATACGATGACGTAATGCTTATTACAGCTAAAATATATAACGCAATGGGATATGGAAAAAAAGGAGCCGAAAATGGCTAAGTATTATAATTCGTTATTTGACGGAAATTCATGCTGCGACATGTAGCAAGACGTAGCATGCAACACAAGGCTGACTCTCGAATCTGTTCTTCCACCACAAATCCTCATGTAACTAATTCAATATTGATTTGAGAGGGCTGATAGATATCGTACACCTATACACATAAACAAATGTCACTATATGAATAAAAAAATAATTATATAAAAAAATAATTATATAAAAAAATAATTATATAAAAAAATAATCTAAAGGATCTAATTAGTGTTGCGTACTTAAGATTAATGATTTGAAAAAACACCAGAATACATTAATATTTCCCAACAACTCTATTAAATATATACACCTGCTTAAAATATCTATTAACTTTGGTCGAGCACTTTATTTATAAAGAGATATCGACTGTAGTGTTGTTAAAACATTGATAACAGTTAATTACCTTATCCATGTATACAACACCAAATAACAGTGGTAAGCCAAACAATAATACTAAAACCATAAATGTGAAATTGCTACTGTACTAACCACCAACTTCGGTCACTACTTCTTTAAATTCAAGAATCGTAGGTCACTATAGGCTAGATGTGCCCACGACTTCGTACATGTGGAATTTATTTAAAAAAAAAAAATCGCCATTTTTCTTCTGAACCGATTTTGATGAAATATGCCTATATGCCTTTATGTTGTCCCAAGCTACGCTCATGTTATCTGTAAAAACTTCATAAAAATTCGTCGTTTTGGAGATTAATGTGTTCAAACAGGCAAGTTGTACAATTATTTTTTTATTTAATTTAATTATTATATGTGGCAAAGGAACATGCAGACTATTGAAACGTAGATGGTCACCGCCGCCTATAGACATGCGCAACCTCAGGGAACTCACTAATGCGTTGCCGGCCTTTTAAAAAACTATGTTCTTTTCTTAACAACTCCTTATCGAAATTCGTTGAAAATATCGCTCCGATTATTCCAAATCGCCACCGATCGTATTGTATTCTATTAGAGCCAACGCGCACTTGTGATATATATCGGGCGATAGTTTGATGATTCTGGGATTCAGTATGGAGTTATATGGCAGTGCGCGCATTTGACGATTAATTTTTTTTCCTATTTGATCAAACTATCGAACAATTACCGGCAGGTTGTATAATGTGCACGAAGGACTACGCGAGAGCGCGCACTGCATTCAACTAAACCATCGCCCGACTATCGGTCGACTGCGCAATCAGTATGGCGCCGTACGTGAGTGCGCGCATTTGTTAAACTAAACTGTCGGTCGGTCGGGAACCATTTTCTGTCTGCTCCTGTACTAGAAGTGCGATTCTTTACTAATAAATCGGTGTAGTGTGCGCACTATCACAAGAACTATCGATCGACAGTTTGATCACGATCGTCTTACGACAGCGACTAAACTATCGGTCGACTAAAAATCACAAGTGCGCGCTGGCTCTCACTATCCCTAGATCACCCGTAATCAGTTTTCAGCAAATACTTTCGATGTACAGACACGCCGATAGTGATTTCTTTAGAGACTTCGACGTCGACTACGATCGAAAATAGTTGTCCGGATAATCCAAATTTTTTCGCATAAACATATGAAATACTATCTCTTTACCTTCGGCAATCAGGGACGATCATACAAAGGGCAGTAATCTTTATTTTCCGCATTCATCGCTCCAATATCTCTAAAAAGTTTAACGTCTTCGTAAACAAACAACCCCACTAAATAAATTCTTTCACTTGTTCCATTCTCTTGCCTCATACGAAGTTACATTCGGTCATACTTTCGCTTCTCTCAAACATGACATTTACGTTTAAGTCTCTTTTCGCGAAGCAATCGTTTATTTTGGTTACAATCTACTGCAAATGGTATGCTTACAGCACGATTATTTGGTGTTGATTACCTTATTAATAACCTCTTGAAATTGACAGGAGACTTACTCGTACCCTTTCAAAAATACAGAAAACCGTCCATGAATAGCTTAAGCGTCCACGGTGACGCTGCACATCTTTGTGTGACGCCTCTACGGATGTCAGACCGGTGTATGCTACGTTTACTCTGACGCAAGCATTGATGTCTCTATTAGAGATCACAGTGCCCTTATCAATTCATCACCCGCACAATACAAGGATAGAACATTCAGATAGGCATTTTATGATTGCTTTGGTCCTACATTCAATTAATATTAATGACATTTGAATGTCTAAGTTGCTTATTTAGATAATATTAAATTGTCTGTTTACTGTAGATAGTTTTGATTACTAAATTGATTAGGTATATGCCTCCTTGACTTAATAAAATAATATTAGAAGTATTCTATTAACCTATACCAAATGTTATATGGTGTAGCCTCAATAAATAATACCCAATATAAACATTTTTAATTCTCCATCAACACTGGATAAGTAATGAATTTCACGAAAATAATTTTTCCTAATAAGTGCTAGTTTTATCTAACATTCAATTTTGTTTAGCAGTAATTTATAGTTTTTTCTAAGAAGCACGAGTTGTAAAAAAAACGTTCCATAGCATCTAGCTCTTGGTAGTAAAAACACATTTAATTTGAAAACGTGTTTTGACAGTAACATTATATTCAAAATTCACTACTTTATTCACTCCATTTTTAGTTTTTAACAGTTTTTTTAGTCTGTTATATAATCGCCCGTGATGGTCAAACGTGAAATACAGAATGGCAAATACTGACGATCACTTTCAATCTCAATCGAGTATAAGTCAATAAGCGCCCTACACGTTCATGGTTCTTTATAATCGCCCAAGATGGACAAATACGAAAGAGGCGCCGATCGCGTTGATTGAAAACTTCGATTCGATGAGTTAGGTACCGCAATCCGAAAATTCCGTTTTTTTTTTGTCATTCAATCCATCAATTAGTTTATGTGAAAGTAGTCACTTGAATAAATAGATAAAATTTTATTGGAAAATTGATTTACTAAAAAAATTGATTAAAAAATCTACAACGATACGTACTGTATGTTCCTCAATCTGAAATACAAAAAACAAGGCGGGTAGATATACCTCTGCAATAAGTTATAAAAACATGACCAAACATAATGATTAGTACAACATAGCTCTATATACAAGCTTAGGTATTATATATTTATAAAGGTTGAACTATCGGATATGCAAGGCACATGGTTGTTACTATATCGCACCAGCAGCATCGACCATAGTGTATTTATATTTAAGAAGTAAAAGGAATGAAGTAATTGCAAGAGCGTAAATACTTCATTATCCTGTATAGAAGATAATTTCGGTTATTGTTGTAGTTATAAATAAATGGAAACTGTGTATGATCCATTAGCATACACTAAAGGTAACTTGTGCTTGTAACGAAAATACTAACTTCGACATATTCAAAATACATTTTCCGAATCCTAATCATTGAAAAAAAAAAACTAACTCTTATGTTGCGATTATTGACTTTAATCTCTCAATAGTGTTTTTTGATAACCAAAATAAATATAAAATATGCACATGAAAACGATACGAACCAGAGCGAAATCTAAAAACAGGTGACGTTTAATTCATCACAATAACAGAATCTATTCATTACGCACGGCGTGCTGCGCAAACACCGAAAACTATTGTTCTTGGCCGTAAAAGGAATTTCCTGCTGCGCTATCATTTCGTGTACATTCGATGATACGTATTATTGCGAACGAGGTGCTCGCACGCCACATCAAATATTTACAATATGTGTACATTGCGTGTGTTTGCGAAACACGTGTGGCCTGTAAAAGAAGGAACACGAGTCCCAAGGTTTATAAGTCGTTCAACGAAACCTTGAAAATTCTATTGTTCGTATCTGAACAATATTTTATAGAGCATCTAAAACTGAATATACCAAAGTAAGGTAATTGCTTAGCGGAATGGGGGAACTTGCATTTATTTTTTTATTGGTTTCAAGCAATGAATCCAATCATTGCAAAACGATAATTGAGGTCCAAAAAATATATTATTTTATTAATAATTAATAGTAATGAGTAATACTGTAGCTTTGCACGATTCGCGCCAAAACATCAAGCCGCGCCCATATAACATCGCTGCATCGTTTTAATCAACGTCAGATGATCACAATAAATAAAACCTCTAATCATAGTATCATCATAAATATACATTTATTTTGATATGTGAACTATGTGTATAATTGTATTCGAATAAACTATTTTTAACAGTAAGTACAGAACGACTTAAAAACACGATACATCGTTCCCCACTTCCAATACACTATTTTGTGAAGATTGCTTCAACATAAGTTTTATTTGCCGTAACATAAAAGTATTTATCGTATGCTTGAAGATGGGCGTCAATCGCCATGTATTTGTAAGGTGATTGACGAGACAGGAATGCAGAAGAAGTCTATGTCAACTTTGTTTTTCCATGGAGAAACATCTTACCGTATTCATATCGACCTTAGACAAGTTTCTAAATATGCGTAACTAATGCCTTATCCATTTGTAACACGCTTTTATTAGCTTGACCTGTCTGTATGTATGTATGTAACGGATTGTATCAAAATAATTTTCCCCTCCTTCTGTATTTTGGAATGATAATTTTGCCACGACTATTAAGAAGCGACAATAATACAAATAAATTAGCACCATCGAGTTGATTTAATCATGAGGCCAATGGGCGGACGATGGAACTGTTCAGAGACTACTAGAAAACCCTTCGAGTTTGGGCTCATTTGATTTGATCTGACGAATTCAATATTGTATTATGAATTCGGACTTCGAGTTCAATCGTAATACGCATTTTTTTCATGGCGTTTAAATGGGGTTAACGAGTATGCTCCGCGGCGTATGGACACTAGCAACACCAGTGCGCTGTAGGCCTTTTAAGAACGAATAGGATATCTGATGGAGAAAGTAGTAGATCACCGAAACTCCCACTCACTGGACGAAACGAAGAGCCGAAGCTGCAACTTTATATACTTTCTGTGAGAGTGTGGTGTTTCACCAGTCTAGATGGTTCATTTTCTTGCTGCAGCCAAGATGGTCATACCATGACTTAACCGCATTAAAATTTATTCAATAATGACAGCATTTGTTGGAAATGCGATTTCCACTCTGTTAAGGTAAAGGTACCAAAAAAAATGAAATAATGAATCTACGCAATTATTTGTATACTAACATGATAAACTTATTTTAATTCCAATAAATAAAAAATAAATTAAAGTATTAAATAAACAATATTTTTTTAATAATACTTCAATGATTTAAAAGTTCTTTTGTATAAAGCAAAAAAAGGTTTGACGTCAATGCTTTATTCTTAATTTTTCAAGATTATGACTTACCAGCGGTAAATATTTCACAACTGATTACAAGCATCCTATGTTTTATATGTTAATGAAAATTACATCACTCGCTTGGTTCATTAAAGTGTTTTTTTTCTACTATAAATTATTAATTCTTCAGTTCTAATAAAACTATCATCAAAGTTGTCAAAAAACTTAGGAGTTGTCTCTCGTCTTTAATAGGTATTAAAATACGTTCGATATCAATGTAATTTCATGAAGTATTTATGACGAATTGAAATAAAAAATACAGCCGAAAGTCGTAGTTACCTTAAAAAAAATTGTTCTCTATTCGTGACCATATTTCTTACGTATGGGCTCATGTTGCTTCATTTTTTTTTTGTAATTCCTACGCAACGGGCCCGCCTGCATTCCCATGTCGCACCGAGCACGGATCGGGTCCGACAGTAGCCCCAACGTTCGTTCTCCTTTACTACGCCAACGTCTTGGACGATTTGAACGTTCAAACGTAAACAGGTTATCGTTCGTGACCAAATAAAGCCTAAATTCATTATCTTTATGATAATAATACGACAGCAACCCGAATGTTGAATTACAAATGCACTCAACGCTAAAACACATTTATTTTCTCACCGGGTTCCGAATGTGGAGCGGTGATAATGGGCACTCGAGTTTATCAAAAGATGATAACTGTCAAAGTCTGTCATACCTGATGGCTCGGCGCATTCATTCAATTCCCCTGACGCATTTCTGCCGGGGAAGGGTAGGCACCGGCGGGAATCACAAGGTCATGCTGCTGGTATCACGTTGCATAATTGCATAGCCACCGACCCAACACGGGATTTATAATCACGAGCGAGGATACTCCAAAACCGCTATGATAAACATGAATACATCGGTGCACAAGTTCGTTGCACGTTTGTTTTCAAACGGGTTTTTTGGGAATTCCACTTAAAAATCCATTTGATCGTATATTTGATAAGTTCTCATTAAAAACGAGCGAAAACCGACATAAATTCAGTGTCGTACGTATGCACTTTTCGATAAAACATGTCACAGACGTGCACTGCACTCCGCCTCGGGATCGGACACGACGAATATGGCGGATGAATTTGAACTACGCTTGCGCCACTGGACCGAGCAGGTAAAAAACCTTTGAATGTAATCTGCCACACTGACACCTAACGGCGTTTAATTGAATTTTTCGCATGAGCACAGTTGTCAAGTAACTATGTACCATAGTGAACTTATAATGTTACTTACTTTTCATATCACTCATAGAGGGCGCTTTTAACAATAAAAAAGCTATCTGTAATAATTTATTGAAAAATGTATTATGAATTATTTTTACAGGCTACTAATAATTTAACAATATTAATACCCAGGCTTTTTCTAAAATAATTTGCTTTTTTGATATACAATTTATGATATATCAATAGCTTTCAGTCGTTAGCAACTACCAATCCGCATAGGATTAGTGTCCAATTAGGCTAATTTAAAATAATGTGATTTAGTTTTGACTTGTCTTCAAACGCCTTTTCAGGGTTTGCGTAGACAACAAGGAACCCTTATAGCAGGTATGGGCATCCTTTGACATGTTGTAAGCCAAACTTTAGTGTGCAAATACATTCACGGGCCGCGTTCAAAAGTAGTGCATTTTAAAGTAGTGTTGTAATTGGTGTTCTTACAACAGGCCGGATGCGGCCCGCGGGTCGGTGGTTGCCTACATATGCCTTATAGTTTCGCCACGTCCGTCTGTCCGTCCGTCTGTCTGTCTGTCTGCCTGTCAGCGGTTTAGCTCAGAGACTCTTAGTACTAGAAAGCTGTAATGTGATATGGGTACAGTATATATTAATCACACCGACAGAGTGGTAGAATAAAAATAAAAAAAAAAATTACGATATCCCACCTAACAGTAAAGTGATATGGTGATTTTTTTTCTCCTCTATTACATGGTGTCGGGGATCTTTGGATAGCTTAATCAAAAAATATTGCGGGTCTGTGAAAATTATTTTTCGGATCGAGTCGGAATCAATCAATAAATTGAGAATGAAAAGAAATTGACATCAGAATACGTAACGTATTTTGATGTGGAACAATCACAAAAAAACTGGCCTCGAGCATGTCGGACCATGCTCATTATATGCTTCCGGAGCCATTATTACAAATAAATGCACTATAGATGAAAAAAATACGTTGTCACACTTTTTCCATGTTGCCCGCACAGAATAGTTATAAGCATTTTAATTGCATATAACTAGAAAAACAAGTAGGTACTATAAAATTATTATAAAACTAAATTACTACAATTACTATAATTTATAGTAATATAAATTTTATAGTATGAAACTAAAGTAAACTAAACTGCATCAGCTAAGGAGCGTGTATCTTCATGGCACTTTTGTCGAGAAGCGCAGCTTTTCGGTAATAACTCAAAAACAATATATCCGATTTGTTTAAAATAATTTTCGTTGAACGAATTTAATAATCATTACCTTCATTATTTTTTTCATACTTTTTGGAAATACCATTTAGAAAATGTACGAGAGGATCAATTTCTGCTGATTTCGAAGCGATTATTTCTGAAATTATTAAGATACTCAGAAAAAGTGCTTAGAAACTTTAAAATGTGCTCTCTAAAACTGAATTAGTAGAATTTTTACTAATTGAAGTAGTAATAGTAGAAACTACATCAAAATTAGTAATTTTTAGTTGAATCTACTACAGATTTACTAAGTTTGTAGGCGTTACTTTTCAATTACTAATTTTTCACTAATTGAAAAAGTAATATGGCCCAACTTCACTATTGAATTAGTAGTTCTGAATTAGTAGTCACTTGACAATTAGTAAAATAATCACTTTTTTGTAGTAGAATTATACTTTTTAATTAGTAAAAAATTTACAATTTTAATTTGTAGTCATTTCTACTAATTGAAAGAGTGGATAACCACTTATTGCTGGTCGTATACTTTGGACATCTTAAAATAGTAGCTATTGACTATTAATTAGTGGTTTTCCACTAATTCAGTTTTAGAGAGTGTTTAAAAGAACTGTCGAAATATATAACTACACGTTGATGTTTGCTGAAACAAAAATTCCATCTTCTGATACATGTATGGAGTGAAGTATTTAGTTTTTGTGATTTAGCTACCAAATTGAGTAATGGCTTCTATAAGACACCTACGCTATAAATTTCATCAAAATATGTCCTGTAGTTTCTGAATAAAATTCCTATAACATACAGACGGACGGGCAGACGGACGAAAGGACATGACGAAACTATAAGGGTTCCGTTTTTGTCATTTTGGCTCGGCCCCTAAAAAAAGTTCATTACAATTACCTTTCTGTAAGGTCTTTGCAATGAACCTCACTTCTTCTAACCTCTTTTTTGTCAGGTTTCCTTATTCAACAAAAAACTCTTTTAGTTTCGCCATGTCTGTTCATCCGTCTGTCTTTCCGCGGTATAGTTAAGAGACTCTCACTACTAGAAAGATCCAATTTGGCATGAGTATAGAGATATTAAACACGTTAACAATGTTGTAAATTAAGATCTTTAAAAACATTTTTTTGTAGCACTTGTTTAGTACAATTTAAACAACGAATAATTAAATTATAAATATAATTGAAATCAATTAAGGTATTAAAAACAGTGTACGTTAAACGCGATATATTTTAAAATTACAATTGCGCACGGTAGTGCACGGGTGCTGTAATCAACCCCTCTTCCCGCACCCTTCGCATTTCTTATGATGGTCTTCGCAGCGTATACAATACCGCTCTTATATATATATATATAGTGAGGAGGAATGTTTTTTCTTGTCTATCCCATGATGTGGAGTGTAGTTGGATAGGCCGTTGAAAAATATTGAGGGTATGCGAAAACCATTTTTCAAGTCAGTCAAGTGGCTGACCAGCTAAGTGGCTGTTTTGGGTATGTGGAAAAATCCATGGAAGAAAACCATGACAGCTACAAGAATAGCTGTAGGAATATAAGTTACCGCGTAATGGTCAACCAACTTTAAAATGTACTTGGAGAAATATAAGATGCGTATAAATTCTATTGAAAATTACTTAGACCAAGTTGTTAATCATTAAACAACGAACTTAATTAATATGTTCTTAGTACCAAGCAAAAAATTGTCTTTTAAATCCGCAAATTGTGATGGGCAACTATGGAACCTTAGACTTCACATGGCCCGACACGCAATTAGCCGGTTTATACATCTATATTTCTGTGGTATTAAAACGGTACTATAATTGAACAGATTTCGTTGTTGACAGTGGACGACTATTGGCTATGTGCAAAGCGAGTAGTGGCAGACAGATAACGACCGCAGCGCACAACACGGCAGAAATTGGAAACAAATGCGGATGATCAGCTGTCAAAAGCGTTGATTGCAGTACAAAATCTAAGCAAAGAAATGGGCCATGACTGTTGTTGCGTTGTTAACTGCAAAATAACGGCCTCAATAGCAAATGTAAATTTTATATTTTCCCAAGAGCGTCCTACAAAATAGAACAACGAAAAAATTGATTGCTGCTGTGAAAGAAAGAAGTAAGTGTCATTCACGGCTCATGACATTACCTTAAATTATAATATTACTGGAACAGTTTGTGTTTATAATATTTTAAGTGACCACTAACATGTTTTATTTTATCATTTTAGTGTTGATGGTACACAATGGTCTCCAAACCTCGCGACAAAATTTGTAGTGAACATTTTATTGGAGGAAAAATCAGAGGAACAATTAAGTCCAAGCTACGTTCCTACGATATTTGATTATAGACACAGTCACATTTTACACCAGTGACGACACGAGCACCATCGATCTGTAAAAAATAATAAGAAGGATAAGAAGCTTACAATTAGTAAATTGGAAATGACTTACATGTAATAGCATTCTGGCATCACATAAACATTACTTAGGTTTAAACTGGTTTTGTATGGTGTTAGTGTCACAGATGTCTGACGAATTACGTGGGCTCGTATTAAGTAGCTCTGGCCGTTATGTCGCAGTTCTTCCACATTTCTTACATGCTCGGCTAATACTGATTTATTGCCTTTTATCTCAGTTTGTGGTTGGAAACTAATATTATGTGTAATAGTTTCAAACCCGGTTTTTATTATTATATTCATTTTACAGTTAAACTATTGAATAAATTGCACTTAAATAATGTCAACAATACTATTTTAATCTTTGGTTTTATTTATATTTGCAAAGAAAACTAACAATGTTTACATTGTTATTATTTGACAGCTTCCGCAAATGTTGTAAACGCTACGCGTCGCCACCGTCGCGCACATAGCCAATACGCGGTTGGATATTATCGTCGACAGGGCGTAACTTTGGAGGGGCTCGCAATATATAAGCATGGACCGGCATATATAGAATTGGGGGTGTTTATCGTCCGTACGCAAGCTCGAGTTGTACGTGTTCTCGCAAATTCCTTTTGCAAACGTCAGCAAAACTCTTGGTGGGAAGGAGGGACACTACTTTCAAATGAGCCGATCGTATCTAACAACGGTAACGACAACAAATAATGTTTTCAGCTCTGAATAGACAAAAAAAAATTGCTCATATTCTTCAATTCAAAATTATCAGCATTCTTGTTCAAAGTCCTTATAGGTATAAAAATGGTTTAATTGTTAAATTTAAAATATTTTGTCAAAGATATCGCAAGGAGAAGGTTAAAGGGCACGCGAGGCGTCCGGCCTCCGTGCTGAGAGACGCGAACGTTTTTTCTAATTGTAAATTCAAAGAATGAGATGTTATTCGATTCGCGAAAATAAAAGTAGAGAGAGAGTTAAGACGTGTCTAGGATAGACCTAGGACCTAGAGAGTAACAGAAACGAAAATAATTCGATGTAGTTATTGTCCTATCGAAGTTACACGTATATCGCTGCATATATCGGAGAGCTAAACGAATAAACGTAGTTTGTGCCGCTGCCGCTGTTCAAGATCTCGAGTACCTAAAATGCTCAGCTATCAGTTAAAATATATTTTGGGCGAAACAACCGATTTGATCGAAACTTGCGGTTTTCATTGCACTTTTTTATATAAAAAGAATTTTAGATTTTAAAATCTATCGATAGAGAAATCTAAAAGTTATTTCAATTAAAAAAAAATGAAGAACGATATTTTTGAACAATTTAATTGTTTACAACTTACGACAAAGGACACAGTTTTTTAAGCACAAAAACAAATTTTATTTTAAAAATCGATATGTAAGTATTATTACGAAACAAAACTTTTATAATAAGTTTTCTTTCACCGTATCTTGTAAAAATCGAAACGATCTCTATCAAATTTACCATATTCAACACACTTTTGTTTAGAATAAAGTTGATTTTATTTTGGAATTGATACTATATAAGATATTTAGGAAAAATATTTTTTAAAATAATCAAATTCTTTCAATGCCGTAAACCCCATTCCAATCGGTTTTACATACTATTTATAGTTTACATACCCACATGTATATATACGTACAGATAAAGGTCCAGCCCGGGAGGGGGGTCATGACCCCATAACCTCGACCTGGATCCAACTTTGATGGCACTCGTTTTTTATTCGTGTGATTATATCTATTCTATATTCGTGTACCTATATTCGACTATATATTCATACGATTACATACATTACGTTTGGTTTGAAATTCCAAGAGACCAATTCTAAATATTACACAGTATGTCTGTCTAAATCGTTTTTACCTGTAATAAATTGATTCTTAGTTAGTCCCATATAAGATACTATGAATGTGTACCGATACTACGATAATTAAATGAACTTCCAAGCGCAGTTTAAAGATACTCACAATCATTTTACTCCAACCACTTCTAAATTGCTCAAAAGATTTATATTACATACTAGATTTTCCCCGCGGCGCCGCCCGCGTCGACATCAAATCTTTCATCATTTATATCGACCGATCTCTCCGTTAACCAAGATCCCAACATTATCCTTGCTTTCGATTCAAGGTCTGGCACACTTTTGATTCTAATTCCAGTACCGAGCTAGATCCCTTTCCTTATCAAAATATACATAATTCACCCGCGGCTCCGGTCGCGTGAACGGACAACGAATTCTTTCATCTTTTTATATCAATCGATGTCGTTGTAAACCATTATCCCGTTCTCGATTCCATACCAGACGAACCGCGCACCGCGCCGCAAACTCGCACGCGGCACGCCAATGCGATTATGACCTATTATATTTTTTTTGTTACTACTCCGCCATTATACAACTTGTAGTAATGATTTTTGCCAGAAATTTTTTCTAGATTGAAGTGCTTATAAAAGTGTAAACAAAATCTGAATAAAATTAACTCTTTTAACATAATGAACAGCTAAATTTGTAGATACTGGAAAAAGCAAATTATATTTGTTCGGGGGCCATGTCTTATCGTATCTAGAGAAAAAAATGTAAGTAGCCCATCCCGTATCTTGTACGTCTAAATGTTTATCTACAAAGTTTCATAAGATCTAGTTACCTTGTTTAACAGTTACGGAAGAACATACATGCATACAGAAGAAAATTAAAAAAATTGTCAATTTATTTTCAGTATAATATATAGAGCCTATAAACACGATATCTCTGAAAACAAAGTAACTTATTCCATCAATCCTTACTGATTTATTATTAGTATTGACAACACTGGTTTTCCGTTCACGTCTTCGCCCACGTGGGGGTAAAACGTATGCTTTCATCTTTTAAATTGATCGATTTGCTATTCTTGGTATTGTGCCGGATTTCGATTCCGGTCGCACTCTTAATTCTAATTCCGATCCCGCACTCGGCTTCGACCTGATCATATTTAAATATCGGCCCCGGACCCGGTTCGTTCTCTTCATCCCGCTTCCAATTTCGTTATTGCTACAGGTCACAGTTCCGTTTTTTAAAGAAATACAGGCTGTGTTTTTCGGGGATAGTGTAGTTTATTAGAAATGATAGGTCTTTTAGAATCGATGCAGTAATTTGCTTCAATAATACAAACAAGCAAACCTAGAAGATAACTTAGTATCTTTTTAAATCATAGTCTATATTTTATTCAAAAATAAATATAAGCTACGTTACGGTAAACTTTCACCCAAATTCGTTTAGTAGCTTTTGGTGGTTACGATTAACATTCACCTTCATAAACTTTCACATTTATAATATTAGTGGGATTAGAAATGAAATGGTTTTATTAGATCTGAATAAAAACACATATAGAACCTGATATTTATTATATGAATTTTCACGCATGTTTTATTTTGGATGTTGTTTATATTTTGTATAATCAGAAATTGTTCATTTTATTTATCTGTCCCATTCAATTCTAAGTCCCTTGTTGATTATGAATTTGGTTTAGTGGTTTACTTTAAAATAATCAGCAGGTAGTGGTATATATACCAAGTTTGAAATAGGTATATAAAAGCTCAATGATAAGAATTGAGAAAGAAACCTTCCGAAATTTGATTTATAATATCATTATGGTCCGTAACTGCTTAAACACTGTTAAGATGTCAAAAAAGCAAAAAGCACATTAGCTATATATCTAAACAATATGTCATCATAACAAATCACGTCAATTATTTTACGCGAGGTGTATTTAAAAAAAAAAAAAACAATCAAGAACGGAACATTGTTTAGAATTATTTATTTACATGGTTATTACAGCTGTTAGTTGCTTAGACACCATTAATAAAAACGAAGTTCAACTTCGATTATTTTCTTCTAGTTCGATGACGCAATGCCAGAACTGCCAGGAGATGGAAGACGGTGTACAACAACAGCAAAGCTAATACGTCGTCCCAGAGTCTGTCGCTCTCGAAATCGTATTGACTAAGAACTTGGTCCCCGGTGCTCAGGCAGGTAGAAGTGAGTCTTCCGACGTTGCATGCTAAATAACAGAAGTAAAATTAAATACTATCAATCTCTACATATATTTTATCTCTTCGAAGAAAACTCTGTCTTTCTTTCTTCATATATTATTAACTCTTGAATTGAGCTTGTTATACTCAACTCAATCAAAGCGTCGCCCGTACTACATAAATAGTTATGAAATGAGTTAAAATATTTTCTAAGAATTATTGTACCGTCATATGAAATAATGCTTATGAAGTCTTTTTCTAAATCTTATATCATTTGTTTCCTATAAACCGTTAAGAACACAAAAGGGCAACAACGTTATTCTATTGCGAGGAAGGAGTCCATAAACTACTAAAGTCGTCGTAAACCGAACAATATGCTCACTTTACGACGACTCCTTGTGAACGGAGAATCAATGATGTCGTCGGTCATAGAATGTGTCCCGTATAGACAAGTCGATAGGTGTAGACCATTTGGGCACAGATTAAAAAATTGTCGCCAAAAGGTTGATCTATTTAAGTCACCATTCTTCTCTAAGGCGTTACCTAAACGAAATCCCTCTAAAAAGTCGCATATTTTCGTATAGGCATAGAAAATAACCTATAATTCAATTCTTGTATTAGTTCAAAAACTAAAATAATTATCATCATCGTTTAATTTTTCTTGATTCCCTTTGTAGTGTATAAAAAATATCACTACAAATGTAAAACAGTCAAATGTTTCAATCAAATGTCAGAAAGTGGTTTAAAATTGGCGATAGACGAACAGACGAAGGAAAATAAACGAAAAAATACGTTGTTGTCTAAAGGGACCATATTATATAAAGCTACGCTTTATGTCCTAGCTTTAAAGAGTAAATCTCCTATAATCTACATTTTCATATCTCTATTTTTTATTCTTTAATCGCCACTCGTACAATCACTTCATAAGAAATATTTATTTTAGGTGTCACTTTTACTCAGCCACCAATAAATTGTAGGCTCAAATTTAAATAAAAATACTTAATATAAATGCTTTATTTTATTTTAAGATTTTGTTTTATTTATAGATATCGATATTTTGTATATATATGTATATGTTCCTTTGAATAAAAATGTCTCGATATATTTATAAAAAGCTTAAAAAATATATGGGTAGGTGACTGAGAAAACTTACTAATATTTTGAACACCTTCCCACTGTATGATACTCATCGCTTCATTTGAATACATCAACCAAGACAAATTTCTTATCCAAGACAAATATTTTGGTATCGAACTGTAAAATAAACAAAAAAAAAAAAAAAATTAAAAATTAGTAATATTTTAAAACGTCTTAAACAACCTATTGTATGTTCACCTCAACTTGATAAACAGCCCTGAAGTCATCATCAATGAGTAATCGAACGGAACCAAATAAGCGATCGCCAACGGCATCGATCCAAAAGCGCACGAGAAGAACGAGCCTGAAACGTAAAGTTAATACAAACGGCAATTCGATTGATGACAAGACATACACACATATAAGCTGTATTGAATAATTTACGCCCTTTACCGCACGCAATGGCAACGTTGAGCACCAAAATCGACAGAAAAACGGTAAACGAGAAGGCGCGGAATGTGGCGCGCAGGCCCGCGATCCAGTACACCACCAGAGTGAACAGCGTCGGCTCGACCAACAGGCCGGGCAACTGCAAATTTAACATTTCGTTTTGCTCACAATCACAATAACTTATGTCGGTTTATAAGCCTGATGTGAAGTGTTCATGTGGACTAAAATATTTTTAAATGGCATCGAGTAATGTTATTGATACAGCGATATACTTTTAGTATATCATTACTATTCTTCCTTCTTTATTATCATAATTTGCTTAATGCAATTTTTTTTTAATGCATACAAATCGAGCTAACAAAAATCTCACCAACGCGATCATTCTTGCGATGTAATATAGGGGAGTGGAGTACAGTCCGGCCCTCAGTTCTCTATGAAATAGGGGAAATTCTTCCGGAAACATGTTTAGTACGGAGTACATAGGACTGAAGGTGTTTTCCGCGATGATGATGAAGAGAGCGCCTTGAACATCCTGTATGCCCTCTTGTGTCAGTCGAGCTGTACCAAGGAAACATAATCCTGCTGTCAGTGCTATAGCCTGAAAAAAAATTAATATGTTTCTAAAAAAAAAACTCTAAAAAATGGAACTTGAGTTTGTGTGCTGTCATCAAAATTTCCCACTGTTTTAGAGCAAATGTAACTCGAAATATTGATATATTTAATGTTTTGTCAGATACCTACTTATAAATTTTTCGAGTATGTACACCATTTTCATGCCATTACATCGTAACTCTTTAATTTAATAAATTAGAAGTATCCCTCTATATCAGTAGAGCGGCGACGAGTTGCTAATGTGTTCAAGATTTAAAGAAATGTACTTACTAATTTTTGAAAAATTCGCAATATTTGTATTTTTGGATCTCGTATAACAATCAATAAATACCGATACACCAACCAGAACAACTTCGTGAAAAAAAACGGACTTTTGAAACTATCCCCTTTATTTTTCTTCAAATCCTGAAAAAAAAATTAAGTTCTATCTGAGTTTATAGATATTATATTTATGACATTCTAAATTTACTATTTTTTGTAACGTTATGTTAAATATACGTAATCATAAAAAAATAGTTTTTTAAAGCCCAACTTTGAAAAGAATTTGAAGTATTGTACAGTCAATACATGTTTTTGTTCTTGTGATATTAATCAAAATAGGACAGTAGAACAATTGTTTTTATAGGCTGACCTCGTTCTCACTGTTCATCAAATGAAATTCTAGATGTATCTCCATATCCAACTCTTTCGCAGCATCGCTGACGGCAAATCGATCGCATACGCTCTTTATGGCCTGTCTCGAAGCTGATTCAGACCCAGGAGTCAGTGCTAAGAGTTTGATGTAGAAATCCGTAGGATTGTACGTCAAAGGGCAGTGATATCCGAGACTGAAATAGTAAACAAACCGTGATGAGACCGATGTTGAACTGGAATGTGCTTACTCCCTTGCGAGAATTTAACTTTTTTCGAGTGGTACATTATTGACAATAAGTTTGTCCGTAATAAAAAAAACCTGTCAAACCCAAAGGAGTATATTAAATTGTAGGTATTTTATCTATTGAAAAAAGAAATAAACGCTCTATAGACAGGTGTTCTTTTTTAATTTTTAATTACTCACTCTCCTAATTTGGAGAAAATTAATGGAAACATCTGACGACAGACTAAAAAAGGAGAACGAACTTCAATATCGCTTCGCTGATGGGATCGTCATTATTTATGGCTAGTTCTTAAGAAAATTCAAAAATCGTGTCCATACTCACTTTCAAGTATCATCAACAATATGATATTACTTTATTTTTTTTTATGGAAACTATAGAACTATAAGTGTATGTACCATGCACAATTTTACTATTTTTGTTTCAAGATAAGGAATAGCAGTCGAACGAACACCCTGAAAATCATTTCATCGTCATGTCCCATATTCCATATTACAATATTCTTTCTCTAATTCATCTTGATTAAAAAAAATTTTGTATTTTTAAGTAAAAAATACAATAATTTTTTTTTAATCCTTTTGTTACATATGGTAGTTTTTATGTTTTTTTTTAGTTTTCGAAAATAGAATATAATGGTCGTCTGAATTTGCTTATAACAAATTGTCAACTTAATCAACAATTAATTTATTTAAGAAAAAATTTTTTTTCAGTTATTCTATCGAGAAATAGCAATTATGATTTTTAAAGAAAAAATAATTAGTAAATTAATTACTTAACAATAAAATCAATTAAAAAACGGTTTTAAACAATTAAACATTTTAATTAAGAATTTTTTTTTAATTCGTTATTTTTTCTAGACAATAAAATAGTGAATATTTTTTTTTCACAATATTAAAGTAGTCCTTTTGTTCATAAACAATTTATTAACAAATACAGTAAAAACTGTATACCTATAGGTATACAGTATACCTATCACTCTTCGCCCCTTTAGGGGTTGAATTTCCAAAAATCATTTCTTAGTGCAAATCGAGAGCATATCCAGCAACAAAAATATTAGAACGAACTCATCCATAACAAAAAAGCTAGTAAATGCTTTATATAATAATTATTTTATTTATCACAATCAATGACAATATAGTAGATTACAGTTTTCTTTTAAGGTAGTATTCTCAATTAATTATATGGACTACCACACAAAACAAATTATTTTTATTTTATGGGAATTACTTAAACTAGGTAGCGCATACATTCTCACCAACTTAAAGGATGTCCTATTAAGGTCATCGTCTAGCCCGATCATTAAACCGATCAATTCATTGAAGATCACGTCTATCAATGGCGTTGTTATATTCTTGAAGTGGCTTTTCGATTATATATTTAAGAATATTTATATGAATAGTCCTTTATGGGATTTTACATCGCACTATTTAAAATAAAATAACAATAATAAAATGAATAAGTTATTCTAATGTTATATGAAGAAATAGTGATTTTATTCAATTTAAATTAGATTTCATTTTGACAATGAGTTTTATTCATAAACAATAAGTTAAATAGCAATTTACTATACTTTTTAATAACATAAATAACAATTCATATTTAAAAAAAAAATGTATAAAACGTTGAAATTATATTGAACTAGCTACCGCTCAATTGTCCGTCTGCATAGGCTTAAGATTAAACCTTTATCCTATGTACACAATAACACTTAGTCTATCAATTTTTTAGTTTAATCTTAAACCTAAACTCGTAAATATCTATCCAATTTGGTTGAGTAGCTTTTGGGTGACGTTCGAAGAAACAAAAAAAACCCCAAACAAGAAACCCAAACACCGTATTATAGCTATTTTCCCAAATATCTTCAGTATACGCAGACAAGCTTCTGTTATAGTTTTATAATCGCGTTAGTCACTGTAAATTTCATAAGTTCATAATAATACCTTTCGAAAAAATTTAATGCTCCTGAAGCAGTGCCAGTATAAGCAATTCTGCCTTCGGCCAACAGAACCAATCGGTCAAAGTGAGCTACGAGCTCGGATGAAGGTTGATGTATGGTACAAATAATGGTCTTTCCCTGTACTGCGCTAGCTCTCAACAAAGACACTAATTTTTGTGCCGAAAATGAGTCCAATCCGGTGGTCGGTTCGTCGCAGAAGAGCAGCCCGGGATCGGTCAAGAGCTGTTGAGAAAAATTAAAATTCCGATACAGGGTAATAAAGCTAATTTAAATGTAAACACATTTTTTTTTTAATTGAAATAAATCATGAAAAGTATTTAAGCACGTTTAAAGTATTTCTGCAAAGGTTAAGATAAAAATATATTTTACCAATTTTTTTTCGATACTGATTATTTTTCTAGAAATAATATGTTTTTAAGTAACATTTTAAGTTTCATTGAAGAACTAGAATCTAAAATAATATTTCATACTTCAAGCAAGAACAAAACGACACTAGTCTTTAATATAACCAACGTTCTTTTCTTTAATATCCACGTATCCATTTCTCAGTTCCATTAATATCATTGATCGCGTAAAGTCCATATATCTTTTGCTTAATACCTCTGTAGCAAAAGCCAGTCGCTTCCTTTCGCCCCCGGACAAAGTCTTGTACCCGTCGAGTCCGCCGATGCGCGTGTGCCTGGCGCTGTACAAGCCGAGTTGGCGCAGCAGCTGATTGACGCGCCGCGTCCGGCCGACGCGCGACATCCGACGGTCCATGCGCAAGCGAGCCTTGAAATGTCATTAATCATGGAGCTAAATGACTAAATGATCATATAACTTCGGGTTTAAAACGTTCTCAGCTCGGTAAACTTCGTGAGACATCAGATATAAAAACCGGTTGGACTTTGTAAAGTCCAAGTATAATTCGCGCCATGAGCGTTCTTTATAAATTCAAATTTAGAAAATAAAAATAATTTCGAAAAAATAAAACGATTTTCTGAATTTTCGAAAACTTTGGATTTTCATAGTGAGAAGAAAAACGTTCTACACATCAATCAACATGACGGTTGATACTCTGACCTACAAATGTCTGGTTGTAATCGCAATGTTCTATATGATATACTTAACAATTTTAGAAATTTTCCTCTTACTTGTACTATAAGACCTTGCTTTTTGACAATTTTCATGAATCTAAGTCAACGGGAAGGTTTTATGAGTGAATTTACGGGTTTCAACAAATGTGACAAAATAGCTGTATCTTTCGATTGGGTTAGTTTAGAAGCTTATTTTTTTTACATTTCGAAAAGATCGCGAAGTTATATTGTCTTATTATATTTCTCTTTGTCGTGAGAAAAGGGTTCTTGACAGATGATCAAACAAACAGACAGACGAGCACATAGACAGACCGACATCAATATGATCCGCAGGATCATATTCTCCGTCAACACCTTTTAACAAAAACAGAGAGAAAGATCCTATCCTATTCTATTTGCTTCTATTCTATCCTATTCTATTCCTATCCTATTTGCTTTACTTTTTAGGGGTTAGTTTTCTTAATATTAAATAATGAGTAATTTCTTTCCTGAGTATAATTAAAACGAATGTTACTTACTAAGAAAAAAAAGATAATATTTAGATTTTTAGTGTATTGTTAATTTTAGTATTTTAAATGATAGTTTTTTAATAGAGTTTATGTATTTTTAACGAACTGAGAATTATTTTAGTAGGAACAGTACAGTGGTACTGGTACTGTTAAGCCATCAAAAATTTTTTTTTATTGATATTGATTTTATATTTTATTTTATTAGATTGCGGTTCACATTTTGTGATTAAAATACATTTTACTTCCATTTCATATTGTTTTATTACGCTTTTCCCATTGAAATTTGATGGTTTTAACTGAAAAATTGTATTAAAGGAAAGGGTGTCTTTTACACAAAACGTCATGTTTGTTTTTTTAAAAATCTCTGTTACTATAAAAATTAAAAGAAAATTAGTTTAACAGTATTGAATTTAAAGTACAAAGGTATAATAAAAAAAAAATAACAAGTCATAATATCGTAGTTCGCGATACATTTGTTACAAAAGGGTAAAAATATGCACCAAATCAGAAAACCTGCACGCCTGAACATTTTGTAAAAAATAGATACGACAAGAGAGCGACGGTATATAACGGGGTATTAATTAAGCTCTTTCATTTGATACCCAACATGGCATTATTAAAAAAAGTTATTTTTATTTCATGATTTTATGTATTCGAAAGGGCACTATATTCAAATTAATACGAAGTCATATAACCTATAACCAGATAACGCTTCAATGATATATAATCAGTCAAATTAAGATACGTAGTTTAGAAACGATGAGAGAACAGATCAACAATACTTACATACCGGTTAAAATCACAACCCTCCTTTTTGTTACGCCATAGTCGACTAAGAATGAACGGTTATTCTTTTAAATTGTTTGTTCTAAAGTTCAGTCCAGATTAGGTTTATCATAGTGTGAACAAGATTAATAGTTTCAGAAAGTAATGTATATTAAAAACAATTAAGAGGCGGTGATAACTATCACATAGGATGTCGATCGTAGGCTCCATAGATTAAACAAAAAAATTGTACGTAAGTTATCGGTTTCTTATATTTTATATAAAAATGTGTTCTTTTTATATAAGTATATTATTTTATATAATAGTTAGCAAAAAAAATATTATTACCATGATAGACAAGTGTTCGATTACTGTGAGGTTTTCAACAAACAAATCATCCTGGTGCATGTAACCGCTCTCCCTGTGCATGAAATCCCCGACTGGACGTCCATTCATCACTATTTCACCTTCTACTATTGTTCCGACTGCAAAAAATGATTGCTTTGACTACAAGTATAAATTTTTTAAAGATATTTTGCATAACATTTTTCCATTAGTGTTCCAATAATTATTCTCATAACTTATGAACCATGTAGAGATACTACACTCTTTAGGTAAAAGTAATAAAATAAAAATCCAGAAAAAATCGATTATTTAAACATCTTACCGGGACTTCTATGCGCTAATACTGACATCAACGTCGTCTTGCCGGCACCACTGCAGTAGAGAATATAAAAAAAATAGAATATATAATCAACAATTAAAAATATTATTAACTAGCTGTCGCGCCCGCTTCGCTGGGTAATTTTCATTTATAAATAAAATTGCGAAGGATTTACGGAATTCGAAAAATGAGTAGCCTAGAATCATCTACAAATCATCCCGCATCGAATGGTCCCAGTTCCATGTCTATACGTTTAGTAGTTTTTACGTGATTGGCGAACAAAGACAATCTATTTTCATTATATATGTATAGATTAGAGTTCTTGTAGTACTTCTAATTTGTTCAATAAAGTTTAGCACTGAATGTAAACTCAAAAGACTGTGCCACTGGGTAGTTTTCTGATTCATTTGCAAATTCAAATATCAATTATGTCTGTTTTTCACGATGACTGCAAATGCCTACCACTAAAAGTGCATCGGACATTTGCAACTCTGGGTCTAGGTGTCCAGCCTGTGCACTTCTCTGATATGTCGTTACGCTACGGTTACTTCGGATAGCAAAGAAGAGAAAAACCACTTACAGTCCGATGTAATTAGTTAGTATGATCGTCTTGAAAAAGTCTTTTGTAAACCAAAATCTTATATATTCGTCTTGGACAGCAAAGCGCATTAAAACTTTTACATAAAGTTGCATTTTAACCCGTTATCTATATTGTACGGCGGTCGACGGCCTTGAACAAGGATTTCCATTTATTTAAGTGGTAAGCGATTTTAAAATTTTTGTAACATACAATTATTGGTCTTCCCTGTACTAGATGGCTGGTCGTCTATACAAAAGTGTATGAGGAGTCCTTAACTCGGTTATCGCTAGGCCATTATTAAGAAGGAGCCCTTTTTCCTACGTATAGTTCGGAAGTAACGCGAGTCGACTTGTAACCCTAGACTGTCATAGTGATATTTCCAGACGACTGCCGCTACGGCGTCGGCGCCGACGTCGCGTGTCATCGAAACCGTTAGAAGGTTGTGGCGGCTTGGGTCATTACACACATTGGAACCGCGATCGAACCCAATTGCTTGCCAGTGCATGATTAATATAGGAACATTATTTACGTACGATGCTGGATTTCACAAAATTACATATGTTAATTAATTGCCAATGGTTTTATCCATACCTTCTGAAAAACTAAAAATATAGTTTATTAAAATACGTTTATTAAGATTACGATCAAGAAAATTGATGACTCGTCACCTTTTTATTATAATTTTGTTTATATGATAATCGCGACATTTCTACGCGGTAGAAGAACAATGGTAGGATTTACAAGCGAACTCTTGTCCAACACGAGTTCATCTTTTTTTAGTTGAATAATGATGTGAAAATGTATACCTGCACTAACAGCTTCTTAATAAACGGCCATAGGTTATCGAAGTTACGTCGCAAGCTAATAATGCAGGTTGAGATTAATTAATCCGTTTATTACGTTAATTCACGAAAAGTTAATCATCACTCACCTAGGACCCATCAGCGCGACTAAGGTGCCCGGTTTTGCGATCCCGCTCACTAGAAACAAATTAGAACGTTCTGAGCTCGTTTTAATTTGACATCACTCTATCATATCAATCGTATGAAATCTTAATCATTATCTATGAACGTATTATCAAATATTATTTGAATGGAATGGAATGGAATAAATGGAAATACAGATATTAATGCGAAATGGATCGGTATTAATCTATCAGATTTCTCACTATTTTCATTCTGTATCAGTCTGATTACAAATACTGGTTCTTTGTTACATAATTATTTCCAAACATTTACATAAATTAATAATTATTAACATCAAAATTTCTGGCCAAAAAAAATAATGAACTAAGGTTCCATATGTACCCAAAACAATACATAATTTTAGATTGTTCTATGGAATTCTCATTATATATCAGGCTTGGTTATTTTTCACTATTGTATTTGGCACTTCAGTGATATTGATATTTAAATAATTTATTTATCCAAAATCTCTTTTTATGCCCATTCTTATTATATTATATTTTACATTTGAGATGTATTTATAGATCCATTAGCAACTATAATTTTACCAATATTCAGTTTTCTAAATTAACCAGTTTCGGCGGGAATGGGCTGGAATAGGCGGCCATGCATACATATAGTAGATTACGTACAAGTGGTTCTATAACTATTTCGTCTTTCCGATTTCCATAATATCCATCAATATTATTACGTTACAATTTCGGGAAAACTAGCGATTATATAGAGACGTAATTTTCATACAAACTTTTTTGAAAAAGACTCTAAAATGCTTTGTTCTAAAAACTAAAATATTATTTCACCGTTTGCTGTTTTCTAAGAACTCTTAAGTATTCCTTCACATTTTAATTTTTTTCCTTTTATACCAATTTTAAAATTGTGAATACTTAATACTATGTATAATTTAAGTCTATAAATTTAATCTGTAATTATGAAAATAAATAGTCACTAAATGAAGTACTAATAATGAATCATAATTTTAATTTGAAGCTTTTGTGTCTAAAGTCAGTTGTAACATCATATCGAAACGCAATTCTTTTGCCAATGCAATGTTAAAGTCTAAAATACTGCACACTTTACAATACCGTTGATGGGTTTCAGCGATAGATGATCATGTCCGACTCCTTACCTCCGTTCACTAGTCGCTTCAGCATTCCTCCTCTCAAAGTGACATGAACACTGAGGTCCCGCCATACTAATGTCGCCGGGCTCGAGGGTCTGACTCCTCCCAAAGCTTCTTCTACTTCCAGAAAAAGAGGTTCGTACTTGCTTCTTTCGAATTCGTCCTCTACTAGTTTGACAGTCGAAGTCAGTTCCTAGTACGATTAGAATAAATTTTCTAATTCTGGTATTATCCAATATATAATTATTAAATAATTATACGATATGTTTTTTTTATAAGCACGGTACCCGAAATTTCATTTTCAAATTCAATAAAAAATGTTAGAACTGTACATTCTGTGATAAAAGAACCTATAATTACATTCAGTAAGTATATGTAATGTCCATACATCAATTTCTGTTTAGTTCTTATGTTATTTGTTAGTTATGACTGTACAATGAAATCAAACAAACATTACATGGATGAACGAAATTTTATTTCGTATTGTCCACGTAAAAAGCTCAATATTAAATTTTATTAAAAATTCTTTAAACACGTTTTTTTAAGAAGTTGGCCGTTAACAATTTTAATTCACGTAGCTTGATTACGTTTCAGGATTCTTCGAAACTTCAGATCTCGTTGAATACACAAGAAAATTTAAAAATTATGAATGGCCATTTGGCTAGAGTTTATGCAAAGTGTAATCAAACTTTGGAAGCGTGAAAAAAACACGTTAATCTTATTTTTTATCTTAATTATGTGATTTAATCTTAGCTTTAGCATAAAATTAATTGTATCCGCTTCATTTACATTTAACAAAGTCGTAACAAAATATGTATATGTATACATAAAAATGTAAAACAGTAGATAAATCTTAAAATTTCAAGGTGTCGGTAATATATAATGGACATAGGCATTTGGCTATTATTATATTTTTTTAATGAAAACATTAAGGAAAATATTTTATTGGGATCGTCTTCGACTATAAACCTGATTTTTCATTAATAATTCACATTGAAAATAAACATTAATAATAAGTTATTGGAAGATTGCGTTCATTTTTTACGAACAGAAACGATAACCAGTTTAAAATTAATTTAAGTCTCGTTACGTTTAAAAAATCAAATCATATTTAGTTTTGAAAAAGCGTGTAACTGCTTTAACTTGGAATGGATAATGTGTGACGAAAAAATTCCAATGGGAAACAAGACACAATGACTTATGTTAGTTATCTATAGTATTTATATCTCGAATCTTAAAGGATAGAGCTGATTTAATTTTTTTTTACTGTTTCGTACGAAAAATGGAACAACAAAAATAATGAGATCGCTCCACTTATTTCATAAACCATTTTGTTGCAGAAACATGATAGTTATAGCTGGTGACGACCCAAAATAAACACGCAATTCAATTTTGAAACAATGCATGTTATATAATGAATTCATAAGTTCTCATACGAGGTAGGGAAGAAAAAAGTTAAGCGCCCATTCACTATTCATTGTAATAAAACATTGATTGAATTCTTGTAAAACTAAACAAACTATTATGAGAGCTGAATTGAAAAAAAATTGTCATAGAAAAACACATGTAGCAAACACACGCACTAAATAAAATAAATATAGTGTATTATGCTGTTATAACGCACGATCTTTTTATTATTTATCTGTCATCTCAGATGGATTTTACGCTCGTATAATAAATTCAAGAGTTTCTAGAACCTACAATGTCTTTAATGTTTTAATTTTATTATTTTATTTCATTGTTTAATTCAGTCAATACAAAAGTCAATCACGCAGGTTCGAATCACAATCAGAACCTTTTTTTAACGGACTCTTAAGATTCTTTTTTGGAAAATCTACACATATAAAAAAAAATGACACCTCAGGTATTCATTCAATAGAGCTTTATGGTATCACTTGTTTAAATATTTGACGAGGATGCGTTGATTTATTTCACCATCGACGATTAAAAACCGGTTAACCGTGACTTTTGGCCCAAGGGCTTCATAAGCGATCTTCCAAGTTTTCCATCGTACATCACGACTTATGAAGCGTACAAATAATAATAATCGTAAATGTTCAGTAATTTTATAAATATTTTATTCATATAAATGATATTCTGCTTCAAAAAGTATTTTCGTAATTTATGTGAAAATGTATCTGTTAATGGTTTTAATTATATACATCTTTTATTAATTATATTTTTACCATTCCTATGAAATATATTTTTCTTGCATTGAACGTTTTTGAATGTAATATTTAAAATAAGAAATTAAAACTGCATCTTTATTAAACGGTAATTTTTCTTCCGTGTTTTTTTTTTAAAGACTGGAAACCAAATATAACAAAACGTCCATGAAATAATTTTAAGAAAGTATAGAAATTAATTAAAAATCACAAGAAGTGTGCCTGAAAAGATTTATTTTGACAATTCCTATAACTGCTGAAAACATTTATTAGATCGTACTCACATAGGAGTCGCCGGCGTTCGAAGAATCAGATGTATTGTTCAACGAGGGATTCAAAGAACTATCGTCGTCCCTAGTCCCGCTGCCCTCTCCGCCTATGGGACTCGACATCTTGTAATTGTCGACGATTGCGTCTTATCAACTTTTACATTAAATAAATCATTGAATTCTAGTCATTTAACTTTATCTATGGTACGTAACATTTTCCCGTACGCACGTCTCTATCACGAAAAAGTTTTCTCCGCTGTTACCGCGGGCGCGTCGGCCCCGTCCAATACCTTAAACACATTGACATAGCGCGACCTGAGTGAGAGCGGGAGCGCCTTAATTAGAGAGAGATGGATATAAGATTATCTTCAACACTTCAAACGTTTTTCTCTTATAGATACTACACAATTTCATAATACATTCGAATACGCGTATATACATTATGAAATTCTGTTAACCATACTTTGACGCTCATCTTCTGAATTTTGTTAAAGTACTGGGTATATAAATAACGATGAAAATAATAAAGTGTATGTTAGTTACGAAGTCAAGGTAGTTACTAGATAAAACTAATATTTGGATAGGTTCATTTTATCTGACAAGAAAGACTATTTGATTTAAATGTTTTGATTTAAATTTAAAACGACTAAGAACAATATTTCATATAGCTTTGGGTATTTTCCGGACATATTTGTGGCTGATTATGAGTGTTAGTATTTTTTTGGTAGCCAAGCCTTACCAAAGAAAGACCATTCGATTTGTCTCCATTTGTCCGATGATAAATGAAAAACTATCCCTAATTTCCTTATTATTACGCAAAACTCAATTATAAACAAATGTTACCCTGAAAAAATATGTGATTTTCTATATTATTAGTGAACCTTACTACGTTTTTTTTTCATAAAGGCGTGCCATTTAGATCGGCAAGCGTGTTAAAATACATTTCCATCTGCTATCGAACCTACTGATGCGTTAACAGTGGCCACAAGTTAACGGCCATTCATATATGCTTCCATCTGTCAGCTCTGTTCTGAAGTGGAACATATGTCACCGAATAGAACCTAAATTGCTTATATCCCTCACTCTATCCTCAATGGTACTGACCATTCATGTACAGTTGCTGAGTTAAGTTGTTTCACGGATACTTGTCAAAGTTTTGAAATTACACTACCCTGGATGTTAGATATTTCAACATTTTTTTTTTAATAAAAAAATATTCTTTTTGTTTAGTATTATAAAAAAAAATGGACCAAGTTTTTAGGTGTTGTAACTTTATCATTATCTTAGCACCGATTTGGAGCAATTGCGAAAAAAAAAGTATTTACTGTTTTTTATTTAAATGAGATTTAAAGACGAAGCTCTTAAAAAATAACAATAAAATTAGTATAAAAAAAATCCTACATTAAGCATGTTATTAGAACGAAAGCCAATCTTGTGCATTCAAACCATCAATTGCTTGTTAGATTAATTTCGTATTTTTTCATGTGAAAAAAAAATCTTAATTCAATTCACTGGCATCAATGAAGTGTGTGGGTCAACACTTTAAAATACTGAATTCGCTCATCAAATATTATCTGGAAACTAAATAACAATCAAGTATTTTTTACACTAATAATTTGGTTGTAGTCTTTTAAATAAAAACCCAACATTGATTTCGAAATCGTGCCCACAAATAAAGTTGATTTATATTGTTAATTTTATTAATGTTATGTGAGATTGGCCTAATTAATTCTATTTTTATATCAAAGCATATTATGATATCATAAGTATATGAAAATTGAATAATTACCAAGCGCTTGGTTAGTTATAACAGTCTTCCAGTGCAATTCATCTATCATATATCGTTGCATTACCATTTTATTTAAAAATAACTGTTAACAGTTATTTTTAAATTTAAAATATCAACATTATACTAATTAAGCCAAGGTTTGTCAGTCCCATATTTTGAAATTACAGCTGTGCTACAATCTTATCCAGGTTGCATTTTGTGAAAAGTATTGTTCGATAAGTTTGCATAAAATGCACTATTAGATATAACTGTACTTTAATGAACAAACACAAGTAGCAACGAAATAGTATTACGAAACCCTACCGAATACGTCTCCACCCGACGAATATATCTAGGTCTGTCAAAATTAATATCGTTAGACACGGCATTCTGTTTCGTTATTGGTGCAAAGTGAAACGCTGTAGTTGCCGCTTCTGTGGCTTCAATCGTAACTACCAAAATGGCGGTGACATCCGACACACTTGGCCCCGTTCAACTGGAAAAGTGTACATTCACGTGTATAAATACGAAGAATGTATATAAACTGCGGGACATAAATAGTTATTATCAAATTAATTTTTTTTCCCATTTTACTCATTCAAAATAAAAGTAATTATCCTACAATGATGTTCCGATTTCAAAGGAAATAATTGTTAAATGTGTTTTATTGAGGACGCAACGAATATCTACAACTGTCCTTTCAATTCTACAAAACCAAAATTCAAAACTTTGCGCCACATCAAACATTTTGACAAGTAACAGGTTTTATAGATTTAACATTAACAAACACGTGTTTTATACAACATATTCTTGAGACAGTTTTTATTTCGGAAAACAATAATACAACCATACGTCTGACATCATCTTTTTGAGATTGATAATCATTTTATACATTACAACTAATGGAATCAAATGGAAGTAAGAAAATTTTTACCTTTTTTTTAGCTTTTCCAAGATAGCGTCTCCTTTAATTCGCATAATATCTCTCTTCATTATTTACTCTCGTTCTCGGCTATATTTTCTTTTCCTTATTTATTACAAGTTTGTCAATTTTAATTAACAAATATGAAATCAATAAATATATACGGATGTAAAAAATCTGAATTCAAGGTTTAGTATATTTAAAGTATAGAGAATTAAGTTTTGTTGTGTCGTGAATATTAATGCGTATTGAGATTTCGCATTTCGACATATTTTTACTTTTTAAGATTTTCTGAAGTTCAGTGTACTTTTTACGAGTGGGTCATTGAAGTAACGCACGTGGGACCTCGCTCGCGATATAAAGAAATGGGCACCTGGCGGCACGCCACTACCAATACACGTATCTTGCTTTTGTGCCACTATTGAGATGATACATTGACTGACGACGTGACACAATTTTTTTCGATACGATTCATTAATATGTAGAATGAGAAACTGACTGACTGATCAATGCAAAACCGAAAGCAAATTGAAATTTTGAATCAGGTTTACTTTGTAATTTAAGCAATAAGAATTTTTGGAAATTCCATCTTTAAAGAAGAAAAGTGGGGGGGGTTGAAAGTTTGTATGGAAGTACTGTTAGTTTTGAAGTTAATCTTGTAAATTGGTATTTAGGATTTCTTTTTTAATTGAGAAAAAATTTTGGCATTTCAGGGTTTTTGAAAATTTAACCGTAAATAGGTAAAACGGAAGAAGAAATTTTCTTTAGAATACCGTAAAAAACAGTACTTAGTTTTTTATTAAAATAAAAAAGTATTTCATATGTATTTCAGGCTTTTTAGAAAATTATACTTTTGTGGTTTAAATAGGAGAAGAAAATTTTGTATGGATGTCCCGTTACATTTGATGTTTTTTGTTTATTATTTTTATATTTCATGACTTGTCGATGGATAATAAATGAATGATGTATTCAATATAAGGAATCGAGGGCGGGACCGAAATCGAGACCAGGATGAGGATTTATATCGAGAGCGGGACCGGATACAAATGGAGAGCAGAACTGGAATTTAAAATCAAACCAGAATCGGAATCAAAATCGTGAACAACATCACAATCCGCGAAATAACTGAGGAGATAATGATATGAAAGTTAAAATAGCTCTAGTTCATGTAATAAAATAATTCTAGTTCTAATTTTTGAACTAAAATTCTTAAGAGAACTACTTCTAGTTCTCTTAAGAATCTTAGTTCAAAAATATGCAGTTTTTTGTCCTTTATTAAAAAATAGGTGTTTTTTTTTAATTGTTTAACTTATCACTTATATTTTTTAACTTACAATTGTTTGGAACACTTGATTTTAAACAAAAATAATTTTGTTATCGTAATATACTAATGTGCAAAATTTACGCAGCGATAAACAGTATATAATCACCATAAATGTTGAAAATATTTGATTCCGTAAAAGGAAACAAAAATAAATCGAAAATAAAAACACGCAAATTCTTTGGTAAAATTTAATTTCTCCTATTGATTGATATAAAACTTATTATAGCTGTCGTAAACCATAGTCGACATATATTACTGTATTAAATATAACATAACATTGCTCGACATAAAAAATTATATGGACGCAACGATAAAGCTACTTCGTCACTTAGCGCGGCGAGTGCGCAGCAGCAGGGCGAAGAAGGCGAGCAGTCGGAAGCCGACAAACAGCAACACCATGTTGACGACGTCCATTGTGAAATCGTCCTGCGCACAACGACAGACAAACACGGGAATTAGTTACGTTCAAATTGTTACGATCAAAAACATGTGAAAATAAATCCTGAGATAACACAGATTTAAAAAAAAATAATAAACAAATAGGCAAAATTTATTGATATTATTAGCCTTCGACAGCCGGCCACTTATTTTATTTTGTCTATACGAACTTGAAACTGAATTCAAAACTAAACATAATATTGGGATTGAAGTTTAGTTTGTTATAGAATTTTATCTATTATCTATGATTTACCTGAGAGAAACTCAATGTGTCTAGCACGACCTGCCCTGAAGCGGGACATGTGGAGTTGTTACGAGTGCAGGCGATCCGTTCCACTCCTGACCACTGGTTTATCAGCAGCGCCTCGTTGCCGTAGCGAAACCAGGATAGATAGGATATCCAGCCTAGGTATGGTGGTACCGACCTGAAACAGAAATATATATTTTGATTTATTACGATTTTATTGTCTAATCAGCTTTTACCGTCACCTCCACCCGCTTGAATGTAAAATGATTTTCTACATCTTTTATATTGACCCATGATATTTTGTTTATCATTATTTCGATCCCGGCTCTGCTCTCGTCTGAATATTTAAAGGTGCAATAATATGAGAATATGACTTGATTCAAAACCATACATATATGGAATAATTTCCTGTATTCAGTACAATTGCTAGTCTTTAAAGAAGACGAAGTCCTGGTCCCAGAGGTACTGGATAACGGGCAGCGTCCTGCTCTAGGCCTTTGTAAATATCCTAGATAAATCTTTTATGATCTGAGGTTATTTTGTTACATCATAAGTATTATAGGAGCTATTTGTTCCTAATTCACGGATTTACATATATAAAATGTAATTCGTGATTACAATTTACATATGTAATCACGAATTACATATGTAATTCGTGAATTGCGGAATATATATTGTAGCAAATAATTACATGTATTACTTTGTATGAGCTGTGAATTATTTCACACAGCTAAGAGTTGGAAAAAGGTTATGTTAAGCAAGTTTGGTCCAACGTAATATTATATATGAGCGAAAGCTTAAAACCTGTTCAGTGAGATCACACACATTGAAGGAAAGTCTTTGTTTCGTATTAATTTCTAATCTTTGTAGTTGCAAATGTTGGAGTTTAGTAATTTCTATCTGAGCGTTGGCTGGATATCCCATTAATTTATTAAGTAAAAACAACGGGTTCAATAAAAAGCAAAATATTTGAAATCTAAAATCTATTCTCTAAACATTGCATAATGACAACTGTACGTCATTACTATTTTGAAATGTCGAGTAGAAATTTTCTCTTAAAGCATCAAATTCGTTTTGACCACATTTACCAAAAAAAAAATCGTAGTTTCGCTTCGAACCCAATTACCTAATTAGACATGAATGGCAAAGAAGACTTCTTATTCCTTCAGCTCTAGGCGGGAAAAATCAAATAAGCTTGTTGGCGCCTCAAGATACGCACGTTTGGGTTGGCCACTACCAACACTATCAAAATTGTGGAACTTAACATCGATTTAAAATACATCAAGAGAAAGTTTCGTTTAGTGATAACTTCAGACACAAATGCACACGGACATATTATCGATACAGTTTGGTTATTTTGTCTTATTGTTACAATTTAACATTGAATACATTAAAAATTTTGCAAACCCTGAATTGAGAAAGAAACCGCCGAAAAGCATGAACGGTATGATGATGGGAGGCCCCACCGACGCCGCCATGCTGACGCTGCTGCTCGCGCACGATATCAGATAACCTGTAGGATAACAATTAATTGGGTCATATTGTACTTGAATGTTTGACGAACGTAACGAGTAAGCTTTATAATCCATAAGTACATGTCTTTTCTCTGACTTCTTGAAACAGAATCGGTTTAATGGAAAATCTGTAGTTACAATAATAATCTAATTAGGTATGAGATGATGTTTAACCACCTTGTGAAAACTCTGTTCAAAAATTATAATTGTATGTATGTATGAAGTAAAATGAGTTCAAATAACAACTTTATAAATTTTTAGGGTTTTTTATTTGCCTGTGATTAAATAGCAAATATTCGCAATAGCGCATTAAAGCCCTAATAAGATAAAAAATATTTAAAACCTTCGTTAGGACTATTTAAAAGTATTTCCATTGCTCCTACACCTTTTATTCAAATTCAGAGAAAACATTGCAACTACGATTAACATATAAATGTGTATATTTTTACTTCCCGCTAAGAAAATTAAAAATTTTAAAAAACCGGGCTTAATTATTTTACCCAGTTTTTGAAAATCGAGTTCTGATTAGATCTCAACGTTTTGAGGTCACAGGAAGCCACCCTGACAATTTTTAGATGATGTCTCTATGTCTGTATGTATGGGCGTGTGCGTGTGAGTGAGTGACTCGACCGATTGGAACCAAACAAGTGGCGTTCCAAAATGTTTCACCAAACTTAGATTTCCTATAAATTTTAACCGATTCGGACCAATAGATTTTGAGAAATCTCAAAAATAAAAATTTTGAAAAACTTTTTTTAAATAACTTTTAAATGCATTTACCGATCGATTCCAAAAACTAATCAGATCTTGACATCAAAAAACCACGTCGATCGCCGTCGGTCAGGTAAAAATCGGTTGATTCGTTCCTGAGATATCGTTAACAAAAAGTTTTGAAAAAATTGATTTTTTTTTTTAAGTTACTCCGAAATTTTAAATCTGATCATTTAACGTTAGCGGGAAGTTGCAGAGATGGCCTTTGGGGTCAACCCTTTTACTATTTATTTTATAACTTAAATATTTCTATTTAAACCGATCGTATTATTACACATAACTTAAATGTTTCTTTTTAATGAAACCAATCGCATTATTGAAGACATTCCTTATAAAGTACGGTAACAAATAAGATCACACTTTAGTCGACAATATTTTTTTTATGGATTCCTATACGAAATAATTATCCCACGGCATTGACAAATCGTTAGATAGTAAGGTCGCATACGAGAAATAGACTTCACACGATACCGCCGCACGGCGACATCGGATACGGCGGCGGGCCGATCGGTCGCCGCTGACGGAGCTAACTGTAACACACACGCAACAGCGGACGGATATCGTGTTACATCTTACGCATAGGCGGCATAGGAACAGCCGAGAGCTGCGGTCGCGTGGAATGGACGGCGCGTCACGTGGCGCCGGCGCCGCGCGGGCGCCGTCATAGATCGCCGCTGATCCGGAATCGAAGGCGCACGATAATAAAGCACAGAAGGTCCGCTCTGTACAAAGCGCGCCGCAGGTCACACAAAGCTATCCCTAACTGCTCAAAAACGTGAGTGGCGATCGGTGCGTGTGTGAGATCTACGTTTTCTTTTTTGCAATTCAACAAAGAAATGAGCGAAGTTATTATAATTGTTAATTAATGATTTAAAATAATAAAAATAGATGCTTAGATACCATAAGTAAAACATTTTTTAACTTCCCGCTAAGAAATTTAACAATTTTCGAAAATCGGGAAATTATTGGTTTTACCCCGTTTTTCAAAAATCAAGTTTTCATCAGATCTTGACGTTTTAAGGTTCTAGAAAGCTCCCCTGACGATTTTACGGTGGTGTCTGTATGTGAGTGTGAATGTACGTAAACCTCTTATAACTTTTGCATGCCTGGATCGATTGGAACCAAACTTTGGCATTCCAAAGGGTTCCATCAAACTTAGATTTCCTTAAAATTTGAACCGTTTCGGATAAATACATTCCATGAAATTAAAAAATACCATGAAATTTTTTTTTATAAATGTGTTTTTTTTTGGAATTACTTTAAAACGGCTTTGCCGATCGATTCCAAAAAATAATCAGCTCTTAACATTAAAAAAAACCACGTTGATCGCATTCGGACTGGTCGAAATCATTTATTTCGTTCGCAAGATATCGCGAACGAAAAAATTGCAAAAAATACATTTTTCACAATATTCCGAAATTTTGTACCTAATTAAAAGCATGTTCTGAGTACTTTTATAGAATATAAAAACCCGCGTAGATCACTACCAGGTCAGTCAAAATCGGTTGATTTGTTCGTAAGATGTAGTGAACGAAAAAAATCGCAAAAAGTGATTTTTTGCAAAATACTCCAAAATTTTGTACCTAATTAAATACATGTTCTGAATTCTTTTACAGAACTTAAGAACCTGCATTGATTGTTGCTAGTTCAATCAAAATTTGTTCAAAAGATATCAAAATAAAAAACTTCTTTTAAAAAAATTCTAAAATTTCGTATCGAATCAAATTTGCATTCTTAAAATTTTTTACTCAAAAAAAATAGCATCAAATCCTGTATATTTTAAAGTATTTCGAACTCGAAAATAGCGGGAAGTTTCAGGGTTGGTCTACAGGGTTAACAGCTTCTCTAATTTTTTCGCTGTATAGAAAGGTAAGAATAGAAAATATTTAGTAAAAATCTTTTAGTACATGTATGTTTAAACTCGATTCGTTAAGATACTATCGTTGTATATTTATGCAGAAGGGCCGGTAATGATAATGATAGATGGCGCAGCTCCACTATAGCTAAAAGCGGTGATTGAGCTCATCACGGACTGAAAAGGCTTTTGTTTGACCGTTACATTTAGATTTTGCTCAAAAATACAAATTTTACCACTACGATAGGGTTAAACTTGAGATATAAAATAATTCAAAAAAACATTTACAATATATAATAATAAACATCCAATGATAAAATAGGACGACTAACTCTATAAAACTACCGATTTTGTAATCATACGGCAAATTAGACACGACAACTGCCTGTACATGTGCCGAAATTGTAAGCTTACAGACATCAGACAAATAAATTGACACGATGAAACTACAATGGTCTCGGTTTCTTAATTTTGTCTACGGAACCCTAACAAAATGAAAACTGTTTATCATCGTTAACGGCAGTGTCAATCAAGGCGACGATGATCGCTTATTCTAACGTGATCTTATACCCTTGCTTGCTCTCTCTTCTAAAAAAAAAAAAGTATCAAGCAATAACGGCTTTCTCACTCTCGTTTATATACCCGTCCCATCTTTTCACAAGAAACACGAAATATATGCTGTAGTTAATATCTAGACTGCAAAAGATACCTATAAGTCAGTGTTGACAGTTGGTCGGAAAATTCGGAAAAGTCCCGAAATTTTGGATCTCACTTACTTGTCCAATTACACATTTAATCATCCGAAAATTATGGAATCCTAGATTTTGAGCGCGCTCACACCGCAGGACAGCGGGGTTTTTGTCAGTTTTATAAAGTCCATCCGTCTTATAAATAAAGATTAAACTTCACTTTTTAAGACTATTCCATTTTAAGAACTCTTAAATTATATAAGTTAAAATTAGAATTACTCCAAAACATTTACTCATTTTAAGTGCAATTCGTTGCAGGCGATTGCAGAAGCACTGGAATCTTTTAAAGGGAAATGGTAAGTAGGTTGGTAGCGTAAAGCCTTTATGCAATATTCTGTGTTGCTCAACAATTTCCCACCTTATTCATTAATAATTACTTTGTACCCAAGAGTTTGAATTCGCAGTTGTAATTTTAAATATATTATTTTTGTCATCAGTTTTAATTCAATATGTCATCTACATTAATTTTCCAAAAGCGCAACAAAAAACCTTTTTGTCTCTAAATATAAATTAAAAAATCAACAGGAATTATTGCGAAATGATGGGATTCCTAAACTTTAGCCCTAAAATACATTTCGTAATTTTCATAAATATTACTATCTGAAAAATTTATTTTTAACTAGAAGTAAATATAAAGACTTATTACATTTCACTTTAAAAATGGCGGGACTTCAATACGGACTTCCATATTTTGTTTTATTTTAGAAGATAAATTATTCATAAGCGCATAGATGGATCAATTCAATTTGTTAATTAAAATATTATCTAGATACTAAAATCTATAATTCTAATTACAAAAATTGCAGGACGACTAAACAAATTTTCATTTCCAAATTTACCACCTAGGAGTTAAATTTCTAAGAATCCTTTCTAATTGCTGCCTTGAGTAGAATCAGTATATATAAATTCTGGATTCGGGATACTGCTTTTAAGAGTTTCTACTCCGCTCAAATAGACAATAAATATTCATAGATATCATAAAAATTTAAAAGAAAAGGGCAGTTAGGTACGAAGTTTGCGATGATATTATAAGGAAATTTATTTTAATGCGCAATTGATTAATTCATGTTTTCATTTTTGTTATCTCCTTCCTACATCAGAGTGCAATAACTGATAAACGAAGATGAAAAACGATGCATTCATCACAGCACATTTTTGAAATGTAAATAACGGAGATGATGACAATTGCTTAAAGCGTACGTCGAAATAATGTGGCATTAAATAACAAACGTTGACTTTTTTGTCATCAATTAAAGTTTTTTTTTATTCAACAAATCAATTTTAAAATTTAAAATAAAAACGGAAAAGTAGTATTAAAATTATCAAAAGTTTCAATATTAAGCTTTAAATCAATCATAACCTCTCGAGTTTTAATTTTGTAAATGACGATTCTATATTACTATTTAAAGATTACGAAATTGATGATAATACTGATGATATTTTCAATTCCTTGCTCTTTAACATTTAAAGTATTAATATTACAGTAAATACAAATGGAACTAATTAAGTTCAAAAATAAACACTAACTTATATAATAATATATAAACATATATATGCAAACGCCATATAATATTTATCTTTCGTACGGCGTTAATTTAACGAACTGTGCGCGAACTTACACTACGAGTATAGTTAAATTCTGTATCAATTTCATCTATTTATATATTTTTATCTGTGATTGTTTTTTTTTCGAAGCTAGAGAATAATCATCATTTTTGAATGAAATTTATCATACACTAAATTCAGCAGTCCGTACATAATATCATGTATTAAGCACATTGATGATTTATACTTGTTTATTATAGTAGAATGGAGTGAATATAGTTATTAAAAGATTATTCAAAAAAAAACCCAAGAAAACTCACCGAAAGAAGTGGCTACGTTAGTGATGAGAGCAGCTAAACCGGACGCGATGAAAAACCTCTCGGGGGCAGGATTCAGGCCTATCATATAATACGCTATGGTGGTGAAGACCAAGGGTATGGTCGCGAACACTGGCGCTTCGGCCAAGGTCTTGGACAAAAAGTAGACGTCGGCGCGATACATTCCCGCTTGATGTTCGCGGATGAAGATCGGGAGCTCCGAGCAGAAAACCTAGATTAAAAAAAAAACGTTGTCAATTTTAAAAACGATTCCGGTTGTAGTGTAGCTGGTTTAAAGTGGGAAGATTTCACTAGCATTGAAATTAGAAGACAAATATGTACTTTATTGTTTCAAAGGAAGGTGGAATTAAGCGCAGTAAGAAGTCTTTACAAACGGACAGTTTAAATTTTTTTTGCTTTCCACTAAATTAAATAAATATTTCGATCATTAGAAAACGTGTACGATTTTTAAATATTAAAACTTGTAGCTATATATTTAAAACTGCAAGAAATCCAAAGATTTAACAACTTATCTTACTTTTATAATATCCACTGATAATAGATATATTTGACCATCAATTTCTATTATTATTTCAGAAAAAAATTTTGGAAATTTAATTTACCGGAAATATTATTTTATGAAAATTATTAAATGAAAATATTTGACGTAAATTTACGTTAATAATTATCTTATATTTTCAAAAATAATAACTATAGCTGGATCGATACAATATTACTTATGTACCTTGTAGAGAAATTATTTAGGAGCAGCTTAATAATATACTGGGACATATTTCTTTACAATATCATTATTTTGCATTTCTTTTGTTTGAAGTGTTAATACTCTTATAAGTATAATGTGCCGCGAATATTTATTCATATTATAATATTTACTATATTTATATTTCAGAAAGATAAAAGGAAATAAGATGAAAACGTAAATAAGTTTTCTCACATTGATAACGGCAAATATATTTTGAAAGGTCATGTTGGTTAAGAACATAAAGATTGCTCCATTAATGTTCATGACTCCATCCTGGTCCAAGTGTTGGCCGAAGTAAATAACACCGATGAGAATGGCCACCATCTGTAGAAATTAATTCAGTTATTAATACTTAATACAATTTAAGCAGACTTTAATTCCACATAATTAAATAAATTTCATTGATATTTTAAAAACACGAGTAAGCGCAACTTAAGTTTATTGTCAATGATTAAATAGAATTAATTATTATCATTCACGAGAGTACCTAAATCTTAAATACGATAAGATCGGAAAATACAAGGATCATGTCTGAACCAAGAAAATTTGAAGAATTCAGTGAAGTATGCCTATACTCGGCTTATTGCATTATACAGAGTCCAGTGACTATAGATTCGGTATAAACTCTGCCGTTTGTTCGTTTATCGATTTGTTCAGTATAGCAATGTTCGAAATTCCGATTAAGTCATAGCAGCATATCGAATTTTCTCCGATTTCAGACCAAAACAATGGTAATGTCACTAAATGTAGAAAATAGTAGAACAGCTACGGTCATAGCAATCGGCGGAGATTACGTTCTAAGTGTATGTACCATTACATACCTAATACATTATATTATATGTATATGTAATTGTATATAATATATACAATAGTATAATGTATATATATATTATATACATTAGCATATACAACACATTAGCAAAGGTAATTATAGGCGTATTTAAAACATCGACAAAATTGATCAAGATTTTTATAGGTGTACATAAATACATCTACAAAAGTAACTAAGATTTTTTGTACTACGTAAAAACATCCACAAAAATGGCCGGGTTCTTTAGAGACGTACAAAAAATAATATTATGCAATAGTGACTAGGATTACGATACGTAGTTATATAATACGGTAAGTTTACGAAAAGTTAACTAAAAGATAGATGTAATAAATAAACCCCAAAAATATACAAATATAAATTTTTAAATGAAGGAAATGGATGAAGTTTTGCAATAAATCTAATTTTCATACAGTAATAAAATGGCAAATATATGTTTGAGCGTACACTCAAAAACATTACCATAATTAATTCAAATACCGTTAATTTTTTATGATTTATATTTATATAATAATAAAAATAATTATTTGCATATGCATATTTTCTAGACAATTTCGTCTATAATTGTTGTAAAAGGTGACTCACGATAGTCTGCAGGAAGCGCACTTTAATCAGCATGGGCTCCTTGGTGACGGATAGCCAAGATCGCCACAGGACGGCTCGGAATTGCGCCCACCAGCTCGCCTTGTACGGGGACTGGCGGCGGCGGGAGGCGCTACTCCATGCTAGTTCTGCCCATCCTGCTGTTAATTTGCGCTGTTCCCAAAAGGCAAATATTTTTTGTTTGCTCATACGAGTCAAGAGAATAAAAAAAAATTAAAATCCAGACGAAAAAAGGATATGCGATATTATGTAAAATAAATAGATAAATTTATAATACGTCTGGTAAATAAGAATATTAAAATATTACTATTCATCGAATTTCAGATTTTTTGATTGGAATAATTTGTGTTTTTATAATAATTTATTTTTCAAAGTGTTAGACATTACAAAATTTAATACAATATTATATAATTAATTTTTTACTTCAACGGTTCAATCAACACGATATTTATGTAGGTATAAGTATCGTAACTTGCCTATAACCAACTTAACAAAACGAACGAAAATAAAATGTAATAATTACATTATTAGTCTGAAAAAAAATGCAGGTTAATTCTAAATAAAATGTATTTTTGAAATAGAATTTATGCAAATATAATGGGTATTATACTTTTTATAATTACCTCGTGTAATATCGCATTCTCAGCTTCAGCAGCTAATTTGCATCCTAATTCTGATTTGGCAAAAGCGGAACAAACTGTATCGATGGTATGTCGTGTAGCATCTTCACGTCCTGGCACACCCGCTAGGAGTTGGATGTAGTGGTCTGCAGGGTTGTAATTGGCGGGACACGCTGCACCCAATCTGTACGATAATCATGGAAGCATAGAAATATGAAATGACAAGTGTTTCGGTTTATTAACAAGCAGAACGTTACATAAATTCTACCTGATTTCGTTTAACTCCAATGTTAAGTATAGAATTATTTACGACATCAACTTTCTTCTTGACACAATAATTTTGAATTTCTTTCGACAAATCTTTAGAGTTTCAATACGAAATTAGAATATTTCTTACTCTTTGAAAAACTCGGCGGCTTGTTCGGGTGAACCCAGAAATGCGACGCGCCCGTCAGCCATGATCAGAAGTTTATCAAACATCGCGAACAGTTCCGACGAAGGCTGATGGATGGTACAGACCACCGTTTTGCCTTTGTGAGCTAGTCCTTTCAGTACCTAAGTAAAATCAGAAAAGGTATACATGTGAAGTTCGGTGGTTTTTCTCCATTCAAAAATTCCAATTTTGGCGATTTAAACCATTAAAAAAACCCTAAAGCTTTATAAATTATTCATATGAAAATTTGATTGTATAATTCACCAACTGGTTCGCAAAACTTAATATGATGTACAAAGGGTGACTTCATGTGAAACATCAAGTCACCTGTACTGAGTTATGATTGAATATAAAGGCAAGTAGGCGAATGTACGCGAACTACAAAAAAATAAAGAAGAAGATTAATTTTTTTCCATACAAGAAAAATATAGGAACATCTTTATACTTAACTCAAGCAAACATACTTTCTTATTATAATAGCTATAGCAAGCTTCATATTATTGGTTAAGTGGTAGGTACAGATTCTATTCAATTGAATTGATTCATCTAGCATCGAAAGATACATTGCATCAACAGTGATTTTATGTAGGTATGTTCAAATCTACTAAGCAACGTTCTAAAGCAGTAGATCTAGCAAAAGCAGTGTCGAATCACCTGTATAACGTTTTGCGCCATAAAAGAGTCCAGTCCCGAAGTGGGTTCATCGCAGAACATGAGGGGCGGGTCGGTCAGCACCTCGCTGGCGAAAGACAGCCTCTTCATTTCCCCTCCTGAAATCCCCTTCAGACGGCCCGGTATGCCGATGACCGTGTTCTGACATTTGGTTAACGCCAACTTTTCACGTGAAACAATTGTGATGGTGATGTGTCAATTTTAAAATTTATATTAAAATCCAATCAAATTATAAAGTTGAAGTAGGCAATGTTTACCTCCGAAATAACTTCTTGCACTCGCCTCATGCGTTGCGCGTAAGGGATATGACGATCCATACGTACCAAGGCCTGTTCCAAAGCATAGATGTTCGATCAGAATAAAATATTATTCAATAATAACACCTTAACAGTTCACTATTGGTATTCACATACGCTCTAAGGGTTACATTTTCGCGCTAGAAAGAGTGCACTCTAATCGTAAAATAGTTGATTTATAGTTAACTAGCTCTTTTCCGCGGTTGCGCTTGCGATCATCGCTCTCTTTTCCGTTTCGACTCAGTTTCACTGTCGGTTACGAGTTTTTATTATGCTTCTGCCTCTTCCAATCACAGTCCTACTCAACTTACAAATCTTGGTCTCGTCCTCGGATCCAAGTTCTCTGTCTCAATCCCGATAAATAAAGCAATAATACAAAACAATAAAATTTGAGGCTGATTATTATTTATTAGCTTTGTGTGAAAAAGAAACAAAAGTTTTGTATTTATTTTGCACATGCTTTTATTTTGGTCAAAAGTACAGTTTGAAGTTGGAAAACGATTATGATAAGTATGTAAACACGTTAGATGCTTTATGCATAATATCCTAATACGTATTATAAATAATGATTAGTAACTGAACTTATTGCTAAAGCCGATAAGCATTTTTAATAATCATTCAATTTATAAAATAATGTTTTATAAAATTACGAACTTAAATTAACAATTTTTATAGCGTATTTATAAAAAAATAATGTAGTTTAGTTTAAAATACTAATTCATGTTTATAGAGGCTGTAGCACAAAGTTCCTTTCATTAAAAAAAAAACATTTGTCCGCTAAATCGAAATGAACTCACTTGAAATATGAGATGTTCCTTGACGGTCAGCGTACCGATGAAGAGGTCCTGCTGCTGCACGTACGCGGAGAGCGCCGCGATCGCCTCGGGCGTCGCCGGCTGGCCGTTGAGCGCGCGCACGCCCGTGGCGACCACGCCGCCGGACGTGCGGAAGGTCAGCGCGTTCAGCAGCGTCGTCTTACCAGCTCCAGATGAACCCATTATAGCTAAGAGCTCTCCTGGGTATGCTGCCCCGGTAACTGTTTTTATACGCATACATGTTAATTATGTAAGATGTTTATTATTATTATTTATAAACTCCAACCTGTGGCAGAAGGGTAGGCGGGGACCATAGCTTTTCACATCCTTTCACAAGACCATATTTTTGCATATCTCTCTCGTTTTTCTGACGTCTATCAATCGCTTCATGCAAGCTCGTCAATATCGGGTAATTAATTAATTCTTTAACAGCATTTAAGAACGTACTGTTAGTATTAAATACAAATATAAAAAACAGACTGAAACGATTTAGATAAGTAATCAGTGTCTTCATTTTATTTAAAATTCTAAATCAATAACAAATTCGTAAGCAATCTTTCTAATATATAAACAAAATTTAAATTAATTACAAGAAAAACAACATGTAGGTAAAGTAAACTAAACCAGATTTCAAGGATTTCAAGTTCCAAACAACTATTAACGAATATGTTCCACCATAAAGCATGTGAAAATTACACTAATAACGATATTCTGCTTATAAAATAAAACTAATTGAATGATGTTAGCCTTAAAATACATTTTTTTTCATTCGGCGTAAAATTTAGGGCAACTAGATACCAAAGGCATAATGTTGGCTAATTCAAAAATGTGTTCAAAAAAGTTTTCATATGTTTTAAAACGATGGCCGATAGTATTTGTAATAATCTCTAAAATAAGTTGAATGTATAAAATTGTTGAGTTGAATGTACATAAAGATAACCATGACATGTGCGGATACTGACTGTAGTATGTCAATGAATCCGGGATGATTCATTGACTTACTATAGTCAACAAAAAGACGCAAGTACCATAAAGATACGCCCTTTTGCTGGTGTTTTTTAGTTTACACTATTTTAAGAATAATAGTCGGCATACCTACTTTTTTCTCTAGTTATAAGTGACTAAAATGCTTATACTTATCATGTGCGGGAGACATGGAACAAAGTGTAACGACGTAGTTTTTTTATCGGTAGTGCGTTTATTTGCAGTGACGACTTCAGAACCCTACACTGAGCATGGTCCGACATGCTCTTAGCCGGTTTTTGGTTTTCATTAGTTGTTTATACAGAAGCTATCATTGAACTCAAGAACAACAAGAGAGTTTCTATTGTTTCTATACGGACGCAGAATATAGTTTGAGTATTTTGTTACTAACAATTTGTTAGTACTCAGTTTAGATGTTAAAGGATTTGAAAAATGTTATCAATAACTTTACTTTCTTTTTAACCGCATTTTTGAAAGGGCAAATGTACTTGCGAACTACAGGAGTGTGGTAGGCGATCATTGTTGTCCATTAGACAGTTGGCGTTCCGAAGGAGTGGCTATGCTTTTCCGGCTTTTTGACAAGAAATGTTTTTTTTTCGACCCCCTGTCGTAGTCGTTTGGGAGACACTTAGATTATATACCAGAAAAAAGAAGATATCTCATTCACCATTTTTCAGCAGTTCCTTCTTCTCTTGGTACAGCCTGTCGGTCCTTCCCCACGGCGGGCAGAAGGTCCTTCTGCGCGTCCTGGTGGCAGTGGCGAGCGCGCATATTCCCGTCCACGTGTAGTTCACCCTTTCGCCGCCGCCGGTGGTGCCGTAGCTGCGTCTCGGTGCTGAGACCACTGGCGCGTCCTCTCCGCTGCTGTGTCGGCTGCCTTGTGGTGATCCATTCTGCGTTAAGTCATTAATTAGTCTTTGAACGATGAATATGAGTTGAGAAATTAGATTTTCCATACAAGGAATGAATTATTTAGCGAGATTGCTAATAAAATATGTTACAACAATATTTTTATTACATCCGTATCTAATAAAATATTGATATTACATCTATGAAAATATCGTGCGTGTGCACACACAAAATAGACGTAAAACACTAATGTTTTCTCTGGTTTGGATGATAGCGACAGAATAAAATACATAAGAGGCAAATTCGCAATTTTCATGTTCCAACTGTCAAGGGAAGCATATGGATAATTAATTTTTAAATGATAATAATGCTCGGGCATTGATGTAATAGACTCACATTTCAAATAAAAAAAGATTTTAATATGTAAACCTAAAGGAGTATTTTGCTGGTTCTTCACCTCCTTGTATTTCCAAAGTGAAGGTCAATTTCATCTAGACTTACAATAACAATGTGTAAACGGTTTATGTTGAATAAAAATTATTTCTTTTTTTTATAGCATGGCAAACGAGCAGGTGAACCGTCAGAGAGTAGACGGTCACCATGCACATCCGCAACCGCAGAGGAGTCACCAGTGCCTTGCTGATTTCTCTGGTAGGAATTAGGGTATCTGATGGGGAGAGGTTGATCGAGGGGAGTGTGGAGATGGGGGGAGGAATGGGGTACTGGAACTCTCCCTCACTGCACGAAATGCAACAGCGGTAGCTGCTGTTTTACATCCTTATTCTACTAGAGCGTGATGTTTCAGCGATTGAGCAGGTCCATTTTTGTGTTGTAGCCAAATTGATCACCGTGAGGTTCTACCATAGATAATTGTCATTTCTCTTGTCACATTTATAAAGTATGATGCATTTATACTTATTTCTATTTATACATTATAATGTATTTAATTTTATTATAATTATATAGTCATATTTCCATTAACATTTTAAATAAAACGTATTTAGAACGTATATTGCATAAATATAAATCGAATGAGTTTTTTTTGAAGCGCTATTTATCGAACATTAAAAATTAGTTAATGAAAGGTCATAAAACAGGTTTAAAAAAACATTTGATTAATATTAACATATCTGCCTAGTTACAAGAACACCATTCGCAGTTTTACCAAGGCGAGCAAGCAAAAAGTCTAATTCACGCACACTGTAGGTCTAATACTAGTTTTATCGACCAATATGTTTTTTCTTTTTATGTAAGTTGTCCTCAATTTAAACTCTCGACTAGGATAATGGCTGTAGTAGCGGTTAAGTGAGTAGACTATGAGAAAGGTCGATTCGAGATATGGATCTGGACTTCGATTACAGGAATGCAGTCACATTAAAAAAATCATCCAAGTCGATGCAGCCGCGCGAGAGAAATCTTCATTGAAGACTCGTGAAAGTTATTTGAGACTACTGGTTGTTATTTAAAGATTTTCTAACGCAAATTTATTGAAACAATTAGAAATTATAACAATCTAAATAGTTCTAACGATTTAAAACGATCAATGAGCAATGGAATAGTTTAAAATTAAAATCACCATAAATCATATTATTTTAAAAAACATTTAGGTTATGCTTTGTATTCAAAGTTATGGTCCAACAAAAAGAAGGGTATTTAGCTCGAAAAATTGAAAGGCATCAATATCTCCCCACGTAACCCAGTCGGGCGTGAAACAGCGACTGATACCGGGTATCAGTTACACGACGTGACCGGAACTAGGAAGTGGGGTAGCCGTGGCACCGAAGCCTCGGGGCAAAGTTTGGTTCAAAATCTGGATTAAGTTCGTGCTAGATAAGTATTAGGATCACCTATCAATTAGAAATCTAATAAGGATGTTGTGCTTGGTGGGTATAACTAAATGTAATTATAAATAAATATATTTAATGCTTTATAAAAAAGGAAAATATTGTGTGGAACTTATTTTTCATTTATTTTTTAATGCAATCGTTCCATTAGTTAACTTGTTCAGAGGCAGCTAAAAAAACGCTTTATAAGTGTGATTTAGGAGGACTCAAAAAGAGGGATACCTTCATAGAATAATCTTTACTCGATAGAAAAAAGTAACGAATTAAATTTTATTAAAAGATAAAACCATAAATATTTCATATGTTTCATTGTATAAACATTTTTTTCAGCATTTGTATCCCTAGTACTCCTGATAAGACAGTGACCGTGTGATAATAACATTGTTTGCGACGTAGAAAATTCACAACGGGCATTTTCCTTGATCATCCCTGAGATGATGTCCGTATGTCTGTACGGATGTGTGTGTGTGTGTGTGTGGATGTATATAAACCTTTTATAACTTTTAAACAGCTTGACCGAATCGAGCCCACTAAACGGCGTTCCAAAGAGTTTCACCAAACTTAAATTTCCTGAAAGTTTGGGTGGATTTGGACCGGTAGATTTTGAGAAATTTTCAAAAAACTAAGAATTTTTTTTAAAAGTGGTTTTTCCAAAATAACTTTAAAATGGCTTGACCGATCAATTCCAAAATCTAATCAGCTCTTAACCTATTAAAAACACGTCGATTGCCGCAAACCAGGTTAAAATCGGTTGATTCGTTTGTGAGAAATCGTTGTTGAAAGAAATCGAAAAAAACAGTTTTTTTGGAATAACTACAAAACGGCTTGATCGATCGATTTCAAATTCTAACCAGCTCTTGAACCTCTAAAAACACGTCGATTGCCGCAAACCGGGTCAAAATCGGTTGATTCGTTTGCGGGAAATCGTTGTCGAAAGAAATCGAAATTAACCGTTTATTTACTCAGACAATCGCGTCAAATCCCATATATTTTCGAGTGTTTTGAACTCGAAAATAGCGGGAAGTTTTAGGGTTGGCCTACAGGGTTAACCTATTTTTTTGTAGTAATTTTAGATATCTAATATTAAATAAATATCATTTATTTACATAATAAATTAATAATAAAATCAGTGCCTCATATCTACATAGATATGAGGACACGTTAGAGAATACGTTAAGCCGTCGGTCTCCAGCGTTGCTATCAGCGTTCTCCGATTGGGCCAGCGTGGGGGGGTTAAGGTGCAGGCCGTCAGCGTGAAATAAAAACGATTGTGGGAGGGTGTGCTTGAGCAGTGGGCTGATTGCGACCTGGGATAACAATAATTTTTCGATGTAAAACGCATGTTTTGCTTTTACACCGGCTAGGTATGTCCATCCGCGGGAATTACGTATTGCATTTCTCGATACGTCGCGTGCAAAAACAATTAAGCTGTTTCGTGTTTTGAGCAGAAATGTGCTTTCGCGTTTCTTTTTGTTCTTCGCATTCGCATTTGCAAATTCGCAACCGAGAGCGGCTTATACACTGTTAGTTTTATATTCTAGGTATCACCTTAAAAGAAAAACGTTACTGAAATCATAGAAAATTTTATTTTATTAATGTATTTTCTATGTTACACAGCTCTTTTGTTTATTATTTATACACTATAAAGAGATACGGATAATTAGTTTCGCCCGAGTAAGTTTTATTACACAGCATAATAAAACTATTTCCATTCCATCACATTCAATTCCATTTTTGTCTTATCAGGTGCTCTAATTCGAAAATTCATATGTAAATTTCAATTCGCTGTAGAATTTTCTGTTAATAATATTGAATAATAATAATAAAATAAACTCGCATATTTTTGCTAGAAAGCGCGGCAGAGACGGGTTTCCAAATGGAACTTTATTTGCGTACCTATTTTGATTTTTTCATTGAAGCAAAAGCGATCGTCAATCTTTTCATGTTTCAGGTTTTTAAAATTTGGCACCTCTTTGATGTGCCATCGATTCGGCCGACGCCCACTGCGCCGGCCGACCCTTCACCGTGCCGCCCGTTCCATCCAGACACATTATTCATGTATTATTATGCATCAAAGTAAACTAAAAAAGCAAAATAAAAATATGGGCAACCGTTGGTCTTGTAGATCGGCTTTGTCGAAATTTTCGGCTGTTGTCGAACTTGCCGAGCTTAAAAATATTGTTGCTGACATTTTCAAACAAAGATATGTATTAAACGAATCAATCGATTCGAATGTGTCTTGCGTCATTAGATGCAAGTTTTTGGAGGCAAATAGTAAATGATTTTTAAAAATCGATAGGTTGAATTATTTGAAAGCTATTCCCGAAAAACAAAATGACTGAAAATATTCAGTTCAAGATATTTCTCAAGCAAATGAATGGATTTCGGTCAGGTATGAAGCATTTGATGCAGTGTTTGGGGAATAGATCCAGTTGAAATTTGAAATTAATCGATAGAGCAGTTTCAAAACACTTTTTTCAAAAGTAGTTTTGAGACTTTTCATAATTTACCAGGCAGATTGATACCAAATGCCTGTCTGATAAAAATACTGTGTATTTCCATAGACATTAAAGAAAAATCATGAAATTCAAATTTAATTTATTGATATTAAAATGCGATTCGAAAATTTTATTGGATATTTAAAAACGGCTACAGAGGCCGCGGGTGTATACGTAGAAATTTTTTGAGCACTATATTGCTTGCGGAGTTATTATATGAGTTATTACCTTTACACTTTCCTAAGTCATTAAAGTTTTAACAAATTGTTTTTAAATTTAAATGTTAGTAGCTTTCGGTAAAGGCTTCGGCCGCATGGTGATACTGATAGCGACTTTATTTTTAGGCACTACCCGGTGACAAATACAAGTAATTACAATGATTTAGGACATGTTGTTTTTATTTAGTGCATCTTATTTATTTTAATGTAAAAGAGGGTGACGATGTGTCCCAATGTAGAAGGTCGTCACTGTGTTATATAATTTTCTTTTTTTATTATCCATGACATGCTTTTATTTTTCTGATAGCACCTACCTCCGGCGAAACATAAAGTACGGAATAGTATTTTATTTTAATAAGAATGTAAATAACATGTAATGAAACGTATACATTGATTAATTTATGGACTTAAAAAAAAACTAATAATCAAGAGTCGTGTTTGCGTGACTAGTGTTTCGTACAGATTTTATTTTAGAATTAATAACCAAATATACTTTTAATATGGCTGTCATTTTATTATAGGAAATGTTTGCAGAAGCCATTCAAGTATGATAATTCGAATACAAATTATAAAATAACATAGAAACATTTATTAAGCGATTTCTCGATCGATTTTTTGTATAGTACACTTTTAACGGGACCGGTTCTTTGGATCATTAGAATTCCGGCGTCACGACGCGCACCTCGAGGCGGCTCGAGGCCGCTTGAGATTTCGTCAGTCGGCTGAGACCGGCGGGTGCGTTAACTTTTATTGCTTACACGACTCGACGAATAAAGTCATAAAATATGTAAACAGGTCATAATATATATAAAAATAGGAAAAGTTTTAGCACCTTGTTAGCTACTTATGTTGTGTCGCTCGTTGCTTATTTTTGTGTCCGATTTCCATCGCTTCTAATACTGTTGTACAATTAGCAAATTGAAAAAAAAAAAAACAATATTTATCTGAGACCATTAAGTTGGCTGTCTATCTCAGTCTCTCGCTGTAAATCAGATATTTAATTAAGTTTAATTTAATAAAGTTTTAATATTTAATACTTTCTATGGACTTTACTGTATGTTTGTCAGGGTACTTTTCTAGTTCACATTTGACGTAAACACACTTAGGCTATAGTAAAAGTAATAACCCAAGACGATTTAAGGAGAATAATTTTTGTTTAAAATAGATTTGGCTTCTTTATAGGGGAGACAGACTTTTTGGAAAGACGCGTCATCGAATTTCGAAATAAATAAAAAGGGAATGAGAAACACTAAAAAAGTTATAAAAATAAAATATTCGCACATCAATAATCTCAAGATATTAAACAAAATATTAATGTTCCACTAGATATTCGAATGCAAGTCGTTTCACAAACTAAAAGACAAACTCGTGTATCGTTAACGTACTAATTCTTTTTTGTTGAAAATACATAATAATAATTATAAGTGTTAATATTACTATTTTTAAGTATCATTTATAATCCAATAAACCTGTATAACGCAAAAATTATCATTTTCTAGCTTCATTTCAATATTTAATATTGATATAATTCTATTATAATGTAGTTTATATCATCTGAATATTATTAATTATATATTATATAGCGATTTAAAATCTACTGAACGTATTGGTATGAAAATTTGGCTACTTGACGCCAAAGCTCTGGCAGATCCGGCGTGACGCTTTATGGGCGGTGTGGGGGCGGGCGGGGAAGCCGCTACGGAATAGCTACCGTTAACATGCAACTAACCACTATAAACGGAATGAAAATCGCGTATATTTGGTCATCTTTTCGTGCATAAAAACCGTCATAACTAAACCACGGCTAAAGCGCCGTGTAACAAGAAACTTATTAAACTCAGACGGAGCAGTGGGCAACATCTAGTCTCAGATATCGGTATATAAACGAAGTATTCATCGGAAAAACATACTGTAAATATTTCTATAGGCTTAATAATTTTATTAATAGTAATTTAATTCAATGAAATTGCCAATTTTCAGCTTCATTCTAAATGTATGTTGCTATTAAATATATAGATTACATTTTAAAAAACCTTACTATTATATTAATTTAAACCTATAAAAATAAAATGAGTACAAAATACAAAGAACGCGCGTTTCACTTTTTTAAAAAAAAAAACTTATTTTGAGTTAAGACAATTACTACAATCTCAATAAATAAATAACGGCTGTCTAGACGCATACAGTTTTATCTTCTAAGATTCTATCGAAAACCCTCCGTCTAATCTACTTATTTAACCCGGCTTACTGTCTATGTGCCTTTAAAATAGTTTTTTTTTCGAAACAGACGTTTACCCACACACGAGTCGGCGTTCCGTCCACCTATAACGATGATTTTAGACAAGAGCACGTACACCGTCCAAGGAAATAGGTAATTTTCGTTCCTTAATTATGTTGCTTCGGCCGTCCGTCGGAGGCCGTCGACTTGTCGAAACGCCGACCGCCTCAGGCGCGGTTGACGGGTGTCCACGCCTCTTTAACTCTGTATAACTCTATGACTCTTTATAATTTTAAAACTCTGGGCATCTAATGAGTATACATTTTCTATTTGCTCTATAGATTTTTATATGTGAACGCGACGTACGAAGTTTATGATACGTGCCACTTCCAGGGTCGGACTGAGCTCGTAGAGTCCGGGTGGTATTATGAATTTAAGGGCTCTCCAGAAATTTTCGATAAGGATAAATGGGATACACAAGTTTAACGGTCAAAAACGTACGTCAAATTTGCACAGAGCGGACCAAATTCGGTCGTTTCGTTTAAAAGTTGCCGTCGTCCAAAAATTTCCAATAAAATACTTTTTCAGACTAACTTTCCGATTTTTTGACATGTTGATTTCATTACATCCATCATTTCATACAACGAAAAACTACCTCAAAAGTCGCAATACGGATTATAATCGACTATTTTGTTCAAAAGATATGACTTTTAAAAATTTCCAAAAAATGTCTTTTTAAAATATGTTTGAAATTTTTTGATGGAGAAATACTCTTGAAAGGACCTCATTTTTGTATTAAAAAACGGAATCGAACTTTCACAATTTAATTAATAGATAAATAACGTTGTTCAAAAACAAAAAAAAAGCGTCATTATAATATTTGAGCTCAAAAATGTACAAAAGAGTCATATCTCTGAGCTAATAGCGGGAAGTTTCAGGGATGGCCTCATGATCAAACATTTTTCGAATTTATCTGTTTCATTTCTTACTAGGTACGAATGAACTATTTTAGAAGTAGGTCGTAAGCCCGAAGGTGGGCGTGGTAGGGCCCGTGCAGGCTGGGCCCGGCTGGCAAACGCCACCTCGACTGTATGACCAGCCCGACACTGACCACTTCTGCGGTTGAATATAAGACATTTAATATGAGGTCGACTAACATATTTTAGACAATACTGTTCATATCGATGGACGGTTTGTTTTACTTTATATTTCTTAATATTATAGTTTCACAGTTGGCGATACATGCTAAGCGGAACACATTAAAATATGTGCAATTATTAAAAACATGGGTATTTGTTACGCGATGTCCTATTAGTGAAATTAATGGTTTATTATTTTTAGGTCACTTGTAAAAGCATAGATTTCAATTCATAGACTTAATTGAACAATAAAAATAGTGTTTAGCTTATTAGGTTATCTCCAGTACGAATTGTCATTAGGTGTCTAAATCGCTCCTATTGGTATGGATTGTCTGATCATATAAGTATAAACGAAAGGTATTAAATAGTATTATAAATATATAGTATAGTATTAGTTATTTTTAAGTGCGCTATTCTAAAATGTAAAAGCATCTTTCACTTAAAATACCGGTTGTTGATGGTGGATAGACATAATCCGTCTCACACAGCCAAGCGGTCCAAGGCTGTACGTTCTTTTTCTTTTGGGAAAGACGTCTGTCAAGTTTTAATATCACGAGAAATAATTATGATGTTGAAAATGTTTGCCGACACTGCCCAAGGATTTAGTCGATTTTCGTGGGTATTATCCATTAATTTACAGAATACTATATTTTTTACGCATTTTCTTGCGTGTTAGACAAAGATAGACGAATAAGTATACATTCCGTCCAACAAGTAATCATAGCATACGGAATAGTCTAAAACAAAAAATTTCATACAGCACCTGCGGCGTATTAGTGTAGACGACCCGCTGATACTCCGTCGAAGAAATCAGAGGTTCGTGTTCTTCCGAACCTATAGTCATTTCTTATCTTTCACGGACTTTTCTTCTTTTTCCAGCGGATATCCGTCGACACTTTTATACTTTCACGTCAATTTTTTCAACATTTGTGATTCGAAGGGAAAACTATTACGAAACTATGTAGCTGCCTACGATAGATTACGATACGTCCGCAAGACAACTGCGCGCGCCGGCGTCGGCGGACTGGATGCAACGGCAAATAAGCGCTATCTCGACTCAAATTAACTTGTTTGGTGTAGCCTTAACTTTGTGTGTGCACCGACGATGCGAACACTTACTAGTTTACGGAGCAATAGAAACATTAGTCTTAAGACGTAGCATCATACCTAAATTCTGACAGAAATTGAATGATGGTTGATGTATTATAATAATTTTTAAATTAAATACTTGAAACGCGACCATACTCGCTACTTTATGAGCTTGAAGATCTAAAGTTAGTCTACCCTTGTTAAACATAAACCTGATATAGAAAACAGACCATACAATTTCTCTCCAGACTAATATGTTCGGTGAACTATATCTGATTAACGAAAACTATATTATAGTCCGACTGAACAGTAAGTATAGCCTAACTGTAAACTATTTAACATTTATAGAGTTAATGATGGTATAGAAATGGTATTTTTTATAACACTAGCTTCCGCCAGCGGGTTTACTCGCGTGGATGTGTAAAATGTATCTTTTCATCTTTTATGTTGGTTCATCTTGCCGTCAATTACACTCTCGACCCCCTCCGCAATTCTAATACCGGAACTGCTCTTGTTTCCAATCCCGGTTAGACTCTTGACTTTAGACCCTTATTTAAACCCTTGATTTGCATATGGAGAATTACATACAATTTTATTGTCAATTTTCTCTAATTAATTGTCGGATTAAAAAATAAATAGAAAATCAACACTTGCTTAGGTGTTCGATATGTGTCAATCCTCCCGATTCAATGTATTGGTTGAGGATACCTAGTGGACGAACATATTCGAGGGTCAGCGGTGGGTTGTATGCTGTGTGTTACTGCATGTCGCAGGCAAACGTTTAATAAAAGCGTTATTGGCTTATCAAGAATGTCATTAATAGTGATCCTGTAGAATAATAAACATGGTATGTTAAGAATTTCGTTATATTAGGTTAATAATATAAACAGTATAATATGTATGGTCTATATGAATGTTTATTTATTTTTTCGATTTTTCGACTATGTTTGTATTTGGATAAAAGAGTGTATGTCAGCTCGCACAACTACTGTTTGCTTCTTAACAATAATTTTCTGACAATTTACATAATAGGCAATAGAGGTAAATAAAGCACATCTCTTAAAATATGTTACATAAATTATGTTACATAATAAAACTTTGTAACTTTAAAACTCCACATTCAACTATTAGTACCTAAGTGTCGACAACGTTTAAAACCGTATAAGTTTAATTTATCTGAAAATTTAACTTATCTGAGTTAAAAATAAAACATCTATTAATCAGTAACGGAAGAAAAAACTGGTTCAGTGTAGGAAACTCGAATATGTTGCGCGGAAGGGCAACATAACAAAGACTTCGCTTTTTGTTAACACTTGATTTCGCTCTCCATTTAATTTGCGCATCCAAAAATTTAAAAAGCCATTTTTGACAATATGGTAAGAGTAATAAAACCATTGGTTATTTCTAGAAACAGCTTAACATTAAACCTTGCGATTATATTTAAATAATTAATAAATACGGTGCCCATTTCGAACAACTCTTATAACATTAGAAACAATATTATTAATTATTTGTGATCTTTATTTTATTAATCGTGGTATCTTTATTAAAAAAACCTGTTTATACTTATTAACATAGTTTACACCTAAACACAACATTTTTTTTTCGTTATTTTAAAGTAGCGTTCGTCCACGGTTCCGCCCGCATGGACATAGAATGAAGTCCTCATCTAGTGCATTAATGGATCACGCTTTCAATCATGATCTCGATCGCTATTCCGTTCTCCATACTGGCCCCGGTTCCGTCCTTGATGTCGATTTGTCTCACCTTCGATCCTCGATCCCGTTTTCACTCCCAATTCTGGTTTCGGTACTGCTCTTCGTTTCGAATTCCGGTCACGCTCTTGATTCGAATTTTAGTCCCAGACACGATTTCGGCCTTATCCCTGCTCTCGATTTCGACCCCTCTGGTCTCGCCTTTCGGTTCTATTCCCCGTCCTGCTTATAATTTTGATTTCGCTTCCAGAGAGGATTCCGATTTGGAAGAAAGCCAGAGTAAATGCTAGTATCAAAATAAAATTTAGGCTTGTTTTTCGGGGATAGAATAGTTTTATGCAAGCAATAGAATTTTTAGAATCTGTAATAGCAATCTGTAATATGTTGATGAAGCCAAGAAGAAATGTTTATAAAATCTATTGTACTCAGGGATCTACTTCTTAGTAAAGGAATATTTAGAATTGGTGCAGTAGTACAAATACGCAAACGAAATCGGATATATATGACAGTTTTTTTCATGCTTAAAACATAAATGTATAAAAAAGAAAATGCATAGTTGCGTATTATTTGGATGGCGAAAAACGGCTCAAAGTGTACGTTTTTGTCTCTGTTTCACATTTTATACCATCTTGCAATGCCAAAGAAAAAGAAGGGAAGGAAAATTATTTGTCATCTGACATTTCAACTGAAATGTCATACAATAAGGTTTATTTTTAAATGCAAAGAGAACAAATAACCATCATTTTGTTATTGGAAGACAGTAAGCCATATTTTTTTACAATTTACACGTACTGTCCTAAAACAAGACATCAGTGGAGTGGTTTCATATTATTTTAAATTTTTATTATTGCTTTTTGATTGTGTATGAAAAGAATCACAGTATATTTTTCTTCATAATCAAGCTTAATTTAGTAATCACCTAAGATTAAAATTAATATAAACCTTTAATTTCATAATATCGGAGGAAATATACATGAAAGAACTTGATAATTCCTTAAGTGTATAGATTATAGTAATATAAAACTTTCTTATTACATATTTATATAATAAAACAAGATGACGATTGATTGAACATTAACATATTTTTGATGAACATAATACTTTTATATGATTTGCTAAAAAACAAATTAAAATATAATAAACATAATTATTTTTGGAATGGGTTTAATCTATTGTATGATTTCCTTTTAGAGGTAATTTCAAGATTTGTTTAAATATAAAACAAACAATAAATTAAAAAATTAAAAGGCGACTCCATTAGTATAAGAACAGAGTCTATTGTTAAGCGAACGAATACTGTGATAACGCAAGAAATACCAGGCCGGTGTTGCTTAGGTCTGTTTGTTTTAAGTCGGCTTATATCTCGGTTTTTGATGCAAATTTAAATGAAGAAAATCAAGGTACTCATCGAATATATGTTAAAATACGTGATTGAGCGTATAAACAAACTAAATTTTGCTTAACTAAAATAAGGAATATCATCCTTTTTCATAGTTTTTTGCGTGTTATTTTTGCGTTTTCAACACAATACTTCGACGTTGTAACGGAAGGTGCGACAAAACTACACTGAATGTCATGAGTGCTAAACTGTTTGTTTTAGCACTCATTTACCACAGCCGTTTTCAAGCGCGGGACTGTGCATCTTCTCTTTTTCATAGATCACTGGCTTAAAATCATTGCGCAAGTGCGTGTAATAAGTTTACAAAGTTTAATCACAATCGGATGAACGGTACGGCAGCGCATAAAACACGAACAAATACAAAAAAAAATATTTTTAAACATTAGATTGTCATATGTATGAAACGGCTTAGTGTACTCAAAGATGTCTGTTGAAGGGGCAATCGAACTCTTTGACAAAATACCACGATAGCTCGACTCGTAAAGGTCGCAACGTAATGCTAACATTATGCTTATAAGTAAAAGAAATAGGTTACGGAAGATTATAAGTTATGTAGATAACTTATGACCTTGATTAATAAATAAACTATAAACATAAAAAGAAGTTTTTAAATTTGATTTTCAGTTCTAAAATATAAAAAGAAGTTTTTAAATTTGACTTTCAGTTCTAAATATTAGTGTGCTCAAGCACAAAAAAAGGAACTGTTTAGATGGCTCATAATTTTCCTCAAGAATTGAGCTATCAACGACAAAAAAAATTTCAAATTCGACTGGTAGTTCTAGGAATTAGCGCGTTAAAACAAACAAACTATTCAGATTCATACATTAAATATACATATAGATTATGGAATATTATAATCTTCTAAAGAATAATATAATTTTCGTCAAGAATTGGGCCATCAAATAGAAACAAATTTTTTTTTCAAATTCTACTACCAGTTCCAGAGGGTGTCGTGTTTAAACAAATAAAACAAATTTATTTAGATACTTTATAACTTCTTCAAGAATTGAGCTATCAAATCCAAAAAGAATTTTTCTAATAGGACTGGCAGTTTTAGAGATTAGCGCATACAAAATACTCGTCAGCTTTATACATTCAGTATAGATAGTTTGCAAAATAAGATAGAAACATCGATTGACACTTATTATTTGCGTCAATTTTTGAAAATGGTGACTTAGCACTAGTGAAAGGAAATTTCTAGAATTAATTTTCGATAAGCATTAAGGTACTTCTCAAAATAGGTTATAGACAAAACTTATTTGTGATTCTTTTTATATGATTCTTCACAATTAGAACAATTATTAGATTTGCAAAACAATGACTTTTTTTATTTGGATATTTTATTATGACTCATATTAGCACTGTAGGACGTAAGGCACGTTAATAAAACATTCTCAAAAAAAAAATCAAGCTCATAAATATAATTATTTCAATCACAGTTACGACATATTGCCTTAAATCAGATTTTTATCTAACTTTTACAAAAACACAAATAACTTTTTAACCATTGACAATTGCTGAACACAGACGGATATTATATGCACAAGTATTGACCCGTTACTCACCCCATTGGCTTTGATGTACCTCCCCAGGTAATAATAATAATATAAATCCACGCCTATTTCCCAGAAGGGTAGGCAGAGACTATAGATTTCCGAATGGTACGATCTATACGTATCTCTCTTGCCTCACTGACGTCTATCAGTCTTTTCATGCAAGCTCGCCGGTTTTGGGTGCTTAAAATTTGGCCCTTTTTTAATATGCCGCTATGTTTTAATATGGTCTGCATAGGATTTTCTAGGGCGACCCCTGCCGGCCTTTTCATCACCCACATTCGCTCTATAGATTGTATATGTGTACATGTATATACAAGTACTGTGTATAAAGCTAGTGAATGCGATAGACGAAAGTATTTACTATGATTCAATTGTGTTAAAACTGGTTATTAATGGCCGATTAAAAACAATAGACCATGTCAAAGGATCAGTGGCAAACTAAGGCGCATGGAAGTTTATAGTTATTATTAAATAAACATAAAAATTAATATATATTATGTGTATGTGCAGCTAAATTGGGGTAAAAAAGGAATTTTGTATGAACGATCAAAATCGTCCATATCGTAGCAACTGAGCCCACATATAGATAGTTACACGACACGACAAACCATTCGGAAGTAATGTTACCTAGATGATTCTATGTAACCTAAGCATTGTTGATCTTAGGCTCCATAACATCTGACAAATGCAGATGAGTTGTTAGGAATCAGCACATCAGAGGAAGATAAGGAACCCTTTTAGTAGGATCAGTTTCGTGTCCGTCTGTCACAATCTATTTTTTCGAATTTATTAGACGAAAATGTTGCAATTTGGTAGATATATAGAGTTAGGTGACCTGATCACGGACATAAAGTGTAAATAAACAAATTAAGAATTTGAATATTAATTTTAGAGGGCAAATTCAATTTTCTTAATTATATCATATTGTGGGATTACAGCAAAAATAGGGAAATCACAAGTGCTTAATATAATTTTTTTTATCATTCAACTTATTCTCTAGACTTACCTCTACTGCCATCAACCTGTATATAGCTGGTAGCTTAGAGAAATGATAGCATGAGGATGCGATTAAAATAGCAACACATCACTCTTTGTACTTGCATTTATTTTTCTTGAGTCTGTAATGAAAAAAAAAAAGGAATACTAATATAATTGATAAGAACGTCTCTGACAAAGCTTGTACACCTTTTTTCATGTTTATAAAAAAAGTTTAATGATGTGCCTTACCAAAACTATTATCGGTAATTTTACCATGAATTCATAACAAAATTATTAAACTTTTTAAAATGTGTTTCTCTATCAGTAAGCAAACCAACATTAATACAAACAAAGTTTATATAAATTAAACACCTGTCTCTTTATTCGGGCTAATCTCCGAAACAGTGGAATAAATTGTAATTAAAATCATTGCTCTGCTTCCATATATTGTTCGCCTGAGCACTAAGAGTAATGAAAAATCGTTTCTCACATTTCAAATAAATCTTTATTTGGAACGTAGGAAAAGATTATATATTTAATCTTAATACTCCTAAAATTAAATTACAGTAACGGACATTTTTGATAATCTATTAGCAAAAGTCTAAGGCTTTGTTATTATAACAAAAATTAAATTTGTTTTACAGAAATATTGAAGAGCATCATGTTTTAAAATGAGTATTGTTCTCAGGCTGTTTACACTTTTGTATACCTAAAAATTGCCGTAATATACCGGAGGATTTAAAATTTGTATTTATTTAGTGTGAAGATGCTTCCAACGCAATTTCGTAATCGAAGGGGTTGAGCCAAGCTGTCGTTGTGGTTGGGGCAGTCCGGCCCCACGTTATAACTTGAGTTAGATAGAGAGAATGCAGAATACCCAGTGGCTGATAACCATTCAAGACGAAATGTTGAAATCGGATGGGAACAGTTTGAACTTTGGAAATGTTATCATCAAGAGTCTGAGGTTGATCGCAAGAAGCATTGGTTCAAAACTTAACAGGTTTTTTTTAATTTACGTATTATTAATTTAGTCTCCAGAGATTTGAAGGATAGAAATCAAAGTACACACGCCCTCATATGTAAATGTTTATTTATGAAAAAAAAATCATAATTTGAGCTTAGCAAATAATTATTCGGTAAATTATCTATACAATTAACGAACATCATTTAAATTGCGTTACTCATACGATTATAAAATGACACATCATAAAGGAACTATTGTACACTCCGACGCATCGGTCCCAGAGGACCGCATACTGTAAGCAATATGGCTCAACGTTACACTTCGCACAAATAAAGCTTGACATTCCCACGTTGACAACATGTTTACCACAAGCGTACATCGCCATTAAAATTATTTGGTTTTATAAATATTTCAATTGCTGTTTAAAGAAAAAGGAGTTGTATTAGAAATAATCATTAATGAGGATAATTTGATATTAAACTGTATATCAGGAAACAATTTGTATTGATGCTTAAGACTATCATATAGGAAGCATTTTATTCCATTTGCCTTGTAATGACTTAAATAATTGATTTTCTAGTTATGCGTCGTTACACTACATTTAACTATATTTTTACTGTTTAGTGCAATAATGGCTAAAATGGCAACCTAGTCAATAAAGTATGTCCTACAACAGCAAAAAAATCTCGATTAAATTATAGTTCACTTTTATCAAATTATGAGACCTTTTTACTTAAACTTTATCAAAATTGTTAATCAAACCACTATTGCATTGAACAGTTTGGCCAATAGTGAATTAACAATCATCGGAAGATATTGTTACTAAGGAAGTACATTTTTCATATTAATTCTATTGTTAATGCTAAATGGTTATAATATTTTGTTAACATGTGGGTGTTTTATAGACATCAATCATGTGATGAATATGTGAATGGTATTTAAGCCTGTTCACTTATTCATTATACAGATATAAAATTTTATGGAATACATATAATTATGTTTATTATACTATGTATTACTGTTTACTTGCATGCTGTTTCCACTTACGCAGTACTAATTAAATTATAGTGTAAAAAATGTCAGTTGGCAGTGGTTCATTAACAATTAAATGGCTTTTATGTCATCAACAACAGTCAGTGAATCGATCAATGAACCGTGAAACATTGAAATTTGTGTTGGCGCCATAAGGCATAAAAACGGTTTTCAAACAAAACATCTAAGCCTATTGAAATTGTGAACATGATATGTCTAACTTTATTCGAGGTACAACTGTTATGAAGTTACTGTCTTTTATAGTCTTTCGCAAATAATAGAATCAAAATATACATATAAAATATAAATAACATATTACACAATTGTGAAGTTTTAACTAGACATTATTAGAAATAAATAGATTTAGTGTAAAGCAGTAACTTCACTGAGACTAAGCGTTCCGCAATAGGAGCGTCCGCTGCCGGCCGCTACGACGCTAACCTAACGCTAAAAGTGTAAGGCATTTACGCAAATGTACAATTTAACAATCGAACGCCAGTGAAAATGTATATTTTACTAGGACCGTGAGCCGTTTAGGCCTTTGGAACCGATAATTAAAAAAAAAACCTAATTTAGCCTATATACATATATAAAACCAATTTCGCTACACATTCAACCAACGCATTACACGCATTCGAAACTGAATCAACAGTGCCATCAGAAACGTCACATATACAGCAAATATACACCACATAGAAAACCACCAATCAATATATTACAAAAAAACACGAGCTGAGGCCGTACACTCAGCACAATACAAATAAAGAGATACAGTAAAGAGCGAGCGAGGGCAGAGCGCCGCCCTGAGGTAGCCTGATCTTTAAAACTTAGCCGAACGTATAAAAAGCAACGTCTCTGATACTAAATACGTAATATCTAGTGATGGTCGACGACATAATACTGCTAATAACTATGATATAAACCCGACCGCAGGTGGGACGGGTCTCATTATTTTATAGTTCATCGTTTCGACATTAAAAAAGCTAATATGTGCAAAAATTGTATTCACGCGTTTACTACTTATAGCCTAGAGTTGACGAGGGGTGCGTCGGCGCGGTGTGGCGCGGTCGGTCGGGCGCGGGGGGAGCCACGCACGCATCGTGCCTGTCTAACTCGTTAATATTAAAGGATCGCCTCGCTTTAAATCATAAGGAGAATCGTCCTAATCACACGTCAGAAAATATGACTTTAATAAAGTATTGAAATTATAGAATTCAGTAACCAAAAGCAATAAAGGGACACCATAATTGAATAAAGAAATGATTACTGAAGAACTTTTCAGCGTCAGAAAGTAATTTCATTGCACAAGATTACTAATTTTATTTCATATATTACTACTGAAATAAGCTTTGTATCAATTCGGATTGATTTTGAATAGAATAAAATTAAAACAAAACACAAATGGACACATCTGAAAAGAACGTATTTAAAACGGAAAAAGTTTAGAACCGACTAACATTTGAAGCGATCTGTCTTATTCTACTTAAACTATCGAAACACGTCGCAGGCGGGTCGCGTCTGCGCCGATCACAGCCAAATCCATCCACCCCCTCTCCCGCACCGTCCCGCTGCACCGACGCCGCTCATTAACCTGTATTTATATAATCCCAACCTCAAATGTATGCACAAACGAGCGAAAGAAATATTGTGACAGAACTGTCCCCTTTCAAACATCTGTGTATACATCACGTATCAGATTTATAAATATATGAAATTATACTACGCTCTAACTATCGCCACGACATACCGCGGCATAGTTAACTCATCGGATAAACACTATCAGTCGATGCGCGTTGGCCGTTCGTTAGTGATCATTATAAATTATAAGTATGATGTATAAATCTGTGATTCGTTATACGCTATGTATGCTCTTGGAGCCGCTAAATTACCTAAGAATCGTTATCATAACTTATTATGAAAGAAATTTTAATATTTGGCCAATAAATTATTATGACCGTTTACGCGACCAGACCTTTTTTTTTTAACTTGTAATGTTTGCTATGTCTCGGCGAGTCCATTGCCAGCACGTTACGGTGACGTTGCATTATCAGCCGATTACGTTTTAAATTACTAGTTCATTGTCGATAAACATGTGAATGCCCTACTCTGCTATTGGGCAAAATCGGGTTGGTTTAGTTACAATAACCAATGGCGTGCATTCGAAGAGCTCCCGCCGTTATCGATCACAGGGTGAGCGGGTGTCCCGGACGAGCAGGTGAGCGGTGGTCCGGCGCGGCGGCCGGCGCTAGTCGCTGCCGCCGGCGTCACTGCTTGTTGTTCTTGTCAAAATTGTGCAGTGCCCAGTTGATTGTCGTCCAGGTCTTACTGGTACTGATAGCCTCATTAAATTTTTGCTTAAAATGCTCCACGGCTTTATCTTCGGGTAAGTCGAGGACCTAATGAATAAAAAATAATATGTTAAATCATAGATGCGCTATTTTGAAATCAAAATTCTCAATATTGATCAAGCTATTAACTATTATCATTATCAGATACATTTATCAACAACGAAAATTATGAGTGTTCTTTAAATACACTCCTTATGTAGTCTGAATCCTTATGAAAATAAATTATATTGTCACAGGGGATATATTTTTATATATATATATATATATATATATATATATATATATATATATGATATTACATTTGCAATGTAATTTTGACACAGCTCTTGATATAATGAAAAATTAACTATTGCTATAATTTAATTAACTATTGCTATAAATAACTATTGTAACTAATTAATGTAATTAGTACATATTAAATACTAATTTAATATTAATAAATACTAATTTAATATTAATAAATACTAATTTAATATTAATAAATACTAAATTAATATTAATAAATACTAATTTAATATTAATAAATACTAATTAATGATCTTTATAAATTTCTTACGTTTTGAGGTATAAAAATGGCTGTAAATTCATTAAATATTGGTCAGAGACACTATTTTTCATGAGTCTGCACTTTTTTCTCCCTATTTTTTATGGTTTGCTCAAAAAAATTGAAAAATGAACTATTCAGTCCAAAAATTGTACTTTGATGACTCTTACTGGCGAACCAGTGAGAGTTATATAAAAAAAAACAATACCGCAATTTCGAAGAGCGTGAAATTCCCCATAACATCCATCAAACTGATTCACAATATTGTAAAAAGTGGCTAAGCATAAGAAATTAGAAAAAAAACCATTTTTTACATGCATTTTAAATGGGAAAACTTCAAATTTAAATAGTAAGTACTTAAAGTTGATATTAAGAGTTCAAACTAGGTGAGATTTTTTTTTTTTCTATAGGTAGATTAACATTTTGCTTGAGCACCGAGAAAAAAAATATTTGCGGAAATGAATCAGCCTAATCCATACATATAATATTTAGCAATAGTTAACAGGAGTATGTATGGGTGCGGAGCGCAGTATCCACGAGGTCATGTGAGGCGAGATGCGGAACGGAAGGGGTGTAAAATACTCGCGTATATAAAAAGAGTACCCAGCAGCGCGGCGCAGTTGCGTGGTCGGGATCTTACATAGCATACAAAATTGAGAACGACACCAAGATCGAAATCGATTGTTAGAGGCGGTTTAGAATTAAAATCGTGACTGGAATCAAAGTTAGTATCAGTATCAGAATCACATTTAACAGCACAATGTGGTTTGGAATTGACAATAAGATTTATCAATATAAAAAATGAAGAAATACATTCCGTCTCCACGTGGGGAAGCTTCGGGCGGAATGATAGCCTAATAATAACCTATCTTATTTATAATATCTATATCATGGTTAGATATTGCGATTAAACAAATTTAATAAAATACCATATCATACATATTTAGTGTCCACCCTGGAGCATCCGCTATTTCCAAAACAGGGTCCATTGCCCATGGAGTCCATTAAAAAATCGAATGCACATGACTAATTCAGTTTGTCAAAAAAGTTAAAAAACAAACTTAACTTGTACACATTTTTTTTTAATCTTGAAAATCGTAATAATTTCATTAAAATTTATAATTATGGAAAACTATAATGTATTTCTAATATATATTTAGATACATACACACATACATATATATATATATATAAATGACCTATACATAAATTAAACAAACAAAAAACAAACAATTACTGATATGCAGTAAATAATTTCAATTAATAGACAATTAAATGTTTAATATAATATTTTTATTTATTTTCATACTGTAAGTCTGCTTGGTAATCTAAATGTGTGTAGAGGTATGGAAAGGTCGATAAGGGTCACCTTAGAAAATCCTATTCAGATCTAACTTGTGGTATATTAAAAAAAGGAGACAGTATCTTAAAACCGATGAGCTTCATGGATGTCAGTGAAACAAGAAAAATATGCAAAGTTCATATCATGGAAATTTATAGGCTCTGCCTACCCTTCTGGGAAATAGGTGTGACTTTATATTATTAATATTATCATATATGCTTAATATTATATTATAATATATATTTGTTTTAACCAACCTTATGTAAAGTTATGTCTTATTTCAATATACATATAACAAATAGTTACCAGTGTGTCTCTGAGATACTGCAAGTCCTTTTCAGTGTTGAGTTCCGGCAGACCCGTCGATATCATCATTGAAAATAGTGACAGAAACAGGTGGCGATGCCTATGCAAGATCTTGAAAGCCTGCGTCAAAATGACCATATATTTGCATGCATCTTACAGAAAGGTAATAGTTTTTGAAGAAATTAGGGCTGATTAAATGATTTTAAGTATGTCGTTCATATTTTCAAAAACTCTTCACTAATTTTCATAATCAGTTAGTTATTATATGTAATAGCCCCTTTTATTTCGGATATAGTTCAGGTTGTATAGCACTGACAATCAGTGCTACACTAAGCTGAATATAAGGTAAAAGTTTGTTATACTTAAACAGTAGCTTTATGGTAAAATAGTGAACATAAAATTCTTGTGAAAAATGGTGAGAAACAAAACTTTATAATTATATGAAATGTAGCTGTAAAAAAACTGTTAAAAATATTAATAAAAAAAGACTTATCTTTAAAAAGTTCTAACTTTCAAAATACACTATTCCATCAACAAATTGTTATTAGGACTTTGACATGATAGATAGAAAACGACTATCGTAATTGGCGACATGTTGTTGCTATTACTGAAGAAAATGGAAAATAAGCGAAGAAATTAATTTTAGTACATCGGCGAATCAAATAGTGAGTAATCGTTAGAGACGTGAGCATGAGCAAGGAACGCGTAAATGAAACAATTCATCTTCCTACTTGGGCATACCCAAGGCCAGTGGAAATTCAAGGACGGTAAGCCTCGTCGGAATATTGGTCTGTCGAATCGGTCATTGGAAGGGAATCTAATGGCAACTATATTTTAGGATGTTCAAGAGCTATCTTGAACATTGCTGATTGAACATTGGTCAAAAGATAATATGAATGTGGTATATTATGCTAGTCTATCAACTATGAGAATCAATCAAAGAAAAAATAAAGAGGGAAACTAATTTGAGACATTTTGATATGGCACAATAATGTATCTGTACATAATGCTCAAGCACAGAACGTGCTATGTGCGAAAAACGGTTTTGTAAGAATGACCGCCCACCCTACCCTGAAATTATTTGCTGTTGGAAGTTAAATAAACTGTTAAAAATGATGTAAAAAACCAAAAGCATCACATATATACTTTATCTTACTTCACTAATATTTACAGTTTTTATACAACTACTATAAAAAATATGAACATTTTGTGACTTAATTAATTAATGATTTAAGTTAAACCTATTTTTAAATTGAATTGTTAATAAGGTTATAGACAGAAATCATTAGGAAAAAAATTTTAGCTATTATATAAAAATAATAAATTGGAACACTGATGCTTGTGTATTAATAGCTATAAATTTTAATTAGTATTAAAACTTATCATGACACTAACCGTTTCACAGTACTCTCTGAAAGCTTCAAATTCTGGCGCTTCTTTAGATCCTTTGGAGTTTTGTCCCTTATTGATGATATATATAAAGTCATGCGTGAGAACAAATGGAACTCGTTCACGTCGAAACCCAAACTTTTCTTTGAAATGACCAAGAATATGGCCAAAGTCTATGTGGAAAAGCTGGAAAAAAGATAATGTATATAAATTATTATTTTTTTCTTTTTTAATTAGTCTTTACTATGATTATCCAAAGAATTAAAATAAAACAAAATAAAAAAAAACAGTCCAAATCGTAGATTTAGAAGAATTTTAAAAATAAAGTTATCAGAAAAATGATTTTTTTTAAATAACTTTTAGACCACCCTACCGATAGATACCAAAACCTACTCAGCTCTTTTCCCCGAACAAATGCAGCAACTACTATAAATTGCATAAAAACTGGTTGATCTTTTTAAAAGATATTGTTGGACAAAAAATTATCTAAAAGTGTTTTTTTTACTATATTTTGTAAACTATTCTACCAATAAATTCTAAAATCTGTCCAGTTGTTCTCCTTATTGCTACTTTATATTTGAATACTTTGAGCTCAAAAGTAATAAGAAGTTTTAGGGACGGCCTGCAGGTCAACCACTTTTCAGATTTATTTATTTATTTTTATATTATATATTTTTTCTCCTGTAGAATATTAATTAATAGCATAGATTTTACAAATTAGCATTATTAATACTTCCATTTACTTGTAGTAATATGTAACTAATAACAATAACTAATTTGCAACTGTTAAAACTGTTCTCTGTACAGCCTATACAGATCTAATTATGATCGACTGTTTTTTAGAGAATAATTCTAACAGCAAAACATGAATTTCGTTTAGTTCAATGGTCGAATTATATTATTGTAATTAAGCCCGAACTTTGAAATGCATCACATTTTTTTGAGTTGTTACCTGTCCGCTCTTCTTCAGCATGATGTTGTCGGGGTGCCTGTCGGCGATGCCCAGCACGTAAGTCGCGACACAATATCCCGCACATGACATCGTGAACTCTTTTATAGCCTTATCTAAGGACGCCTCTGAACTGTTGTGATCTCGAAGCCAGTCTGTAATTATTGTACAAAATATTAGAGGTGCAAGTCTGCTGAAACTCAACTAGTTCAGTTTTTGTTTAATATTTTGAGGACTTGATACAATATATAGGAAATTTAGAATTTCTAAGTGCAAGAATGGTTTTTAGCATAAAATAATGAATCAGACATTTTAAAATTAACAAATACTATTAGTCAACATGATTTTATCAAGTAAAAATAAAAACTTTCAAGATAGAATACCATAATATGTATAGAGCATCCAGAATCATTGAGACCAATTCTAATTCACTTATTGAACAAATACAACATTTCCAGTCTTTAAATCATTCAGAATTCAAACAAAATTAATTCATTTCTAACATTACAGCTTATATTTTTAAGGTTGCTAATTATGGCATTAATATATCTACAAGCACAAAAGAGAGCATCTACATTTAAGGATGTTTTTAACAATGGTTAAAAAACTAAATAAATAAATGACTGGGAAAAATAAATTATTAATATTATAAAATTAATCATAATACTATAGAGAAAAACCTCTGGCTGTGACTAGTAGCTGCTCGCACCTTCACCCTAACTAAGATAAAGTAATTTATGTAAGCCTTATTTCCAATAGCAATTTTAATTGTAATCCTATTTCCCATTGCGATCTTAATTCCAATTCTAAACCTAATGGGTTAGAATTGAAATTGGTTTGGTAATCGATATTCATTCTGTTTTTCGATATTTATTCAGTAATCGATACCATGGCATGAATCCCAATTCACATACAGGTTTCAATGTTAATATAATTTCTGTCTCAATTCTGATCTTCATATCAATTGTTTACATAAATTCATATTCAAAATATCTTTTTTCATAATTTATAAAATAACATTTGAATTACATTATAATTTTTTGTTTTGTAATATAACATTATCTCTAACATTACCAATTAATTAATGAGCTTTTGAAATATATGCTCTATGTTTGTGGTCCATTACCCGATTCTCGAGACTTCAAACTTTCAAAGCGCAGTATGACATTACTCATTAAAACGAAAATAAACAAGGTTATTTCTTCAAAAATTGCCAACCTTGCAAAATTTTGAACTCAAAACGACAAAATCGCTTTTTACAAAATATTAAAAAATTATATTAATAAAATAGTTTGAATTCTGTATGCATTTAAATGTGCAGAGTTGGTATTGGAGTACTTCAGCTTAGAAATGTACAGTATTCCCACATGTGGCTGCACCTCTATCCTATAATGTGGCAGTTTCAATGGCAATATTGTCAGAGATGCCTGCACAGAAGAATTCAATATAAGATCTGATAGTAAGACGTATTCCCAAAACATGTATCAAAGTGGACTTCTGTTTGTTTTGTCGAGATTAAATTGCAAAAGTCTGATTCTTTATTCCATTTTGAAAAAAAAAAATTTAAAGCTAAAATGCTGTTAGAGCTACATCTAAATTCTTATGAATCAGCAGAAACATATTAAAGGTGATATCAATGGAGAGTCTGTAATTCTAATGCAAAGTGGTATTTACAAAATTTATGCCACTCACTGAACAGACTCCATTTGTAGAAGGCCGACGTGGCGGTGAACTTCGCTTTCTCTTTTTGTATATTAGCTATGGTTTCCGCATCTTGCACTACTTCAATCATTCCCACTTTATACTCCATTGATATGCAACCGTAAGGGTTTAATCTGTAAATAGATGTTTTTATCATATAAACAAACTATTTTATAATGATATCCAATAATAAATTTGTTTGATATCTGTTTTCATTTTTATTATGTTGCTACAAAATATTTAAGCTTGTTATTGTGCGGTATTAATATAAGTTCATATCAATCTCAAATAAAAATGACAAACTAAAAATGTTTATTGTATAAAGCAAAATTCTCTTTACCTGAAGTCATATCCAGCTTTTTTCCATAATCTATCCATGATCTTCAACATTTGCAATGTGAACATGTCCTGACGAAGATCATCTCCAATTTTCAAGATTATGCATATATCGCTACCACTACGATCATCGTTCTCAAATTCTAAAAGTAGAGGTCTCATTTTGCTGTCCATTACGCGGCACAATTTGGGCCTTAAAAATATATGATTATTATTTTAAGTGTATTAGGTACCTACTAATGTCACACTATTGAATACTATTAATTAGTAATAAGTGACATTACAAAATTCAAATACCAATCAAAATTAAAACGCTAATAAAAACTATGAATCATTATGTAATAGTTTTTAATTAAAAATTCTCTTTGATGCATACAAATGATTCAAGCCCATTATACCCCAGTGAGTGAATGAAAGTCCGGGGATTCTAACAAACATTGTCACGAATGCAGTAACAGCATCTGGTATCAGAGGTTTTAGTTTTTGTTTGACGCACGAAGCGTGTGATTTAATTGGACTTAAGTTAAGAACTAATTGATGAATTCACCCATGGTAAAGATCCTATTCAAAATTTTAACGCATTGAAAAATTAAAAAGTATGTCGTGTATTGAGCGGAATAAAAATAAAACCCTTTTTTTCTATATGTCCATTCATGGCACTATTATGATAACATAAGAAACATACAAACGTTGTTAAAAATCATTTTATAAGTAATAAAATTAAGATGTTTCAATTATGCTAACTCATAAGTAACATAATAATATTATTAAAAATATCAAACATTAAGCAGACCTGATTTCTTGGCATATGTAGCTGGGGTCTAGTGGAGACGCAAAATTGGACAAAGCGTCTAGACAATGCTTCTCCAACAGATGGTCAGTCAAGGCAGAACGCGCTTTGGATATTTCCTTCTTCTCGCATACATGTTTACTCACCCCTGCGAATGATACCACTCTAAAATATTATATAGGAAAAAGAGGTCTGTGGATATTCATAGAATTGCTAACTGAATTAAATGACTAACATGTAAAGAGCATTTCATAAAATAGTCTTCACATAGTTATGTAATATCTTCAATAAATACATAAATTTCTTTTTAAATTTATAATCTGTACTAATGTTATAGATCCAAGTGATTTCAAATGTTTAATACATTTTGAAAGCTAAACTATGAAATAATTAGGATGGAAGTTAGTAGGTCAGTTTGACATTTGAGAATCAATATGTAACAATTTCATCTCTTAAAAAGAAAAGTATTTTAATAAAAATGTCACACATTGACTTTTAGGCAATTTTTTCATAAATAGTATATAAAAAAAAAGGTGTTTTAAAATTAAATATAGTTTAAAACTAAATACTTATTTATACTGTAAACATTTTTCCTTATATTCTAATAATAACACAGCCCTAAAAAATTTCACTTTTTGATATTGCTCAAAAAACTTTATCTTCTTAAAGGTTCACTTTAATGATGAACAAATAAGAATGCAAATTTGTTCTGATATTTCTGTCATTAGACTATTGAACTTAGTATTACACAGATTTGATTCAACCAAGAGACCCATATTTCTTAGAAGTTGTTAGATTAGACATAAAAAAATGCTTTTGCTATTTTAATATTACTCAATAGGCAATTTCACAATCAGCAATTATCATAATATAACTGTAGTTCTAGAACTGAAATTTTATGCAATTAAATCGATAGAATTATAATTTTATGCTAAAGTACATTGTCATTTAATTTTAACTTTGATATTTTTAATATGCAGTATATTATAACTTTCTATGCAGTATATTCCACACAATTTAAAATCTATATAAATGTTAAAAAATCATAATCTCATTGTATTGAATTAGATTATTTGTTTTATCACTTAAAAAGTGGAGCCAATATCTATAACATAATTAAGTGTTTTTAATCAATTTCAAAAATTCACATTAGAACTTATAGTAAATAGAATTCAAGACAATCCAGTCATTGAGGGGATTCACATCAATAGTTTTCCTTTATGAAACAGTCAGGGTTGAGCATGAGAGCTGTATATTTGAAAAGATGGAAAATTAGCAATGTGAGTGAAAGTGAAATATTCCCTACAATTTATTCTCATCATTGCATATCTCCTAATACCTTTAATTAGCCTCCTGGTGATGTTGGTACTCTTGAATCAGCCATTTTAAGTAGAAACTTGTAAGCCATTTTTTTCAATATTTAGGCCTGTGATACCGTGTCATTGTAAAACAATCAAACTTTTAAGTCGACATAATTAAAAAATATGGCCATTTATCCCTTATATTTTGAAATATGGAAATAAATGAAAACTAGAGTATTTATCAATGGGAAGTACTCTACTTTCATTTTATTTCCGACCTAGAATCACGACATTTGGCAATAAGAAAGGCCTTACAGCACAAATTAAATCATCATCAGACCCTGAAAATGACTCATGGTGAGAGTATATCTCAAGACAACTCTGACAAGCTCAAACACGACTAGGATATGTTTTTCCATTATGGAATTCCTGTGCCTACTTTCTGGCTCCATCATCAGATCAGTCCAATTATACCATATTATAGTAATGTCATAGGTCCTCGATAAATGTGCAAAATTTTATTTAATTTAACGATTTATATTAAAAAAATATTAGTATTCACTTTATACGAAATACGAATGACGGAAAATCGATTGTAAATCGCTTGAGAATGGTTATGGATCAGTTTTTGGTCTGAGAGCGTAATTTTCGAATAATTGCAAAATAACGATCCCTAACGGTTTTTGAATTCAAATATGCGATTAAATTTCAGTATAATAATTTAGTGACTTCATTGTAGAGGCAACTCTGTTAATAGAAAGACAATTAGCATTTCGAAATATCAACTTGGGAAGTACTAAAATAATTTTAAAATCATGGGAAATCAGAAATCTATTTCTGGCTCCATCATCAGATTCAGATGATCAGTTCAATTTTACCAAATATTGTACAGTCATAGGTTTTCGATAAGCGTGCAAAATTTTAATTTATACTAACGCTTTAAAGTCGCTCAAAATTGCGTATATGAATAACATTTTTTTTTTATACCTAACAATTTCGAATCGCGAATCGATTTCTATTTTTACGTAATAAGGCCCCCGATAGATCTATTCTCGTCCCGTTCGCAATTCTCTGCCCCACCCCGCTTTCAATCCCGATTTCGCTACTAGTCATAGTTCCGAATTAGACGAAGCCGGGAGTAAATGCAAATATCGAAATCTATATATATATAAAAGGATTTGACGGATCATTATGAATATTGGTATGTAAATGTAATTCACCGTAACAAATATATATCGTGATAAAATGTCGATAATGATAGGTCAATATTCAGTTTATCAATTATATACAAACATCCTTTATATATATATATATATATATATATATATATAAAGGATGTTTGTATATACGAATTGATAAACTGAAAAACTATTTGACCTATATAGATATACCCTTGTTACTTCTCGAATCGACCAGACTACAATTTAAATTGTACTTAAAGTTGTCTCCTGACAATACCTTAAAAATTGTTTTTATCAATATATATTTTATAACTTTTATTTAATTATCTTTGTGCAAGTAAAACAAACACGTGAATTAGTACAATAATTATGGAATTATATAATAAAGTTAAAAAAATTATAATAATTAATTTGAAGGTTGCATCAGAAGACAATATATATGGAAATGTATCTTTTCAATATAGTCAGGATTAAAAAATACCCAATAATACATTAATTTAGTACAGATTATTTTTAGTTTGAAGATAGTTTTAAATAAAAATAATTCAAAAATAAAATATTAAATTCTATAGTATAACAATAACCATAATCCATAAAATTTAGATTAACATATTTTATTAAATGTCAGAATCTAAGATTAATGTAACTACAAAAACTACTGAGATTTGCCATTCTAAGTCTAGGGAATGAAAAAAAAAATTTTATGAATTACATGATTAGGTATTTGAAGTTGTTTAAAAAATATACTAACATTTGAGTTTGTCCAGGCAATTGATTTGGCGTTTCAAATCAGGCATGTGCTCCTGACAGCCGCGACAATATGCCTCCAACAGCAAGCCGAAACGAATTGAGACGAAAGCTACATGCATCTCCGATCTATGGAATAGCAGATTTATATTTAAAGAAATGATGCTTAATCAAAATTATGTATGTTAGCAAATTGTATAGGTATAACATATGACCATGTATGTAGGTAAACAATCTTTATATATTATTTCTCAATGATGTTTGTTTTTCAGTATATCATATCTCCTCTAATACTGAACTAAAGTCCAGAGAGAATGAAACATCCATTTGAAAATTAACTTTGTTGATAATGACGAAAAATAAATAAATAGTTTTAAATCAATGTATGCATTTAAAAAAAATGTATTTTTTATGCACATTCGTGTTAAAGAATATAGAAAGCGCCATCTATTAACTAAAATACACGGCAAGTTATTATAATAGTTTAGATTCTTTATGTAAATACAATTTGTTATGCTACTACACTAAAATCAATCAACCGCTAATGACCAAAAATAAAAAAATGTATTTAAAATCAATATTTTCTTTGCTATAGATATTGGAGTTGTTTAGATTCTCTATGTATTTATAGCAAATGTAAAGAAAAAAGATTTAAGGTAAAATATTAAATATTTGTAGAAATACAATGAACAGTACAACGCACGAAACTCTACTGCTGTTAAGTTAGTCACCAAAGCGTCGCAATGGCGTAAAATTGGCATACGGGGGAGAAGTAGGAAGGGTCGGGGAGTGTTACACCTGTGCATACATCATTTACAGGCATTTCAGAGCGGCAAAGTTTCGTGCGTTGTACTGTACACATGAAATAAAACCTAACAAAGTTTTGTTGAAATTTAATGCATTTTAGGTTGTCTCAGAATAGTTATTTAGTTTTGTTTTGGGCTTGAAATTCAAGACTTTTAACCCCGATTTTATTCTGGAAAAGCCACTGTCAAATTGCTCTTAATCATAAAAATGAATCATACAATTCAAAATAGATCATTTAGAAATTTAATGACACCATTAGAACTTTCATCATGATACTGATTTTTAATCTCAGAACATGAACATAAGGTCTTGAAAAATCGACAGAACAATCATTGCACTTAATTCCAGTTTTGGTCAATTAAAATTTTTTATAGTACACTAGCTCCTTTTTAAGAGAGTGCTGTTTATAAATCTTGTAATAAATTAAATATCTCTGTGAGAATTTTTGATATTTCAAAACTGTTTCTTCCAAACTTAGCACTTGACTTAGCTGCCTCCATTTCTACCATCACAATAAATCTCACCACCTCACTTATATGAACAATTAATTCTTTGTGTTTTAATCGCATACTGTTTATATACAGTATTACATGAAAATGACACAAGATTAGGTCAGATCACAAGCATCAGATTCTCCAGAACTATGAAATTCAACTAAGTACTGTTATTTTACCTTCGCATATGTACCTAATTACACATTTAAACTTAGATTTACTTGTAAACATGTCCATGTTTTTATAAACAAATCCATCATCTAACATTTTAATAACATGGTATCATTTAACATCCTATATATGTAGTCTAAGATCCCAATTAGAAGCGATCTTCCCCCATCTGTTTAATGGATGAAAAGTATTTTATATCAAATTTAGTATGCTAAAAAATATAACGCGATTGGGATTGCGAAAAAATTCCTGGCCAGACTATTATTAGTTAAGAATTGCAAAATACCTTTTATTAAAACATTGCACTTATTAGTTTAAAGAACAAATTTGTGTCGCACAATCACAAAGCAGTGCTTTTTGCTGGTTTATTAAAGATGTGTTTAAATTACTAGTGTCGACTTATCTGCTTATATAGTCACGCTAACCCAACAGTTATGCCAGGAAAAAAATAGACAACCCAATGTATACATATTCTACAGGCTTCATACTTCCAATTGATATAAAATTTCTTCGTTAAACTAATGAGTGCAATGTTAAAAAAAAAGTCATTTCCGAATTTTAATTAATCGTAGTCCGGCCAGGAATTTATTAGCCAACCGACTCACGATATTATATGAAATTTAAAATTTATATAAAATACATTTCATCCTTTAAAGAGATGGGTTGCAGATCGTTTCTAATTTGGATCCTCTACTAATATGTAAATAAAAACAAAATGGATCTTTTTAGTGAAATGTTATGTGCCAAAAAACGCATGGACGTTTCAGATTATGTGATGGTATGATGTAGCAAATTCAGTGAAAACATAGTCATATAAGAGCAATATGGTAGTTCAGTTACATTTACATACATTCAAAAGCACATATTTTCGTATTTAAAATACCTATTCTCGAGGTGTAATTTAAAAACATTTGTGGCCAACACTGTGCATAATTTAAATTGTGTTCTTGTTTGATTATTATTTTAAATGCTCAAGTGTATGATTATTGTGTAATAAAAAGTGAGTATAAAACATATTTGTTACTGGGCTTGCGTAGCCCATCATATGTTTTAGTAAGTCACATGAAAATGAATATAATTAGTGCTGATAAATGTCAAGACTAGACTAATGTAAACAGGTTTAATTTTAATTTACAAATTATGAAATTTAAATTTATGACACAACAAAAGTTTTAATTTTTTACTTCTGTCCAGCTGTCCAGAGTGTCCAGCCCCATTTATTTTCATTCATCGTCTAATAATCACTGCAATTTTTGGTTCAAAAAGCAATGATCTCTTCCTAATATCAATTCTTTTTTTCTAATTAAATGTATGATAATTATATGTATTACATATCATGGGATAATTTATATGCAGTATATACTTATAATTCTTTAAGATGAGAAATTAAAAAAATATTATTAGTTGTTTATATAAAATATTTTTTTGTAATCATGTGAAAAAAATACATTAAATTGCATGATTTTACTGATTTTTTAAATACATTGACAATTATGCCCACCATAAGTTTCTTTTACAATGAACTTCAACATGATAACATACTTTAAAAATAACAAAAGTATAACAAATGGATATACAAACTTAAAATTTTTTAATCTCTTTGATATACAAACAGAAAATACATTTTAATACCAACCTCAAATGCCAAAAAAGAAAGTGTCCAATTTTCATATTATCAAGTGCCCTATTTAAAAGGAACACAGCTAGATCGCACATCAGGTACGGTTCATGTTTTAAAGCTTGCACCAGTTGCAGCAGATATAAAGATAGATCTTCATCGCTGTAATGAAATAATTAAATTGATTAGGTACATTTTCCAAAATTAATGTTTTGGAAAATAGTAAATTCTAAAGTAAAAAATTATTTCCATATTCAATATTATAAAGAGACAAATTTGTTTGTATAAGTAAGGTGATTTTTTAACTACTGGATCAATTCTAAAATTTCCTTTTACCTTTTAAAAAAATCTTTAACTAACAGAAAGTTACAGTCACGCCATCTTTTGCAATTATTGCCCCTATATGAATGAACAGCGCAACCATAATTAAGTAATTTCTGGTTGCACTCACACGAATGTAAATACTTCTCGTTTTTCATGAATTTTACAATTAAATATAAAAATGACTAAGTGATTTTATTTCCCTGAAATCTCTTAAGAAATTCATATGCTTTTATTTCTGTTTTTAATGATAATTGTGTATTTATTTCCATTATAGAATTGAAACACAAAACGAAATAAATTTGTATGAATCGATGTGTTTCATTTACCCTTAAGGTAACAATATAGCAAAATAACACCGTTGTAAGAAAATGTATCACAGCTACAGAAAAATACTACTCCAATGTATTATGTTAATGAAATATTTTATATTTCATACAACTTGTAAAATATATGCAACTAAATATTATTCTTAAAACAATTTTTTTTACAGGCCAGAACTTAGTTATATAACTGAAAAGACAGGCTGAATTTTAATATGCACTATCACAAATTAAGGACCGGTTTTAAATTTGTAATTGTTTTTGTTTTCTTGCCATTGTTGTCTAAATATTGTCGATTCCTTTATGAGCTCTATAAATTATACGATAATAGATTGTTAAGAATGCAAAATAATACAATATAATACTACCACATATCTTTATTTTCCAATAGTAAATTCTATATTACTCTACATGACAGAAATAAATACAGATAATTGTTTCATTTGTTTTTATTTATGTATTTGATGGTGCTTTAATAAAATAGGCTAAGTGGCGACCACCCAGTATAAATTTTGTCACATCATTAACTTCTGAACCTTACTTCTAGTTTGACTTAATTAGTTTCGGAGTGTAACAGCGAATAGTAAAATGACAGCTTCATCATCACTTGTGGTCTATCATCCAGTTATTGAGAATGACTCGTATATATTACATATATTCAGTGGAGGATTACTTATTAATTCAAATTAATTTTAATTTCCCAATTATATTGATCTTGACTACAATAACATTGAAGTTGTAACAAAATTTCCTCCACCGATAACCCATGCAGGACGAGGCAAACAATGATATTATATCACTTGTGATATCAAGCATGAGTAAGCAATAAAGTCATTACAATGCATGTAGTAACTAGATAATAATAAAACTAATAATTATGAATAAGCAAAGATCAAACCTGATGCTATCAAGACACTTGACAGCAAAGCTTCTTACAGTTGAATCTGCATAAGCATAATCTAGTAATTCGAGAGCACTTTCAACAGGTAGTAGCGGCCACGTGTCCAACATAAGCGCGACGCTCGCAGCCTCATCTCGCTCACCCCATTCCACGCAAACCAGCAGCTTTGGTAGGAGCTCCGGTGCATATTTACGAAAATGATTTCTGCAACATAAATCAATGAACAGCTTAACAAAATGAAATAACACACAAATCAAAATTTATATTTACAATAATATCGTTAATTGCATATATTTTGTTTGAATGATATATCACTACCAACTCCTTATCTATCGAGGTGGCATAGGTACACACTATATACATGATTAAAAAAGTTATGAGTACTTACGTAATTTGTATAATTATTAGTAATTCATTATATCATACAATAGATAATTACAAAGGCTTCAAATTTACCAACCACAAAGAAAACAGGACCGAAATTTAGAATACGAGACTGAAATTTCAAATGTTTTCACTTTTTCCTTCTTTTATGGGCTAAACACTGATTAATTTAAAAATTGTATATTGTGCGACTGCTCGTACTTTAGGAACTTGATGATAGGTAAGCAAGTGTGTCAATGACAAAATTAAAGAACTTCAGTTGGCAATTATTAATAAATTATTGGTAGAAATAATAGATAATTTGGAGATATAGTGAGTTGTAGTACGATCTCTTGGTCACTAAACAAGTCACAGACAGAAAATATATCATAGCAGTTCATTAAAAAATACTGTCGATTCAAGAATATCCTTTTTTTGAGTCCGTTAAAAATTGAACATCCGAAAAACATTGTATGTATATAGATACAATGTTCCCACTTCAGGTGGGATCAAACTTTAAGGGTAGAAGATAAAATAAATTTTATCGACAAAAAATTGAAAAATAACGAATCCGTCATAGATGTTTTTTACAACCATCACAATTTTTTTAAGGAAATTAATCACTGCGCATGACATTAAATAATTCTTTTTATAATGCTTAAAGAAAAATACATTTTTATAGCTTCATTTTCTAATAGAAATATAGGAAATTGTTTAATAGCTTGGTACCATCAAAAAAATATATATTTGCATTAAAAAAACAATATTTTTCTTAGTTTTACTCATATACCAGGAAAACTAAGTTGCTATGATCATAATATTAATTTTTTATTAGAAAGCCTACTTTTATCTTAATAATTCGTGGGAACATTACAACACTATAGCTCTAAGTCAAAGTACGGTCAAGCCTTCCTGGAAGCAATTCCTTTGCTTCGCCCAATTGCAGGTGGCCAGTCGGCCAGCAGCTATAAATTTCACAATAATGTCATGGAAACGGGTTGTGAGAAGTGGGTCACAACGGGACTACACATTTCAAAATTAAATGACTCTTGGCCAATCAGTTAGTTTGTGACTGTGATCAACCCCAACGCACTCAGTCTTATGTACTAAAGGCAATTCAAATATTTCGGGCGATCATTTCGTTTATGGATTTTGTAACGGCAACACTAGAGCTGCTGCTCGAGAATATCATAGAAAGTATCCGAACAGAAGAACACTCAGAATAATTAATGTATGTCCATCAACGTACATCATAGAATCTGAGTGCATCATTCGCACGCTACCCATTGAATGGCAACCTTGTACTCTGACACTTTGCGATGAAGAACTTGTTCGATATTTATTGAGATCCTACAAGTACTAAACCAATAGTTAATTGTCTAGGATTAAAGAAGTCGACTGTATTGAAAATTAAAAAAAAATATGCATCTTTGAAGGAGATTCTGCACCACGTGTTTTTTTCGTGTGGATACTTCGGAAATTGAGAGAGGAACCAAATTTTTAAGGAGAATTTTGTGGATAGATGAAGCACAATTTAATAGAACAGGAATAATAAATTATCACAATCTACATACATTTGCAGAAATAAACTCGCATAATGTACAAATTTCGACATTTCAAAAGAAGTTTTCTATCAATCGGTGGGCCGGAATGATTGACAATTTTTTGGTTGGACCTACAACAATACCTGAAACATTGAACAGGCAAAGTTTTTTAAATTTTTTACTAGATTTAAATTTTAAATTTTTTTAAACTAGATTTTTTGGACATTGTCGACGAAATGCTCATTCATTACAGATATCGAATGTGGCTTCAACTAGATGGTTATCCCCCTCTTTTATCTATTCTAGTATGGACACATTTACACCAAAACTGGATTGAGTGGCGTGGTAAAGTGTTTTGGTTGGCTAGATCACCAGAATTCACACATTTAGATTTTTTCTCTGGGGAATTTAGAAACAAAAAGTTTATGCGACTGTAATAAAAACGCGTGAAGAATTAATCTAAGGGATTTCGGTTGTTGTAGATAAAATTAGAGCCCCTCTAGAAATAAACCAACATGCTTCAGCATCTGTGGCCACTTGTGTGACCGTTTGTCTACAGAATCAAAATTTATTTTGTAAAATGATAATTAAAATAATGTAATTAAACTTATTGCTTATTTTTTGTACTACCTAGAGTTAACAAATAAAAGTAAAATTAATAATAGCGTCTGTTGTGAAATTTATTTATCAATAAATTTTATCCGCAGAAACAAAAAGAACGACTCTGGTGAAGGGTTACTATAGTTCTTGTTTTTTCAGTTCTTTGACATAGAGCTAGTGTTATGATGTTTCCACACATTATTTGCTGAAATGTAGGCTTTCTATTAATAAAAGAATAATATACAGTATATGAGTAAACCTAAAAAAAAAAAAATTTTATATTCATATTGATATTTTTTTGTTACCAAAGTATAAAGGAATGATTTTCTTTACTTTCATTAGAAAATTAAGAAATTAAGGTACCAAAATGTATTTTTTTAAAGTAGTGGTTAAGAAAAAGGAAAAATTACGATGGATAAAAAATCTATGATCCTGATTTTATTTAATGCATCTTGTCGATAAAATTGATTCTACTTTCTAACCATAAAGTTTAATCCCATCCGAAGTGGGAACATTGTATACATCAAGTTCAGGGAAAAAGTTTTTTCGTATTGTATAAGCAAAAAGTTGCAGCAAAATCTCTTTCATTGTGCCGTTTGTATTTGCCTGGTTTTGATACCATTAAATGGATGACATATAAAAAAAATGGTGTCCCGCCATTTTTGGAGATACTACATACATGTATGGAATACTCTCTGCCTCTCCCTAGAAATATTTATTTTTGTTATTTAACTACAAACTAAGTAGCGGCTTATACAAGACACCTACACTATAAATTTCATCAATATGCAGTTTTTAAATAACATATCTGAGACACACGGAGGCACATGATGAAACTATAGGGTTCTCTTTTTGCCCTTTTGGCTCGAAACTCTAAAAGAAGAGGATTTGGCCAGACAGACAGAGATAAGGACAGTTGAGAAAGATAGAGCGAAAGGAAGGGAAGGAGAGAAAGAGACGGCGTCAGAGGGGAGAGGAAGACGAGGGGGGAAAAGAGATTAATGATTAAGATATGATATCTAGATAGGTATTCATAATGGGATCAGCGTCAAATTTAGAATTAAAGTTCCACAAAGGTCAAAAACAGGTTGAATTCTATTTTTAGTTTCATACATACATAATATATTGTATATCGGTTTTCCTTTTTATGTACTAGAAAAACTATCATATAAAATGAAAACAATAATTTCTTTGTCCAGGCATCAGTTAAGAACTACTGAATGTATTGAAGTGATACATTCGGTACTAATGATCTAAAAACCTGACATATATGGGACTTTGACTACTGAACGCGGAATCATTTAGATGGTTTTACACAATGTTTTTTTGAATTCCATAAATAATTCATTATTTTTTAATTTACTTTCATAACCAAGAGTAAAATGGGAGGGTGACAGCTATAACATTAACATAAAATATGAAATACATTTTAACCTCACAGTTCAGTACAATACAAAAGTTCATTTTCAAATTATTATAACTTTAAACTAAAAGAAAGAAAAATACAACGAACAGTAAATATAGATAATTATGGGGAATAATATCTTAACAAAGCAAAGGGGGTAATATAAAAAAATGATGAATGAGTAGTAAATATTGTTCCGAAGAAATCAAAATGTGAATATAAGTATAAATGCTCTTACCTTGCCGCCCATAGACTTTTACGATCTTGTTCATGGACCTCATACATTAAATCTTTCTCGGCCACTGATTTCAAAGCCTCAAAGTCTTTATTGATTGTGTCAATGGAATCTGGTGCACTCCTGGATTCCACTTGTTCTGCATGAGCCTTTATTACAGTTTGTGTAGGAAAGAATATAAGGAAATCACAATTATAACTGAAAGAAAAAGGTAGATATTAAATATGTATAAATTTTGATTCAATATATAGAGATATTTCAATATATTGGAAATTTTAGGAATTTTTACATATTAAATTTCAGTGCAAAAATAAGTTGTATCCTCATAAACATAAAAATAATATATTACATTATCATAAACAGAAAGGAGCGAACTGATCACATTTGTGTAACAGTATAAAAATATTTGTATTAAATATTAGACAATAAGGTAGCACTATAGAATTTAAATAAACATTTTTTTCTTTATAAACATAGATGTAAATATTTCTATAAATATACTTACTCGGAGAAGGTGAGAGTTAATGCAGCAGAGCTTGTGTCTGGATTAGAGACAACTGTTCCAAGTGGGTGAAGCAGATCGCCACTCTGCATGTCTTTTGCGTATGTCCACATGTATAGGGTGATACCCCCAGTACGTAGTCTTTCTTTGTAGTCAAATATCATTGTATTTGTCCATGCCAATGGGTTTATGTATAATTCCTGTTTGAAATATAAGTATTGTAAAAATATATTATATTCGTTATTGTTTAATTCCATATTAGTAGGCCGTATATTACATACATTTGTAAATATTATTTTAATCATAATTAAATTTAATTAATCTATTTAAAAATAGTTTACAATTTTTTCAATTTACCTTATTCGACTGCTTTACTCTTCTACTTTTTCCTCGGGCAGTTTTGGATACTTCATATATAACAAAGCATAATTTTGCCATTCTCGGTATATTGTATACTTTAATCGGAAATTCCAACTGTTGATCCCACGACACTTCTCCTTCACTTGAGACCACCACTTCCTTTGTCTTTTGTGATTCACATATAGCTTTACCACCATGAAAAATGCCTCCTTGAATGACCACCTAATAATTTTTTCAAATGAAAAAGTTAGTATTATTTTTATTTTATAAGTCCCGCCTATTTCCCAAAAGGATAGGCAGAGGCCACAAATCTTTGCATGATACAGTCTTTACATATCTTTCTTGATCCAATGCCATCTATCAATTGTTTCATGCAAAATCACTATTTTAAGTGCATAAAATTTGGCCTTTTAATATGCCACTAATCTGGTCCATACAAAATTTTCTAAGCGCACCTTGTTAACTTTTACATTGCACACCATTCTATCGATTTTTTCGTGATTCTACTTTCATTCATCATTTCCATATGGTCAATACCCCACGACATACCTATTCCATTTTATTTGCTGAAAAAAGTTAATATAGCGATTTCTCATTTTCATAATTCTATGTAAAAAGGACGTACAGTCGAGGCCTATCAGTGGAGGTTTCATAAAAATGTAAAGCTGTATTAATGTGGGTCGTTCCTTATATTTGATTTAATCTTATTACTTATTGTTTTGTATACAAATATGATAACAGAATGAGGTTTTTGTTAACAAATAAATTTATTTACTTTCCATTGATTCTACATTATTATGAATAAGACTCATATCAGGTATTGGTTACAAATTGATGGGTCAAACTTTCAATATTCTTATTCAATTGGATTTTTAACTTCTATATATTTAATACAGTTGTTTTATTCACATTGCATCCTGGTATCTTCCAGTATATCTGATCCAATGAAACCAATGAAGAAATTCTATGATTGCCCAGCAATAATATAACCATTTTTAAATTTTCATTATATAATGTACTGGATGTTTATGAAAAATTGTACTGCACAAAGCACAAATCATTTTTTTTACTGATGAAAAAGTCGGCGTTTTTTGAAAACTGCTTGTTCTATTGCCGCAATTTGAAAGAATTCAGTATCCAAAAGTACTAAGTTATATTTGAAAAATTTACATAATTACTTAGGTTTGTCTTTAAAAAAAAATGGAAGATTTTTTTTATATGAACTTTTAGAAATTTTAAATTATCATAGAGGAAAATTAAAAATATTTTCCCATACATTGATCTATACCACAGTTCACACTCAAACTGCAGGTGTTAGTTTGTAATGTAAAAAATATATTTTCCAGTGTTAAGATATAACGATAAATTAAATATTTTCGGATTTTATATTTTACTTGTGTTCAGTGGCGAGGGGTGAGAAAAATTAAAAAGGAAGCCGAACCTTAAAAAATTGTCATTGAGTTGAGGAACATTGCTCTAAATGCAAATCTAATACTGAATCATATGTTTTTAAAAACAACAAAGTTTCTATGTAATTACCGCGATTATCTGATGTTAATTTTTCGTCATGGCCGCGAAACGATAGCTCTTGGCTTCCTAATAAAATGATGGTGTCTATAAATCACTTCATTAAATTACGGTTTCGTTCTACTTTTTTATTATATACCTCGAAAGAGTTCCCTAAAGAAATTTCAATTCTATTAATGCCAAATTCGTGCAATGCTAAAGAACTACGAATATGTTTTTCAGTTTGTAAGTGTTTTTTCGAGGAATTAGTAAAATTATTTATATCTACAAATCCTGTACTACTCCAAACGCTACTTGATTTTGAAAATAATAAACAAGGAAAACAATAGATTCTATTATGCTTACAACTGCCAGTCAACCAAGTAAATTTTTCGTAAAGTGAAACATGGAAATGCTTACAAAAATCATCTTTATGTTTATAATCTATTTTCATATTAGGTTTAGCACGATCTAACTCGATAATTTTCTGTTTTTGCTGAAACGTTAATTTTGAAAAGGAGTTTTCGCTTTGTAATAGAAAATCCGTAGTGCAGCATTCAATTGCTAAGAATGCCATTATAAAATCGAAAATAGAAAAACACTTACTGAATAAATAGAATAACAATAAATTCGTCTTAAATACCACTACACTAACTTAGTGTCACTAACTCATATTATATAAATTCAATTACACTCACAACGCTTCTATACTTAATTCGACACGGGAATGATGCTATATGCAAAACCGTTTTTTATTCGGGTATAATCGGAAATCTCCGCTGATCGAAACGCGTTATTATTTACATAATGATGTATAACACAAGAACCCGCAACCGAATATAACACCTAAGAGTTCACGTTAAAGGTGAAATTATGTTACACGAATTACAATTGCGTCATTTCGCTGTCGAAGCGAAACTCGCGATCAACCGAGTTGCCAAGCTCCCGTTCCCCCGCTAGCCCGCGGCTTGCGACCCGCAGGCTCGCGGGCCGAGGCGTCGCCATAACGCTATAATACAACTGAATATGGAAGACTCAACATTTCACATTGATTACGACGATTGCGAACATTCTGAATTTGGTCGTCTAAATAACTCGGTTGCTTTTGAGTTATTTGAAGTGTTTTTTATATAGGGCTTACGTTACTAACGTAAGAAGGCCGGATATTATTTACAATAATTATTGAAAATTAAAAATAATTTTAAGTGTCTGCATACTAAAAAGCAATAATTTATTTATTTATGAATTATGCATATTAAATATTGTATGAAAGGGAAGCCGATAAGAATCGAGTTCTTAGAAGCCGTCGCCCCTACTTGTGTTGTGTGTCGTAGCTTCTTGCCAAATTTCATTATTCTAGGTCAATGGGAAGTACCCTATAAGTATTGGTTTACTTGGAAGTGTCAAAATATAAGGTATAAATAGTTAGATCAGCTATACATCTGTTCGGGTCGGCATAATTCGGCATGCCTGGGCGGCAAAAACCGAATATGTGTGGAGATGGCTTGCCTGAAACAGCCCGAACCATCGGCGTTTTCCTTCCCAGCTAATTGGAACGCACTACACACAAATGCGGCTTGTGTTATTCGGCTCATGCGAATGAAAGAACCGTCTCTGGTCGTAATCAAATTGTGAGTCGACGATGACGTAGCTGTGTGCAACTTTCCTAATAATCTTTATTAATAACGATAAGCAAATAAATGTCCGAAGATATTGAGTAAATTTGGAGATCTATACATTTCAATAAATAATATCGTTTTTGCTTCTGACCACTTCATAGTGACGTCCATTCCTTAAGATGATCCAGCGATTTTGTTTTGCTGAACCGAATGCAACCCGAACCATTCTGATCGACGTCATTTGAGTTGTCGAAAATGAACACGATCGGGACAAAGCGTTCGCCCCATGCCGCGCCTGCTTGAAGAAGTGTAGTAGTTAATGCCACCTGGCTTTGTCGAAAAAATAATACCGAACAGAATATGCCGACCCAAACAGATGTATAGCCGCCCTTATATTTTTTGATTGTGTTCATTTAGAAGTTGGAGGGAATCAAAAACCTTATTTTTCCTTTTGGGACACGGAAGCCTAAAAAAAAAATTCAAAAAGTTTGTACCATGTACGAGGGCTGCTATTTATATATTCGGAACTGGCCACATACAGAACAATACACAAAAAGTAATTACAACATTTAAAAATGGAACTCATTGGCTGTAGAATATAGTTTGTTTCATGTAATTTTCAATTGTTTTTCCATTGTGGCGTCATTTTGAAAATTACGTCTTTATCATCATGGATTAAATTTTTGTGCTATGACTTATTACGATTTTCGGTGTGGGCTAACTCAAAAACAGTACATCGATCAACTCACTTTGACTTTTGAGGATGAAGCACCATCGAAAACCATTAGGCATCACTGGTTTATAAGTTTAATCGTGGGAGGTCTATGCTCATGGGCGAATTTAAAGAAGATCGCCCAAAATTGGTTGCTGTAACACAAAATATCGAACTGTGCGGGAACTAATAATGCAAGATCGTCATGTTACATACCGCAAAATAAACACGTCCCTGGGCATAAGTATGACGAGCACACAAGATATTTCGCGAAAATTTAGCTGTAAAAAAAAAATTGTTTGGATTCCTCACAACTTGAGCATTGATCAAAATAGACTCGTGTCAATTGGTGCAAAATAATTATAAAAAATACAATCATGGTGCGCCAAAAGCTGTTTATAATATTTACATAGATGATGAATTTTGGACCTATGCGTATGATACCGAAACTACTGTGTGGGTGTTTCAAGATGAGCCGAATACAACAAAAGTGATTCGTGCCAAAAGCACTTTCAAGCTTCAAGTACCACAAAATGGGTGCCTGATTTTTGGTATCAATGGACATGTGATTCCAGTGCCACTATTTGTTTGTCAGAAGTCTCTGAAGAAATAAGAAAGAACAACCGACAACGCAGGATCATTCTTGCAATTCTAGATGTCACACGTCGGCCGAAACAGCTCGCTTTTTGGAAGGTCAAAAGATTGAATTGACGGGTCATCCGCCGTACAGCCCCGATTTGGCCGATTTGGCACCCAACGATTTCTATTGGTTCCCAAGCGTGAATAATAATGTACGTAGTCAACATTTATCGAGCCGCGAAGAGGCCGTTGATGCGTTCAAAATGAACATTTTGGGCATACCTCAATCAGAATGGAAAAAGTGCTATTAAAATTGGTTTCAGCGTATGCAAAAGTGTATCGGTCATCGTAGCAAATATTTTGAAAAGCAATAAAACCAAATTAAATGATAGATGTTGGTTTCTTTTTGATATTCCGGACACAAATAGCAGCGCTCGTATGTAACAGACATGAAACCGTTTGATGGTCATGCGAACGCGTCTTTTGTTTCTTATCTTAGATCAAAAACGGCCCGTTTGCAATTTGGTTTAGTGCGAGTAGATGATACTATATCAACTTTTTTTAACGAATGGACTATAGTCACGTAGTCTTCTTTTAAACCGCACGCACGCACGCACGCACACACATACACACACACACCCCTTCACATCGCAATTATTGTATTAAAACACCAAAGTAATTTCGTTTACATGCTTTTTATATGCTTTCAACATTTCCGACACCTATTCAGGAGATAGTGTAGACTGTGTCTGAAAAACATTTCCATTGATAATAAGATTTTAAAATACCCATTTTTCCATTAGCTATGAACCACAGCTCACCTCAACATTTCTGCCAGCATCGATGTTAAGTCCACTGACACCCACAATAGTGCAAGAGAAGTAACTATCTATCTTCCAAGAGCATTCTTGACGATTCCTCTTCTTTTTCATAGTGTTTGTCTGGTCTGAATTGCTCCGCTGCCTTTCTGTTGGGCCCGTGTTTTCGTAGTTAACTAAAAAAATATTCGAAGTCATTATATGTTCTAAAAATCGACAAAGCGTCACATATGTGACTACGGCTAATGCGAAACAATGATATTTTGAATTAACTATGTCCGAATTGGCTAAAAATAATTAAAAACATTTAAGTTTAATGAGCAACACAACAGTATTTTGAAAACATTGAAAAATGTAATGCACAAAGTCTCGATTTAATTTATGAAAGTACATAAAGGCAATTTTGTTTCAAATCACAATCATATCCTTTAAAATAGACTACTGTTAAATCAAAGAATTCATAGTATAGTAATATCACCAGGTGGCGATAATACATTATTCTGGTATTTTATACAATGTATATTTTTTCTATTTATAAATCTATCTTAGATTCTGTCAAATTTCTTCTGTATTCATCAAACTTTCTAGAATAACACAAAAGTATTATTTCACAAAAAAAAATCTTGTTTAGAATCGCGATCATAAACATAAACACATGGATCTATGTAAAATGAAATTCTAACCCAATAAAGTATACAAAAATTGAGAGCTTTCTCTTTAAAAAAAAATTCTTATCAAAGTAAAAATATCCTATGCTTGATTATAAGTTTGTAAACTGTACAATATGGTTGTGCCATGCTGTCATGTAGTCACCAATCATGTGAACATAATACACGTCAACGCACTTTCTTATTTTATATTTATAATGCAAGAAATTTTAACATAATAAAATCCAATATTTTGATAAAATAAGTTGACCTGGCGTGCCCAATATTTCGTCGATGACTAACGTACTTTCTTTGCACAATGTTCTCCCTGGGATTTCTTTTTATTTACAGATAGTAGAACAGATGTCGAAAAAATTATAATTTTAATAACCTATAAAACCTAGTTTTAATTGTAAACGATTCTCCTGCAAATTATACACATACCTCTTTACATTCAGATCAATTAATTCTCTTAATATTCGGGAAAAAAGCCAACGGACTACATTTTCCTTTTTCGAAACATCGTTTTAAATAGGTGGCTTAAAATCTCAAAAAAATACATAATATATTTCAATAAAGTTTATTTAAGATAAATAACAAAAAGTTAATATTTGTTTTTAATTAATTTAACTATTGTTCATGGCAAAAAATCATATAAATACATTACATTACAAAATATTTTGTAGTAACCAGTCAAATTTTAAAACTATATAATGATCTATTAGAAAATTGGTTGTTTTAGGCTGACAGACATCTTAGTATCATAGCAAAATTAAAATTATAGATTAAGTCCAACCTCAGAAACTCACTTGGCAATTTGTCGATACCAACAAGCTTAAGTTGAGGTACACCATCTCTCGCCAGGGTCTCCTGGATGTATAAAAACTGTATGATTTCTGTCCGGTTTCCGACCAAGTATTCTTGCCGACCGCATACTTTCAGAACATAATTTTGAGGATGTTCGCCTCGCTTATTCAATGAATTAGCCTTTTTATTCAGTATCATTTCAATCAACTGAGGCGGTGTGTTGAAGACGTTCACGTTGAAGCTGAATGAGATCTGCAAAAGTGATTTTGTTGAATGAATAAGGGAACATTGTAATTCTAGTTCATAAAAAAAATTAGAAGATAATATAAAATACATTAAAATCAACACTGTTAGTTGAAACAGGAAGAATATCATAAGGAAATAGTCCTTTATAAGATATGCTAAAGGCTACAATTAACGGAGTAAATGCTACCATTTTTAACCGACTTCAAAAAAAAAGGAGGAGGTTCTCAATTCGACGGTTTTTTTTTACGTTTGTTACCTCAGAACTTTCAACTGAGTTGACCCGATTTCAATGATTCTTTTTTATTTGAAAGCTGATGTTTAACGTGTAGTTCCATTTCAATTTGGTCCCGTTCTGACAAAGGCATCCATGAGAAAACCATGTAAGTCTTAAAATTGCATTTAGAATGTGCGCGATAATGGACGAATAACTCAATATCACGCCAACAGATTTCGAATATGCTTTTTTTATTGGAAAGGGTGTACTTCAAGAGTACTTTGATGAGAATTTGGTTAGGTTTTGATTATGGGATTCATGAAAAAGAATCGAACTCTTCAATTCTTAGGAGCAAATTAACAATACTCGGCCGAATCTTTTACAGGCTATCCGGATATCTGAATCACCTACCATAACGTCGTTATGGTCAAGTAATTGTCGTAGTCGAATATGATGATCAATGGAATTCCTTAACGGCTTACAGCAAGGGTGCGATCTATGAGCAGCACGTTTAGTAGGTCTACGCATATTCAGACAAATTAGGTAGTGTACTTCAGATTCACAAAAAATCAAAAATTAACAAAAATTTTAAAAAAACCGACTGCAAAACAAAACCTATTCTAAAACAAATTAATATGAACTAAAAAGTTTAAAAAATAATTTCCTATTCTTCTACAACTTAATAATCAACTTACTTTTTCTACTTATCAATATGTAGGTACAATATATGTGTTTACCACGCAAGAAGGTAGACGGATAACCTATCCACTTCAAATTTAACTCAACACATACTTATGAATAACAAACAATGATAAAAATATATTTTTTAATTCTCCTAATTAAAATAAAATGAAAAATATTAGACTACTTAAAAGTCAATCAAATTATTACGATAATATAATGTAGTTACAATTATTGTTATTTTTGGAGTCGGTGTCTATTGCTAGGTACATTGTAGTATTTCCTTGGCTGATACATTTTTTATAATGTATCATCATACATAATATAATGATACATCATAAAAAAATAGTTAAAAAAAGGAGGTGTATCAGTAAGGTCCGATTTCCGCCCCAGAAAAAATAAAAAAAAAATAGTCATATGATTTAACGTTATATTTATATATTCTGAAAAGGGATTGTGTATCTAATAACAAAATATATTTAAAAATATATGTAATTAGTATTACTTATAGGATAGGATGTCAAACTTTGGTCTAATTGTAATTTGACTCAAAATGTCACATTTTCGGTAATATTTCAGTTTTTTTTTAATGAGCGCATACGAGAAGCACTTTCCTTATTTTATTTTAGTGTTATGTTACTACATAATATATTTAAAAAAAAACCGGCGTAGAGCATGTTGGGATATGCTCAGTGTAGGATTCCGAAGTCGTTACGTTAGTCGTTTAAAAAAGAAACTACCTTGCTACATTGTTTCGATTTTTAAACTAGCGTAAACTAAAGTGCAACAGCAAGAGCGTATTTTAATAGCATTTACGTCCTTTTGTTGAAAAGCGCAGTTTTTCGGAAATAATTCAAAATCGGTATATCGGATCATGTTCACAATAATTTTCGTTAAAAGTATTTATAAATCGTTACCTTTTTAATTTTTCTCATATTTTCATATTAACTTACGCCCTGATGAATGTGGCAGTCTGTATTTTCCTGAGAATGTGCCTAGTTGGCATGAAACGTACGTAGAAATAACAATATAACTATTTAGCGGATTAAGATAAATAAGCTATTAACACTTGCTTATATATATTCAATATCTGTCAATCTTATCGAATCAATATTCAATTCGTTGTATGACAATTTGTAGTGGAAGAGCAGATTTGAGGGTCAACGATGGGTTGCATTTTGCATGTTGTAGGCAAGCGTCATATTTATTTTTGTTATTTAACTAATAAACTAAATAGCGGCTTGTACAAGATACCCATACTTCAACTATCATCAATATACATCTTGCAATTTTTGAGTAATATGCCTGTGACATACGGACGGATAAGGCGAAACTACAAGGGTTCCGTTTCTGCCATTTTGACTCGTAAACCTAAAAAAGTTACACTGTTTCCATTCTGCACTCACAGATAAACATAAACAAAATTATTTTCACGATTAAAAGATCGATCATCATATAATGCATTTATTGAAGTGCCACCACTGTACAAACATGTTTCAATATGTCAATATGTAAAAATATTTTGGTACAATATTTATTTTATCTTACTATTTACTTTCATGTAAACCTAATGCACATGTAAGAATTCATATAGGAGATGGGGTAAAAATAAGATTTGATCGATGGATACCCCTTCTTTAAAAAAATCCGACTGTATAAAAGTAAACTAAAAAGGAGACAGGATGATGTAAAAAAATCATCCAATCAAATAGGACAAATATTAAAAAATGCAGTTGGTGGCATACACATAGCAAGATTCACACCAAAGAAACATGAATCTAATATTCGTACTTCCAACTACAAATATTTGTCATAGTTGATTGGATCATCTGTTTCTACATTTATAGTCACATTTAGACAGTGAGTTTTTCTTTAATTTCTAATTATTTTATTTTACTCCTTACTTTTATTTTAACAATATAATAAGATCTCTTTCCTGTAATTTGTTGTGTTGACGTCGTGCAGCGATACATTATAGTAGGTAATAAATTACTTTATCGATATAGTTTCATTTCTTATTTTACGGCCATAATTTTGTTTTATAAAAACTAAACCTAGATTATAACCATTGCACAGTTTAGACAAATCGTTAGACACCTCATTTATCCAGCCGTTAGGATGTTCCATTCAGATGCATGTGAAAAATATAACCCTGTCTTTGCTGTCTTTCAGTTGGGCAAAATGACACTGAGCGGTTTAAAAACGTTGGAAAATTCTTTTAGAATAATGTGAGTGGGCACAGTGGTCATTAGATGGTACAAAAATAATAATAATAATATAAACTCATGTCTATGTCTCAGAAGGGTAAGCATAGACTGTAGATATGCACATGGTACGATCTTTGTATCTCTCTTGCTTCACCCTCATCCATCAATCTTTTCATGCCAGTTCGTCGGTTTCGGAAATTTAAATTTGGCCCTTTTTTAATATGGCCACCTGTTTGGTCTGCATAGAATTTTATAATGCGACCTTTGCCCACTTTTCCACCACACACATTCACTCTATATATTTATTTTGCCAGTTTACTTTCATTCATCCTTTCCAGATGGCCAAACCACCGCAATATACCTTTTTCTACTCTAGTCACTACATCTTCTTTCAAACCACACCGTTCTTAAGGGTTTTTTGTTATTTGTTTTGTTGTGCTTAATTTACTAAATTGCCATAAAATGGGTTTCATACACATAAGGCAAAATAAGTAAAGATTTATCTTTTAAATTATCAAAATCAATTATTGTGTTGAAGTAATTTCATAAAGGTAAGTAAATTACCAATAGAACAAATCATAAACAAATAAAAATGACGTGGAAAGTCCTTCATCACTAGTAACTACATAATAATTATCAAAAAATAAGCAATGGTAGGATAAAAACTGACAAATGTTAGTAAAATAGTCGATTCACTTCTTAAACAAATAAATAAGAATCAATATTAATGAAAAAGACCAGTTTAAGTTTTTTATTCATCCATGTCATTATCATAAACAATCAAAACTGTGCAGCGGGTGTTGCGTAACTCTTATACATATCTAACTTTGAAAAGAGCAATAAAGAATATAGATCGCGGCGAGAAACAAACATGTAATTAAAGTGACACAGGTGCATAATTGACAGCACGACAAAACAATTATATAACCTGAAAATGATTGTCTGTATCAATGTGACGTCAATATTACGTCAGCCGGGGGCACGCGACGACAAAGTTTTAAACCTAACGGAATTTCGACGTCATAGCGACGCAGACTCGGATCTTTTAAGATAATGTAATTGACCAGCTGGTTGAAAGCAGATACATATTCATAGAGTAAAAATTATACCACGCAATATTATTCATAAAATATGCAGTTGTTTATGATATTCTAAGATTTACTGTGTCTGTTTTGTTGAATTAGGAACAAAGATATATTAATTGATATATTAATTTTTGTATTTGACATAAAAACAATTTTTTCTGGTGTTGTATAACGTTTAGTTACGAAATAATGGATAATTATTTAATTTCATCATAATCTGGTAAAGTTCTTGAATGCTTTTAATCTCGTAATAATTATCATAACTCCGATCAAAAGTCAAGAAAAGCTAAACGAATGTCTAAACTAAACGAAAATATCTATTGATACATTATTATAATTAGTAAATAATTGAGGTTTCTTCATAATTATAACATTTTTCATAGATAATTAACTTTATAAATCATACTTTTTATTAAATTCTACAGTTCATCTTGGGTTATGATGTACACGGATTGAGTATATAAAATATTGCTTGAAACAAAATTTATAGACACTTATATTAAAAAAAAAACCCGCTTTTTGCAATCTTTGATCTTCAATATTTTAATTCAGTTACACGGGATTCTATGCGAATTTTCAGTCAATTTATAAAATACCCAAAGAAAGATTTATACAGGTTTGCAGCTTTATTTTCAATTCCAAGGTTTTATTCTCTTTTTAACGTCATGCATTATCAACAAATTGAATCCATTCGGTCTCACTTTGGAAACAATAATCGCGATAGACTTCAATTCATCCTCGACCGACGTGAAGTTTATAGGGCAAGCTTCTCGATCTTGACTAATTGCACTCGTGTAGAGGGGACGATAACATCCGACACTGAACGGTATGCCATTAATTTTATAATCAAAATAATATACCAGTGCATTGGCTCAGGACAAACCATTACAATTGTCAAATGTAATGGACATAGATATGAAAGATGTAGAAGGGACATTTCCTTATTTGAAAAAAATAATATTTCAGATTATATTACAGACTCAAAAAATATAACATAACAGAACTCTTGTGTGTAAAGCAAAGTTGTCCTTAAATGTTAGCTGTTAAATTTAATGGAAGTGACATGCTGAGACAAATACAATGCAAATATAATGTAGGATTCTAATAATAAAAGCCTTCATTAAAGCTATTCTGCATTTGTCACTTAAATGATGTATAAAAAAATTGTAAGCTAAAACTGCATAACATTTTTTTTTCTGTGAATAAATCGTATACAAAACTCAAAATCTACAATTGAATATTTTAAAAATGTATAATCGTAATGAAAATTAAAATTAGAATGTGTCTAAGTCAACATGACATTATTTAGCAGTCACAATATAACACTGTTACAAATAGAGTAGTTCATAGCCATTAACTAAATTCAGTCTGTTGAACACAATGTTGAGGTCTCATTACGATTTACGAAAAACAGATGATTTGGAAGAAGTGACAAAAGAGGTATCTGAATTGGAAAGTGAAGATGTTATAGAAGAAAGCGCAAAAATATACAAGGGTCCCAGAAGATTGCATTCATCTGAAATCAGTGTCAGATTGTCTGTACTTGGAAAAACAGCAGAGGGCGATAGGTAAACGTAATGTACTTACTAATAGGTTGATGTAAATGGTTTTTTGTAAATGAATTGTTTTCTTGCTTAGTTTTGTCATAAACTGAAAAAGTGACTTGTAATTTGTGTGGCACATTTTGTTATTAATTTTTAATGTGCAGTACTGCATTATAATTTCCATAAACTTTAATTGCGTTCTATAATGGAAATAATATACAATTTAGAAATACAAACAGCTAAATCATAAGAACTCAATCTTTCACATTGTATTTATTTATTTAATAATTGTTATTTAAAATGTATTTGTATTCGCAAATTCGTTTTTAGATTTCGATCACAAAAATGCCATTTATTCCAGCTATGCGTACTTAAAAGCAACATGCACAAGCATGGGCCTAGTGGATGTAACTGCACTGATACATTTCAAGCACCTGCAGTTTGTTGATTTAACTGATAACGCTCTGACATCATCTAGCATCCAAGTTTTGACCAAATTACCATTTTTATTATTAATACAGGCTAACAAAAATCTTATAGATTCTCCAGCTTTGAAACGAATGAAATTTTTGCAAGTTATAATAATGAATAACAATAAGATAACGTCATGTAATAATGTATATCAACCAGAGCTGAGTACACTTGAAGTGGGATACAATAGCATTAAAGATTTGTATTTTAATGATCCATTACCAGAACTTAAATGCCTTGACGTACGTTACAACTTAGTGTGCGCGATTACAGCATTGGAAGCGCCGAAACTGGATAGTTTGTATTTGGCTGGCAACAAGATCAAAAGTCTCATAGGAATATCGAGACTTGTTAATTTACGCGTACTGCATTTAAGATTTAATCCTATAAAAAAATTGAACGGTTTGGAACCTTCCTTAACAAAACTGAATTATTTAAATTTAAGGAATTGCAAAGTGGCTTCAAAAAAACAAGTGAAGAAGCTAAAAGTGAGTAGTGTTTCATTATAAGTTAAAGGGGTCTAATAAGTCATGTGATCTAAAAATGCATAGAATAAAGGTTTACTGTTAGCAATGTTACGCAGTCTGTGCTAAACTTATGCAAAAACCGAATATTACAAACGGTCCTGAAATCGTTGTTCTAGAACGTGATTAATGAGGATTTTTTCTTGAAATTTTCTTAGATTTTTGTTTGAATATTTGAAGATGACTAATATGCCCAAAAGAATGTTTCACGTCTGCAATATTTAGAACAAATCTAAGTGTTTTTGTATTATATTCTTCACTATTAATAAAGATATGCACTACAATATTACGCGTTTTTTACGCATAAGTAAAGAAAGACTATCAAATGATTGCTTTATTCTTTTAAAAAAAAATTTCACTTGTATGTTTGAGTTTTTCACTAAATTTCGCAGTTCGCAGCGTCATTTCATTTTACTTGCATCAATGCGTCGCTGGTTGCGAGAGGGTAAACTAGGATCGCGTTGAACTCCATGAAATCAGTGATACATGTGCGTACATGTCACTGATTTCATGCAACGACTATACACTATAACCATTAATAATAGACTAAATAATCCAACGGTTAATGCACATTTATGATTTATTACGGAAAATTTGAGCACAATATTTCACACGAAACAAATCATGTTCTAGATGCTGAAATCCTTAAGTCATAATTTTATTAAATTCGTTTCGGTAAATACGTTTGACTGTTGCTCAGTGATACCTGTTTTTTTTTTTTGCTGGTTTTGTTTAAGTTAACAAGTACTTACGCAAAACCGGCAAAAAAACTGTTGTACACGTAAAAAAAGTATGCCGATATGCTCTGTTACATTGTTTTCTTCAAATTGACAATAAGTATTGGTGCAGTCAAATGGCAATAATTTTAAAGACAACATTTTGTATGCAAAAGAAAACTCGATTGTCACCCAGCTGTATTTGTTACACCTTCGATTACATTTTTTAATAAAATTTATTAACACATATTGCTTATAAATTTGCCATATTTTGTCCATGTCAGATGATGAATAATGTTCCTTCACTTTTTTTTTCTTTGGTACTGCAAGAAATAGTATCATAAAATGTGAGACAGAGACGTTAGACGCAATTGTAGCTGTAGCGATTTTTCGCCGTGAATATAGTATGCGACTGTGCATCTTTTCTTTTTTATACATCTATGATTTATAAATACACTTTTGTTCAAGGGGTATCCGATAATTTATAACGATTGTTATATTTCACTAAAATCGACGATGTATCTAATCTAAAAATTATATACATTGTGGCATTTTCTTTAGTTTACTTTGTCAATTTCCACAATACAAATTTCACTGTTTTATTTCTGTAACAATAATAATAGCGCCGCGATATTTAATTTGATGACCACTAGTTTACATTCACGGACGAGCACGTCCTAGGGACATAAGGGTTGCAGTCATATAAGAAAGGAGGCACTGTTTATTTCTTTTTTACTCCTATGACTCCATATTCTTCTCTTTCTGTTATGCCTATCACTCACCCGTGAATGTTAAACACAATTATGTCAAAATAGTCAATGTAAAAACGTAAAACACGAGGGACGCCCGGTGTTAAATAGATGGAACTATCTGTTCCTGTGCGAGTGCGCGTTTGTATAAAAAAAAGTTGGGCATATCATAGCTGATCACGTGATTATACAGGCACCTTGATGTAAAATACATGTCACATGAATGACATACCTATAGCATAAAATCAAGTAGTTTGTGGTTATGTAGTAGACTTTATTATAGTTTTGTATCTCAATATTCTTATAATTTTTTATATGTATATTAAAATTATTCCTATATGAGAGAAGCTCTTTACCAAATTTTCTGTTTATTGTATGAAAATATTGTAATATTGAGAAATGAAGTCAACAATTTATAAGAAAAGATCAAAAAAAACAATAAATCATATATAGTAACAATGACTAAGTTTTAAAAAATCACTGATATAACATTAATTATTCAATGTGTACATTAACTGAATTTTCAATACATTAATAAATGTCTCTGTAGTTAGTTGGCATCTTTTGATACATTTTCAACGAAATGCCATTTGAGACATAAGAATTGACATTTTAGTTGCTGCCTGCACTACAAACTTTAATTATAAAGGGTTGTCCATACATGGGTGGAATGGGAAATGAAGAGGTAGATCAAGAACCAGAAGAAGATTCATCACTAAGAGTAGAAGTGATATCTATAATACCCCGTTTGCAGCGACTGAATAAGGGTGTTGTAACCGAAGATGAACGGTGAGGCATTACGTTTAACTTGATTTTTAAAAAGAACAATAATAATAGTGATAAATTTAAAGTTGCAATACAAAGACATTTATGTTGTCAGGAGTATATTTTGGCTACAATACTAACTGCGTAACTATATGAATGTAATTAAATTTTTTGAACGCTTTTACAGGGTTCTAGCATGGCCCGTGATTCATATTTATGTGGCTCACAAAGGTATTTTTTATTCATTGAGTAATAATAAAGGAAATTCTGTATTACAATTTTATTTATTTTTCTACTAAAAACCAAGCAATAAATGAATGACAAGATACTTGGCGAAATTCCACAGAAATGGGATCTGTATGGCAATAATATCTGTCTTTTTTTAATATTAGGTGAACTCCCAAACCGAAATTTACATATATTTTTCTTGCAAAACGTGTGTTGTGCACATATGATGGTGGATAAATAATGAATAAGCAGTGACAACATTTATAAATTAAGCTGTAAATGAAGGTATATACAGAAAATGAAGAATAGACAGTAAGAGATAGGTAATGGAAGAGTATTTTTCATATTTCGTGAATAAGTATTTTTCGATTTTTGTTTGTTTCTCCGTTCTCGACCATCTCTGAAATTGCTTAACGAATTTTAACGTGATTTTTAGGGCACATAGAGTTTGGTTGGAGTAAAATATAAGCTTATTTCATTTAAATTGGATGTCAGGAAAAATGTATAGGTACTTCATTAATACAGTAAGAGCGTGACCGGGATCGTAATCAGAAATATCATCGGGGCCAGAATTGAAAGCGAGAATGCGATTGGGACTGACAGCAAAATCATTCAATATAAAATATGAAGGAAGGAAAAGTTTGTAATAAATAAATACATATGTGTATATATTTATATTCTACTAGATATTCATTCGCTGCTTTACCAGGCACATAGAGTTTGGTTGGAGTAAAATATAAGCTTATTTCATTTAAATTGGATGTCAGGAAAAATGTATAGGTACTTCATTAATACAGTAAGAGCGTGACCGGGATCGTAATCAGAAATATCATCGGGGCCAGAATTGAAAGCGAGAATGCGATTGGGACTGACAGCAAAATCATTCAATATAAAATATGAAGGAAGGAAAAGTTTGTAATAAATAAATACATATGTGTATATATTTATATTCTACTAGATATTCATTCGCTGCTTTACCATGTAACAAAGTGATATCCTTTGTCTTTATACCAATTTATACCTTATTTTATGATGTAGATCTCAATCCAAGTCTCCATCTCAGCCAGTTCAAGAATATATATTATAAAGCACAATAATATATAAGCCTATAAACTATATATATTTTAATTATGTGTACACAATGTGTAAAATTACTATATTTTTCTTTTCTACATATAATAACTGTCATTCTCACCAGCGTTAAATTTGTTTATTCCTCTTTTAATACACATGATTAGTACATAACCACATAGCATCCGAAAGTTGTATGGAAAAAACCAAAGGACCAATTACAATGATTTAAGAACCAATCATCATGATTGGTCCTCAATTGTTGGTTTTAATCACCCCATTTCTGAAACATACATTCCTAATGTATGTCTTAGATCTTGGCTCTCCATACTGCCCTGAGATGCTCGCAACTGTTGTTACCAGTATGATGATAACGTCCAAAATCAATATTTTATGTACTCTCTGCACAGAGTAAATTGTTTAAGTTAAAAACTGATTGGTCAATTCAGTTTGATGATTATATGTATACTAAAAAATATGAAATAACTAAACTGCATAACATATAACTTCTATACATATAACAAAATCGTAAGGAAGCCAAGTCTGAATAATAAATATTTTTGGAAAAATTAAGTGGTATATATTATGTCCATAATACAAACTCCAAAACAGCTGCTTTTAAATTTTTTGTATGTTTGTTTATCCATGCATTACTGAAAAACTAATGGACTGATTTGAACAAAACTTTGTCTTATTAGCAGTAATCCGCTGCTTAACTTAAGACAATTCAATTTGAAGTACTTGTGGAATAGATTTGGACAAATATTACCTATCTACCATAAAATTTTTTGACAATGCAAGTTTCACAAAAAAAACTAGCGTCCAACTATCCATAACTTTTTTATTATTTTAAATAGATAGAAAAGGAAGAAATTTCACTATAAACTTTGCTTTAAACAAGGCTTTGAGGAAGACCTTGATATGACGTCTAGAATTTTCTACGGATCACGAAAGACAAAGAAAAAATGAAGGACCCCTTTCATGTCTTTTTGAACGTTGTTATGTTTCATAAGCACTATGTGAACGTAGTCGCGGGCTACAGCTAATTCTTCAATAAATAGGCTTTGTAATGCACAAACATTGTTTTTAATCGGGCTGGTAGTTTCTGAGGTTAGCATATTAAAATACAGGAACTTTTCCATTTTGTTATATTAACATAAATAAAAATCAAATACTAGCTATGTCTGCAATTTTGTATCCATGGTATTTGTTTTCATATGTTAAAATTAAAAGAGTAATTATTTTCTGAGACAATTTAGATAAAATATTTTTTTTATCCTTTTTTATTCAATGTAAATTCGTTTAAGTGTTGGGAATAAGTGTGGTCATAGTTTTCAACAATGAAGTTTTGGGCAAATATTTTTAATGTACATACATCATGATTTCAGTTTTATTATATGTATAGATTGTTATGATAATAAGTATTTTTAATTTGCTAATGATTCAAGCTTTATGGTATGATAGCTGATTGCAAGAAAATATAAATCAAATAACAAATTTTAAAATAATTCATTGCTTGTAAGCTAATATCTTAAACATACAGTACAACAAAGAATCTAATAATCTCATCTGTTTTGCGTTAAACCTGTTACCTTATGACAAACAAGTATAAACACAGATTGTACAATCTTACTACTCAGTAACAAAATATTAGATTCACCACATACAATTAATTGTTGTGGACCCTTGGATACATCGGAGCACTCATGTATAGAGAGTGATCTAATGTCTATTTTCTTTTTTAGGAAAGAAGCTAAAGAGCTATTCATACAAGTACTACAAGAAGAAGAAAATGAAGAAATAGAAGAAGAGGATGAAGAAATAGAAGAACAAGACGAAGAGGTTGTCGATGAAGATTCAGTTGAAGAAGCAATATTTTAGTATTTTACACTAATAGTCTGTGTAATTGTACAATATTGTGATGCATGTACAATTCAAATAACGAATTTTTTGTGTATGAACATGTGTCAAAGTTCCATACGAATTATATGGTGTTATTGTGTCGGGCATAATATAAATATCCCTGGACTGGTCTCATGACATGGGTCAATCTATTTAACATTACCATAATTTGTGCATATTTTTATGTAATTTTAATAAATTAAATATTTGTCTAATAAGAATAATTATAATTTATAATAAAAAGTAAATCCTTACATATTATATAATAATGTCTAAAAGCACTGAGAGATACTTGTCATTAAGGTTATAAACTGGATGGATTTCAACAGCATTTTTAATGTTTACAAAACTGTACACAGTATTTCTTCTTAATAATTAATTAAAGCAATTTTTAAGGTGATGAACGTTTAAAAGCTAACATCTTAAGTCCTAACATAAACCTATAAGTTATAACCACATATTCACACCTAAGTAATATTCATTCAAACATACAGGGCCCTTTGTCATGCAGTACTTCAGGCAGTGCTTATCAATGCCGTCTTTTATGAACACGAGTTTCCATTAAAAACCAGTAATTATTATTATTGCACACAATTCTATTTTAAATTCTGATAAATAAGGTTTCATAAATAGAACATTGCTATAATGAATAGTAAGTCTTTTATGACAGCGCATTTGGCTATTCATAATGGGGTTCCGATATTCACTCTTATGTACAATATTAAAAGTTGGGTATGGTAGAAGAAAAATAGAAATAAAATCAATGCAGTGGAGATGCGATTTCCATGTAATATCTGCGAAGTGTTTTTGAAAGATAGATATGGGTATACTGATGTTAGAAAGTGGTGTGGTTTGAAGGTAGATGTAGTGACTAGAATAGAAAAAGATATATTGTTGTGTTTTGGCCATCTAGAAAGGGTGAATGAAAGCAAACCGACAAAATAAATTTATAGAACGAATGTGTGTAATAGAAAGGTCGGCAAGGGTCGCTCTAAAAAACCCTAAGAGCAAATGGGTGGCATATTAAAAAAAGGGCCAAATTTTAAACACCCAAAATCGACAAACTTAAATGTAAACATTGATGTCAAATGTTAATGAAGCAAGAGAGATAAGCAAAAATCGTATCATGTGGAGATCTATAGTTTCTGCATATCCTTCTGGGTAAGCAGAAGCTTCTGGTGTCAGTTTATTTATACATTTATGGATACAATGTGTTTACAATTTACTCTTTTAATCATTCGTTTTTAATGAATGAACAGGTCAATAATCTTCACTCACTAGTTCCTGTCTCCATTATTACAGTTTAATAACTTATCTTTCTCAACAGGTAACAATATGGGATTTACCACCACTGTGAAAACATTGTGGAACCGGAAGTCTATAGCCTGTGGACTTTTAATGCAAAAGCTGTTATAATAAGCTTGCTTAGCAGGATTTTGTTCTAATATATATCACTTTTATTTAGACAGGAATTAGGTCTAAATCTTGTTTGCAGCCAGTTTGTGCCAGTTGGAAATTGACTGTTCTTCCTAACATTTCAAATTCGTTCAGCTCCTCCAGCATAATTGAAAAACCGACAAAGAGCATGTCGGACCATGCTCACTGTAGGGTTGTGAAGCCGTTACTACAAAGAAATGCATGACAAATGAAAGAAATGCATGACAAATGAAAAAACTACATTATTACACTTTTTTCCATGTTTCTCGCAAGTATGAGCATTTTAGTGATTTATAATTGAAGAAACAAGTAGGTATGTTGACTACTACTCTTAAAATAGTGTAAACTAAAAAGCACCAGCAAAAGAGCATATCTTCATGGCACTTATGTCCTTTTTTTGAGAAATGCAGTTTTTCAATAACAATCAAAAACGGTATATCCAATTATATTCAAAATAATTTAATTGAAAGTATTTATTAAGGGTGACCTTTGTAAATTTTTTAATGTTTTGGGCAAGAGGAGACACACAATTTATGCTACTTTTGAAGCGATATTTCTGAAATTATTCACATAATCCGAAGAATTGCTAAAAAGCCATAAGTGTTTTTAGAAGAACCATCGAAATATACACCACAGATTGTTTGCAGAAAAAATTTTTTTCCAGCTTCTGTTACATGTATGGGACCCCCCCCCCCCTTCCCCAGAAATATTTATTTTTGTTATTTAATGACCAAACTAAGTAGCAGCTTATACGAGACACCTTTACGCAGAACCCTAAAAAGCATTACAAAATAGCTACAAATAATTTCTGTTACAACTACAAAATTTTTATTAGTTTTTATAGCAAAATCTGTTATCTATCATAATACAATATGAGGTATCACATTGTAGATACATTATTTGAAACATAAATATAAAACTGTTAAATAAATAAATACAAAAAAGTATAAAACTGATGTTTGTCAAACTAGTTTGTCAATGGCTCCATAGCTAAATTTATAACATAGTATGCTAATGACAGATTACAGTAAAATTTTCTTATTCATGGGGAATTATGTTTCGTAAATATGCCGTGAATACAGAAACCATGAATATAGAATGGTATTTGTATGGAACTAAAAGAGATATGTTGCAAGGTTCTAAAATAAAAAAAACTGAATAAGATCAAGTTAATGAATTCTTATTATCTTTTAATTATCATTGTAAGATTTAGGCAAGGGTTTAAAGAAGTTAGTAATTTTTTTGTTTTGCTGCTTTTAACTTTGCAATTCGTGATAGATCTTACAGTTGACTCATTATCATTGAAAGAGCTAGAAATACATAAACCATGGCATAAATGATGAAGCATTTCTATTTACAATTTAAGCAGTAACATTTTTTTGTTTATAGCCAAGTTAATTTTTTTAACCATTTATGGCACATTATAGATTAAGAACAAAGCACATGTTATTCTATCCAAACTATGCATTACAATGACTAACAAGTTGAAGAAAGATTGTGGCGAAGATGGGCTTTTATCAAAAAACATAGAGACAGTGTAATAATGTGGCACTCAGTAGTAGTATTCAAAAATATATTTTTGGTAGTGTCAATAGGTTATATTTTATTTTGAGATTAGCCCATTCACTTCTACTCTTTAAAAAAGTTGCCTCAGCACATGCGAACACTACTCAAAAGATGCCGAAGAGTTTACAAAGGATACTCAATCGTTTTAACATATAAACTAGATCTGCTAAGAAAGAGACTAATAGATGCAAATGCAAGATCTTGTCACAATTTTTAACCCCCAAATAATGATAATGCGAATAAGGATCTTTTACCATACTTTATTTTTTGATTAGTACCTATAGGGGAATGGTAGCTTCATTAATATAGAACAAAACATTGATGGTCAATATGTTAAAAATAGTGGGACACAGATACATATTGCCATCTGACTATAAAGTTAGTTACAAGTATTTCAAATTTTAACCTACCTCTGTATCATCCACTTTTGTGTGGATGATGAAATTATTTGATGTCAGTCGTTTTACTAAAGTGGGTGGTACACCAGACTGATTAGCAAGCCGTGGTGGGTAGCGATGCCTTAATTTTTCTTCTATTGAGCTTCGTGCTCTTCTTAATACACTTTCTTCTGTCAAAATGCGCATATGCATTCTGAAGTCATTTACTTCTGATGTTCTTAAAGCATCAAACTCATTTAAGCCTTTTCCGATTAAGTGACTTATTTGTGAGTTTAATAAATGTTCTCCTGCTTGGTCTGTACATCTTTCAACAATTTTTAAAACTCCCAATACAGGTTTCACATCTCTTAATCGTTTTTCTTCATCGTCTACCTCTTCTAAAGAAGCCAATGAATTAATAAATTGAAACACGTACAATGACATATCTTGTAGCATCCCATGAAAGGGATGTCTTGTTGCTTTATTCCATAATTCCAATTTGACATCTTGTAGTGTTGCATCCAAACTAGCACTGAGAGCAATAAAACAGGAGTTGGGCAAGAGACACGTCAATTCCACGGAGTCAGATGGAGACGTCCAATAATCCCATGTAAATGGGAAACTCGGCTTAGGAACCATTGTTTTGGTTTTCATGGATAGATCTCACGGATTACCCCCACGACATCTTAACACCTTTCACTGATTGTTCACATAGCAGTTTGATTGTATACTACGTCTAAAAGAAACACGACATACCTACATTAGTCATTGTTATTGAAACCGCCCCAATGTTGAATCATAGTATTTCCTGGTATTTCACGACAAGTAATTCGCCATTCGAAAAGAAACTGTCAGTGATAACACTGGTTTTGAAATTAAGTCAAATATTTCGTAATTACCTTTCAAATGAAGCACTACATAATAAATAATTTGACAATGCAACATGAGATGGCCAAAATTGTCTTTTGAAACTTGTAAATAAAGATTACGTGCAAGCAACAATTTACGCTATGTATAAATTGTTTATGGTACTCCAATTTTTTCTTCGTTCAATTACAGTGGTCCACAGAACAGACAATTATCTTATCGAAGGGACTTCGCATTGATCAATAAGAACAATTTTTTTTTGACAAGGTGCTCACCCGTATGGACTCAAAATGAATTACTTCATCTTTTATATTGAGGGATCTTTTTTCTAGAATGATATTTTTTATTGGTCCTGATTCTAGTTCTGTTCTAAATTTCAATTTTGGTTCCAGTATCAGATCCGATCTTAGTATCATTTTTAATTCTGGTAATGATCCCGGTCTCGACTCCGATCGTATCTTACTATTGATCACGAATATTTATGCATTGATTATGCGCCTTAGAGCTTGATTGGGGCGAAATACTGTTCTAATTTTACCTTGCGTTTGCAATGCGGTCTTCAATCAGAGAGACAATGATTATAGTACAACGCACAAAATTCGGCGGTTCAGAATGTCTGCGAATGCCGCAATGGGCAGGTTCAAAGCTCCCCGACCATTTCTTCTTCTCTCCCGGGTTCCTATTTTATCCCATTGCGACGCTTTCATGACTAATTTCACTGCGGCAGAGTTTCGTGCGTTGTACTAAACACTATGGTGTATGTAATTAGGTATAAAATGTATGTTCGCTTGTATACAACTTTGTAATTTGAGAAAGTAAAATTATTTATCGCACCACAGTTTAATGCCATAAAAATGATAGCATTAATGTGAAGTTTAATACAACGAAATATTGAAGTTGTTGAATCTATTGTTATGAAACATAACAGTTAAAGACGATCGTTCACACAATATTAATTATTTACTTATAAGGTTTTAAATGTTATAAAGTTAATTCTTAAGAAAAGAAGTGTGAAAGTAAATGTCAACAAGATGGGAATGGTGTTTCAAAGAAACGAAAGCCAAAAATAACAATTTTTTTTTTTGCTCTCATCCCAAAATATTAAAATATATGTCCAAACAAAAATTTTATCAAAATAGAAACTCTTAATTTTAATTTCAAGAGGTTTTCCATAGAACTTGAAAATTTTTACGTTTAAATGACACGGAAAGCAGGGTTTTTGTAACATTGTTTTGCCCGGCAAAGCAAGAAAAAACTTATTTTATATAAAATGAATGAATGGATCTGTTTGCTTTGGCCATCCGGAAAGGATGAATGAAATTAAACCGACAAAATAAATCTAAGTAGAAAAAAATGTGTGATGAATAGGGTAATAAGGGTCTCGCTGAAAAATCTTGTGCAGACCACATTGGTAACATACAAACAAAATATGTGACTCTACAGGCCATCCTTAAAACTTCTCGCTATAATATTTATCGTGTTTCTGAGCTCCTTGATTTCAAATATATAATTATTTCAAAGTGCAAAGATATATCTTTAAGATTTTCGAGTTCAAAAATTTAACAAAATGGTTGACCTTACAGGCAACAAAAACTTTAAAAGTAATTTTTAATTTTTTTTGCGAGTCTTTAGTTGACGATATCTCTCGATCGAGTAAACCTATTTTATTGCAGTTTTCAAAAAACAACGTTGTTTTTTAAAGAAAAAAACTAGTTATATTTTAGAATTTATGAATAGAATGGGTGATAAAATATTTTAAAAATACTTTTCGAAAATTTTTTCTCCAACAGTACTCTTGAACAAACTAATTGACTTTTATGCACTTTGTGGCAGTCGATACAATTGTTTGGGGAAAAGAGCTGATTAGAGTTTGGTACAGTTTGATAAACTAGTTTAGAAGTTATTTCAAAAAAACCTGTTTTTATAAAATTTTATTTATTAAATTCTTCAAACTCTAGCAGACAAAATTAGTTAAACAGTTCAGGAACCTTTGGTCGGGTGGACTCCTTTCAAATGTTGCTATGTTTCGATCGGTTACGCCATTTAAAAAGAATGATAGGTTTACACATCTACACACAAACGCGCGCGCATGCATATTCACGAGCATAAATATATACAGACATACAGATATCACTCAGAAAATGGTCAAAATAGATTCCTATGACTTTAAAATTATTATCTAAAATTACGGTCTGATGAAAACTCTATTTTACAAAATCAGAGTAAAAATATTAAATTCCCAATTTAATGAATTTTTTTCAATTTTCATAGCGGAAAGTTAAAAAAGACGAATTTTAAGCACCAGAAGCCGACGAGTTTGGAGGAAAAAATTATTGGATGTCACCGAAGCAAGACAGATATGCTAAGTACGTATCATATCGAAATTTATAATTTCTGCCTACCCTCTTGAAAAATAGATATGAGTTTATATTATAGTAATATTATATTCAAATGAATCTAAACATTGAGCTATATATATGATTTCATAATAAAATTTATTAAGACTGTGATATCATTTCAATCATCTGGAACGTTTGCTGCTGGATATAAGTTTATTTACAAAACATCAACGACGTACGATTCAGGGCCACCTATAATTAATCGTATTTGTAACCAATGATGACCTGTAATTTTTGCCAGGTATTCGTGAACCTAGAGGAAGCATGTCTCACGCTGCGACTTCTATTTCGTAGTCACTACTTGAAAATTTTTCTTCCTCATCGGTTATTTTAAGATTACGCCCCTATCTAAAAATAAAAACGTTAACAATAAAATTTTATTATTGACTACTAATTTAAGCTTTAAAAAGGCAGGCTCGTCTTATAATACTAAAATTACATTGAAAACAATATTAAATTAGTACGTGAATTTTGAGTGAATCAACTTGTTAACATTTTATATTGAACATCAAAAATTCATGTTTTAGCACATAAAATTCTAATGATTAATCGTCGAAATGTCTGAAATGAGATTTCATAAATGCACATTTTAATTATTTACTTTTTATTTATAATGGTATTGGACAGTAGAGTACATCACAATACAAAAAGCGCGTGTAGCTACCTTGTGAGCACTCGTGAGGCGTGACGTGACATAGCGACTGTAGATTGAACCATAAATTGCAAAAAAGTTTATAGGTTAATGTTAGGATCAGTTTAACGCAATGAAATAAAAAAAATGCAGACAATGGTACCTGAAAATGTTTGAACATTCTATTAAAGTGCCTAGGCAGTATAAAATAGCAGCCAATATATATAAGAAAGTTTCCACTGAAGGTGGAAGCGTTAAAACACTGCTTTACGACAATAAACTTCGACATTTCGTAAGTAGTAAATCTTTTATCTATTTCACATGTGCACACCTCTTGTTTTCAATAAGCATCAGTAATGTCGTTATCTAATTTATTTACAGCGAACAAATGTGCTCTATGCCTTAATAACAGAAACTATTAAACATGCTGTTGATATAGAAAAAATTTTTGATAGTACTGGCATTCTTAAAAGTGAACCCCGTTTAGATCCTTGGATTGCTAAAGTATTAACCACTGAACTTCTTTTTGGCAAAAAGTATCTTCCTGGTAAAAGTAAACCAGAGCAAACTATACTATTGTACAAAGAGAAATTTGAAAAATTTACTGCTCAGCATCAGGGTATTTTCAATGAAGAAGGTAAATACAATTTGTTTTTCTTTTTCAGATAATCAACCTGTTTTCATTTATACACAATGGCCGAAACCTCTAGTCAAGGCCCTTTGAAACCTTCTCAAATGTGGTTAACAACATTAGTCCTTGGAAATCTTTTTTTATACAGTGTAGCAATGTTTACATTGCCATTCGTAGCATACTATGGTGTTAATCACGTGCTATCAGAGTCATATAACATAAAAGGGTTTACTAATACAATGTGGTCAGTAATAGCTGCCGTTGTAACTGTGTATTTAATTATTGCTGCATATGCATATAAAGCATATCACGAAAAAGAATATGATAGTGAAGGCAATGAAATAGATCAACATGTATATACTGAAGATATGACAAGTGATAGCAAAAGAAGAGAACTCAATTTAAAAGAGGACTGACAGTAAATTCTATGTATTTGCATTCCAAAATATTGCAGTATTATGTTATTTTAATTTCCAAAATTGAAATAAATTAGTTTGATTTTGATTTTATCAGGCTTTTATTATCATTTTCTAAAATATATTTTATTGTTAAATATAAAAATAAAATTATGACTGACTGAGAAGGTATTTTCATTAATTTGTACAAATGTTTTTTTGATCAACTAAGCATAGAAATGCTCATCAAAAGATACTTCCAATTTTATAGTAAAACATCTTTTTTGACCTCAGTTGTTCGACGACCTCGTTATGTGAGAATCAATACAAACCTACTCACGACTTCGGATGCAATACGAGCATTTCAAGATGAAGGATATAAATTTATTAGATGCACCTCTGGTAGTTATAATGACTATTTGAACCAGATAAGAAATTTAGATCAATATGATTTCACTCAAGATTATCATGTGAAATATGTTTTTGTATTTGCTCCTGGAACTAAACTACATGAGCATGAATTATATTTGGAGAACAAAATAATTTTGCAGGACAAGGTAGGTATAACTGTTTCATAGTTTTTCATTGGCCTGGTTAAAAAGGATGTTCCTAATTAATCACCGAAATTAGAAAAAATGCACCACCATTTTATATGTTCTAATTGAATAAGAAAGTTAAATATTCTTGAGAACTTTGATTGTAGTTAAATAGATAAAAATTATATTTCTTGGGTCCTGAATATAAAAGGTTGAAATAGAAGTTTTGATATCTATGTGTAGGTTGTATCTATTTTTAATAATGAGTACTGTTGCTATTAACTTAAATGGCACTGTAATAAAAGTTATTTCCCTGTTCATAAACACGATAAAAAAGTTTTAGAATATATAAATGTTATAAAAAATTGTAATTTTGTGTTGTTTGTATTCACTGTAGTTTAGACTTATAGGTATTTGAGAATGTGTGATATATTCCCCTTTCGCTCTTTTCATTTTTTTAATTTATAAACCAAATAGCCCGAAGTGTGTTATATTTCTTCATAAAAGAATAACAAAAAAAGGTATGGTCTATTTGTTCAGATGAAGTACGTCGAAGAAATTATAGTTATTGAATTAATCATTTCTGGGGAGTTTAATCAAATTTATTGAGAAATGTTTTTTTTTTTTAATTAATCGGATATGTAAGTTTGTGTGGTGAGCAAAGTATTTTGAAAACTTCAAGCATTCCATAATAAAACAGTGTTGAGGTAGCGGCATTACCATATGGCATTTGGGAACAGTTGTGCAAACTTATTATAATTACATGTTTACAAAGCTCTCAAAGCTTATGAATAATAGAACTACACCTACCTGTTATGATCTTTTTTTATTTTATTGTTGATGATGGCCATGTTATAAATATCGGTCTTCCTAGCTAAGTTTAAAATCCATGTTTTAGTATTATCGGTGTCCCACAATTATTTCTTTTATGTGACATTTATATTCTAATTATTATATAATTACAATTGGTGTAAAGATGTTTATTACATATTTTTTTTTAATACTGTAAATATTTATAAAGCTAACAAGTCTGAATTTCCTTTTTGAGTTTTTTTTTATATTATTTCATTTCCACCTATGGCTTTGCCCGCATGGATGTAGACTGTATCCCTTCATCCTTTAAAGTGATCAATCTTGCTGTCAGTCTTGTCCTAGGTTTCAATTCTGATCACATACTTTATTCTAATCCTGGTTCCACACTCAGTTTCATTATATTTATAAATCACATTGAAGTGGAAAAAACATTATTTACTTATTGTATATCAATTCCTAAGGAAGGTATAATGAAACGATTAAATGGTCAACATGAATCTAGATGAAATTTATTTTTACTATTATTTTTTTTGAGTATTTTTTACTATGACACTTTATTATTTCCTTATTATTTGTAGTAATATCTTAATAATATGGAGTAGATTTCGGTTTCCATATTGAATTAACTAAATTCACATTAATATCATATTGGATAAGAATTTGAACAACTTTAATGTGCCGATTATGAATACTAATATAAAGAGCTATTTCATCATTCAAATTACGCGTTTCGATGTTTCCTCTATGTAGAATTTCTATTTATTCTAAATTTTTGAATGAAAAATTATTTCCAGAATTTTGTCAGAATTTTTATAATTCCGAATTTCTTGTAAAAATTAAAAATTTTATGAATTTTTTTTCTTATTGTAAAATTATGATTTAATTTATAAATTTGCTTTTTAAATCTTTATTCAAAATTATGAAATTAGTGAACTGTAATTTTTTACTTCCAAACTTTACAAAAATTTGAATAATTCAAATTTTTCCTATTCCTAATATTAAAAGCCTCCTTCACGTCTGTCCCTTGAATGAAGTAAAGGCCAAACGGTGTGCCTTGGCGTGGAGTTGACTAAACGCCAACGCATCGAACGTCGTGTCGTCCTTATTCGATTTTAAGATTTGTCCTGTTCAGAGAAAAAGGACGAGCACTAACCGTAAAAGTTACTCAAGCAGTCGCTTCTCAAACTAAACGATTGTAAGTCACCGCTAATTGATTGTTAAAAATAAATGTTATCTTGTGGTGACAGAGCGCATTGTCTGTATTAAATTGATGTCAGTTAGGACGTTACGCCCCGGGGGCGGGTGCAAGACGTTGTAGTGAGGGGGACACGTGTTGCGCTCCGAGGAGAGAAAACTTAAATGTTGTGAACAAAACGACGCAATAATAAAGATAAGAGGAGAATATTAATTTAAGGGGACAAATGGAGGTTACGTTGAGGTTCTTTTTTAATTTTTGTAAAATAATTTTTCTTTTCCTGAATGCGTTTAATACCTATCTTTACTTGAAGTTTTTTACATAGTACTTATTTTTTCCTAAGGTAAATTAATTATATTGAATATTTGAAAAACAAGTATAAATTCCATTAATTTTAACTTATATATAGTTGTCAATCAATTATATAAAATTTTAATATTATGTTTTGTATTGTTTTAATCATTTAATATGATTCATATTAATGCAAAAGTGAGTAAATTATGTAATAGAAAGCAGGTCTAATTGTGAATTGATAGTCTCAACAATGAAAAACTTCGATTGCATATTTATATAGCGTCTAAAACACACAATATGGATAAGCTTGTAGAATTAAATAGCATCAATCAAGGTATACTTAGATGTGTTATAGAACTATGCTGTATGATACATTAGTTTGTGATAAGTCATAGTAATCATTTTGACATTATTCATACTGAAGATGGAGTGATGTATATAGAAGATGGAGTGATCTGTTGTTAAGAAGATTTAGTTTACAATATGGTTGGCAACACTTGTAAACAATCTTAAAGACCGTTACAAAAATTATTACAGAAAGAACAAATGCAGTAGAGCCTCGCTAATCTGAACAGGCAGACACAGCCATTGATAGATTATCAAGGTGGTCAGATCATTGTCTGCAATATTTTAATGGTTGTACAAAACACATTTAATCCTAATTTCTTTGATTACAAAGATATAGATAAGTCAGGCAAATGTGTTCAACAAACATGTCAAAAAGCTGCACATTTGAAATGAAATTTAAAGAAATTGAAGTTTAAGAATTTATCATAAACAATGTGCGACCTCTATTTTAACTGAGAAACAATTTTGTGGTTATCAAATTTCTTGTATTCGGCCCATTTCAAAACAGCATTTGCAGCTTTTACTGCTTCTAGAAGTGACATTATTTTAGAAGCGATGATTCGCTCATCATTTCACATATTGTGATTTACACAATCTCCTCCCCAGTTAATATTTCATCTCTTTGTAATTGTAATTCAACTAAAGGAACATTATTTAGTTCAGAAGTCATCAGCAGTAAGACATCAAGGATGCAAATTATTCTATAATTTTTAAATTAATGTCTTAACAGTGGCCCAGGAATAAATTTAAAATCTTTTGAAATTAAAAAAAAACATTGTCTTTGATAGTAAGGGATTTCAATGAATCCATGAACTGTTTTCATTATTTGATGGATTGGCAAAATAGTCAATAAAAAATAATTTGCAGTAATTTAATTTCACATTTAATGTTTTAATTCATTAGTTCTATTCATGCCTTGCGTTACATGGCAGAAACATTGTAAAAATATGAAATTTGTTGGAACAGTACAATAGCAGTTTCATCAATTGTTAGCTTTTTCACCCCCTATTTTCAAATATTTTATTGAGTAGCGCTGCTTAAAGGTCAGCAGCGCTATTCAGGGTTAATGCAACCATCCACTGCTTGCATTAAACCTGATATTGGTATTTATGTTCTGGTGATGAAAAATACATATTTTATCATTAATCATAACACCACTTATAAGAACTTAGAATCATCTGTGTTTCAAAAACCAAATAAACAAAGCGTCCTTTAAGATAGGATTTTTAGATTTCCTTAATGTTTTTCAAGCACTTATGTCACATTTTATCTTCGTGACAAATGTATTTTGTCTTTTTTTCTTCATTATCTCTATAACATACACTTTGTCCTTTAAACTGAATATTAAATGATTACGAGGCGGAACCACCTATATTGTAAAACATAAGCGCGCTAAATTAACGACATGTTTACATAGGTACACGCAGGTCGCCGCGACCGCAACACATTTGAAACGCCACCTAACTCCCAAAATAACGAACGCCATTGTCTATCTTAATTACCACGATCACTGAATAACTGGAGGTCTGGAATGACGAGGCCCCATTGTATTTGTTTATGAAAATATTTCAAGTTTAATTATTTTATTAAATTTTTGAAAAATTCTTTAATACCTATATGTTCTTAAATAATGTGTTTTTATCGTAACATTGCCTCGTATAATAAGTATGACGTCTTACACTCAAACCAAATCTGTTTATAATAATATTGTAATTTTCTTCACTTTTTAAATAAAGCTTTCTTTAGTGTTCTGTTAGGGATGGTATGAAACCATATAAGATTTGTCGACGAAACTGTTGTTTACTGAACTAGTAATCGAAATTATAATCTTTAGCAATATAATTTTTTGCCAGGCGACAGCTTTGGCAGTGCATTTACTTGCACCGCCTCAAGGGAGTGTGGTACTGGATATGTGCGCTGCTCCCGGCATGAAGACGACGCAGTTAGCTGCATTTATGAGGAATGACGTAAGGAATTACCCATATATTGCGAAACTGTTTTTAGTAATTTTATCCTCTCCTTCCTAGTAACATGAGACCTATCACTGAGTGAGAGTTCCGGTAACCCAGATATCCAGGTCGATTTGGTATCCTATTCCATTCTAAGAAGCTGGCAAGCACTGGTGGTTCTAGCGTTGCGAGTGTCTATAGAGGCGGCGTTGACCATCTACTATCTGATGAGTCGCACATTCGTTTGCCTCTTGAATATGCCATAAATAATGTCTTTAATAAAATATTTAAAGAGTAAATTTTCTTCATTCTTTGTTTTTAATGCTTTTCTAAGAGTCATTGAAATTTGAGGTTAAAATACCAAAATGATATTTTCGGGTCCGAAGGGCTCAAGCACGTAGGCAATAATATTTTTGAGCTTGGAGAGTTCGAAATAATCAGGAAGGTTTGAGGCTAGACGTCAAGGCAAATTTTGACAGACTTTTTTTGTTATAGTATAACTTTTTTATATGGAAAGTTACTATTAATATGTTTGACGATTTTTTTAACTACTAGTAACAAATATCTACTACTACTGTATAAATATAATACTACTACTACTACTATAGCCTCAGTTTATCCTATGTTACAGGGAAAAATATATGCTATTGAAAGAAACGAGAACCGATACAAGACATTATGCGATTTCATAGAAAGGACTGGTACTAAATGTGTAAATGCAATCCATAGAGATACATTAGAGATAAAAAAAGGCGAATATGATGATGTTGAATATATACTTTTAGATCCTAGCTGTTCTGGATCTGGTAAATATGATCTTTTAATAATTAATATTACAGTCACATTTTGTTGTATAATAATACTAGATAGATAAAAAGGTAAAGGTCATTTTCTCTAAGACACCACAGATTTCCAATTGATATGAACCTTACATACCTCTTTTAATTCATTGATTTTCATCAATGAAGTAAAAATTTAATTTTTACTGAAACAAAATTATGGTAACATGGAGGCTATCTTAAACATTTCATGAAATTTGAGAATACTTTTCAATACACATAAATTATATTGTGCATATTTTATGGTTTTCGTCAAATGACTAATTGTTTGGAAATTGTTAATTCTGTTTGTGTTTTCTAATGTGTGTTTACTCATTAACGCACACACATAAGCTTTCAACATACAGTATGTATACAGTACACACACATTCCATTCATGTACACAATAAACGTTATTCATATATTTACATACGCAAATACTCAACTCACTTTCACACACAACCTTTGTATTATTTTATATTATATTTTCTCCAATTTCTGTTTTAATTACTAACTGTGTATACTTAAGTAAAATTGTTAAAATCTATTTATGTCACGTTAACATTAAGATGCTCAGGGGCAGGTTTCTAGAAATCTAAAACACAAATTAGACTTAGCTTATTTCTAGTCCCTTAATAATTCCTATTCTTACACATCCTTTAATGTAATTTTATTAAGCTTTTGTGTAGGAAATAAAGAATTATTATTATTATTATCATGCAAGGGCTTAATTGGAGCACCTAAAACTTGAAAGTTTCGGGTGCTTCAAATTAGGCCCGTCATTAATATACCAGTTATTTCATTTTAAAAAGTTTTTCTGTGGTGCACATCCGCTCCGTAATCTTTTTTAAGCAATCTGTTGTAATTTATCCTCATCAATGACCAAACCACCTCCATCTACCCATTTTCCACTCTAGCGTCTACATTTATCAAATTACATTTTTTTTCCCATCTCAATATTTCTACAGCCATAACTTCAAGGTTACAAATTGCATCTGCGTTCATTCTATATTATTTTTTTTACCACTTCTCCCATGCCCAATATGCATTACTGAAGTGTATGAATCACAACTTTGTTACAGATAACTAAATACATTTATTTCAAAATATATTTACTTTTAATATCATTGCACAAATTTCTATTTACTTCATATCGTTCCTGATTACTCATTTCACTATCTTTATTATGTTTATTATGAGGAATAGGGTGTCTTAAAAAAACTACACAACTAAAGGAGCCATTGAAGTAATCAAAACCAAAACCAAAGTGATTTTATTTGGCAAAGTTACAAGGGAAATGCATAGGATAAAATCTCACTTAAAATACTGTAATAATTTCTTTAATTTAGTATAATATTTCCTACATTTTTGTAAGAAGGTGTACCATACACTAAAAAATTATAATAATTCACAGGTATGGAGCTCTGTGTACATAATTACATTGACGACACAAGGCTTACGAAGTTGACATCATTGCAAGAGAAGTTTCTCAAGCATGCTATGAACTCATTTCCAAACGCTAAAAGAATAGTCTATAGTACTTGTTCTCTTTTTTCGGAGGAAAATGAAAGAGTTGTAACAAATGCTGTAAAAACATCACGATCAAAGTGGAGGGTACAGCATGTTAATGAATTATTGAAAGAAGAGTGGAATAATTTTGGTTCTTCCATGTATGGCTCTATTGGTGCCAGATGTTTATATGCACGACCTAATGCAGACTTGACTACTGGATTCTTTTTGGCAGTTTTAGATAGAGATGTGAAGGATATGGAAAAACAAATAAAAAATGGTGGAAAAGCAAATGACGATGAAAAACACGAAAAGCAAAATTTAAAATCTTGTGATATCACAGAAGTATGTGATAACAATATGTTTAAAAAGACAAAGAAGAAAAAGAGGAAAGAAAATGAAAATAATGAGTTAGTTGAGGCTGTGTTTGATGATTGTAGCGATGTCCATAATTCAATTACTATAACAAACACAGAAGACTACAAACAAGACGAATTATTTAACAAAAAGAAGAAAAAAAAGAACAAAAAGCATGATACTGATAAAGACAGTGAACTTATATCTGATATAAATGCTTTTATGGCGGAAAAAGTAATTCCAGCAAACACAAACGATTATAAAGAAGTTACGGCAGTTAAGAAAAAAAATAAGAAAAGAAAACACATTGAATCATGTGAGGTAGATGATGAAAATGTGATGAATAAAACGAGGCCAAAAAACGAAAATATATTTCACAACATAAATACTGAATCAGAAGCAGTTATTGACAAGTCATATGAAGAAGAGGGTGAAAGTTTCAAAAGTGGAAAGCACAAAAAGAAAAGTAAATTAACTAAGTCCAAGGAGCCATAAGACGAAATGTATGACTTAAATACAATTTCTTCTGATACAATAATATTAAGGTAATCGAAAAATAAGTAAAAAGAACCATATTATATTGATACAGAATATTCAAATTAAATTGAGAATCCAATTCTGGAAAAGATTTCAATAAGTTCCGGTGTATCATGTAAAAAGAAAAACAATTTTTTTTATTTGTATACAAAGATAATATAGGTATAAGCATTCGATCTGAGTCATTTCTATTCAAATATACTGATCATTACTGAGGAAATTTATCTATTTTATTTAAATTTGTTAACCTCGGCTTTCACCTATCCATTTTCTACGTCATGCTGATAATATAGCGAATAAGTAGGGCACGCCTCATAAAAGAACCTTAGTTCGTCTGGTCAGCTTTTTCTAGGTACTAAACGTAACATACGACACGACAAGTTAGTCACGAAACTACGTGTTACAAATTAACACGTTAACGTAAACTTGTTTCAGACAATAACCGTGACACGTAACTGGTTTACGTGGTTAATATGTTCTTTTCTTAGGGTTACTCTGCCTTCGGGAACTCCATTACACGCACTTCCCTGAAACGTCTGAACCCTGGGAATGAGAAGGTATTGCAGATTCGTGTAGCAAACATTTCTTGTCTTCAACTAAATTTCTGTTTTATCAAACATTTTTTAATTTAATTATTAAGATACAAGAAGGATAGCACAAAGAATGTTTCTTTTTGGGAAAAAAATACGTGAACATCATCCATATAAATTTATGGAAGAAGTGAAATTTGCTAATTATTATAATTAGTAATAATGCATTTTTTATATAACGATGCTATTCATTTATTTATTCACTTTGATCATAATTTGTATAACAATATTCTTGAATAAATTTTTCATTACAAATTTCTTGACTCGAGAGTACACACGCTAACAGCAAAAATGTTTATATGAATATACCAAAAAGTATACGATATACTTTAATTCGTCGACGCATAGCCATGTCTCAAAAAGGACATTGACAGTTAAGGGATTGTTCCAATAAGGGCTTTGACCGCGAAAGGATTTGTTGCGACTGGCTGCCCCCTTTTTCGTTAGTTTCTATTGCAAAATTTCAGACCTACTCTGCGGAAGAGGTTTCATTGCAAAAATTGCAATGTGAATATTTTAAATTGTATAATTGATTATACCTAGCAAATGCAAAAAAAAATCTGATTATTCGAAGGAACAGTGTCCCCTTAATTTAAAATAAGGTTTAAAGTATGATACGTTAACTTAAATAGCGAATTAAAAATATACTTGAATTTTCGTAAATTTTCCAAATATTTTAAAATTTTGTTGATAGAACTTTATTCAATAAAACTATTAGAACTTATTTTTGCTGGACACATATAAATAAACTATTTTTTTTTTGGAATTTCCAAACTAGTATAACAAACTTTATATTGTTATGAAATGCAATCGGGGGTTTGAAGATTCAAATGAGATGGAACGAAACACGTAAAACAGCCAAAGACGTATATTCAGAAACACAGTCACAACAAATCGCTACGGAACCAGTTGATCGCGTATTTGACTTGAAAACGCTTCAACTGCAGAAATAAAACACAACTCCTTCGCACTTGCACTTCATTATTTATACCCGCCGAGTGACTGTCCAGAAAGTTCTTGAATCATCCGGAACAAACAAGTGGTAAATATGTCATGTCCGAGATAAGCAATCAAGATTTATTGCCTCTCGAAAATTCCACCCCACAAAATAAATCAATTTAAAACTAAGATGTAAACAAACATCTAAATCGCTGACGGAGGCAAAGACCGGCGCGCGGAGCAGCCTTTTACTCAGAGAATTCTATTCACAGGTTTGTAACAATATTTATACAGCTAACTTCTAAAATTATTTTTCTGTTCATGGGTTTTAAAAATATTTATTTTTTAAATATACAATCAAATTGATATTTTCAAAAAAAAGGAATTTAAAGCAAAGAATTCATTATTAATAAAGTAGATATACATTTCTTCATAAACATTTAGAAAGTACCAGAAATTACATGCAAACTAAACATGCCTTGTTATCACACTGCCTATAAATAGCATAGAAGGAGCAATAAAATAGCAACACACTCCTTTCTATTTGGACTTGTTTTTATTAAGACATCTGTAATTAAACTAAAAGGGATAGTAATACAATTGAGAAGCAAGCCCCTGACAAGTGTTGTACGTTTTTTCCATGTTTACAGAAAAAAGTCTAATGATGTGCCTTAGCAAAATATTATTAAAATTATTGCACTTTTTATACCAAGAACTCGTATAAAAATTCTTGAAATCTTTAAAATGTGTTTCTTTATTAGTAAACAATTCATCATTAATACGAACAAAGTTTGATGTAAATTAAATGTCTATCTGAATGAGCCGATTCAGGCTAATATCCGAAACAACAGAATGCATTGTGCTTAGAGAAGCTTTGTTCCTATATATTATTCCCCTAAGGACCAAAAGTGACGAAAAATTGTCTATTTTTTATTCCAAATAACTATTAAATACCTCCCCTTAAAATCCAGTTAGAGTAACGGATATTTCTAATAATTTATTTATTAGTAAAAAACTATAAGGCCTTTGTGGTTATAATAAAGTTACCTAAATCTGTTTTATGAACACATTAAAAAATAAACCTATATTTATTTAATAATGATTTTAATAATACATAATATTCGCTTACTTGTGCAACTAATCGTAAAAATACTGATTTTGAAACTTGAGTATCATGTTTAAAAATATGTATACTCAAATTTTCTACACATTTACATACCTAAAGAATGCCGTAATTATCACAGTAATTAATATCTGTATTTACTAAGTGTAGAAATGTATAAAGATGACTCCAGTGTATTTTCGTAATCGATGTCATTCAGTCGTGCTGTGGGCAATTTGGTTGCAATACGAAAACGGGTCGGCTTTTCCGGTAAGATATTTTACACTCTCACTGATGAAGTAACTGCTTTCGTTACTCGTTTCGTCCAGTGAGTGAGAATTTCGGCGGCCCACCCCTCTTCATGCCCCCACTTTCTGCCAATTCACTCCCCATTTCATCATTATACTTCCCCTCTATCACTACAACTATGGAGTTGTAAATGGTCATGGGCGGGAGTGGCCATCTGCTCTCTGGTGGCACGGATATTCGTTTTTCCCTCTAAAATGCCAAGAAAAAAATAGAGAATGCTATTTAATTAAATTAAATAAAAATGTCTAGAAAATGTTCACTAAACTCTTACATATTGACAAAAATCAAAACGTACACCTGAGGGCATTGTAAAGAAATGAAACGGTGCAACTTTTATCAGCTCCATAGATGATATAAATTTAATATTATTATGTGAACTTGCTTAGTTTTAGTCTAATAGAAAAGTGTTTAGTCAAAACTATTATATTTTGTTAATTCTCTGATTCGCCTCATAGAAAATAGGTCACTGTTCATTTTATATCTATCTACACGTACTTATTTTAAGAATTCAATTGGGAATAATTAAAATAAGGAATGTATTGCAATAAAGCAATAAAACAGTATTTAAAATTAATGATGACCGTTTGAATAGTAAAACCACAGATATTTGCTTCTTGTTTGCACTTTATCGACACTACTATTATTATTTTACAGGTTATATCAAATGCTAACTCATACATTTTAGCTAGTTTAGCGCTAGATTTCATTTGTGTTCAATATAATAATAGCGCTGAAACAGAAGTGTCTTTACATATTAAACTATAAAATAAGCTGTACATTTCTTACATGACAAATATATGTATTATTTCGTTGCCGAACCGTAGCAAATGTCCTTTGGAGAGAAATATTTAATCTGCTGGAATACGAAACAGAAGACTTTTTTGTACAAAGTATGAAAGCAGTGTTTAAAAAGTATGAAAGCAGAAAATCGCAGCGATTCTCAAAGAAGGATCAAGATCGCCAATGAGACCGGCGTTTGAATAGAAAGTAGGGTTACAATCAAAATAGAGGGCGGGGTCAGGATCAGAAACAAATTATTCAATTATAATTTACGCATAGCGTAGTGGAGGGATAAAACTGCTAATACAAGACAAAGTTTGTTTATAAGTTTTGAAAATTGTTGATCTCAATACCTCAATACCCGATAGCCTTTCCTTATAAGTTAAAAGCAAATTATAATTTTAAAAGAAATATGGGAATTCACTGGTTTTTTCTTATGAAGAACTCCACACATAATTATAATATTAAAAAGAGATCATTATTGTTGACAACATGTTGCTGACACAAAAAAATTATACTTGTGTTGTCGGAGGCATTTTTATGTTTTCAAAACTTAACATTTCTATAACATTTTGCATCCATCCTGAATTAAAGTTGCATCGTAACACTAAACTTGATACTCTTGGGGACCTGATAGTTTCTGTATATCGTAAGAAAGCACGAGAAAATAAATTGATGAAATACTCCATCCTGAAAATATTCAAACACTGCACAAAAAGGGGCATTATACAATCTATGAATATTTAGAGGACGAGCTCAATTTCCCACAGGTTTGTTTTTTTTTGCAATCGTTTTATATATGATTGCATTTCTATATAATTTTGGTTTGAAAAGAGCTACCCACAAATTACTTGCTCGTTCTTCTTGCAAGGTGATTGCATTGCGAACGAGTGGTAACTTAAAAAAATGCGTAACATTAAGAAACTAAATTGTTTAAGTGTTATGACGAAGTTCAGGAGTAATATTATAATTTACGAAATAAAGATGTCAAGAATTTTTGCAGTGAATATGAACCAATGTCCTTGAACTTTACAGTTTTTTCTTACTAAAAATTAATTGGACGTGTAATGTTCTTAAGGAATTATTTAAGGCCATTATAGTTTATAGATCATATAAAACTTTAGTATAGTTATAATTCATATGAAATTTTGCTTTTCATTTGTTGAAGTATTTTTTATAAGTTGGTCAACTATTACTCGTTAACTTATGAAGCCTACTTACCTGTGATATATATTTTTTAATTTCATTAACATGATCGATTTGAATATACATATTTTGAGCAAATATTCATAATCAAAAGGAGGATCCCCTTTTGATTATGAAAAAGGCACCTCTGTGGAACAATTTTGGTAAAGAAACCAGTCATTAAAGTAGCTACTTTTGAGAAAAATAGTTCAGAACATTCAATTAAAAATAAAGTACTAACATCCTTAGCAACAGCTGACGCATAGGTACCTACAAGTTATCGTCCACGGTACCGCGGCGTAGCGGGGGGTTGTGTAGCCAACCGCGCGCGGCCGGGCAGTCATCCGCTCATTGACAGGTTATAGTTATTTTGCTTGTGCGCTGTTTCTTTTATATTTTTACGATAGAGACGTTTTTTGTAATGATAAAATAGTTTTAGTGTTAGGTTATAATTATAATATGAGTGTTTACGACATAGACATTTTTGAAACTAAGATTGTATGTGATTCATATTGTTCACTGCTATCGAATATGCAAACATGATTTATTGTTGAGATGTTTGCAGAAGTGATATTGCTGCAGCTCTAAGACTGTACATTAAAATTTACCTGATAGTCACCAACATGCGAGTACATAAGTAATATTGCGGGCTGTGTATCGTTTACGCGATAATTTGCCTTACTTTTTTTTATTTGAGTAGAGATGAATGGAACACATGTGTAAAATCAAAGACTAATTTAATAATACCATCAGAGATCTTTACATCGTTGATGACATTAAGTGTCATTTGTAGGTAAGTGGCAGGACAAACTATTTAAAAATAATACGTCGGAGTTGGTACAACAGCGGTGCGACGGACTATAAAATAGCATATCGAATGTCTGTAGTGGGAGTACAAGAGAAGAGCTGAATTCGAATTCATAGCGTCGCGCTGGGCCAGCACCGCACCGACAATTTTAGCCTGGTCGAGCACTTATTAGGGTTGTGTCTTCATTATTTATAAACATATTTTCAATTATATATTTTTATTATAATTAGTATGGCAAAGTTGTTCTAAAAAAAAGGAGATTATGAATATTTACGTAAAGATGCATGATAGAATCCAAGCTGTATGTATTGAATTCAGTTGTACTTTCCCTTCTTTCAAACAACGTGTCTTAAGTCTTGCTGAGATTTACTTTCATACCTCATTTCTTAACATTTGACTGTTGAATCATTTATTTTAGTTGCCATCGGCTTCAACTCGTATATACGTCAACGGCGTGAGGATTACTTGATCGTCGGCGTACATTTGATAGACAATTCATCCAGTCTTACGTTCACACACTCTTTTACATCATCATACAGACAGCTATTCATGAATAGAATGAACATGTACGGCGAAGCTACACATTCCTGGCTCACATCTCTATGGATGTCAAATAATCAGGCGTATGCCTCATTTATTCTGTGGCAGGCACTGGAGCCTCTGTACAGAGATTGCAGTGCCTGTATCAATCCTCTAATCACACCATGCATGGATGGGGTTCTCCATAAATCATTCCTTTCCACTATATTATAAGATTTTTCCAGATCTATCAAAGTATAGCAGACATTTAACTTCTGGCCAAAATTTTTTCTATAATGTTTCGTAGAGAAAAAATTTAGTACATATATCCCATTATTTTTCAAAATCCCGCTTATATATACCAGATCTTATTTCAAGTTTCATTTACAGCCCATCTATATGATTTTTGTATACAGTTTGCCAATGACGCTGAGGAGGCTTATAGGAGGCTTACCGATAATTTGTACAAAACTGTCCTGGGCCTTTCTGAACTTTTAATACCCGATCTAAACGATTTAACGCTCTTATAAAATTAATTTCACTTACATTTATCTTCATGATGTCATTATTATAGTCCATCCAATAAATGTCTGTGAGCCGCACTAAATGTCAACTTAATCGGTCAATCAGAGCAAATTGGTTGTGACAGATTAACAGACAGATACACAAGTGATCCTGTAGGGTTCCGATTTTCATTTGGAGGTACGGTATCCTAATCTACTAGTAAATTCAAAACGCAGAAATAAATTTCAGTTTCAATATTAACCTCTACCACTTTTACGAACATTAAGACACCCATGCCATAATCAAAAAAAATGAATCCCAAAAAGTTAGAACATTAAAGATGGTATATAATATGTTTATATTGTAATTTTTGTTATTTACAATTTTATCGTACAAAAGCAGTTGCCAAATATTAAGACATCTTTAGGCTGTCTTAGAGATCTGAAAGTTGTGAATTCAAGGTTAAATAGTTGTTGATTAGCTGCATAAATCATAATAAAACTTTTTGTAGCTCCAAAAATGATTTGTTTAGCTGTTAATCTAAGTAAATATTAACAGTTGTACAATATCCCATGTATAGTGGAGACTGATAAACATAAAAGAATCCATGTACAAAATTGCTTCAAAACTCTAACTTCAAAGTCAGACTTCTACTTTTGGAAAGTACATTCCAAAAGCAGAAGGTAAACAAAAACAGTAGCCACCATGACTTTGTAGGTATTCAAATAAACAAGTCAGTAGCTAAGCAACAGTTCTATTTGGGCGGAGCAGGGCGGGCCAAGCCAATGAGGGCGGATGCGACACGCGCCTGTCACGAGCGCGTCCTTCGACTGCCGCTGTGACAGGAAGTCATTGGTTAGAAAATGAAAAAAATGACACACCCCGAACTAGGCCATTTTCACATCCATTACCATATGTATCTTCATTGATTACGAAATTTGATGATTACGAAAAATTTGTCTTTCGTAATCACGCTTTCGAATAACACAACAAACGATTTACCAACCTTCAGCATATATTTTAAAAATCTATCCTGTCATGTCATATCCATGAAGTTTGCTGTCGCGATATGTATTTATGATTACTTTCATGTGTAAAACTTTTTTATTGACGTATTTTGTATATAAGGCGCCTACCTACCTCTTTAAGATGGAATAACATGATGTATTCCACCAGTGGCGGCGCTACACCACTCGTGGACGTCGGCGACATCAGGTTTGCGAGGCCTCTTTTTAATAACTTGTAGGCAAAACTTTTTTGTTAGCGAGGCCCCTTCAGGCGCGAGGCCGTCGGCGGTCGCCGACGTCGCCGACGCCTAGCGCCGCCACTGTATTCCACAGATTTATTGTATGATATAGTATAAAATTAAAATAAAACAGCGGTGTGCGTACGTATTTAAAGTGTAATGAAAGCTATGTACGTTACTATTTCTCAAACAGTATTGATGATGGCCGACTGCGTGTTAATAACTTACACTACAGCTGTTCCTTAGTACGTATATATTTAAGAGTTAGCGTATCTATAGTCAAGGTTGTTTTTCACTTTAGTTTCTTTTCTTCTCAGTTGAATCTTTTATCTTTATGTTATTTTTATCCTTACAAATAAATAACAACAGATTATGTTTTTACACAATAATGAAAAATAGGTATAAAAGAAATAATTAAATGGAAATAAAAAGTGATATGTTATAAAGATAAGATACATTTATAGCACATAGTGATTTCGTATTTTGTAAATATAATTTCATTTATATAATCACTTTTTCTTCTTTGCGAAGTCGTACTTGATGATTTAGTAAACTATTATTTTTTAAACGTCTTCACATATGTAGTATTTACTGAGTTACGTTACGAAAAATCGCTGTTACCATTTTAATACATGATAATGTGTAAAATCTATGTTCTCTTAAAGTGTTCGTTAATTTTTTTAAATTTTATATCGCACTCCACATAGTTAATTGCCTTTAATTTTTACCGTTGTGTCAATATGCATTACAGTGGCAACAAGTTTGGATTTTAGTCATTGTTACAATTTTTAGAAATATATTTATTTTTTGTGACGCCCTAGAAATATATTGTCCGATCTTTCTATAGTTATGGTATTGATATATGCAGTGATTGATGATCAATAGAAAATACAATAATGACACAAATTCAAGTTGGTGGCCTCGAAACTTACTACCCTGACCACTACAGAGACACTTTCCCGCAACGGCTGTTGACGAATTTTGCCACCAATATGGTAATTTGTGTACGGGATTATGTATTTCGCGAGACTGAGCAATTGATTTACTATTCTTATAAAAAAAAATTCTATTTGGCTATGGTTAGAATTCGAACTCGCTATCTTTTCACCCGATACGCTGATCATTCAGTCAGAACCATTTGAAAGTCTTGGAATAGATCTTATACATTATGTTTTGGTTTCGAAAATCGTTTTAAAATTCAATGAATTTTCTGGAATCTATGAAGTTTCGAAATATATTGTACGATTTCTTTTGAAAAGCGTTGTCCAATAGTTTTGAAGTTTAATATATTCGCCCTGGTCTATATAGCTAGTGTCATTCGAGGTATAATGTAATAATAATTAGTACTAACAATAATGAAAGTTAAAAATAGAAGCTTCTACGCGATACATAGAGACAAAATAAAACCAACATTTTCCATCGACTACAGTATCTTTTGAATAAATCTTATGTATTTTTATTGTTGTCCTCAAATTTTTTCACCCCATTACAGACACATGTCTCCCCATAATCTTTTGTTTTGAATTGGGAACTTCGATTGGGTTTCTTAACTATTTTATATTTTGAAGAACTGTTTAGCATCTGTAAGTTTTCAGATTCTTTTGCAGTGTTTTCCAACTTTACCTCGTTTTTGCAGAGGAGGTATTCAAAAAATCGGTATTAATTTAAAAACTGGCACTAAACCAAAATTGTCATCCAAAATTAGTTTTACACAATTTTTATTCATAAGTGTTAGATGAATAGTTCGATCGCTATTTTTTCATTAGCAACGACGAAGACCATAAATTTGTCATTTTAAATTAACATACGTATTAGACAGTCCATTTATGACATTCTAGAGCCAAAATATGAACTTGGTGGTTCCTATATTTGCGCGCAAGGATCATCTCCAAGGAGGCTGACTACAATCTTCAAAGATATGAAGTTCTCGACATGTATTGAATCAGCTTGGTAACTATAAAAATATCGATCCTTTTAAGTTGCATTAGCTACTGTTGGTTAATATTAATTTTAAGAACCCATTATTTTATTGTGACCTATCTTTTTTCTAACTTATCATTATCAGTTTGTACGCATTTTTAAATATATCAATTTAATGTTCCGTTTTCAGTTTTCATTACTTACGAAAGATCGTTGGATCAAATTTAAAAAAAATGAACTTGTGTATTTGTGTATTAGATAAAAATGTTATTGAGACAGCAATTTGCCTACTCTCAATTCTACAATAAGTATAATTAAAGAAACCGCAAGGATTTGATATTCAATTTTTGAATACAAATGAAGTTCTCAACTTTTCATGTAGTAAAACCGTTCATAACATTGTTGTACGAGTTTTACAAAGAGATAAAATGCTTTATTTGTGTATAACCTCACGAGATCATCTAGTGTATTTTTTACTACAGAACAATAACCCCCCTTATTAAAAACGGCACTGTATATACCGTACTCAGTAATTAACAATAAGTATTGAAACTGTTTTCAAAAATAATGTAACAACACTTTTTTCATATACAAAACAAATTAACTTGTGTTTATACTTTCAATGTCAAATACAACGAGTTACCTTTAAGTAAAGACAATAAGTTTAAGTGTAGCTTATACAAATGGTTCCTTCCAATACTAAGCTGAACAAAAGTGATCTAGGCTTGTAAATACAGTCTGCGACTTACGTCCCATAAAAATATTTCTCAATTATACAATCATCGCTTTCTTTCCCCATGTAATTTATTCCCGTTATTATTATCGGCGGGTTTCACCAAATCAGTAGCATAATTCTACCATAGGTAAGATTTGACAGATAACGAATGCACAATCTGTCTAATCTTACGAATTACGTTTTTACTTTTAGTGCAACTCTCCGTATATCTTCCTTGGCCAAAAAACATATAAGACACGAAATGTATGTATATCGACATAATATGGCATGTCAAATATGTGCACATATGACATATATATGTATGTGCATATACAATGGGATTACGTATTCACGTGTGTGTATACTTACTTGTTCTTAGCATACTTTTGAATTCTAGACCGAGACCTCGATTTTATGAAATACTTGAGATTCAAAGAGAAAAGCCCTTTTTTTGCGAAATAAAACAAGTAATTGGACGGCATATAACTGAGCCAAACGCCAACGCGCCAGGATTGGAAAAAATATAGCTTTAGCCTACATAGGGCGGCGGCGTAGCGTGGCTACGACCGATGGGCGGCGAAAGTGCGTCGCCTTAGCCCGGTCAGATATACGAATTAAAAATGTTAATTTTTTTGACCACATATATTTTTTCAGTTTATACAATTAAGACACGTGATACTAATCTAATAGTTCAAAAAACTCTTAATATTAGCTAGCATGTATAAATGTAATATTTATATTTTAATTAATATATTGAATTAAAAAATACAAATTGATTATTAATAAATTATCACCTAAAGCACATTTTTATAGCTAAATACATATTACTAGTTTTGTTAATATAAAATATTAAATTAATATGTGAATTCCATTTCACTTTCTCTTAATATGTGGCTACGTCTAAAAGTATGTAAACTAAAAGTCAGCGTTTATGCCGTTTCACATGAGTGGATTCGGACTCATCGCGAATTTTTTTTATTGAATCATTGCCTATTAACAACAATTGATGACAAGATTCAGAAAGTCATTCTAAATATTGCGTAACTTAGTAAAATAAATCAGTTCCAGTTACGAGGAAATAATGTTTTCTGTGTATGTTAAGCATAAAGAACACGATTTTTTTTACCGTATTTGCTCTCATTTTGTTTTGTTTACAGTAAAATCAAGAGTTGCCGTAATAGTCCATGCAGGTCGACGCACCAGAGTGCGGTGCCCGCCCGCCGCGCCGGCCATGCCACAACAAACCTCACTCGATTCCGCTCACAAAACATAACCGGACGACTTGCCGGCAATTTTATTTCCTTATTCTCAGAAAGCATTGTTTTATCTAACGCACAAAATTGTTTACTAGGGAAAGTGCTATACGTTTTTCAATTACATTATGTCAAAAAACAAGCGAGAGTAGATACGTATATACATTAATTCATTTATGTCTTTTCTTTCCCGCGCATAATTTGTCAATTATTCTTTGTCCCTTCTGACGGTGCCAGGAGTGTGGTTTGTGTATGTGTATTTTCAAAATTTGAAGTCATGGCGGCTGCTGCAGTGGTAAGATCTTATCGTTAAATAGAAAGCTAATATTTGCCAAAATATATTACTTTTTACCATTTAAATTATACCCAATAAAGCCTCCATATTGTCAGTCTTAGCATCTTCATATGTTATTAATATTTATTATACAAATTTCTAAGCGTGGAAATTGGAAATTTGACTAATAATAAAACATCATAAATTTCATTATTAAGAATTATTCTAGCAATCAAAAGGAGAACGATACTGTTGAAATTAAAGCTCTGAAACATATCACATGAAATAAGACACAATTTCTGAAAAAAACTAAAAAGAACTGAACGGAATAGTTCCAAAGAAAATGGCATTAATAAATTACTAATGACTTAGTTTTTTCTATGTTCTTGAGTAATTGCGACGTTTATCGAACCTTCGTATGTATCCATATTAAGTTATTAATTTTTCCTTCGTCAATATAAAAGATTGCTTCAAAACGCAATTTCAATTTACATAGCTTAAGTATTTTAATTTATTTATAAGAGGGAAAGAATCGTCTGAGAAAATGTCTAGAAGTAGAATATATAGATTGTAAACTATCATATATATCCATGTGTGTTATATTCAGAAAACAATTTAGTTAATTTAAGGAAGCTTAACTGAAAAAAGATGCAATTTATGTGTTTTGTTACCTTAACTACTCATACATTTATACGAAAAAATATGCTTTTATTGTCATTTAAACACTAGTTATGAATTATTTTATTATTATGTATAAATAACGAATCATATACTGATTTCTCTATAATTTTATGTAGGTCCTTTAGTCGCAATGATTCAGTTGTCCGATCGTGACTAAAATCGCTTAGTCACGCCGAAAGCAGTTCACCTCCTGCCGCGTGTACGGTAAAACACGGGCAAGGGGACTTGTTAGGTAGTCGAATGAGCTTGAGGTAACCCAAATACTTAATTATAATTGGTCTTACGGTGGAGTTCTCTTCTAACTTGTACGCGTATTACATAAAGATCGTACAATGATTCATGACTTCTATGAAGTAAGTGTGTAAGTCGTATGACGTGTCGAGTTTTTTATTCACCCCACCGGCTGACACATAACCTCCCACAATATTTTTTTATTTTGTTTCAAATTGTGTGCTTTGAACATTAAATCCTTTTTTTTATATCTGTTTAGTATTCGATTCAGGCACACGCGATGGCGCTTTGCTTTCTTTGTTTCTTGTGTAGAAGTATAAGAAAATATGTACAAATGCAGATACTTTTTTTGGTACAGATATAGAATTATCTATACTATTGCCTTAAACAAAACTTAATGAAACATTTTTAAAAGTCGTTGAGATAAAAACTCTTACTGCTTCTCTGTTAGTTTTATTTTACAAGTTTTTTACATTTAGTATTTAAAAAATATGTCGTGAAAGTCTTGCGCTTTAATACTAACGTATAATACGACATTTCAATATAATAACTCTACATATTGATCGATGACAATGAAAGAACATATAAGTTACGGAAATCAATCGCGTAAGAAGAAATCTCGTAGAATGTTATCAATGAACTAATATCGTCCGAGGGATGGGGTTAGGCTGGAGTTGCATTAGTTGATTGTCGGCGCGCGGGACGAGACGAGGGGCGTGTCTGTCGGCAGTCGGCGGGCGCGTGTCGCAGCGCGATGTCGGGCGCCCGAGCCCGCCGCCTGGGGCTCCACTATCGTTTTCGTCCTCAGGCTGCGCCCGAGCCGCCGGCGGAGACTCCCGCTCCTACCTCTGAGCCCACTCCCGCGTCCGACGAAGAGCGGGAGGGGGAGTGGCGCGCGTCGCGGCCTCCTTCACCGCCACGTGCTGACGATGTCTCTGAAGGCTAGTCATCAAATTACTTCACAAATTTTTCAATTAACTCTATAACCAAACAAACATTTTATAAAAAATGAACAAACTTTTATGTAAAGCTTTACGTTTGTTATCAATCTACATACGTGAATACATAATTGTATCCAGTGCTTCACGATCCGTGAGGGCTCCTAACCTTTGTACTAGTAAAGTAATCGTTGAACAACAATCGAGAAAAGTATTTTTCATATCAATATAGACCGTTACAAATATGTTAATTTAGTCGTCTATAAGTTTTCAAATGTAAAATGCAATCAGTTCATAATAATGTCATAGTTCTCAAAGCTGCTTATGCCATATTGCGCTAATATTAAATGTTACAGAGCAACACATTGTTATTGTACCCATTGTTGAGGAACATATTGTTTTATTCAAAGCTACATAATTGCGAATGCAAATATATATATTGTGGCGAAACAACTTTTATTCTTCCATTCTGTTGTATTAAATAGTTTTTACATTATGATTTTAAAATTTAAAAATTTTACTAAAATTATCACCAAGTATCATTACTAAAAGACTTCAAAGTATTTACTTTTCTATTAAAAATATAACTATCTGTAAATATTCAAAGAATGGAACCCGTGAAAACACTGATGAATACCTGAAATATACAAACAATAAAAAGACCAACGCGGATGTGATTAAAGCAAAAAAAAAAAGCCGAGAGTAGATAGTGAGTCTATAGAATCGATGGTCAATAGCCAAAGCTAATTTGAGAGTTTATATATGACATTCAATACGCAATAATCACTTACTGCATTATCTTCGATATATAGGTGGACACGATATAAATCGTCCATTTAAATTGACTTAAACACTTTATGATTATTAACAAAAATATAATAATCATCAAAGGTTCAGAAGCGGTACCTGCCAGACCGTCGCGCGCGGAGCCGGCCAGCCGCTACGGGAATCTGAACTACTGGCGCGCCCGCCGCATCACTTTCTACCGCAACGGGGACCCATTTCATCCCGGAGTGGAATTCCGCTTCAAGCCGGGCAGGGACCTGGCGTCCATGGACGCGCTGCTGGACCGGCTCTCCGACGAGAGGCTGGAGTTGCCGCGCGGGGCGCGATTCATCTTCGGCATGGACGGCGACCGGAAATATCGGCTGGACGAACTCGAAGATGGCGCCTCCTACGTCGTGTCCTCGTACAAAACTTTCAAGGTCAGAGTTCAAGTTTATTCATCTATGGCATTGTATATCAAAAGATCCGTAAGCTCGATCTGATGATTAATTTGATCTGAAAAATAATATTTCCTTTTATCGGGTTTATTGATATAATTTTTACGAAATCTAAATTTAATCGGTTATTAAAAAAAGATATTTCTTAAATACGTATTTATTATTGAATCATAATATTTACAGCATGAGCTGAATATCTGCAAATTTACTAGAAATCACAAGAATTTACATTCATTATCGACCTAATAACGTCCTATATTTTCAAACAAATCCAAAGCAATATACCGACTGCCCATTTAACGAAAACTCGGCCTCCAGAAACGTCAATTACGCAATTAGCAATTATACAAACACGGCGACACGACAGTCGCCGTGTTTTTTAGCAACGGCGAGGGGCGGGCGCTCCGTCGGGAGACGAGGTCGCGTTTTCGGCCTTGCCGCCGCGAGATGTGGGTCGCCGGATAAGCGCCACGCACTGGCCGCGTACCCACAAACATTTGCATGCTGATTGCCACTAAACTATTTTGCTTCACTAATATATTCGATAAGACGCGTGGACTTCGTGTCTGAAGTGGGAGCGGGCCGGGAGGGGCGGTTAATTACGAAAGAAATTACCGGTAATCTTGACTCGGTAAACTTCGAAACGTTCCGAGCGTTTTGTTTTTACCGTTTTCTATTTGAAAAGTAAAATTGTGGTTTCGTTACTATACTCTCATCGTAAGTGAAGAAATGTGATAGGTTGTATATGATTAAGATTTGACAACGGGATCATATTATTAAGTATACTCCGTATGTGCGTCCATTCTTTCTAAATTTAAAGAGCTGCATCTGTTGAACCGTAATAAATAGGATATTTGTATTTTCACAGCATTATGGCGGATAACTTAATGAGTAATTTCTAAAAAACCGGCTAAGTACTAGTAAGACTCGCACACGAAGGGTTCCATACTACCAAACAATATTGAACACTACATACTTTTAATGTAATGAAAAGAGATTTTAAAATATAACAAAGAAAACACGTTAACAAACAATGTTTCTTGTATGGAGACCCCTTTTAATTTTTAACTTTATTTTTTTTATTATTATTTGTTTTTATCATAACTATTAGATTATACAATGTGTGAATATTGCAAGAATTTAACTATTTCTATTATTAAAATCGAGCAATAAACGCCAAAAATGCATTTCTTGTGTGGAAGCCCTATTTTAAATTTTTAATTCAATTTAACTTTTTTTTATTATTATATCGGCAATAGAAATAAACACAGAAAATTTCAAGTCTACCTATTACGGTTCGTGAGATATAGCTCGCTGACAGACAGACAGACAGACGGATAGACAGAGGGACAGTGGAGGCTTAGTAATAGGGACCCATTGGCACCCTTTGGGTACGAAACCCTGAAAAACCAGAAAAATTAAGGAGTCTCCCATATAAAAAACGTGTTTTTTGGAGTGGTAATGAAACGTTAAACTAAAAACTCTCTAACAATAAAAAAATAGTAAAAAGGTGGCCAAGTGCGTGTCGAGCCACGCGCAGTGTAGTGTTCTGTAGTTGTTCGTCACAACGTAGGTATTTCCAAGGAAGCTTTTTGTTTTGATACTATATACATATGAATTGAATACACAGTTTAACGGCCAATAACGTTCAAATCAAAAACACATAGGATGGATACTAAGAATGTTGCAATTTTATTTTGCTGCAATTTCACATGATTCATAATCCTATGTTTACTACGTTTTACACCATCAACAACTTCATATAAGTAATTTTCAATGGAATTTTAGGAAATTTTACTTTTTTTCCCCCCCTAGCCATTTAATGCTACTTAATTCTAATACAAAAAATAGCATTTTAAAATTTAATATTTTGCAAACGAATCCTTGATTCGAAAAACAGTTTTCAAACACCAGAAATATTTTTGAACGACTTACCCATTGATATGCCACACCATGAGATAGATGAACAAAAGTAATTCATCCCTACTATATTTTGTCGCGGCGATTAATATGTATGTATACTCATGCCAAATTATAGGTTTCTAATATTAGCAGTAGCTAAGCCACGAACGGACAGACGGACGAATAAGTCGAAATTATAAGGATTCCTTATTGACTAAGGAGCCCTAAAAACGAGACAATTTTGAATCGGCTTCGCACCATGAATTCCGAACTCAATGAAAGTAAAACCATTTTTTTGTAAGGCGAACATTAGGTATCAGTACGTATAACAAATATATTAGGTGCTTGTACGGAATTCTCAGTGCGTGAGCTCGCCTCACGTTTCTCCGGCTTTTATGAATATTATCTCGTCATGAATCGGTATTATTACAACAATTGAAGATGTATTCCGGCTAGTGTTAATTTCTCAACATTGCTCCGAAACAATAAATTGAATGAAAAGTAACTTTTTAATTAAACACATGGAGCTTAACCTTAGAAAAAGATTAAAAAAATGCTTTACACGAAATCAGTTTTATCGAAATTTTTCACTCGAGAAAAAATCGAATGAATCAAAGAAAATTATAGGGAACCTCTCGATTTTGTGGCGCGGCAACCTCATTAAAACGTAACGTATATCTAGAATCTACAAAACATGTATAATGTTTAAGGACTTATTATAGAGATTAGTATCGTTTGCTGTAACTCGGAGTTTTATTTTAATGGTTCACGTGTGTGTAATTCCATATATTATAAGCGACGTGTTTAGTACAAGGTTAAACATACAATTGTATGTGGATATACAATTTTAGTTATATACTTTAATACAGAATTATACAATTTACAGTATTTAATTAGAAGTTATTAATTTAAAATCTGCTCTTCTAATAAGTTCTTAGAAGTCGACGTGAGCACCGCTTCATAACCTACTTTTTCTTATGTTTTATACTATTCTTTATTCTTGTTATGCATAATTCTGACCTAATAGGTCAAATAATCTGAAAAAAATTCAATTGGTTTTCATAGAAGAATTTTGAAGGGCTGTTTAATTATTCAAGTGACTGATCTTCTTGAAACAAAATAAAATTTCTGAATAGAGTCCTCGTAGAAAAATATTTTAGTAAGAACAGTAATTTTCAATAGTGCAAAAGTAAGAAAAAGAAAGAAAAGCATATTATTATAAATTATTGCACAAAGTGAAAACAATAATCACAACGTAAAATCGTCAAAAAAACTTATAGTTTTAAAGTACGACACTGCGTGGGGCATTGCACCGGGTAATATGCAAATGGTCTCTTGCATTGCGCGGTGATAAAGTGCCGAGGAAATCGTAGGAGCTTTTTGTGACTTAAAAAAGGACGGGAAAATGATGGATGGCCAGTAAGAGTTAATACATATTAACGTGAATAGAAAATAAGATGAACGAATGATGTTCCGAGTTTTGGAACAGAATTATAAGGTCCTACATAATATTTACTTTAGCCCTTATTTGGAAAGGTTGAATTGACAAAGTATGAATAAACGAATGGCTTTTGTTTATACTTTATGTATATAAAAAAATATCTATATCTACACATCTTAATATATTTTGAAACCAAAAAAGAGTCTTAGAATAACAGCTTATTAAACTGTACAATAGTGAATAGGGTTAATAACTAGGACACGTTATAATATTCGATGCAAAGTAAATCCTATAACAACAAAACAATGAATCAAGTTGGTATCGCGATAAACGCAGTCAGGCCAACTTGTCCTATATTTCATTATGAAAATTAATTACTGAAAAACTAACTAGAGTCAGTTTATTAATAAGCCCAACAAAGGAATGCAAATGAGTTCATTTGTGAATCACGACGACACCTTAAAGAAATGGCCAAGCGCGAATTAGGTTTTAACAATTAGGGTGACGCACATCGATTTTTATTTTTACTTAAAAGCTACTTTACCATTTGTTTGGGTTTGTCATTTTTTATAATACAGTTGAACCTCGATAAGTTAAAGTCCAAGGGAAACACAAAATATTTTAAGTTATAGAGGTTTTAAGTTATCAAGGGTCTATGTTAGGGATAGTTTAATATAGACGTAGGTATGTACATATGTATGTATGTACCCTTGTTCCACCCTTTATCAGGTATGTGAGTGTTTTTAGTTTTCTTTTTGGACTCATTTTAAGCCAGTTTTATCATACAGTAAGTAAAGCGATGTTTCCAGGACAATGATCAAAAATTTATGATCCAAGGCTTACTTATGTCTTAAGGCTAACCGCCACAAAGCTTTAAAGAATTTCGAAGAAGCAAACAGTAGATGACATATGTATTGTTTACATTAACAATTTTACTAGTGAACACGTGCAAGCAATAAATACCGAAACCTTTTGTTTTGCACACTCTTTCAAAATGACTCATTGACAAACAATTTTATGTTATAGAGGTTGTGGAAACATTTCTTTAAGTTACTGAGGGCCAATACAGAGATTACTTATTTAAGTTATAGAGGTTGCATATTTTAAGTTATAAAGGTTTTGGGCTCTGATGGGAAGGGAACATATTATTTTTTGAAGTTATAGAGGTTTTTAAGTTACCGAGGTTTGAGTTATCGAGGTTCTACTGTATCGCGCTCGCGCTCGCACACGGTACGATTTTTACATATATCCCGTGCTTCATTGACATTTATCTATGGCATCACGCAGGTTTGTCGGTTTCGGGTGTTTTTTTTATATATAGTAGATCGACGAGCAAAGTAGCATGCGATCCATCAAAAACAGGTGATCACCGACGCCCATCAGGCACACTCGCAATCCCCAAGGATTCACCAGCGCGTTACCGCATACAATATCTAATGGAGTTTGGAGTGGGCTGATGTAAGGGAAGAGGACCAGGTCGGATCGGGCAGTGGGGCGATGGAGGAGGAGTGAGTCACGGTACTCTCACTCCACGAATGAAAAACAACGGCAAAAGCTCTTGCTTCACGTTTGTATTCTGTGACAGTGTGGTACTTCACTCGTCGAGCCGGGCCATTTTTGTGCTGTGGCCGAATTAACCATGGCATGGTTCTACCACATTGACCACTTAAAATTAACGTTTTTTAAACTGCCATCAATTTGGCCTGTATTCATTTTTAGAACAACGTCATCGGCTTTTTTTCAAATTCTCTACACATACTACCCAAAGATCGCGTCTTCATTTCATTCATTCCACTTTCACGTTTCTCCTGCCATAACCAATTTACATATTTATTTTTACTGACAGCGAAACTCGCTTTTTGTAAGATAATTGTACTATTCATGACGGTGACCATTTATATTTCTCATTCATTTATTAATATAAATGAATGAGAAATATATTTACACTTACTCTCCTATTAATATCCCTGCCGCACTTATCGTGTCAATTTCTTCTTGTCTACAACACCATAACCTTAATCTTGGTGCCTTTCTTGAATATTATTTTCATGACAGAATGGTCCATTTTGCATCTTATCCTCCAAGTCAAGTGCCGATGGTACAATCATAATATAATGGATTATCGCAATATAAGAGGTACAGATAATGAATAACTCACTTATTGTTAAACCACATTTATATCTCTTTCAAATCATAAAACAACTATTTACAAAAAAGTTGAACGGCCACGTTGTACTTGCAAATATTTAAATATCACTCTATGAGAGAATAGAGTCTAATGTAAATTATTGTTGAATTTCATGTTGTTTTGTATATAAAAATAAAATGATAGCCAGTCGTTGTGCGTGCATCACGCAAAAACAACTGAATGGATTTCGATTAATGTTTTTTTTAGATGTATTCGTTTGATATTTGGTCTTTATCTAAAATAAAAATTATCAAGGTTACTTTTTGGGATTCCGTGATATTTACTAAGAACTATTTGAGTTAAAGCAATTTCAATTAAATTTGTTATGGAAAGAACTGAAATTCTAGTAGAATGATGTAGAATTCATTTTCTAGGGTTCTGTGTTTAAGCGGCGGTTTTAAATTACCAAAAACCCTTATAGTTCGTTAAAACGTTCTCTTTAAGTTGTAATCCTCATCACTAAAAATTAATATAGTTTTCACTTTTTAGTTCGATTGATTGTCAAGTTTTTTTTCTAAGGTATCGTAATTAAGTAATAGAATTTAGTAACAGTAATAAGCCACTTGCTCTCACGCAGACGATACGTGACGAAATTATTCGATCCTGGCGATCCTGATCAGGATAATGAGATAAACTTATCAAATTATTGTATTGTCACCGATTCATGATAAGTGTGTAAAGTTTGAAATAAATCTGTCCGTTCAAAGTGGGACAAAATCGAGTTCAAAGGAGTCAATTACAAACAAACAAGCTCACAAACTCACAAACCCACAAACTCACAAACATACAAGTGAAGCTAATAAAAACGTGTTAAAAAGGAAACTATTTCTTATGGTTTTTTTGCTATAATTAATGCAAGATACTATCCCATGGCTTACTCCAATCGTATAAAATATCGTTAATAGATATGAATTCTTTTAAAATGCGGACGTTTTCTCGATGTTTGTCTTACCCATTTCAAGCAACAAGTCTCATGTATATATTCAAACATGAGCGAAAAAATTTCAGATCTTTGATTACAGAATATAAATAACCTAAGAAGCAGACATTGTTTATTTTAATAATTTTCATGGTGCAAATCACATGTAAAACTTCTAGTTAATATCACTCATAAATTACGGTAAACCTTTCGATGATTTAATGATTGTTTGCTAGAAATTTGCGAAATTAAACTTTAATGCCATAGAAATAATGTCAATTTTTCACTTCACCAACATTTCGTCGACAGTTAATAACGCTTTCGTTATTAAAAACACATGCTTTATTTCCAATGTTTCAGACTAGTCTTTATCTCAAAACGGCAGTCCGCGCGGCTAGCCCTCAAAAACCTTCGCTTTGCTCGCGCGTCACGCGATCACCCACTAAAGTTTTCGAGCTACTTACCGTATTCCCTACCGCAGATGGCTATCGCGGTCCTTTCCTAAATTATTCAATTTATAAAGGACGGTTAAACAAACACTCGTTACCATCGGCAACACGAAATCGTAAAAATCGTTTCAACACTTATTAAATCACAGAAATTATCGGTTTATTCCACGAATGTCGCAATCGATGACACCATTTTATAATTTTATAAAATGTATATATCATTATCATTATAAATATCATTTTATAAAACGCTAGTGGTTATGACGGATTTATGTCGACCCCGACCGACTACAAAGTCATAGCCTCGCACAATCTGTACATTTTTGGCAAGCTTTTTGAAAGCATTTTATTTTATTGCACTCTAAGCAAGTGATTTAAGTTAAAACTGTGTGGCAGAATTAACCAGTGAAGTTAATTCTGTCTGCAGGCAGAACTGGAACCAGATACCTTCTGATGTAATATGTAAATAACACGCCATCACCAAACCTTCGCTAGTACCACTTCGAAAATAATTTAAGTAAGTAGTTCGTAGGTTTCAGTGATTTGTAGCACGCTTATAGCATGCGTCTAACTTATTATGCGTCTAACTTATTATATACAGTTTCATTTTCCCAAAGGTTGAAATTCTATCATATTTTATTTAATAAATTTGAAGTTTGGAGTACAAAAACAATTACTAATTGGAATTTTAAAAAGAAAAATAACATTGTACTTAATTTGGGAAATCTGTAGCTTGGAATACGAAAAAATAATTTCAAAGTCATAAATGTTGGAATTCTTAAAAATCTTAAATTTTAAACTTAACAATGATCCTTTTAAAAATGATTATTAACGGAATTTAAAAAATAAAGATAATGTAAAGCAATCACCATGAACAGGGTTTGCGGAATTTGATGCGGTTTTTCCGGCGCACAATCATTGATTACTCAAAAACCGATTGGTAAGAACCTTAAAAGTAACTTTATAAAAGGCTCTTATTTATAAAATTCTCGACAACGATCTTTTGATCAATGTAAACAATTTCAACGCAACTTTTGACGTTGACGCAGCTTTAAAGCGCAAAAATAGATTTTGTTTTAATAATTGTTATTTTGAAAGTTCTAAAAATTATTACAAAAGCAATTTTAGGAAATTTTTATTCATGATATCTCAATAAGAAATAAACCGATTTCGACCGAATTAATAGTATTTGACCCGATTTAATTAAAATAATCTGATTACATTTTGGAATCGATCAGATTAATAGATTAGACATTATTAAAAAAAAATATATTATTTCTCAATATCTACGCAATATATTTATACGAAATTTTCAGGAAATCTAAGTCCTATAAAGCCCTTTAAATTCCAATTCCCATTTCAAAGGATCCATTCGTACAAAAGGTACTCAAAGTTTACTCACATTCACACGTACATATACATGCCTACACACCATATCCATTTAAACTGATAGGAAGCTGTCTTACTATGACGTCAAAACGTTGATATCTAATCAAAGTTCTAGTTTAACAATACCGACTGAAGACAGTAACTTCTTGAATAACCTGGAAATTTAGCGGGAAGTTAATTGTCCTTTGTGTTGGACCTTATAGGGATTCGACTATACCTTCGGTTTTGGTGAAAATAACGGGAAGTCTTAATTCAGCTAACAGAAAAATGCGGCTTCTTAACGACGTAGGCGAGGCCCAGTTTTCTGCCAGTCATAGCGATATTTACCTATGATGTATTGCTAGAATACTTGCACCATTTTTATCGTGTACTTAACCATTTCGATGTTGCCATTTATAATATTGATTACTAAATAGTATATTGAATTAAAAATTAAATATAGAATAAAGATATTACAGTAATAATTTTGATTTAAATATTAACCATCCTATTATTTTTTGTTGCTTATGTATTAGATTTAATTATTTTGTTTCTCAGCGTTCGTGATTATGTAATATCCTTAATAGAAATGGATTCTGTAAAAGAGCCTATTATCAAATTAAGAATTAGCTGATCTGACAGACGTAGTTCTGCCCTTTCTTGAGGGTGGTTTGCCCATAGAATTTATGCCCGCAGCTCCGCCAGCATGGACGTAGAACGAATTGCTTCGTCTCTTGTATCGTTGGATGCCAATCTCAATACCGGTCACACTTTTGAACAGGATTCCGACTCCAGACTCGTTATCGACCGCTATCCCGTTTTCGATATCGATTCCGGTCCCGCTTTCGCTCTGCTCTAATTACATATATTCCTCGTTCGAATTGTGGGTCATGGTCATGAGTTTACACAAAACTGTCTCACAAAAAAGTATTTTTAAATTCTCCCGAATTTTTAAATTTCCCGAGCTATTTTCTTAATTTTTTTTCTTATAACCCTAATAACTAATCAGACTACTACGGATACTTAAAGAAAGGAATTAAACACATCGGTTCAGCCATTCTCAAGTGAAGCGCTTACCAATGAACAGGACTTTCTTTTTAATTATTTAGATATATTTTTCTTTAATATTCATTTCCGTAGGGAATTATAAAATAAACATCTAAAATCACATTAACACGGGAGAAGTCACAGGCAGTAAGTCATAGCATTCAAATATATTGATTTTAAATATGCCACATTATGAGCCCATAAAAACATGCAAAAATTGTAAGTTTTATTTACGGTTCCGACACGACGTCGTTCGTGATTGTTAACTTCGGACGAGCTTAAGGTTTGACTAAATATGGCACTTAACTTTAGAACAGAGCGTATAAAATTTGTATACATTTATAAAGGGTTTTATAAATATATTTGTTTATATAAAATAAAAGAGTATTTTAAACGTAAATTTCTAGTACAACTATAATGTCAATGCAATAGTTAAGACTCGACTTGAAAACCACAGAGGCGCTCGTTTACAGCGACGCATTCACTTATATTATGTTTTGCGTTACATTCGAATATAAGTTTCGCATTACATTAGAACATAAATGGCATCACCCGCCGTCAGCCACTACGGCTATGACGCGGGTGTAAGCGGGCGTCACACAGCTCGATATAAGATTTGTCTGTGTAGTTAAAGTACGCGGCGCTGTTGAGCACTCTAAAGATACCTATCGCGAAGTACACGGCTTCCGGTCAACGTATAATATTTGTTTAGTTTTTGCCCACGACTCCGTCGACGTGGATAAAGAATATCGATCGATGAAACCTGGTCACGTAACGTGTTTTCATGCTAAAAAATTGATTGTGAAAATCGGACAGTAGCCTTCGAGCCATAAAGGCTCAGATGGACGGACAGAGAGACTGTGCGTTTTGTAATATGTATATATATGAGTTACCGATATTAGCGAAAAGTCATCCCCTCTGCGCCAGATACTTTGAAATTAATATCTTTATGCTCTCAATCATAATATGAAATTGCATCCTTATTTTAATATGATTTGTTGGCCACCAGTGCTAGTAAATACCCGTGTCCAATAATAAACAGAGAAGGTCAAACGTGATGATTCTCAAAGAAAACTTTGGTCTTTCAGTTTCAAACTGCAATTACAATCATTATTTTCAAGTTTATTAGTTAGTATTATGTAATTGAATGTAAAATTTTCTAATTAATCTACATCTTGAAAACCTCATGACTCATAAAAGATAGAAATCTAATAATATTGTTATATCCCAAAATATTTGTATGTACTTGAACTCTCATTTTTATATATTACTCCTATTGATATGAAATTTGCTTTATGCATTCAAACTGATCATCTAAAAAGAGAAAATCAAAATAAAATGTTTGTAATTTCTCCGTCAATTAACTTTAATTGAGAATATTAAAAATAATTACACACTTCACGGAGTTGACTCGTATTTACATATAAGTTTCATAAATATTAATTTGTTTTTGATAAAGTTTTAATTATGGATTCATTAGAGAAATTCTTGGAAGGAGTTAATTATGTCTTTCTTATTTTACTTTTTAAATTGCAAAGACGGAATATATAGAAAAACATCCAAAGCATTTTTCACTAAATTTTTTCATGTATTGTTACAATTGCCGTAGGAAAAGAGTTTCCTTAAAACTATAAAAATAATCTTGAAAAATTTTATAGTCTCAGTACATTAATTATTTAAATGAAAATGAATGAAAATAAAATATTGTTTGAGCCAAAAGCAATTGCGAAAAAATTATATTTTGTTCTGGTATATATTGTAAAATGTTAGTAAATACACAATTATTGTAGATTAATTAATATTTACATTGCCTGCCCAAAATACAGGAATATAAAAAAATTAGGTTGATGTTTCTGATTTAATCCTTTCAAGGAACATTCCTAACAAAAATTTCAGTATTTAAGAACGTATGTGAATATATTTATCAAGAAATGTAGTAGTTTTTTTTTCATTGTTGTGTTAAGATAAAAGCTATTAATTGTATATTTTTCACAAAAACCGTACACATATACATTGTTTTCGACATTCATACACAATTTTCTGGACAACGATAGTGAAAAACGAGATCGAAAAATGAAAAGTATGTCAAACATAATCCATATTTAGCGTTAGCTTTATTGTAACAAGTAAAAGTTGCGTTTTGCCCCTCTAGTACCTAATGTTCGATATAACCTCTCAACCTCTTTATAAAATTAGGCATTTGGGTCAGTCATGTAGTGCGCTGTGTGAATTCTTCAAACATGTTGAAAATTATGCAAACGATGTGTTTATACCGGCACAAGCATTGAAAGGAAGATTCTAAATGCAATACATTTTTAAAGAAAAAATGAATCGTATCATGTTCTTTAATTTATAGATTATGAAAGATTAAAACAAAATTAAATTATAAAAAAATTTTAGTTCTAAATCTAACGGTTAATTTTTTTTAAATATCATTAAAATGTCATCATATTTTGTATGTATCCCAACAAAGTTTAAATGACTACAGTTAATGAAGATTCTAAATTCGTCTTTTGCTCTATTTCTTTATTGTTTTAATTTATAAACTTCCATCAACAACCATCCAAACTTCTACGGATTAGTCACATTTAAACATATTTCTTTTTGTTTTTAAATTTTTGTATAGCCTATCATTTTAAAAAAATAGAATTTCAATATTATGCTGAATTCATTTTTAAAGCAAACATAAAAATGTAAATCGTAAATAAATTTTACATAAAATATTTTATGTATTTAGAATGAATTTTTAATTATCCAATTCTTGTTTTTCTTTCTATCATACCACTAGCTTTTCCTGTGATTCCGCCTATACGGATACAGAAAAAGTTCTTTTACTTTACATTTCTAGTTATCTCTCTGTGATGATGATTCCGATTCGGTCTTGACCTCGATTTCAATTTTGGTTCTACCACAAGTTCCAATGCCTGTCTTGTTCTGGAATTTCAGATCCACTCTCAATTTCCATCTTGAATATCGATTCCAATCCAGGACATGCTCTCCATTCCGATACTAATTCCACTCTCGCTTCCGACCCCAGACCTCTCGCGATTCTAAGAATTCCTATACTTACTACAATTCCGAAGCCGATCCCTCTCTTGATCCCAAACCCAGTCCCGCTCTTCATGCCGATGTCGACTCTGCTTTCGACTTTGAACCCGATACCAGCGCCTTCGATTTCGATCTCAAAAACTTATAATGACTAATGCTTCATTGGAATGAAAAAGTGCCCTAAGTGTTAAACTAAAACGTGTTCTATCTTTCGAAAGATTTATTCGAATCCGATCAGTTACTTACATGTAATCGAGTCACAAACTTTCAAATATTGTGAAAAACATTCACAATTATAACACCGTATACGAATACGTACAATGGTGAATTCGACGTTCTTCTTTTCCATCGCCGTTATCAAATAAAAAATGTAGGTATTGATTTGACATAACTTGCTGGATGTTTCGATGCATGATGGTTGTTGTAATGCCTTTAAAGTCTGTAAACTTAAAGTTCGAGAAATTGATTTTCATAAAAGTTAATTTATGATGTTCTTTATGTACCGTATAGGCGAATAACAATTCGCTTTTTAAACCTATGGGAATGGAAGTTCAATAATGAGAGTATATTACATAATTCGCGTAAGTTTTTTGCGAAAAGAAAATGAGAGAGAGAGAAAATGGTAGAGATTTTATGTGCGGATAGTTTTGGATAAGATTTCTCGTTTTAAAACATTGATTCGTATTAAGTTCGAGGAGCGTAGTTCATCAACGAGTGATCTTCCGTTTATAAAAGTTACACCATTAAAAACATTGTTAATCTAAGAGTAAATCTAGTTAGAAAATTATTATTAATTGAATCTTCTTACTAAAACACCGCTTAAATGTGTATAACATTTCAGCTTGTACAGCAACACAAAGGGTCGAGCACTTTAAAATAAACTTAAGTTGCTTGCTCCATGTTTCAATCCAAAGTAAAGCTTGTCCCAATAACCTATACGTAGATATTTTTACTTTTATTTATTCACACGCATAATTATTACGGCAATATTTTTTTCTCCCGTTATAGTTCCAAACTTACTACCCTAATAATATTTAGCTTAGTTAAACACCGAAAATCTACAGCCCCCTATAAATCTGCAGAAAAATAGTGTTCATTAAACGTAGTCGATTTAGTCCAAGGGCGGCATCAGCTGAGCTTTCGTCCGCTAACCGATATAATTTTTTTCGACGTAATCCGTGGCCGAAATTGGAGATTTATCGAAGTCGCGTTCGCGTGTTCCGAGAAAGCTAATATAATTGTTTGACGTCGTTCCGTAAAACCTTTAATTGCGTCCGAGGCACGGCCCCCCCGGCGTCGATAAAATCGGTGCCGCAGCCGTTCGCGTGGATCCCGAGGCGGTCCGACCTTGGCTGGCCGAACTGAGCCGGCTCGGTAAACTGTAAATCTGAATAGTCGCGCGCCTCTGCCCGCCGTAAGCGCATACCGCGATGACTCCGACGCGAATTTTCTTTTTCGCCGCTTAGAGTAGCTTTCGGTCTGAGCGATGAGCGGCGGTTACTGTCTTTCGCGTTTCGTATGCTGAAATTTCCGTGCGCGTCGGAGGATCAGCTGTCGGGGTAGTACGTATCGCGCGCACCGTGGGGGGCGTACGTGTTCAGGTGTCCGTTTGAGTTAAGGCGGAGATCGCTGCTAAGTGAATTTCAAACCTACAATTAAATTGATGTCAGTGAAATCTCTGAAAAGCGTATATAGGAATAGAGATTACTGAAAGTTTTGTTTGTGCAATTTTTTATTAATCGTCGAGTATTAAGAAAAGAAAACATAGGTACATAAAAAGTAATAATTAGTATGACCTGAATGACCTAAAACAATTAACGCGGTTCACTTTGATGAAATATTGCCTAATATTAACCTTTCGAATAAGTTTTTATAACCCAAGTGGTTTCTTTTTATAAAATCTTAATTAGTTTTTTAGCCCATGAACATTCATGTCGAAATTAAATACATTTTTTTAAGCAATCTTTACTTCAAAAATTTATTGTTGAATACAAGATGAATAGTGCAAAACAAAATTATTTTAATTATTAAACTCCGAAATTATTATCTATTTCATGTAGATGTAGTAGAGTGGCATTTAAATATGTTCATTAGTTTATTAAAAATTTATTTTTTAATGTTTCTATATAATACTAAATATTATTATTTAGAAACATTTAGAAGAAAATTTAGAAAAAGACAGAAATAATACCTATTATATAAATATAAAAACATCTATTATAATGTTAACATATATACTTGTAAAATTGCTTCTAATATAAACATTTGTTGGAATCATTTGTATTATCTTAAGAGAATGAACGATTTTCAATATACGTTTTGGAAAAATAATTATTAAAATACCTTACATTTTTCATTAATGGAAGCTGTAGGTTAATATCAATAATAAGTAAATATTATAATTTTTTGAACAAAAAGTTAAATAACGAAAGAGAATCAATCACTTGTATGATAAAACAAATGATATGGCGTAGCGTAGGACTCACAACACGGAGCGATATGTTAAACGTATATCCTTCGTATGCAAATTTTAACTGCATGCCGTCACGACATTGTCGTATGCCTGATGCACTCGCTTGAACTTGACTCCAAAGCCTTTTATACAGTCGATGAAGGTTCGACCGTTTTGATAGGTTTTTGGTTGGTTGACAAAAATTTTAAATTTAACCAAAACGCAAATGCTTATCTAAAACTATACAATATTTATTTTATTGATGATGAGAAATAATTGAGATCATATCATATTCGAAATAGTGTCTATTTTTGATATAAGAATTAATATAATAATAAAACAGATTTCTTAGTACTTTCTTAATACCCTTATAACGTACCTACCCGAAAATAAATAGTCGAAAGTGGATCAACGACAAAATTAAGCTGTGGCGGCCGAGGTATCGTCGCTGGCTCGCCGAGCCGTGGCCCATGGTAGACAGCGACGGGGACGACCCCTACACCGTCATCTCGCTGCCCGTCTCGACTCCCGAACCACCGGTAAGTGCGCCGGCGTCGATCCGAACTAACCATCACTGTTTTGGTCTTGAAACCGATTCATGGTATTTGAGTTTGGGAGTATTTATTGTTTTTCTAGAAAAGACGTTTGTCGGAAACGCACAATAACACGCAGCATGCAATTCGTCGCTGACCCTCGAATCTGCTCCTCCTCTAAGAATCCTCATCCGACGAATTGCATTTTGATTCGAGAGTATTGACAGATATTGAATATTTGACAAGTGTTAAAATGTTTATATCTCTCCACCGCCAACATCGCCGACGGATGATTACGTGATAAAATAATGCAATAAAGATTCTAGAAATTAATGCATTCTTTTTACTACGTTATTATACTTTAAAAAGCTTTAAATTTCCATTAACTTAGAATAATTTCGTTAGCAGTGAATCATAATTTACGTAGGGATTAAAATTTTGACGTGACAACGTCTTATAAATTGGTTTGCCGGGTGACACTTCAAGAAACTGCGTTACGCTCCGCTCACGTTATGCGCTCACAATGAGAGCGAGTGAGAGGCACGCGTCCCTTCTACTCGGGCATGGTTAGCCCGCCTAAGAGCGAGAGAGACAGACATAAAAAGTGAAAGGCACGCGTCCCTTCCACTCAGATAGGAACAAGTTAAGTTGTAGTAAACGCTGTTTCATTGTACGCAAATGTATTGCAAGTTATTGTATGTATATTTGTATATAAATACGTATGTATGTGTAAAGGTAAAAATAAAATTTTGTTAATATGAAATTCAGTGCGAGATTCTTTGTATAAATTAATGTTTTAAATATAATTCTTTGTATAAATAAATGTTTTAAATTGTTACTATTATTTCATCCTTCTACTATACGAATGAATATTCACATTAAAATGATTTTACCACTCAAAGTCGTTGTCACGTAAAACTTTCGCCCGTATACCGACTTTACAGGCAACCAATTTTTTTTTATATGATTTGAAAAGGAAATTTAGTCTAAGATCCGAATTAGAAGCGAACTTCACCCGTCTGTTTATTCGACGAAAATTATTTTATATCAAATTGAGTATCTTAAAAAATATATCGCGAGTGAGTTGGCTAAAAAATTTCTGGTCAGACTGCAATTAATTAACAATTTAAAAATGTCTTTTTTTTTTTAAACATTGTATATATTAGTTTAAAAAACAAATTTGTGCTTTATAGCAAAACAGATGTGTGTAAAGTACTAGTATCTACTTATCTACTACCAACCCAATATTTACTCTAGGAAAATAATAGACAACCCAACGCTTACATATTCTACAGGCTTCATAATTTCGATTTGTATAAAATTTCTTCGTTAAACTAATGAGTGCAATGTTTAAAAAAAAAAGTCATTTTCAAATATTTAATTAATCTTAGTCTGGCCAGGAATTTCTTAGAGAACTCACGATATATTTTTAACGATCTAAAATTTATATTAAATACATTTCATCTATTGAACAAATGGATCAATGTCTTTTCTAATTCGGATTCTCTACTAATTGAATTTGCGTTCACACGTCAAGTTTCGGCTTGCTCGAATAACACATATCATCTATTTCAAAGTCGGTTATCATAAATCATATGTCTACGTATGCAGCTTTAATAAAACAGTAATTGCATTTTCTTTTAATACACATCGCCACACTTTGTGCAATGGCGGCAATACACCGTCGTCCGTGACTCAACCGCCCATATCAGTATTACCATTCGGCCCACATTTATTCACACGACGCGTAAAGTGCTTAGCCGGCACGACACCTAAATAATAATCGCTAAAACAATTAACGGCCGCTCCACATATTATTCGTTCGTATTAATTTCACAAACACCCGCAGTACTTATTATGCAAGGACCGACCTCGCCTTTCGCGGGGCTGTAACGCGTCGTGCCCTCACATATATTACGATGAGTGGACGAAAACCGCAGCGGCGAGAGCGTTCGTTCAATGATCAATTTTCATTGAATAGAAACGATAGGATTTATACATCACTAGCTTTCCGCCCGGAGCTTCACCCACGCGGATGTAGGATGTGTTCTTTCATCATTACTTAGAAAAACCTCGCTGTCATTTCTAATTCCCGCTTTCAATTTGGGCTCCGATACTGTTCTTAATTTCGACTCCATTCGCGCTGTTGATTCTAGTCCAAATCGGACCATCGGTTTCCACCCCGGCCCCGGTTCTGACTCCCGATTCTGCTCTCCGTTCGCTTTCAATGCTGATACCGCTCAAGATCCCAATTTTGATCCCAAGCCCGAACAAATGCTAGAATCTAAATAAAATATGGACTATATTACTCTGGAATAGTATAGCTTTTCATGTGTTAAAGACTTTTAATACTTTATACACCCCCGCCCCCGGCCCTTCCAAAAATAACTTCTTCCTAACTTCCGATTTACAAGAAATGAGGCTTATAGTTTACTTAAAGCCAAGCTCTATCTACCCGTGAAACTGTACTACAATCCGATTAATAATTTCAAAAATGTGTGCGAACAGACAGACAAAAATTTGAAAATCGTTGTTTTCTCTTATAATATCTTTCTCTTATCGTTTCCTATTTCTCATACATATCTTCAACGTACAGATATACCTGATTCTATTGTTTTATTATATGCATGTATAGATTGCTAAATAGTTATACGATTTGCCATTTGAAATAATTGAATCGCACAACTGTATGAAGTTACTAGATTTAATAGTTGAATTACTGAAATATTTTTAATTGTACCTACTGCTAAACATTTTATTTCTTGGTGAAAACAATTAAATTTGTCCGAATAGAAAAAAAAATGTTTCGTAAAATTCTTTTCATATTTATTGTTTAATTCGTGATATATTCTTATATACGTTTATGCAGAGTGACGTTCAATAAAATACCTGCTGGTCTGTTTATCCATCTGCCCATTTTGCACGCCTCATAAGCGGAGCGCATGAGGTAGTGCTCTACTCTCGCCTTACGAAAAACGAATGATTTTTTGAACTTTAAATGTCTTTATTTATTACATGTTGCACTTGTAAAATAATGTATGCACTCAAACGGCAAGAATAATTACTGATTTTAATATCTGTAATATCTTCAAAACACATTTTGTTATAGAACATATTTTAAAAACTGTTTTAAAAATGTTTTAGTGGACGTCCGCGTGTCTGTATGTGCGGATCCTGTATGTGATCACGATAACGAATGAAATACTTCACTAATCGAGTGTTTTTTTTTTCATTCGCTTTAGTATGCATCTGAATAGTAGCCTATTGAATTTCACTGTCTAATTCAGTGTAGTTTAATTGATATTTAATAAACAAAATTTTGACGAGTCTTTTATATTTATCTGTTCTTTGTCTTAAAATTTCATTAGTAATATTGTAATTTAAACATTATAAAATTATTTAACCATAATATTATTTTGTTATACCCATCCCAAACGAATGATTATAACTCTCCGCCCGACAGAGGCTGCATTAAAAAAATGTACTGAAAAAAATCTGCAGCCCAAAACACGTTCCTACACTGAAAACCATTACTAATTTGACTAAAGTTAAAAATCTCACAAACCGTTTCCATCCCCGAATCAATTTCCAGATCGTGGAAGGGCTTTCAATCGTGAAGCTTGACCGTCGACCGCCATCCCGCACCGTAAGCTTCCAAGTCGCCACTAATTGTACGCATAGCGATAAGACACGGCCGACCTTGGGGGTCGCGGCCCCGCCGAGGCCCGTTGTTCGCACGTAACCGAATAATTTGGCGTCGATTCCGTGAATACGGTCTCAGTGGTCAGCGCAACCTGGCGTCGACGGCCGTGTCAACCGATGCGCGCGAAATATCGCGAATCCGCATACTGTACTTTTCGAAAAGCGCCGCCGACTTGAGGCTCACCGTGGTAGGTGTCGGAGAGGTTCTTGTGCTGAACGCGGTCTGTACTGTACGCGTGTTTGTTTACTTGAATATCGATTCAAATAATAATAATGCTCTATCAAACAAATAATACAATAGCCAGTATACTTCGGTTGCGGTTTAAATTGCATTACACGCATATGATAGTCACCGTAAAGCTGAGAACAACGATAATGTTATTTGTTTATCAAAATTTGCATATCGCTGTAGTAGACGGCGCGATGTCGTGATAGAAAGATAGACATTTGTAGTAGTGTTCTACATATAAACTTCAATATCTAGTAATGGAATCGTGTTTGAATTGTAGGAATATCAAAGGGTTTGTGTCCACATTAATATATAAATTTGTAGGTTCTATACGCAATATTTTAGCCAAATGTTGTTGGAAATATTCATTTTAAATTGACACTACAATTAATCTGTATTAATAATTTTTAATATTCATGTAGATGTGCCTGTTTTTCTGTATATTCTCTTACAGAACAATGGCTAGAGCGATCTAGATGAAACTTGTGATACAGTAAACAAACGTGATTGGCGAAATTATAAGCTACGTAGAATGTCGATAAAGTATGTAAAATAATAACAATCTCCAAGGAGTGATCGAGCTCGAAATTAAACTTCGAATAAACGCTTATCATCCTTGACACTTGAATAAAAAACAGGGCTGGGATCCAATTTAGAACGAGATTGGAGTCTGCTCATGGCGTAAACTGCTTATTGAATGCCAATCTCCCGTCGCACTGAATAATAAACTCGTAATTAATCACAGAAATTGTACATAGAATATTTTTGTTAATTTTGTAATAAATATTCGTTTTATTATACCCTTAATCTATATTTTCCATTTTTAAAATTGTTGTCTGGCAGTCTGTCTGTATTTCTTCGTATGACTAAACAACAACTAGACCAATTTTGATGAAATTTGGAATTTAAACAATAAGTGTTTAGCCAGATGATAGTTTCTATATATATATATTATGGTGTCCCATAATTAATGACAGTTTTTAATGTTCACTTTATATATTAAATAATAAAACAAATTAAATGGTATAATTTATATAAATAAAACAATACATAACTTTGTCGATCTGCCCGCATCACTTAAAATTTACAGAAAGGATTCCGATGAATGTTTTTAGTTTTATTCCTGAGGCATTCGTTCCTTCTCTACAATGAAAATTAACAGCTGTTCTTTAGGGTTTTGTTAAAATGATAAGAACCTTTTTAGTAATGACTGATCTTAATATTTTTTTTATGGAGAAATATGGACCCCATTAAAATAAATGAGAAATTGTATACATAATAAAGCGAATAATTTGTCTGATTTCGATGAAATTTTTACGAGTTATACTTATAATTGCAGGGAGAATTATAAAAGATGTTCAAAGCTACGTCTTAGGGTTCCGAAAAAAATACCTAGATCTATTATATCTATTTTAGTATGAAAAGGGACGAGAACAGGTTAGGCGAAAAGGTAGGCCAGGTCACTGCGGGTGTTGCAGGAGCAGCGTCGCGATAACGACTACTAAATATCTGGTCCAAGCGGGCGAAACTGCGGGCAAAAAGTTCAAAGGAATGAAAAGTGTGTCTCTATATTTGTTGTATTTCATGGTTAAGTTTAACCCAATTTTGATAAAATTTGTCAAAAAGATAGTTTGCATTCTAAAGATGGGCACGTATTACTTTTTATTACTGGATATAATCTCAAAAATATAGACGTCGATGAAAAATAAAAAAGAAATCTACCAACTACACAATAATCGAGATAAATACGAGAAGCTAAAAATGTAAAGAAGTTACCATGAAATATATATTTTTAATCTATATGCCAAAAAATTGCTCCTTAAGTGTTCTTTCAGAAACCGTGATTGCTTCACATGTATTATGATTATTAATTATATATTACCTTTTGAAAAAAAATGTCATGGTGATTTTTAAATATTTGTTTTATAATACCGTATTACTTATTACATTTAAATAAAAAACAGTATTATTTTTTATTTATTATTAATTAGCCAATTGTTATAGATGTGGTGCTATTACATTTTCTGAAAGAAAATTTGAGGAGCAATGTTTTGCAATAAAATTTTTTCACAAAAAAATATTCCGTGCTAACTTCTTATTGGTGAAGCTACAATATTTATTATTCTGTCGAGGCACAAACTCAAGCAAGGGTTATTATAACACGTTGTTAATAGAATAATGTGTAAATTATATTTCACTCTATATCATAGATTTAAATATATTTGAAAATAACGTTTGTATGTTTACAGGTTTGATCATTTTCACTATTGAGAAGGTTGTATTAAGTTTTTCGTAGATGAAGATATACTGAAGGCCGCTATTTATGTGTCCAGAATATCAAAATGAAACAAACATCTACCATTTAAAATGATTTTATTGCTTTTCAAAATATTCGCCATGATGGCCGATGCACTTTTGCTTACGCTGAAACGAATTTTTATAACTGTTTTTCTATTCCGATTGAGGTATCTCCAAAACGTGTATTTTGAACGCATTAATGGCCTCTTCGCGGCTCGAAAAACGTTGACCACGTATTTTATTCTTCATGATTGGAGATAAATAGAAATCGTTGGGTGTCAAAATCTAGGCTATACGGCGGATGGCCCGTCAATTCGATCTTTTGACCTTCCCAAAAGCGAGCTGTTTCGGCCGACGTGTGACATCTAGAATTGCAAGAATGATCCTGCGTTGTCGGTTGTTCTTTCTTATTTCTTTAAAAACTTCTGGCAAACAAATAGTCGTGTACCACTCCAGATTAACCGTTTTACGATTCTCTAGTGGTACTGGAACCACATGTCCACTTATACCAAAAGTCAGGCAACCATTTGCTTAAAAGTGCTTTTGGCACGAATCACTTTTGTTGGATTCGCCTCATCTTGAAACACCCACACAGTTGACTGTTGTTTAGTTTCGGTATCATACGCATAGGTCCAAAATTCATCATATGTGTAAATATTATAAACAGCTTTTGGTGCACCATGATTGTGTTTTTATCATTTTTTTGCACCAATCGACACGAGTCTATTTTGGTCAATGTTCAAGTTGTACAGAATCTAACGCAAACAATTTTTTTTTACAGTTAAACTTTCGCGTAATATATTATGTATGCTCGTCATACTTATGCCCAGGGACGTGGTTATTTTGCGGTATGTAACATGACTATCTTGCATAATTAGTTCCCGCACAGTTCGATATTTTATGGTACAACAACCGATTTAGGGCGGTCTTCTTTAAATTCGTCCGTGAGCATAGACCGTCCATGAATAACTTATTAAACTAGTGATACACAGTGGTTTTCGATAGTGCTTCATCCTCAAAATTCAAAGTAAGTTAATCGATGCACGGTTTTTGAGCTATCCCACATAAAAAATTGTAATAAATAATAACACGAAAATTTCCACGAGTTAAATCCATAGTGATAAAGACGCAATTTTCAAAATAACGCCACAATACGAGTACTAAAACAATTGACAATTACACAAAACAAACTATATTCTACACCCAATGAGTTCCATTTTTAAATATTGTGATTACTTTTTATATATAGTCCTGTATGTGGGCAATACCGGATACATAAATGGCAGCCCTCTTGTTATAAATGTGAAAGTTTGTGTGTTTGGATGTTTGTTATTCAACCGCGCTTTAATAGCTCAAAAAAAAGTAGCCGAAACTTTACAGTAGTATAGTTTATACACCAGAATAATATATTAAGATATCATTTATCAAGATACTAATGTCACTCACGGCTTCGTTTGGGCAATCGTAGAACAAATTATTTACTTATGGCGATTGCTTATTGGTAACATAATGCTCAAACGACGTTCAAGTTCAACATCGGTTGGGGATTGCAATCACAAGCAGGATCAAGATCAGGATAAGTGAGGTCGTTTCATATCAAAAACATTTGCGGCATTTCGTGCATTTTCGGTGGAAGAATATGTGTTCTTCTGGTACGGAATCAAAAAAACGACCGAGTTCGAGATTATAATTGATAACGTAATAAAAAATAAAAGGATTCGTTGCATGTCTATGCGGACAGAGCCGCGGATGAATTATGTATATTTGGAACAGAACTGGAATCTAGATCGAGACCAGAATCGGAATAAAATCGAAGCAATTTTCAAATAATTGCGTCACGGAGATGAATATAACAGTTTGATTTATTCGGAATCTACTTATAGATATTAGTTATTATTTATTTTTTTATTCACATCCGGCAAATCATATGAGTATAAGAACCGATCTCATTATACATATACGGACGTGGGGCGCACTATAAGTTTCTGAAAATGGCCACTTACGTATACAATATTCATAAAATAATAACTTCTAATAATATATTTGAATACAGAACTCTTTTGCTGTAGAATACAGTTTGTTCCATCTAACTGTCAATTGTTTTTATATTGTAGCGTCATTTAAAAAATTGCGTGTTTTCATCATTACGAATTTAAGGTGTTAAAATTGTCCTAGTATGATTTTCTATGATTTTAAGTGTAATTTGACAGCTTAGAAGGACCTCGCTCGGCTTCAACTGCTTTTGGCAATGAAGCACCATGCAAAGAGATTATGTATAACTGGTTTGCAAAATTAAAGCGAGATCGAGTCAATCTCAGTAATCTCAGTGAAGAATTTCGTGATGGTCGCCCGTCCACCGCTGTGAACAACAAAAAAATCGATGCTCTACGCCATATGCTCAAAACAGACAGATATGTGACCTACTATGAGATTTGGGTATCATTAGGCAAAAGCATGAGTTAAATATAATCAATTCTACATCAACATATGGGTATAAAAAAGCTGTGCTCGCGGTGGATCCCTCAAATTTGATTGAGGCTCAAAAAACGGACCGCGTCACTTGGTGCAATGCCATGCTTATCAGATTCAAGGAAGGGGCGTCAAATTTGGTGTGGGACATAGTAACAGGTGACGAAACATGGATTCATTATTACGATCCCAAAACAAAGCAGCAGTCGACCGTATCGAGAAGAATCTTAACCAACGGAAAGTGGCGCGCGATCGAAGTGCCTCTAAGCGAACGAGTGCTTCTTTATTTAGTAAAATTGAACACGTGGCTACTGTTGCTTTGGAGAATTGTCGTATCGTAATAGTGATTAGTACACGACCATTTATTTGCACCAAGTTATTGACGAACTCCGTAAAAATAACCGTAAATGCCGAATCATCTTGCAGCACGTCAAAGCCAGTTCTCACATGGTCATACAGAAAAATAAATTTTTGAGGGAGAAAAACGTAGAACTTATGAGCGATCTTGCATATAGTCCCAATCTAGCACCTTGTGTTTTTTAAATTAAGACCAATTAATTACGCGATCAACGAATTTCATCACCAGAAGAGGTTGTTGAAAAGTATGAAAAACATGTTTCCGAGGTCACCAGGAAGGAATGGCATAAAAGTTTTTGAAATTGGTTTATTTATATGAAAAAGTACATTAATGCCAACCGAGAATATTTTGAGAAAAATAATGTGAATATTCATTCGTATAGTAGGAAGAAGGATGAAATAGTAACAATTTAAAACATTTATTTATACAAAGAATTATATTTAAAAATAAATAAATCGCACTATCATATTTTTGACCATATATAGTAATTTTTTCTCATTCATTCGGAATTTTTCAGTGCATTTTAAATGTTGCTGTTGTATCAGGTTTCAATCATCTTACCACTAAGGCGTATTCTCACATTTTTTTTTAATTTAAGAGTCATGGTTTTAGACCATGCTCTTCAAGCTGGTATTGTACAGGTCGAGGATTACCGACTACCGTTGTTTTTAATGCTACAAACTGTTCTAGGACTGACTGCTTCACGTACTCCTACGAAGCACGAAAGTCTTGGTATAATTTGACTTAAGTTCAAAAGTCATTAGCCAATTCGCCTCTGGTCAGGATCGAACCCAGTACCTCTCGGTTTGAAGCCAATGTACTGAACCACTGAGTCACTATCACACATGTATGTAACATGTATGCAAATACATTTAATTAATCCTTTTCAGTTTTCATTGCTTGACTATAACAGTTCTATAATTTGTTTGCGAAATTCATATTTAATTCACAAATGTCGTGCTGTTCGTAAATCAAGTAATGTTGAAAATAACAAGCTAAAATCAAGTTTCAAATTAAAATTTCAACAAAATTATTAGGTTTGAAATACGTTACGTACTTACAAAAGTTTTATTTTAACGTAAATTCATGCAGCATGTTTCAGTGAATCGGGTCAGCGAAGTGAAGCAGGTTAAACGTTTAGCGACAACAACACGGCATAGTTTTTGGAAAAATGTGTACTTCATTACTAATAATTCAACATTGAAGTTTTTTTTTGAGACATACAATGTACTACGACTTGATCACGTATTTGTTTGCTTGTATAAATAAATAAATAAGCCTTTATTCGGCCCACAAAAATGAAGATAACTTAGGTAAAAAATCTTAAAAGAAAATCAAATAATATTTCGACATTTTCTGAAATACGATATATGCAAATATTTTTACTTGAAAGCAAATAATAATCATTATGTTTTGGCTCTATGATTCATAAAATAAAAAAAAAAACGGGCCGAAATGGTGACCAGGTCAGCAAAATAAAGTGCCTAATTGGTGGCATATTAAAAAAGGACCAAATTTTAAGCGACCAAAACCGAAGAGCTTGCATAAATAGATTGATGGATATCAGTGAATCGAGAAAGATGTGCAAAATCGTACCATGTGTAAATTTATCTATGGTCTCTGCCTATCCTTCCGGGAAATAGGCGTGAGTATACTTTATATTACTATTATGATAAACTTACTACAAAACTGAAAAGTGCTCTAGAAAATACTTTTTAATTTTGATTACTAAGTTTCCAGGTTTTTGTACTTATCATTTGTAAAGTAACATGTCTATTTAAACGATGGTTTCGTTAACGGCTTATTAAAATAATTTGTCTTATTATAAGTCGTTTACAATTTTCAAAATCAAAGTCAATTTTTTTATTTTTTAAAAAACTTTATTATATATAGAGCCTTTCATTTAGAGTGTTATTTATAAAAAAATTTTTTTACATCACTATGTTTTGACTTCCCCCATGTAGACATAGAATGAATTCTTTCTCCTTTCATGTTAAACAATCTCTATTTCAATCACAATTTTACTCCCGGTCCTGTTCTCAATTTCGATTCCGGTTTCACTGTCGTATCTGAATCAGTTCTCGTTTATTTTAATATTGTAAGTGGTACGCTAACAGCACGACATGCTTATAGAATACGAAGTATGTTTATACAAAAAATATGTCCGAAGGTAACAGCAATATAATATCTTTGCCTATTACCTAATACGCAACGTTTATCACAATATCAAGCAGTGGCGGTCATAGGAATTTTAGCCAAGGTAGGCATCAACGCTTCAGATATTGCTTATAATATCTATAAAAAAATAATTTTCCAATGAAGGCGTTCTACCGCAGATCGTCGCCGAGCCTTCTTTGGCCACATCAAATATCCAAATAAATTTCATTTCAAAATATTTACTATTAAATGTTCTACTTACACTTCCATTTTTTTTAGTCAAGTCTGTATTTAGTAAAGGCCGGCCGACTTACACAATTTGTAATTTGTCTATACAAGAAAACTGATTAAGTGCGTTTGCACTTCGTTTTAATTTCAATAAGCAAACATTTCCGTCACAATTTTATAGCTATAATTAAACATTTTTACTACTTACAAAACAGAATAAAACAATTAATATAAAACTATCAAAATTATGTCATTCCACGAAAACCACAGCATCGTGAGCCGCTACGATGTGTAATGATGTGCATACCTATTAATTGTAAAACGCTATCTAAAGACTTTTATTCCTCCCGCGAGTGTCACGTGACTTTTCGCTTGACACTCAAAGTTGGATCTAGTTACTTCCAAATGTTGAACCTGTGTGTGTGACTTTGGAAAGTTTTTCTTCGTTTAGAGAATAAAAGTGTCCACGTTGATGAATTTCCTTGTGAAAGTAAGAGTGACACGTTTGTTCGTATTTAACGTCATGTCTTTTGCATTACCCCATTGTGTCATATTGTTTAATTTTTTTTGCAGAATTTCACCATCAACTGTTAAATTACTTGTTTTATAAATTTTTAAATCATTTATAAAAATTAATACGTTACTGTAGTTCACTATCAATAACATGTAGAGAAAAAGGCCGAAGACCGAGTGAGATCCTTGTGGAACTCCTGATTTGGTATAATACAGCATTGACTTGAAACCGCTTAATACAATTTATTAATGTGTTTGTTTTAGTTTAGAACTAAATCGATTCAATAACTCCTCGTCTATTTTGTTCACTTGCAGTTTTATATTTAAAATTTTATGGATAACTTTATCGAAAGCATTATTTAGATCGGCAAATATAACGTTAATTTATTTAGTTCGGTCTAGTTCAAGAGATATCAATAACCCCATGGGTATCAAAATTGCTTCTATGGACTTGCCTTTCGAAATTCATAATGAATTTTGGACAGTCCATAATCAAAATGGTTTTAAATCAGTTGATATATAAAAGTATCCAAAAGTTCAAGCGGACCTGTAATTTTTGACATCGCATCGGTCCCCTTTTGAAATAATAGTATAATCCTTGTTTTTTTCATACGACTAGAAAGACGGCGTACTGTACTAATCTCCTAAATATATATTTTTTGAGGGAAAGTAATAACTGTTTCATATCGTTTGATAGTAAAGGGTTATGTTCTTTGGACCGGCTCCTTTATGAATGCCGAGTCTTTTTACTGAAACCGACACACCGAATCTAATTCCTGTACTGTAGTCATGTTGAAAGCCTCGGGCATGTTGTCTGATGAGCAACTTTCTGTTGAGTATAGTGATGAGACTTGAGCTACAAGTAAATCTGGAATTTTGACACCCGAGGAGGCTACTTAGTCATTTTAATCTCGGCAGGTAATGCTGAAAAGTCTTTAGATACGTTTGTATTTTGTATAACGCCTGAATAGGTTAAAGTTTATGGTTATTTTGGCTTCTATATTGCGTTTGTTGCCACTGTTTTATTTAAGCATTTATGAATATATGAAAACGTCTCAAAGTACTGGATATTGAATTTTATATCAAGCGTTCCCAAACTTAGAATATTTAAGGCATATTTTTTCTTATTATCGTTTTTAAAAAACACGAGGAAACACTTAAAGGAAATGTAATTAAAAGATTTGGGTGGTCGAAATCTAACTAACTTAATATGTTTTCAATTTCAGACACATCTACATTATCCATGTTACTTATAATTAAGTCCAATGTTCTACCATCGTTAGTGTAATACCATCAGTTTGATTTACATTATTTGGTGACAGAGTCAATTAAAGAATGTCTATCTTTATATTAGGTTCTTTCTGGCTGTCAACCTACTTATTGACTGTAGCAAATGAAACGCCTTGAACTATTTCATTCTACTTACGTGTCTTGAACCACTACAGGACTTCTTATCATCTCTCGTTATTACATTTCTTATTTCAGCCCTTGGCATAATTCATATGTCTTCTAAAAGCAGTTTAATTTGAAATATTTTTCAATAACGACTGTCATTAAGGCGTCATTATAATTCGTCGTGAACCGTCCGCGCCGCGTCCGAATATTAGCAGCTCGGAGCCGGCAGTTCAAAATGAACAATCGCTTCCGTGCCGCTTTTGCTTGTACAAACATAAAATAGATGCAAATTGACGTTAGCAGTGCAAGGCCGGGCCTAGGCCGAAATACGAGTACATCGATGCACATACATACACAGTATTTTAGCATGCAACGAAACAGTTTATTGGTAGTATAATTTTTCATTACCTTGCATAAGTTTGTGTTTATTTAAAGCTTTTTTGTTTATTGTACTTTTTACAATGAGGTCAGCATCTTCTCGATTAAATTTTTTGAAGTGAAACTTCTTGGCACACGAGGGGAATATTTAGAACCTTTTTAACAAATCTATACATTTGCTCGTCACATTTTCCTATTACGTTTTAACCTCGTGTTTTTCTTTCACGTTTTTCCGTCACGGCTACGAATGTGTATGAATGAATGTAAAATAAGTGGTATATGAATATACCAAAACTAGAACATATGTCATTTATTTTCATCGCTATAGGAAAGTGTGTAGAAGCACGTAGTAATCTGATAATCAAATAAAAATTATATATAACCAATGAAGTCTCAGTTCTTATTATCCTATTATTAGTAATAGTTAATGTTGATTGATGAAACACAATATAATCAATGCAAGAATCCATCGATAAGTTTCTGTAGAATGCAGCTGCCGCATTATTTAATTCATTATGATTATGTACTGTTTTCGCTGATAATTTTACTCCTTCTGTCTATGATTTGCTTGATGTTAGTTCCTTATAAGTACTTTTAGTACTTTCTGTCTGTTACAGATGTTTCATAACTGTATTTTGTTTGCAATTAACAGATCTAGTCATTTTAAAAGTAATTGATTAAAATAGATCTGAATCTAACAAAATCTAGAGTACCAAGAGTATTGTGTAGATGTAGATGTGACTGACTTTTCCTGAGGATGTGTTGATTTGACACGAAACTCACGTAGAAATTTCATTCTAATTATTAAAATAAAATAAAAATTATTTTATTTTTATTTGATGGAAAGGATATTTGTCAATCCTTTCGAACAATATTCAATTGTTGGATAGGAATTTGTAGTAGAAAAACAGATTTGAAGGTCAGCTGTGGGTTGCATGCAGAAAAGTGTCTAATTATGAATTCCCAGGAAATAAATCTTACAATAGAAAGGTCTTTCAGATTAAGTAAAGTGAATTTGTTACCGACCTGTACTGCTAGCAGAGCTGGTAGAAGAGCAATTGTTGCAATCTAATTTTAAAAAATATGAGCAGCGCTTTGACTTCTCTATTGTGTAAATACTGTACTTCGATAGGGCCCCATTCACCTTCATTTCTAAATATCGTCATGATTTGTATGCAAGCTCGAAGATGGCGTCTTTAACTTCTTTATCGTTCTATTTATCAATATTTGTAGGTTTTTAAGATTTGTTAGAGACTACATATTAGATAATTTCAAAGCAGTAGGTAAAGATAGGTATATATTAATGGTTTGAATGCATTGCAAGAATTTAATTAAGTATTGAGAATTTTATGCGGTCTGGATGTAAACTTACCTATGTTTATTTGAGGTTTCTTTCTATAATATTTATCGTGATTGGTTATATCTTAAATATTTATACCCTTCAATTGAACCTGTATGTTCTTGACTTATTAGTGGATACAAATTTTGATCTATTTCTTTCATGCGTACAGATTCTATTTTACACTTGTTTAATAAGAAGTCTGTGTATCCGAAGAAAATGATTCAGTGATTTTTGACAAAAATCTATAGTATTGATGTGGTTCCAAAAAGCGAAACGTTGTCTGTGTCAATCAAACGTGATATAATTTAGCGAATGTCATCATGCTTTAAATACTTTATTAATGTTGTATAATAATCTGTAGACAGAGTTGAGCGCTAAACAGAATCAAAGTAGATTTAATGCATCTCCTTGGAATATTCTCCTTTATATTGATCGGTTCTGTTTTAATTACGTCTTCTTTACTGAATAGTTTTAATACTCTTTTCTATTCTGATACTAAATTTTGTATCATATGAACTATAAAAAAAATTGCTCGTTCAACACCGTACATGTAATAGAGTAAACCTTCTTAAATAATCTTCCGGGACGTAATCAAATAATCATAGGACACAAACGCAAAAGACCTAAACAATCACAAAACACAATGATAAATATTACTTACGTAATTCGTGGTATTTTAGACGTTAATATATAGCGTCTTATGCGTACATCTACAACACGCGCATGCACGACATTATCTTATTTTATTGCTTTGTATCGTGTATACGTTACACTCTTTTGCTCCACTGCCGTGGCGTCGGACTGTATAGCTCTCTTTCTCCTTCTCTCACATGAAATAAAACGTGCCTAAGCGTGACGCAGCCTTGTTAATTTTACCTTCATTTCTCATTTAATATCGATTATCAAATAACCGCCTAACAACTTTCACTGCAAAATTTTTCATAGGAGCTTTAGCAAAAGAAAATAAGCCTTATGACACTGATGTTTCACAAATTATACAAGATAGTTGAACGAAGCGGTTATCGTAATACTGTTTAAAGATTAAAGTTTATAGCAAGAGTGCTAAAATTGCTGTACCATGATAGGAGTATAAGTGTAATTTTAAAAAGAAATGTTAGGTACGGACCAAGATTTTTCTTGCAAAATATCACGGAGAAATTTTGTGTCCAGACCTAAAAGGATTTTTGGTTTTCTAGACTAAAAAAAACCAAAAGAATGACGAACAAAAATATAGTAACAACTAGTATGGCAAGGATTGCAAATGAATTAGGACACCTTAATCTCTATATACAAAACGAATTTCTTTAGTTCAATATTTATATTCTTAACAAATTCAATAAGGCGTTATTTTCAATATCTACAAACTCCTGTATCACACAAAAATTATGTATATCAGGAATGGCATAGATTGGAAAATCAATCTCAGGTCTAAATTTATAATGTTTTAAAGAACTGTTTTATTTTTTTTTTTTTTTGCAGCAAAACTATAGGTGACGATGGTTGGCAAAAAAATTATAATGTAAATTGTAATTTTCAACCAAGAGATTATTAAGGTATTTAAACAAAATTTTGTCTATTTACTAGGCGGCCAGCTACGGTAAGAAAAACGGTATGTGGTACGGTGGTGGCGCTGTCGCGGGTGCGGGGGTCGGCGCGGGCGCCGGGGGCTGGTCTCGTGTCGGCACTCGCAAGCAGTCCGTCGCCGAGTCCGATGCGCCTCCGCCGGGAGGCGGCAAACCGGCCTCCGGACGAGTAATCCGAATCATCAACAACATGGACCATTCCATACAGGTGTTGTTATTTTTTAAATTCGATTTATTTATCATTTCTCACGTTTATTAGGGTTTCAATATCATTACTATAAACTTACACCTATTTCCCAGAAGCGTAGGCGGAGACCATAGCGTTCCACATGATATACCCTTTACTTATATCTTTTGTTTATATTTCGACAGTCATTTTAAAAGCATTTTGAGCTTTTTAAGCATTTTTTTTTTTGAGTTTAGTAAATATTTTAGAAAATAATCACTCAAAAAGTAGGATAAATTGTATGCTCCCCCCTTTTTATTTTAAGCATTGTGTCCGAAAAATATGAAAAGATTAACATAGGTAACACTTAATAAATACTTTCAACTAAAGATATTTTCAAAATGATCAAATATACGTTTTTGAATTATTGTCGAAAAATTACGCTTCTCAACAAAAGAATGTAAGTGCGATGAAGATACACTCTTTTGTTGCTGCACTTATTCAGATGGTATGTTTACGTTTTGAGGCTGTAGTAAATGCTTTAAATCATGGCTAAGTCAACACTGTTAGTTTAAGATTGATAATCCACATATCTACTTGTTTTTTTACTTATAGGCGACTACAGTGATAATATCTACTCTGTGCGGGAAGCATGAAAAAAAGTGTAACTACGTAGTTTTTTCATCTGTATTAAATTTCTTTGTAGTAACGGTTACGGAATCGTGCACTGAGCATGGTCCGGTATACTCTTGACTGGTTTTTTTAAAATGCATAAGATTCCGGCTATTGCTCCTATTATACATTTTCATGTTAAACCATTCAAACAAGTACATACATGAGCGAAATTCGTCAACCATATATTGAAGTAGCACTTCACTGTGTTTTTGATACATTTGTGTTTTCTCGAAATCGCAATTATGGCAATGGATCGCATATTGATTATAAACTTTAAGAATCTGTAAAACAATCGTATTTATACGTTTAATATTTTTCGATTTTTGTAAGTGCATCATTGATATAAATATATGAAGTACAGTCCCACTTGAAGGAATTATGTTCTACCGCATGCCGCACCCTGTAGTGCACTACCGCTGTAGCGTATAACGAACACTAACATTTTCTCTTATACCGACCGGTTCGTTCGGAGGGTTATGCGTTTTGTTGCTTGTCGTCGCTATGTGCATATCTTCGCATCTTTCCGTAGACATCATAAAGATAATTTTTTTTACTAAAGGGTAGAAAAAATCTAAACAGCGTTTTGGTTCTGGGAAAAGAAAAGCGATTTTTTTTCTTACAATTATGGTAATTGATTGAAGACTGCGGTCGGCGTGTACTATCTATTTCCTCCTACGCTATTTATGTATCTCTAATCACATTTTTAAATTAATACACATTTATGTTATAACGATTTTTGTCATAACATGAATATGAAACAATGTAATCTGATTGGTAATAAACGAATAGTATCGTGCCCGAAACTGCTTATTTTCACGAAAAAATAATGGGTTCTGAGATTCTGTGATTTTAAAAAGGTTATAATATTTCATGGTCCATTAAAATGAAATCGTACAATTCAAATTTATGTGTTTATTTTTAGTGTCGGGTTTTACTTAACTTGCGCACAACACAACCTTTCGAAGAAGTTCTTGAAGATTTGGGGCAGGTCCTCAAAATGAGTGGAGCCAAGAGAATGTACACAATTAGTGGACAAGAGGTAGTGCATACAAACAGTAATAATAATAAAATATTATTTTACATAGGCAAATAACAATGAAACCGTTTTCGTTACATAAAGTTTTTGTTATTATATTTCAATGAAGAATTTTCAAATGAAGTATTTGAAAAAGTACTTATTATGTTATTATGAATTGTAAAATAATACCAGTACATCGACTTATATTTTCTTTATGATTTTTTTTTATTCAGGTGCGAAGTTTTTCTCAACTTCGCAACGAATTCGCGGACGTTGAAACATTTTACTTAGGCAGTTCTCTTGTGGCGCCAGCGATCAGCCCGGGGGTCAGTGCTCCTTTGCCTATCGCGGAATCCCCTATGAGGAGGTGATTTACTTATTGTTATATAATTTTATAATAGTCACACAAATATTGTACGTTTATCGAATTTACATAGACATTAATTTTTTGAATACAGTAAATACGAAGTAAACAAAAAAAAAATGCACATAATATTTATTACATGTTTTTTTTTTTTTTCATTCATTGATATCTTCTATCTGAGGTTGGCTAAACCGGACTGTTACCTGCTGATACCACTGTGGTGTCTTTCTTGTCACTTATATTTTGAGGCCATGGGCACGCTTTCGTATTCTTCCACTGCTCCAACAATAATGACTCATCCGAAAGGACAACTCCTTTTATTGACCACCATGACGCCCATAAAGGCAAACGCCCGGGAGCAGACGCCACGTCACCTCGGCCTTAACGTAAAGTACGGCGAACCCCCGCCGACCCAGGTTTATATTTATGCGTTTCGCTTGAGCGGAGCAACGCTCGCCTTAAAGGCTGTCGTGATAGCGGTGCCCGGTCAACGATAACACGCACTTACTGCCGGCGACGACGAACCGCCGGGGAAGCAACGCGGCATGCCACGGTAAAACCGCGACACCCACCTCACTTCACTTCCCATCTATTTCACTTCTCGCTTTCACAGAATACATCGATCCCTATTCACCGGGAGGAGATGGGATGGGTTTACATAATTGTAGATTAAAATTGTGTACCAATGTACCTATAGCTGAATATGAGAATTCATGAAATTAAAAACTTAATAATATTGAGGGTTTTCAAAATACTTATCAATTTATAAGTTCACATCTATTTCCCAGAAGAATAGACTCAGACTAGGTACCTCCTGCACAAGATACGATATTTACTTACCTCCTTTGCTTAACTGATATCCATCAGCCGTTTCAAGCAAGCTCGTCGGTTTCGGGTCCTATATACAAACTTTGCCCTTTTTTGCTATCGTTATGCATAATGTTACTAGAAATGTATCTACATCAACTTATATTTAAGACCATTATTTTTAAATGTATTAAGCTTTTTGAAATAAATAATGATTTTTAACTAGATCCCGTTCTCGAGCCAACGTGTCTTCGACGCCGGCAGCGGTAGAAGACATGCGGGAGCGGCGCGCACGCAGCAAAAGTCGTCCGCGTATCTTATATGCGCCTGAGGGTGAAATCGTCAGAAATTCAGGTCAGTTAAACGTGAAAATGTGTTATCTTAAATTTCGTTAAGATTTTTTCACAATACAGTCATCAATGCTGGACGGTCGTGACATTATTTCATAAACATAAGTCACAAAATAAATGTATCTACATCCAGATCACAATTATTTTAGTCACATATAAAAAATTACTAACCTAATCTTACTTTACGAAAATAATATTTATAAGATTTATCATATTTTTTTTTAATGGTAATGACAAAGAAATAATAAAATAACTTAAAATTATTGTGAAAACACCACCAGTGTACTAGTTTCTATGTAAATTCTATATTTTATTCACATTCTCCAGACTATACACTTCTAGAAGTATTGAAAGAAGAGCCGGTGCGGGTGACCATACGGGGATTACGACGGACGTTTTATCCGCCCATACATCACGCACCCCAAGACAATTCTCCGCCTGATAAAAAAATGCAACTAGAATGGGTGTAAGTAAACGTCTTTGATTACGTCGTTAATTGGTTAATGTGATAATTTTTGATATTTTTATACACAATTTTTACGTAAGCGATCTAATATCGTGCAAAAACCAGGCATTATATAAAAAGTATAAACCTTCTAGGTTTTTAAAAAAAATAAATGCATTATTATTTTCTGTATTCGCTACTTAGTCCGAATATGTTTTACTGTAAATATTAAAAACTACTGAGCGACTAATTACTTCTGATAACATATTCTAGAACAAACCACATTTATTACGTAGTCACGCCATACGCAAAGTAGCCGCAGTTCCACTTAAAATACAAACGAAAACAGGTATGGATATCGAGGGTGGGACAGCCGGCGGAACTTGTGGGTGCTGCCGACCGGCGAGCTGCTGTACTACGTGGCGGCCGTGGCCGTCATGTACGACCGGGACGAGCATGCGCAAAGGCACTACACCGGCCACACGGAGGACATACAATGGTGATTTCATTTTTAAACGCCTCGCCTCTAACTCAATTTTCATATATAATTGTTCATATTTTATATTATTACTCAATACTAATTTTCTTCAGTTTTAATTCGTGTAACATCTAAAGTATATATTTTGTTGTTGTGTTAGTTTTTATATTACTACTTCATTGCTAAGGCATGCTCTTCCACAGTTTTTATTTTAATTAAGATTAAAGGGCTTGGCATCTTACGACCTTGGACCCATGTTGGTCCAGTGTAGATTAAGACCTGTTAACTACTGTAGCCACTAATGTAACGACTACGTCTCGGGTCAATTTGCTTTTTATCTTCTTCATCTACATCTTAGAAAACTTAACGTCTCAGAAAAACAGAGCGAATAGTATACATGTATATAACATTCTTGTAACTTCCTCTTTTGTTCTGTATCCGTATTATGCACATCCTATATTCCGTACATACTATAAAAATAAATTGTATTCACATATTAGTCCACTATGCAGTCACAAATTAATTTATAGAGTTTTATGTGTGCATTTTCGATAGGGTCCCTTAGATACGAGAGATTAAGCTTATGTATACTTAAGAACATAACTAAACCACCTCGTAGTAAGAAAAGGGTATTATACAATTACCGAATATTTAGAAAATAAATGTCCATGAACATAAGCGGCTCTACTACTTCTTACCAAGCTGTTTCGTTAGTCAATAATTTTGTATTTGTTTGGGCTATGCATGATATAATTAGAAAAGGACCACCCTTAAATTTCTCGCTCTTTCTTATTGAGAGAAAACTACCTTCCAAGGGAGTGGTAAAGCGTAAATTCATAAAAAAAATATGACATATTTCAACTGTTAGTATATATATAACCTGTGAAATAAAGATATTGAAGTTAAACTTCTAATGCGACTTCAAATAAGGTTGCGTTAAACATTTAACGCTACCATGGAGGGGATATGAAAGCACTGTTGCGTTAAACGTTCAATGCTCCTGGGGAGGGGGAATAGAAAGAGAGAGAACGAAAGTGAATGCGTGGCACTCGAACGCATGCGCGTTGTATACCTGTTACAGGCCAGCGCGAGCGTTAGCAACGAGTAGCGTCCAATATTCCAACGCAATAGGGAGAGAGATAGAAAGATACGTAAAGGTAGAAAGTAGGAGAGAGAAAGAGAGTGAGTCGGTAGATGTCGTCTCGCAATTGTAACGTGCGACGAAAAACGCAATTTCTACCCCTTCCTATTTTCATTTCCACATTACGAAGTTTCATTTTGAATTTAAATTTCTAATAAATTGGCCCTTTCGCAGTTTTAACAAATGAATCAATTATGCTATTTACAATGTAAGATTATAATACTTCAAGAATATATAAATACACAATTTAAAAATTAGCATGGAATTACATCCGTCGCGAGAGTTGGTGGCGAGCGGGCAGCGCGCGGGCCGCGGCCGGAGGGCGCAGGCGCACGTCCGCATTTGGAGTACGGACACCTTGCAGACTCTGCACGTGTTCGGGATGGCGGAGTTTGAGGCCGGAGTGTCAGCTGTTGCATTCTCGCATCTGGTAAGAATTTATATTCTTTTAACATTAGTCAGAGCAGTATATTGTTCACGTCTCGAAATGGTTTTGTGGACATTTGCAAATGGTAACTTTCTTTAATATTTAATATGTGGAAAACATTGTAACTAAAAATTTAAGAAAGTTCGAGTTTCAAAGATGTTATTTTTAATGTTTTTTTTTTAGAATGGTGGTAGTTACGTTTTAGCGGTGGACGCGGGCCGAGAAAGCATTTTGTCCGTATGGCAATGGCAGTGGGGCCACCTCCTAGGAAAAGTCGCAGTGAGTTTATTGAGTATATATGATTGTTAGGATAGAGACAAAGTTTAGAAAGAAAGGTATACAAATATTATACGTAATCGTATCATGGACATTAGGAAAATAAAAATAATTAAATCTTCGTACCATAAAAATAAATATAAGAGCAATAGATTGAAACTGAATATGGTATGAATTGTTTTAGTAAATTTAATCATGTTTGTCCCAAGTTAATATAAATAACGCAGTTCAAAGCAGACACAAGCCTTTAGTGCTTTTAGATATTGTACTAGTTCAATGTCCTTTAGCCTTCGCCGAGCTCACATAAATTGCTACGGTCTTTTTATGCTACGGTGTAATTTACAATTTCATATTGTACATATTCGTGAATAATTTTGTAGCAATTTATGGGTTTGGCTTCTTCTACAACAAACACAAAGACAGGACTAACAAGTTAGCATTCGAAACGACCTGTACCTCATCAATACAAACTGCTACGGTTCTATGCCACGGCGTAGCAATAATGATCACAAAACAAGTATTTATAGATCATTAGATATTGTTTAATTAATTTATTACAAAAAATAACGTTTTGAATATTAAAAAAATCACTCTAGTAACTTTTTCTCGTACTTATAATCCCTAACGTGATTTATAAGAGCATCTCAATGACTTAACATAATAAAAATTTCTCGGTAACTGCAACAAAGTGACAGAATAACTATTTTAAAGTCGATTCGTTTCTTTAAAAAATCGAAAGAGTTAAATATATATATATATAATAAATATTGGTTAAAATTTTTAAAATAATAATAATGACTTTCTAATGATTCCTTAATACATCCTATGTTTTGAATGTTAATAATAACTATTTTATTTTTATACGTTCTGTAAATCCCGATATTCCCATAGCACTTAATAATGTAAATGTTGTTAACAGCGATAATAATTTCGCAAGTGCAATCTTCATTGAAAAATTTGAAATATAAAAATGTATATTGGCAAGTAAAATACCTGTCTACATCTCGACATTTGCATTTTCAATCGGATAACCATAAACATGAAATCACTCAGAAAACGTAGCTCAAATGCCTATTAGGGTTAAAATTAATCATAATATTCTTTTGGAACAATGAAAATACAGTTATGCAGAGATTAAATTTCTTGATAAAATCAATACCACTGCGCTAAAATTGCGTATAACATTGCTTTGCGTATAACAAAGACGGGGGAGCAGCAATATATTCTATTATATATAAAACTTGTGTATAAATATGTAATTGTTGTTACTTTCATTTTGGAGAAAAATACTGTAAATGAAATATGTATTAGTATCTAAGCCGTTTTTTTTTCTTGTCGTATTAAACCGTATTAATTTGATTGTCTGTGAATATTTGTGAGCATGTTCATAGATTGTATACGTTTCTGTTTGTTTGTTGCGGTGAAAAATTTAAGCTTTTAAGTTTTAAATTTATCGATTTCAAGTAGTAGTGACTAAATGAGATAATGAATTAATTACCTGTTAATTTATAATTTTTACAACAGTGGTCACGCGTATTATGGGTTGCTTAAAAAAATTTTTGGCGACATATTATAACGACAAAATTTTAAAGCCACTGACTTATTTGCTTATCGAAGAAAGACGTTTGGAACTCTGTATAAATCCGCTTTGCATGATGAGATAGCATATATTTTCAAAAAACATGATGTCATCCTAATTAAATTATATTAAAATTCGCCTAAAGCAATCCTTTCCTAACACCTTACACGAGACCCTATTTAGGTGATTCATAATTTTTCGTTATGTGTTATATTTTTCGTACTTATCATTCATTTGTCATTAGAAAAGTTATTTACCCCCATAAAGGAAATGGAAAACAATCCAAAGCTCAATTTCATTACCCTGCACGCGGCGCGGCGACCGCGTGACGTAGCGGCTTCCGGTCGGGACGACTGATTCATAGACCTCTATTTTCCAGCCCGCCCCGAGCTCAACTGTCGCAGCGACTAACCCTCTTATTGCGATAAGCTTATGCTTTAAAAAAGCTTAATGTTTTTTTGGTTTTTTTTTTAGTTAGGGCACAGAAAGCTATCTATCTACTTGCAGACAATTATTCGTTTGATATATTCATTAATGAAGTTTATTTGGAATTATACAGGAATCACTAAGCCTATCTTGATTTTTTTCGATAAGCGCCGTTCGGATCGATCATTAACCTATATTGAGCCTTATTCATATAGTTATGAGTGACTGTTTTGCCCGCACAGCGTTATCAAACTAAAGTGTCCCTATACCGATTCTCTGAGAAACTAACAAATGTTCCCGTTCACAACTTTATACAAGTTCCTTGCTACTACAACTCAATGGTTGCTTCATTAAATCAATAGTTAGGTCGTCGTAAAGAGACAATGCGGATGGACAAAATTCATACATACCGCTTACAATACATGAAAAAATATTTAGAAGATAATAAAAAAGTCTCGCACTGCCCGCTTATTCATTAATAGATAGTCTGGCATGTAACTAGTACTGATTGTGACGACTAACTGTTGGATGTCATTTTACGAATTGAAAAACGGTGTTAGGGTTTATATTGTGAATTGTGAATTATATAAACAATATTAGGTACATTGTTTAACCGTCTAAATGACTGAGAGACCTGGCTCTCCGAAGTGTCTCAATACTCTGGATACGCAATTATCTCGGACGAAAAAAGACGGACAGTGATTCAAGAAATATTTTTGGTGATCAAAATCGTAAGAAACCAGAGATTTTTTTCATCCTTTTTTGTACCGCTCTCAAAGTATACAAGATTGTGTAGTCAGTGTCAACCAGCTATGGCTGGTTGTTGTGTATGCACAACATACGTACTTAACCTATATTTTGTACGTTTTATATGATTTAATACATACAACATTGTACAGATTTTTCTGTGAATACATTAAAAATGTACATATAAATTATATAAATACCAAAAATAAATTTGATATAGTCGCCACTGAAATCGGCATTCAATATGTAAATTAATGTTAGAAAGAAAGTAAAATAAAGTTCATTGATTTATATTTATGTATACATACAATATATGTATACAAATAACGAAAAATTCTTATGTCTTTTCACATATGGAAATAAACTCAAAATGACTGTTTCGATGTTTTATTATAGAAATAATAACGCAAAATGAATATAATACCATAATTACAATAACTGACGAACTCGAATTAGATGATGTCATCGTAAAATATTCATAATTTGAAACATTACGTAACGTAATAACGCACCTAATACAGTCATAAATTGGCCAAATCTATTCCCTGAAGAAACATAGTGATGAGTTATGAAAGATATCCCCAAGCAGGAGTTTGAGGATGTCGTTGCGGCGAGATTGAAATAATTCACACTTCAAACGATTTTTTTCTCATAAGCTTGAATAAAAAGTCTTCTAAACATTATCGTTCGCCGTCGGAAATTGTATGATATTTGTAAAAAAAAATTATTTATATCTTTATAATTTTTTTTTAAGGTTTTGAAAATTTTAAAACAATAGCTATTTAATTTAGTACTTCATGATACTCCATCTATGTTTAACTTTTATTAATAATATCTTATAACTAACGTTTTTAAAATAGGTCAACCACCTATAAGTAATTCCAAACCGTCTAATACGTAAACGTTGATAAATAAATCATATTGTTTTAAAAGTTTTAATCTCCATGTCGAAATCTTAGAGCTCATAAAACGACATGTATGTCGGCGAATGCATGTATGTTTCTCAGTATGTGACGTCAAAAAGTGTACAAATTGTAGTTATTTCCATTTTAACATGTTTTGTGCTTTTACACATTTAAGTTTCGGTATTAATCTTCATATTAAAATTTGCCAAGGCGGCCTCGGCTTATCGGGCACGCGAGGTCAAACCGATTTTCTGATTGTTTATTTAACATTTTCTAATAAGCCTGTTTCCTTTTGTTGCATTTACGTTAGAAAAAAAATTATGTACATACTGTGTTACATATAATTATAATATATAAATAATATATGTAACAATATTATCAAACGGTTACTTAAATTATAAACGCTTAAAGTCAATGAGCGTCATAATCAGGTTAGAATAAAATCGACAGTCCAGTTTTGAGATCTCCAAGCCTCTCCTGAGAAAAACTGTATTTATCACTACGCTGGGTAACTCGATTTCCAATAGCAGTGTCACATTTCTCGCAACTTCTGCCCAACATTGTGTCGGCCATTATTGAAGGCTTGGCTTAGGTGATTGTATTACGCATACTTATATATTTGGTTGGGGTGAAACGGATTTACTAATGAAATTTTCATTTAAAGGAAACCTTTCAAATATTTAAATTATAAAACTTAAAATGCTTTCGCTTATAAAAGTAATAACTTAATGTGGACACAATAAATAGTTATTGTGTGTGTATTAACTTTTTATATCAAAGATACCTTTTTATCTCATAACTTTTGAAGAAAAAATTAAAAAATATTATATGTAATATCATGGTTAATCATCCCTACTGTAGAAGTACGCCCTCCCTCAACCTTTTTTATTTCAAGTTGAGATATTTAGACTCCCACGCCGATTCAGTACGGATCGAGGCTGGTTGTCACCAATGCGAAGACACGGGCTGGAACTGAAGATTAAAAATGCTCTCTCAGGCACTGAACGAGTAGTACAGTTTGACTTCGTAATTTTTAGTCTTTTTTTTTAAACTAGCGAATTGATAAATGAGCTTTTTTTTGAACTCACGAATCAATTCACCTGCAATCATGATCGAACCAGATACACTTCGGTTCGACTGAGTCGTCACCACTCATCAGAATTATTGTTTGGTTTTTGGTTTTTATTTCATAAATAGCAAAGTTATTGAAAGTCTTTCGAATGCTTTGATAGAAGGATAGCTACGCCAAAAACATAGATAATTACACTGCGCCGAAAGATTGAATTGAATTGTGGCGGAAAAATCCTCAAATCATAGAAAAGTTGTATTTTGTAATAGACAAACGATCGTGAAAGCCAATAAAACAAGACACATAATCGACAAACGTGACACTTAACCGATTCGAGTTTTCATGGCGTTTTAAATAAAAATTGATGCGATGACATGAAAAAGAAGACATGTTAAATATTTTAAATAATTCCAAATCAGATATTCTAGATTTTCGACAAGACGTGTACTTATATATTTTTTTTGAGTAATTTTAATAGTTTATTAATAAAATAATTTTCTATATGGTAGACTCATATATTACTATATAATGACCATTGTCTATATACAGACACTCCAGGAGGAGCTGACCGGAGCCGCTTTCCATCCGCTGGATGACAATTTGCTCATCACTCATGGAAAAGGACATCTGGCCTTTTGGAATCGCAGAAAAGATGGATTTTTCGAAAGAACCGACATCATCAAACCGGTAATTTCCTTGAATCGATCCTTTCCAATAACAAAGAAATTATTCCACATTTCCATTTTCTAAATAAATGATTGTTCGTTCTGTTTGTTGATAGAATTACGGAAATGTTATATTTGAAAATTACAAATAAAAAACTGGCTAATTTGTGACATCACGTGGTAGTCGAGTTATGCCACTTTAGTCTTATGTAAGCGGCTTATTATTCCAAGTATTCGGCCAAGTTTACACGCGAAATGTTTCAGACTAGTATATTACCTAATGCCACGTGAAACACTAAATTATTACAAAACACGACAGCAAAATAAGGCTATTGGGCTGGTTTTAAGCAATTCTATTAAAAGAACGCGATTGTTACCTAAAATTAATAAATATTGTTATATATATTATATATACCTAGAATTACATGTACACGTCAGATAAATATTGTGAGGATATTTTATCAAATTTCAAATGTTTACAATTTGTGTAAAAAAAGAATATAAGAGGTCGCCACTATTTGTGAGAAGTCTCCTTATTTTGGTCTATAATTATATTCTTTATTAAATGTACCTTAAAAGTATCGAATTAGACAGCCATTTTCAACAGGTAAAAAGGCTAAATAATGGATTTTTTCACAAGTTACCGCATTTCTTAGAAGTTTTAACTCTATTGTTTTTTTTTTTCATTTTTATTATATTAAATCATTTTTTAAAGCGGACTGAATTAATTTTCAATGAATTATCTATACAATGGTATGCAAATTTTTCCATTTTCATGTACTAACTAGAGTAAACAGGATAGAATTAGTTGCTGACGATAAACGAAAAAAAAATTTTCAATCGCAAAGCATTCCCAAATGCTACGCCCAAGGGTAGGTTTCGCATCAAATGTTGGACGGGATTAGAATCAATAGTGTGACCGGGATCGGAATCGAAAGCGAAACTTGAGCTGAAATTGATATCGTCGATACAAAAGAATAAGGAATTCATTATATGTCCATATTGGCGGAGTTATACGGCAATTACGGGCAAACGACTGACACGAATGTGCAGAACAACGTCTGCCCGGTGAGCTAGTGCTCATAACGTAGAAAAGAGGTAAAAGGTTGTCTGTAATAATTTGTTATCATAATTGAGTTTATCCAGAAGTATATATGAAACGATATGTGACATCACTAACTATGGATGTAAATGGCTTAACGTGAGAAATCTGTAAATCATCGTTTGAAATACTATATTTTTTTAATAAAATCTGTTGTCTATGCCTCCCAGCCCGCTCGCACCCACGTTACAGCCCTACAGTTCGAGCAGGACGGTGATGTGGTAACTGCAGACAGCGATGGTTTCATCACGATATACAGCGTTGACAGTGATGGGGCATATTTTGTACGTATGGAGTTTGAGGTAAGAATCGTATTATCATTTAATGCTTTGATAATATATTACAATAGTTTAGATTTTATCTCAAACTTCGGTCGCAGACGAATATTTTTGCTAGCTACTATACATTTTTATAGTACTTAGATATATTAAAAGGATAAAAATATTAAAAATACATTTAAGATTATAGGTATATAAAAAAGATTCAAACAAAGTTTCTATTTAAATATTTTGAATTAATATTTTTCAGGCTCATATAAAAGGAATTAGCTCACTGGTAATGCTTTCCGAGGGCACTCTTTTGTCCGGTGGCGAAAAGGACAGAAAAATTGCAGCCTGGGATTCTCTCCAGAACTACAAGAGAATAACCGACACAAAGGTATTTATTCGGAAATTCGTTCTAATGCTGAGTTGTTAGAATGCAAAACTTATTAACCTGCGTCATCGTTAGTTACCCGAGTCGGCCGGCGGCGTTCGAAGTATATATCCACAAAGGCCAGGCAGAAACGACGGCAACATATACGTCGGCACAACGAGGAACAATATCATGGAGGGTTCTTTACAGAGGAGATTTAATCAGGCAATTCATTCTATAGATTTTTGATCATAACTTAAATTAACGACTACGTCACAGGAACCGTCTAAGTGCGTGTTTCGTATTCACATGAGAAAGTTTCATTAACATTTACCCCACATTACACCATTAATTTTCTAGTCGAGGCTAGTGGCGGCCTTTGGGGCGACCGCCCGGGGCTCGCTCTTGCGGGGGCCGATTTGGATTTTGTTTTAGAAATAGTTGTATTTCAACATTATTAAGGATTATTTTCTTAGGTTTATTTGATTTTTTTTAATAAACCAATTTTAATACAAGTAGTACTAGTAATAATACAAGTTTAATACAAGTAGTAGTAATACATTAAGTTTTCCCGGAATTCGAATAATTCAGAATATTTTTGGATTACGTTTTTCGCGAATACTTACGACAATAACATACACTATAATACAATTAAATGGTTTTTTTTTTTAGTTTATTTATAGTAACGAATCAAGAAAGTTGTTGCTTTTTTCGGTACCAAAATTTTTATATTATGTATGAAAAATGAATAGAAAACGGTAAACCCTGCAGCCCTAAAATTTCCTTTTTAATATATATTTCATATAGAAAATATCTGTTTTAAAATCAAATTCTTTTGCACATAAGACAAGTGCCTAGCGAAGGGGCTCGCAATCGCAAAGGCCATCACTGGACTCGAGAACTATTAATCTATATGTTTTATTCGCTGTCATTTTTTCGGAATCCTTGCAGCGCCCCAAACAAAACTGAAAACTTTATATGATGGGGTATTTAGTTTTGTACAGATGATTAAAAGGTTTTGGGTTTTCTTAAAGTACCTACTTTTGTTACATAATTTACGTATATTATGTAATAGTATCAGGTTTAACAAGCTATATCTTATTGATAATATTATAAATGTGAAAGTTTTGTATGTTTGGATATTTGTTACTCAATCCTGTTTCAACAGCTGAACAGAATTGTCTGAAACTATACAGTAACATCGTTTATAAATAAGAACGACAAATAGGTAATAATTCGTAAAGATGTTAACTGTTGCTCGCGACTTTGCTTGCATGATCGTAGAACAAATTCTTTACTTATGCCGGTTGGTTATTGGTAACAACAATGTTTAAGAGAGATTCGAGTTCAATGTCGGTTCGATATCGGTATCGCGAGCAGGACCGGGACCAGGATCAGGAGCATAAGTGAGATCGTTCCGTAACAAAAACATTAGCGGCATTACGTGTGTTTGCGGTGTAAGAACACGAGTTTGTCTGGTAAGGAATCGAGAGCGAGAACGAAATCGGGATCATGGTTAATGACGTCATTGATCGATATAAAAGATCAAAGAATTCGTTTTACGTCCACGTGAGCGAAGTCTCGGATGAATTATGTATATTTTGAAAAGGAACAGAATCTAGATCGGGACCAGAATCGGAATCAAAAGCGGGATATAGGACTGAAATCGAAAGAAGAAATAACATTGAGATCGCTGTTGACAGAGTGATCGATTGATAATTCATTCGATGTGAACGCGGGCAGAGGCGCGGGCAAAAGCTAGGAACACATAATTCAGTTCATGTCAAGAAAGTGAAGATAAACCATAATTCATAAATTATTTTTTCGATTATTCAACAACATTTATTTTACTTCATCGGCCTATTATTCATTTGAAACTGTTTTTTTCATAGTTTTATAATGCCAGCGCTGTCAAAAAATTTCAATTAGTATATGTTTTTGTTAAGTTGCATTATAATTTTAATTGATTTTTTTTTACAGTTAGAAGTTACATTCAGGTAATTCTTCAGATATTTTTTAATTAACTACTTATAACATATAAATAGCGGGTGAAGTCGGGAATCACATAAGCAATCATTTGGAATTGTCCATCGATGTCATTGAAATGAAGACGCTATAAAATATCTTTTTATTATGATCTCGTTTGATTAGCACAATAAATGTCTCTTCACAGATAATATGTATTATAATTTTAAATATATATATGAAGTTTACATCAAATTGCACACAAAAATTGTCAGAGAATCGGTACATTATTTTTCTAATTTTGCTTCGCTTAGTAAAAAGAGGATCCGCAATAGTATAATTTTTATGTTGTAAATATTTACAATTTTATTTTTCGATCTTAATAATTGCACTACAATAAAAGTAGAAACAAAGAATTACGACATTAAATAAAATTAAGTCAGACGTAGGAAAAGTATATATTACAGGGCTCAGAAGTCAAAAAATTAAGGAAAAGAAATTATTCATTTCATTATACTTGCAAAAAAAGTCGAACGGGTAACGCAGGACCACAGCCTAATTGTACTTATAATTGGGTCGTTATTTGTGTTGTACTAACATATGTACATTATACAGGATTTTGGAGTTAAGTTTGAAATGTACCTACTTAACTTCAATATGCTAACCTCTGTATATACACAGCTTGAAAGCACTACCGCGGCCCGTATGCCGTTACAAACTTCAAAACTAATCAGTTTTTAGTTCACGCATGTGATTAGAAGTATACGATTACAGAATATTATAATAATAATTAATTCATAGGTGCTGTTTGGTCATCACAAGCAACTCATGGGATTGGCAGTCCATCCCGATGACGAGATGTTCGCTACCGCTGGCCATGACAAAAATGTCGCTCTATGGCGCGGACACAAAATGGTCTTTGCTACGCAGGTGTGTTTTGTATAGGAACAGTTAAATAATCTTTTAGCTGGTGCCTAATATGAAATAATATAAAACAACATAAAGCTCCTCATGAGTATTTACGTCAATTAGAAAAAATTTGAATAAACTAATTTTTCTAATGAAATTGCTATACAAAGTTTAATAGGTTCGATTAATTTTACGTAGATATGATTCCGATTGAAATGTAAGTTCATTTTTATTATCTAAGCCAAATACAAAATTAATTTAAGCATTTGAAAAGAAACATATAACTAAACGTATAAAAGGTGATGAAATGTTAAAAAAAAATAGTCAGTATTATACTATGTTTACATTATTTTATACAAATAATGTAACTGTATGCTATGGTTACATTACATTTAGGTGTTATACATTGGCGATACTTAATTACAAAAGAGCTTCATAATGCGTATGTACAGTATTTTTCTCTGCATAATTTATTTTTATATCTGGACCCAATAAATAAAGTAAGAGACTTGTATAGTATTACAATTAAAAATAAATAACAATTACAAAATTTTAATCCAGGTCGGTTACGAATGTGTATCGCTTGCTTGGCACCCGGGAGGAGGCGCTTTAGCCGTGGGAAGTACCGAAGGCCATCTCGTCATTTTGAACGCCGACGCGGGCACGCACGTCGCCACTCTGCGAGTCTGTGGATCACCGCTTACTTGTCTCCATTATAATTCTGGTATTAATTAAATATGCAATAGTATTAAAACAATCATTTAGAACGAATTAGATTTTAATTCTTTAAAATGTTGTAATTAAATATTTTTTATAATTGTTGTCTATTACAATTTCCGCAATTCCAAAAACAAACAAGAAAAACTTTACGATTTAGGCTAATTTGCGGCAAGATGTCGCATCGGTCGAGGATCAGGTCTTATTTTTGAAGTGAAACTTCTAATGCGACTTCTAACAAGGTTGCGTTAAACGTTCAACGCTCCTGGAGAGGGGGAATAGAAAGAGACAGAGCGAGAGTGAATGCGTGGCACTCGAACGCATGCGCGTAGTAAGTATACCTGTTACGGGGCCAGTGCGAGCGTTAGCAACGAGTAGCATCCAATATTCCAATAGATTTAAATATTTCTCCACTCGAAAATGATAATTAAAAGATTCGATCAATTGTAAATTGTAAGCAATATTAATAAAGTTTGTCTTTAAGAAACAATATGATTTCACAAAAAATCAATTTCTACCCCTTCCTATTTTCATTTCCATATTACGAAGTTTCGCTTCTTCCGCGCGGAGGGACTCCACGCACTATCATTTTCCTCCACTGGCGTGTCGTTTTCTCCATGGCCAAGATAATCTGGTTATAAGGGTGAATATATCCTTAAAGATTGGGGGGTTACATAGTCGAAATTCAGTCAGAACAGGCTCTAATTTGATTATAATTGTAAGATAAGGACCCATCTCAAGTAGTGTTCATAACTCAATGACTCCTCCCCCCCCCCTGGATCCGCCCTGTCTGTCTGTGATCGTTTTGAATTCCGCGTTTCCTTTTGTTTAACGTCACCCCACACATATTTCTTATATATTATTCGACATTTATTCAAATTTAGAATTCAAAGTGGGCAGCTTCAACCTGTTAATTTTGTGTTACACAATTTTGTATTACACAATCTTAAAATTTCACTCTCATCATTTTTTCATAACGCGCCTAAAAAAGTATAACTTCAAAAAACTTGATACAATTATAATTTAAATACCTTTATTTCTGTAATAGAAAATAATTACTATTTAGACAATTACGCCAGTCAAATATAATTTTTTATCATCTTCTAAAATAAAATACTTTCAATTTCAGCTGGAGACATCCTGGCTATAGGCTCTCAAAATGGTAGCATTTATCTGTTCCGAGTTTCCCGTGACGGCTTCTCCTATAAAAAATCGAACAAGATCAGAGGTGCTCAGCCGTTAGTACAACTCGATTGGAGTCTAGATGGAAACTATTTGCAAACCGTTACTGCCGACTACGACTTGGCTTTTTGTAAGTATTCTTTCAAGCGACTGTTTAAATATAATACATTTATGATATGCCGATATGTGATTCTGTACAAATATGTTGAAAACTCAATCATATTCATATGTTGATTTGGTAATATTTAAAGGGAGCCAAATTGGAGATATCGGGTTTGTACACTTTCGTTTCAAACGAGCTTACCGTGGCACTCCTGGTACATCATTTATTGGCTATACCATTAAAGTCAAGCTATTGGCTTAATATTGTGATTCTGAAAGTTTTATTCCCAAAATTACTTTATATTTAAAATAATTCAAAAACTATTCTATATTTCATTAAAATCTAGTATTACAAAATAAAGATTTAACAAATACTATTTCTTAATTTTCATACAATTGTATTTTTATAATGTATTTAATTGTTATTCCGTCTTAAATATTTTGTAGTCTTATCAATTTAGTATATTAATTTAATTTAAGTATATTCAAATTCAACCTTCCACGTAATAAAAAGTCACAACATATTTCAGGGGACATAAAGGCTTTGTCTCCAGAAAAAAGCCCGATAGCGATGAAGGACGTCAAATGGTCTACATACAATGCGACTGTAGGATTTTTAGTATCAGGTAATAAATTCATTATAATATTATGACGACATCGCGTGAAATGATTATATAATATTAAAATATAGTAAGTAATAATATGAGTCCATTGGACGACAGCACTAATCATTCTATTAAAGGTACTGATTCTTTCTCTCTGAGCTCCTGAACCAACTTATATTTGAGTCGACCTATTATCGATATCAAATAATTGTTTGTAGTAAAACATACACAGATTGGTTTCAGGTTCCACGTACATTTATCGTAATTTTTTTTTTCAGAGAACAGGTTGCATTACAATATTCTTTGTAATTGTTTCAAACTAATGACATTACGAACATGTTAATGTTGACTCGAGATCTCGCTTGCTAGGCATACCGGTGGATTTTTTCATGCATCTTTTCGCAAATATTCATAGTCTCTTTCTTTTTTAAAAGAACTTTGCAAAAGTAACTTTAACAAAAATATATCATGGAAAATATACTTTTAAATAATATAGACACAACCCTAATAAATACTCAACCTGCGCGGACGCGATCGGGTGGCCGGCCGCGCGGCGCACTGCGGTGCTGTACCTACGCACCAGCTGTTCTAGACTGTCAGTACGACATTTCTACGTGAATCTTCTAAGTATTTGGCAAAAACATTTTATGAGGGAGGATATTGTAAATATTTACGAAAAGATGCATGGCAAAATCCATCTTGTATACATGTAACCATTGATTTGCCAGTTTTTTTAATGTCATATAGTTGAATCTCTATGTGGGTCTCGCTTCTGAAAGACTTTTTACTATATTTTTCAACTGGCCTGCCCAAAAGGCCCACAAATGAAAAATATTTAAGGAAAACAAAGTTGCTTATTTAAGGTACTTTACAGATGAATTCGTCAGTTATGCTAAAAAATTGCACGCGATCAAGGGGCGAAGTTCTATCTTGGTGTATTTATTTTCTATTAATAAATAATGAAAAAATGTTGCAGGAATGTGGAACAATCGTTTCTATCCTATGACCTCACTGATATCCAGTGCCAGTCGGTCTGCTGCTCATGACCTTCTCATAAGTGGCGACACTGATGGATACTTGCGTCTATTCCGGTAAATATAAATTTAAATGAATATAAAATTACAATTTCTTCATGTGTAAAAAAATATGACAATTATCAATATAAACAATAAATACAAACTTTGTGGAGGCATATACAATTATTTAAATCATTACATTTCAGAATTTAAAAAGGAACCTTTATAAGTTCACTTCGTTGCCCGTCTGTATGTCAAGACCCCTTTTTCTCATGAGTATCAAGTTGAAATTAATATAAAATAACCAGGTCTATGGTCCTTTGGAATAAAATAAAATCAAGCTTCAAAATCAACGCAATTAAAAAATATGGCCATTTTTGCAGCATATTTTCATGTCACAACACAAGTAAAAGAAAAATTTAAATGTCGTTATTTGCAGTTTTGTTACATAAAAATTTTTTTTTCGATAAAGTTTTGAAGAAAAAAACAAAACTCCGGAATTCTCTGGACCAATGTCTTACCGGTACCGTCATCGAAAAAAGCAAAAACCATCGAAACATTTTATGAATGAAAAACACGACTTATTTAAGTTTGAACGGAATCCTTAGGTTGCTAGTCCTATTCACACTTTCCTGTTTTTTTCAGATACCCATGTGCAAGTTCGAAAGCTGAATACAATGAAATTAAAGTCTATAGCGGGAATGTGTGGTGCGCACGATTCCTGTTCAATGACAGGTGCCTGGTGACGACAGGGGGTAATGATGCGGCACTCATGCTGTGGGAGTTGGTTGACGACTAGCGACGCGCCCCGCTGCGCACGCCTCCGGCGGTCATAGTCGACCCCCCTACTCCATCCCCGCCGCCTCCGGCCTTACAACCTAACGACACTTTCAGAGTACTAGGTGATTATGAAATGGATGGAGCTTAACAGGTTACAAGAAGAGGAGGCCTAAAATCAATCTTAGATTGATATTAGATGCTCAGTATTTTATGCGTAACAGACATTACGACAACTATTGATTACAGTAAGCGCAAGAAACAGAGACTTCAATCATTTTATAATTTCGTTGATTGATGCATTTTTTTATTAGTACAAGTATTCAGTTTGATTATAACACTGAAATTGATGCGTTATACATTAGATAGACATTTTTACAAGTATTCAAACAAAATAACAGATAGTCCTGGTTACATGAAAATACGATTTAACTATTCAGTTATTTATTTACGTGTTTATTTTCTGTGTGTTTTCTGTACATGATGTACAAAATCTCAATGTGACTTATAATTGAAAAAAATGGATAATACTTCTATACCTAGCTAAAAAAAAGCAAAAATATTCTCAATTTGTGCGACTTGAAAATTATATTCACTATTGCAAATGACTCTCAACATTAGACAGATGTTTCTACATTTCGTCGTTTAGAATGTGAACAAAATCTTAAAACAACAAAAATATGCCTTTCATTGTGGTTAGACCAAAAACTTTTAAGACCAAGTTAGACCAAGAACAACGCTTATCCTCGTAGAGCTGTAGAGGACTCATATGGCGGAAAAGAAACAAGAAAACTTACCAAGGTCATCAATTTACCATGGCCGTTTTGTAATTCGTACGACATAATGACGAGATACATCAAAAACTTTTTACGAAAACGTATACTTAAACGTAAAAAACAATGTAGTAGTTCGTAACAGTAAATTAACAAATTAAATGGTCCCATAGCTACATTTGTTATTAAGGTAAAAAGTGTAATAGAAAAATGTGAATGCAACTCAGATTCTTATTGTCGATGATCTGAAATATGCAACAAGGCGATGTCCTCTCAAATATGTATTATATTCTCTACTACTTTTACCTTTTACGTTTTCGTAAAAGGAAGTTTTTTGATGTAATACTGTTAAACTAGGACCTAAGCCTCTTCATCGAGAGGATTCAGACGTAATTTACAAATTGAAGATAGAGATATCTTTAATCTCACTGCCACTATAATATAGGCGAATAAGTGCAGTATCAAAGATTGATACATTAATTTAATTGGCTTTATATGACATTGTTAGTATAAATTTCTTTGAATTCAAAATTAAATTATATAATAAATCAAAATTAAAATTCATGTAATTCAATTAAAATTTTATGATACTAAGTATACTATAAAAATTATGTGCATGATTACTACATTCGACAATGCTCGAATAAGGGAACGTCATATAATTGGTGTTGATGTATGTAAAAAGTAATGAAAGACAAAAGTTTATTGTTACCAAGAACTAAATTATTATTCAATTCTTATCTATATGAGATGTGAAAAAATAAGTAACAATTCGTTAACACTCCACACTGTGTCGATATTGGTTCCATTTCTCTTTGAAAGTATTTGTCCCAAAGTGAAATAGTGACAATAGTGGTGGGTTATAGCAGATGCATATATTTACTTAAATAATAAACACCATTTGTAGAATATAAAAATTTGCACATTTATATGTGGAACTATTAATATATAAAATTTGCAGAAATATACTTAGTGCTTAATATTAGATAATATATAAAGTAATCTTATAAAATATACAGAAAACATGAATTTCCAAATAATTTATAAACTCAGTTAAAATGAAGAACTGCCGAAATGTGGCTGGCCATGATGATAAATAATTATATGTAGGTGTACATTTTATGTTTGTACTATTCTTTGTACACCCGTTAAGAAAACTGACTTATTTATTTTTATCTACCTATGTACTATTTATTCCAATAATAGTGTTGATATGAAAAGACGTTGAGACAAAACTGTGAAACAATTTCTTTTATATTACAATGATAGTAACTTTAGTCATGAAATATTTAATAAAACTGTATTAAGTTTAAAATAATTATTGTATTCTAGACAATGACCGTAATTTTTTGAATAAAGAATACAAAACATTTTGAGATATATGAAAATAATATATAAAATTGACGAAAACCTAGGGTAACGGCCACGATATAAAAAAATTTTCTCGCAGAAATATATCAACGACTCTTGAACCTGCTTTAGTAAAGGCAGTACTTCAAAATATATTTATGAGGCGGTAGACAATATAAATTATGAATGATGTTAAAGCTTTGTCCATATCGTGGCCGTCGTTGCTGCTTAGGTGTCATTGAGCACTCTATAAGTACGTACTTAAATATCACTTCAGTTTTTACTTGTTCTATTAGAAAAATCTATTTGTAAACAAATAAATATCTACACACAAATAACAGTTTTTTATTTGTATTTTTTTTACACCATATAAATTCTTAATTCCGTGTGGCAATATTCGAATCTATTACTATTATTATACCTGTTTTATTAAACAAAACAAAAATATGAGTGCCTATAATCATATACCTATGATTATAGGCACACTCACTACTCAATTACAAATATTAAAATTTATTTTTCATTGACACGGTTTTATAAACATAAAATAAAAGGTAAAGAAAACGTTAGAATCGATGTTACCAGGTTCTTTTAAATCATCAAAAATGTTTATCAGCCGTTAACTCACTGGTCAACTCTTGTAAAAAATTATAGTGAATCATCGTAGAAAATATATTACGAAACCATAAACATAATCTATTAATGCAATATATAGATAGATAATTCATAGTGAAGTCAAAATTATCAATTTCTGAAACAAAGAACTCGAAATTCTATAGATTTTTTTTATGTTCCAAGTAGATTAGCTAAAAGAAAAAGAACACTTTCATGACAATGTATCCTATTATTATAAAATATTGCTGTACTAGTTTGGTCGGAGAGTCGGAGTAGTGAGATAGGATGAATATTAAATACACAGAAAATCAGACCATATATATCCAACAACAATTAAAAACCAAAAAGCACTAACTGCTTTTACACTTTTAACTGATCGCACTTGATTTGTGAACGTACTGATGGCAAAAATAAAACTGAGTCGCTAGTACTCATTCTTCAACATACATATTCCTCGACTAGCTTCTCAAAATTTCCCAGAATGTAAATAAGTCTTAAAAAACAAGGTGTTACAACTGTTTACCACAATAAAAAAAGATTAATATTTATTTACTTAACCATCTGTTAAGTTGGTGAAATAGCTTGGCTGATAACATATTTAATGTTAAAATGTCATAAAATTGCTACACTTTATTTAAAACAAATATGTTTTTACTAATATTGCCCTTGTTTTCATGAATATATTTTACGAATGGTCAAGGTAAAATTAACATTAAAGAACTTGTAAACGGTGACATTAAATGGTAACCTAAAGAATAACGTACTGATCCAGTTAGTTGGTCCAACTTGTACCTGATTAGACTTATTGGAGACAGCTTGTCTGTGTGTAATGTTGTCCTGTGGCTTAAATCAAACTTCCTAAGTTGAATTGCCAATTTGTGGGGAATTTCTCATATAGCCGGTAATTTCAAGACGAATAAGAATTATAAAGGATTGATATTATACTGGTAAAATGCGTGGATTTTGATATCTTACCTTTAATTGTACGTTAATATTAAAATGACAAAATACGAAACTTTTATACTGAATAGACGTGAGACATTACCAAGAGAATTGACTTCATGGATCCTGTATTTTCTATTATGTCCTCTGTAAATCCATTAGAAGTTTCAAATTAAATCACTAGTACCTTCAGTGAAGCAATTTACAGTGTTTTATAAATTTATGACAGCACAAAAATTAGACGACGAATGGCAAGTTTAAGCAATGCTGGATTTTGATTAACATATGTTTAAAGTTCATAGAGATAACATTGATGCTGAATCTTACTGGAATAAAGTGTCCCGCTTTAAAAACAGAGCAGGACTGGCAGAAACGATTGCTGAGACTGTCATGTTTGAAAGCATTGGTCAAGCAAAAATTTAATGCTATTAAAAATTTAAAACAGAAACCGAAACCGACTAAATACAAGGACTGTAGTATTATTGAAAGCAACAAGGGTAGGGATTAAAACATTAGAAAACTAGGCGACAGTGTCAAGTTTAACCCATTGAGTAAAATACTTGCACTAAAATATGGAGAAAAGAGTGTACAGAAAGATAAAAAATAAATCATATTTAAATCATTAAAACCTGTATATTCGTGTAGAAAATTCGTGGGAAATATGCAGATTTTGCTTCCCAAATTTGGGGAATTTGGCTTAGATACTGAGGATTTTGATAAATTGGTTTTGGCAACCCTGTATCTAAGTTCAGGTGATCAAATTGAAAATTTGATAAATGTTTTTAATTAAATTTATCATTTAATACAGTTTTTTTTTTTCATAAATAGTACCAGTTTTAATATTATAGATATTGTAAATACATTTTTAGTGCATATATTTGTAGGACAGCTTTTAAATATAATGGCTAAACCGAGACCGTGCGGCTGTAAGGGTTATAGAACTTGTCTTATTTGTGAGACTCAATATGATGCTGAACGATATAAATTTCAAGTGCCTATTAACAAAGAAAATGCTTATGTTTACTGCCCTTTGTGTAATAAGGCTTGGAAAGGATGGGATATGAATATTTATCAAGAACATCCTAATCACAATGGTTCATCAATTTTATATCCAGGAGTATTTATTAAACTTGATTTCCTTAGTTCAGAAGAAGAGGACTCTACTATGAAATGTATTGACGAAATACCGTGGGATATTTCACAAAGCGGAAGACGCAAACAGAATTTCGGACCTAAAACTAATTTTAAAAAGCGCAAAATTGTACCTGGACCATTTGAAGGATTCCCTAAATACTCTGAATTTATTCAAAGGAGATTCAATGAAATTGATTTACTACAAAATTATGAGACAATAGAACAATGTTCATTAGAGTATGATCCTGTTCGTGGCGCTTCTATAGATCCCCATATTGATGATTGCTGGATTTGGGGTGAAAGAATTGTTACTGTTAATTTTTTATCAGACTCAACACTCACAATGACTCCCTACCATGGCAGTGCTAATAAATATAATTTGATAGATGCCGATACTTACTACCCTGTTGTTAATCTTGATGGCAGTATTAATAAGTCAAAATTCAATGGACCTAGTTGTTTGTCTGCATGTCGTCCGATAGAAACATCTGATTTCATTGTTAGAATACCTATGCCAAGGTAAGTTCAAAATTTAATGTCAATATTATCTCTAACACTAAAATAATAGGAAAATAAATGAGCTGCAGAATAAAACTCAAACAAAAACACTTCTGGAATACACCTTATGAAACGATAAGCGTTACTTTCTGCCAAACAACTTTATTGTAGTTAATATTTTTCGAAAAAGATTAAAGTTTGTTCTGATAATTTCTATAAATTTAAAATAACATAAACACTTTAACAAAAAACCTACTTCACATTAATTTTTTTTTTTGTATGTATTATTCTTGATAAAATGAAACATTTTTATTCTCTAGACTTGTGATGTAGTTTTATAATGAAGTATTTATCATTAATTCTTTTTATTTCTATATAAATAATTTTATTTTTAAATTTTACATTTTTTGCTACATATAATAATATCATTTTTTATATTGCAGGAGATCATTGCTAATACTTTATGGTGAAGCTAGGTACCATTGGGAACATTGTGTACTACGTGAAGATATAACACAACGCAGAGTCTGTTTGGCATATAGAGAATTTACTCCTCCATATCTAGATAGAGGACAATTTGAAGATGTTGGCAGTTTCATAAGAAAAAAAGCAAAACAATTTTGGGATCACAAAATAAAATATGATGTGCAATAAAACAAAATACCAGTTCCAATCTTTTATTTTAAATCAGAACCAAGAACAGTAGTTAAAAGCATTTTAACTATATATATTGTTAAAAACACAATTTAATTTCTTCTAGATTGATAGTAAAAATGTTGAAGTTTCTATTTAAGATTGACACCTTAAATAAGATTTTCGAATCATGTTAAAAATTGTAATCCAATTTCATTCAAATCTATTGACTGTAACATGATCAAACGTGTGATATGGATTTTCAATTATAATACACTCTAATTTTTAATTACATATAATTCTAAATAAAGTTTAGATATATTTTTTTGTAACGTGGCATTAGGCATTGCTAGATTTCGGAGTTTCAATAAATACACCATCTTGTTCTGCTTTGGCTGCCTCTTGAACTTTGCGAGCTGTCATAATTCTTTGTTCGCATGCTTTCCATCTCAAATATGCTTTCTCACTTTTGTACTTCCTGATACATTTACCCAGTAGTATAGCGAATATGATGCCAAGTATCTAGAAATAAATGTGGAATTTAAAATAAAAACTATTTTGCTCTAAGTATTCAAAGCTATAGATTTCATGAAATGTTGACAATAAATATATGAATATATTTCTCTGGTATGTACATATGTCTGAAATACTCTTCAATAGATTATAAAAAATGTTCTTTACGAAATACGAGATATCATGTATTCTGAGAAAAAAAATTGAAATTGGTAACTGGTCAAAATGAAAATTTAGTTAGAATAAAAAAAATGGATATTGGTTAGAATGAATATGTTTTAGACTATGGAAATAAACAATATCTAGATCATGGTTTGAATGGGAACCAGGATTCTTGTTGGTTTGTTTCAAATTATATTGCAGTAAGAAACAAGTAAATTAGAAATATTACATTTCAATACCTCAAAAATTAAGAATTTATATTTTAAGAACTATAGATAGATATACATTTTATAACATATAAATATATTAAGAATGTCATTTAAAGTATATTTTTCTACACCTGCTGTTTAATTACATATGTGAAATATTTTTTTCTAAATACAGTGTTAGACTAAGCCCAGTGTAGCATCACAAAATTAAGCCCCAATTCAGAATCGTGTTTGTACCATATATTTTCTAAACAAAATGTGGGTACATTATATGTGACATCTTTCTCTAATGTAAGTACTTAACATATCAATGAAATTAAATATGGGAAGAAAAAAGCATTATGAAAAATGACAGGTCCGATATTATCTTGCAAACATTTTGTGTCAAAACATATTTATAAATACAAATGTAAATACTAGCTAAATCAATTTTCTTTTATAAAATCCAATTATTATAAATGCAGAAGTTTGTGAGTATGGATGTATGTTTGTTCCTGTTTCACATAAAATCATAGGCGCTGCGCGGGGGGTGCACTTGCACCCTCCTTGGTTTTCATACTTAGAAGAAAACACACCGAAAAATAAATAAATAAAACTTATAGTATTAATGTGCACCCCCCTGAAAGTAATTGTGCCGGCGCCCATGCATAAAATAATTACATGGATTTTGATAGAACTTTACACTAATTTAAACTATATATTAGAATAACGTAGACTATAATTTAAAAGAATACAATACATACATATTCTCGCGGTTTTGATGTCAAAGAATGAACTTAGAATGAATTCTTATGCCAACTGGGTTATTGATAACAGCAATGTTTAAGGAAGATAAAGTTCAACATCCATCCTGATAGGATTCACTAGCACAATCGGAATCAAGGTCATGAGCGGAATTCGTTTCATAATAAAAAGACCGGATAAGTGCGAGTTCAACTCACGTAAACCGGGTTCCGTAGGTTGAATACCTATCATATATTTTTAATCTGACTAAAGTTTTTAATGATGAGTTTAGAAATGAATAAAAGTATGTATGCTACGTGAAGGTATAACACAACGGAGGAATGTAATAATAAGTGATTTCCTTCACTTATTATTGAATATATTGTTGAATTCTGACTTATAATTCTTGAATACGTGGAATAAAACCCAGTGATAAAAGGATTCTAATAATTTATTTTTGTTCTTAAAATTAATATTATATCGTAATAATGCAAAATGAATTAAAAAATGACGCCCACTAAGTATGTGAGCAAGCGCATACTTAGTGTCAGTTTGTGTTGAACATCGTAACAAAGCAAAACTATACAACATATAGGTTTTTCCATCTCTAAGTAAAGAACTATATTCAGTACTTTTTTTCAAATTTTAGGTGCAATAGTTTCGGTAATAACAAAAAAATTAATCAATTGTTTTTTTTCATAACTTTAAGAGTAATTCCTTTAAAATTATAAAAAAAATTTATATATTTGATACCGTCACAATAAGCGCTTTCATTTTATATGTAGTATTGTACAGTTAGGGAACCTTTTCTCATATTTTCCTAATTCAAACATCCCAATAGCGACCCTTATATTTGATATTCGTTTATTTGTGTTACAAGTCGATGTTTGCGTCATAGGCATATATATGTGTACCAAATATTAACTTAATCTATCTAATTGATTCAGGCAAATTAGCTGTGACAGACAGACGCGCGAGCGATCCTATAATGGTTTCAATTTTTTTCTTTTGGAGGTACGAAACCCTAAAAAATAGCGACAGTACATATATTTTCAGTTTATTAAACATTATCAACATAGCAAAATAGTAAAAAAAAATAATCTGCAGTTTAAAATATATTTTTTATAACAAAGTTTACCAAAAGTATGCAAACTTAATTAGTTACAAATTAAGATTTTCACTCTTTTGTTTTAATAAAAAAAAGGCAATTACGCTTATTCATGTAACAAGGCCCTAAATAATAACTGAAATAACCTTTACTTTTTATAAACTTAAAACCATTTATTAGTTATCCGAAAAAAAAAGAAAGTCACGTTATTGATTTATTGAAAAAATGCTCTCAACACTATCTTATCTTCAAGAGCGAGGAATGGATAATGGAATGGGAAGATGAACGTACAAGAATTGAATTGTCAATAGACTTAATAAATTATTGTTGTTGTCCTCAACTATACATAAATCAGTCAGTCACACTGACTGGCGGACTAATCACAAGATCTCCGAAACCATAGCTCCTATGACTTGAACTTAGCATAGTTATTTTTTTGGAGACGTAGGCACTCACTAACGACAGATTCTAAAAAAAAATATTTTATGTGTATGCGGGCAAATCCGCGGGAAAAACCTAGTTTAATAATATATGCCGCAAACCGAAACTACGCATAGAGCATCTAGCATAATTAAAAAAAAAATACGTTTATTTAGCATTACCGCTTCATTTATAAAATATTATCGTTTTTAATTCATAAAGTATCGTTATTTACTCCATAAAGTAATTCATAAATTTTATCATTAAAATATTGTTACCTTAATAAACATGACGGACACTCCAAGGACGCCCAAAACGCTGGCATTCTGAACAATGTAAACTCCGATGGTATTCTTGCAACCATTAGACCAAATACGAGTGCAAAGAGTTGGTGTTTGTTCACGGCAGCAACTTTTAGGTAACTCCATTATCGAATAACCATGTTCGTTAATTTCGAAAATAACGGTCGAGTGATTTTGGTTAAAAGGTTGATCCATGTATTCCATATAACTTTCACTACCACAACAACCGAGCTGCAAGATTATTTTCAAGTTTATCAATAAATCACTACAAGACTAACCGTATGAAGTCGATCATGCATCTTTCCGCAAGTATTCATAATTTATTTCTTTTTTTACAACTTTGCCAAAGAAACCATAGTTAGCAAAATAGGTGTTTCTGAGAAAAAATATCTTAAAACATCTACGTAGAAATGTCGTGTTGACAATCTTAGAACGACTGAAAAAGAAGATTATGAATATTTATGAAAAGATGCACGATCGTACTCAAATTATAGTTTCCGGTAAACAATGAGATGTACTTGATTCTAATCTTTAACGCAAACAATTGGAATTAAACTATTATATGTCAATGATTAGATCTATGATAGAGGTAAATGTGTTTTTTTAGCAATGTTATATTTATTTTTTTACTGAATTGTCTTGTTAGGGTCACATATTTTATTTTTCTTCATTTGATATTCAATAAATCCAACCGTATTACGGTATGTTCTTATACATGTATTCATGAACAATTTTCTATCCAAGGTTGTTTATGTCAGCCAAGCAATTCAATCAAGCAAAATGTATTCGGACAGATTCGTGCAATTTTAGACGAATTTTAATGTCAATTTATGCCACCCTTGATATTTCGAATTCTATATGAAGAAAGGCACTTTGACAAATATAAAAACAATGATTAGGTTGCTCATTATAATTTAAGGTACAGAAGATTTAGAAGGTAATCATTTGAATTCTTATAAAGAGACGTCCATTAAATTCGCGAGCCCAGAATTTGAGGTGGGGATATAGGACTCCCCCTATTCTTATTTTGTGGGGGAAATCTTACTGAAGGGGAGGGGTACTATTCACATCTTATCAAATTTCACGACGAACAGAAGGAGAGATCAAATTGAAGAAAAAACACCTAATTGATAGATGCTCCTTAATATGACTTAGACTAGTCCTTCAAAATAATAGAAGTACCGTATAATACCTATATTCGTGTTCTATAATAATTTCGCTACATGTCTAACATATCTATGAACACTAAACATAAACAAAACAAAATTAATTATAACTGAATAATTAAAAAAAATGTAAACAGATATAAAACAAGATGAAATCGCTCTGTTATAGCCTATATGAAATAAAAGAATTTCAAATCGTTATTCGGGAAAATCGATTTATTAGTTTGGGAACCATGAAAGCAGTAAGTACATATAATGGGATTAACTACCTTAAAGTCATTAAAAAATAGAAAACTTACCATGTTTTCTGGTCTGAATAAAATATATCTAATGTCAATATAAAATAAAATACTTAGTTTTTATTTACCGATGATTGCAAGAAGTCTAATTCTTTTTCGATCTCCACATCCGTGGCATAACGGTGTGTAGGTATTTCTATGTAGCTGGCTATTGTCTCTGGATCCATACTGAAGAGAATAATCACGAGAACGATTTTTGCTATAAGCACCATAGTTAATATTAACGCGTACTGTAATAAAAAAACCAATTAGTAAAAACATCTTAATTTTTTGGTGTTGGTGGTTAAATATAGGTACCGTTTTTCGTATTAAAGCATCAATGACATTTTTGTATTATTTACATGTTGAAATTTCGTAACATAAGATGTTTACAATATATTTTAAATATCTTAAAGTTTTTTTTTTTATCGTTGAGGTATTTTACCAAAAACTTTGTAATATCTTATTTCGTAGAATATGGAAATTACTTTGTATACATCAGATTATGAGTTTGTATAAGTCTAAAAAGCCTTTTGATCATTGAACGTGAGAGATCTCAGCAGGTGTGATAGACCACTTCCACTCACCCTGTGAGAGTGACGACAGTTGAGAAAGTCGAAAATTATTTGAAAAATAATTCAACTATTAAATTGTTTTCATTCATTAAAATTATACCATACAATCCATACTCGAAGGATTTTCCCAAATTTTTCCTGTACAAATTTCCTTAGTAAACACAGTAGAGTCAAAATAAAATTAAGTGCCTATTGCTATCAAAATTTTCTGTGTAACAGACAATACATCCTTTAATGAAGGAAGAGAAATTTTCGGAATACAAACCATGTTAACCAGACACGTGCTTTTCTTTAGAGCCCCGAAGAAGCCGAAGCAAGTGATAACCATCAGGATCATGCCGAGCAGCACGATGATGACCGACGGCGTGACGAATCTGCCGCTTCGAGCGCTCTCGTAGATGAAAGAAAAATCGTGATAGCGGGAATACACCGAGATGCCCAATACGATCATCAGTGCAGCTATGAACTGAAACAGAGGTCGATCAATGCGTACAGTTGAGAAAGTTTGAGAAACTTGACAATAGCCCAGTAAAGACCTCAAGTATTAAAAAACTGGCCAAAAACATGTCGGACTGTGCTCATTATACGGTTCCGAAGCTATACAAAGAAATACACTACACATGAAAAAAGTACGTTGTTACACAGTTTCCATGTTTTCCGCACAGAATAGTTATAAGCACTTTAGTCCTCTATAATTAGAAAAAACAAGTAAATATGTCGACTATTACTATAATACTAGTGTAAACTAAAATGCATCAGCAAAAGAGCGTATCTTCGGCAATAATTCAAAAACAATAAATCCGATCATGTTCAAAATATTTTTTATTGAAAGTATTTATTAAACGTTATCTTCGCTATACTTTTCATATTTTTTGGACATATAGTTTAGAAAATAAAGGGGGGGGGGGCACCATTTCTGTTACTTTTGGAGCGACCATCACCAAATTCGATCATTACCAAAATAATTGACGTAATCAGAAAAATTACTCAGAAAAATTTAAAGCCTTTTAACAAATTGTAGAAATAACTAAGGAGCGGCTTATACAAGACACCTACATTATTTTCATCAATATACATCTTGTAGTTTTGGAATAAAATGCCTGTGACATAGGGACGGACGGACGGGGGACGAATGGACATAACGAAACAATAAGGGTTCCGTTTTTGCCATTTTGGCTCGGAACCCTAAAAAGTGTTAAAAACATATCCTTCCTCAGTGATTCAACAATCCAGACCAAATCTTGGTACCAAAAGTTTAAACATTTCGGAGAAATAGACGCTTGCCTGCAATATGCATTAACATGCAGCATGCAACCCACCGCTGACCCTCGAATCTGCCTCTCCACTACAAATCTCTATCCAAATGATTGAATATTGATTCCAGAGGATTGACAGATATCAAACACCTAAGCAAGTGTTATTTATTTTTATAATTACCTTATTCCGCTAACTGTTAAACTGTCAATTCTACGTACGTTTCATGCCAACCAGGCACATCCTCAGGAAATTGCCGACAGTCACATCCACCAGGGTGCAAGGAGCGTTAAAACAACCAACACAACCTCGTTAAGCGGGCCGCTATCATGCAATGTTCAAAGAGAGACGAAAACATTCTTAAGGCAGCCACAGACCACCACCGATAGGCATGCTTGTCAAATGTCACAGACTAACCATCACCAACATTACCCAAATAGTTACAGGCAAGCGTCCAATAAAGCGTCCAATAATAAAATTATAAATAGCGATTTATAAACGTCAATTTGGTCGTTGAGCATATTATTATTATATTTATCTTTTAAAATTTCGAAGGATTCCAAAACATTTAAACGTAACCCCTTCTCACACACATACAAAATAATTTCGGAGAAATATTTTTTGACTACCCCCAAGGGAGCACTAAGATAAGCTTCTTCGAAATTATATCCCTAAAGATGTAAAAATGGGTGGAAATTTTCTTTTTTAATCTATGATAATGATTTTTTCATTGTAAATAAGGTTTTCAAAACAAACAAAAACCATGTGATTCGTTAATTTATAAATTTCATGCTTTAAAGGGAAGAAGTGGGTGAACAAGGTTCTTATCGAGAAACAATTATTTCTTCATGGTGCGATTTAAGAGTTTTTTTTTTGTGGGTATTGTTCGGATATAAATAACACGAAAATACTTTTGATTGGTTTATGAGTAAATTTATCCAAAGCAAAATTATCCAATTTTCACGGGTCCATCGACAAAAATGAATATGAAATTGAGGGAGTTTGTAAAGAAAGAGATAATGCCTCAATATTTACTTAGAGATTTGGTTTTATCCTATTTTCTATAACGCCATTTTCAGAGATGTAAAAGCATGAGTCGAAATCGAAACCGGGACGGGAATTGGAATTAAAATTCTGACCGAAGTCAGGTTCATTATTGAAAGAGAGATCGCTCAATATAAAAGGTGAAAGAAAGCGGGTGGAGACGGAGGCAAAAGCTATGTTTACATATATTAGTATATATGCAAATACTAACCTTCGCGATAAAAAAAAAATATATAAAAAATACGGAACGACTATTGTATTATTTTTAAGATATGTATAAATAATAACCGAACAAACAACATTCGACAAATATTTAAATCATTGTGAACACGTATAACAAATCCATAAGTATAGTAACTCTTGGAATATATTAAATCGAATACTGCCAGTAAATATTGTATCGATGGGTCTATTGATATTTTTACCCATAAATTAAAATGCCTATCATTTGTCAAAAGGCCACTCATCGGTTTTTCTAGGTACGTCGAAAATAAAAATTCGGGTCGATTTTGTTTCCCGAAGTATTCTTATTTCCTTCCGAAGTATCATTGCTTGTTTAGGTTATTCATTATTTTCCGTAACTATTAATCGACAAAATTTGGTATACTATTTAAGATTAATCGAACGACATCGTCTACAAAACTGACAGTTAAGATTAAGAACACAGTGAATGAAAATACATATTCTGAACGGAATCAAAAGAATCAATCATGTACTATTGGAAAAGCCTTGATTGAGAACCTAGTATTTCCGATTATGTTTTTGTTTAGCACTATAAAAAAAATGATATCGAACGTTTTTAAATTTCCATGGACACATTCATTATCTGTAACACCTACATGACGATTCCATTCTCGGAAAATACGTTCTTATCATTTCCTTATTTTCATTTAACACAATAACGTGTATCAAATAAAACAAAAGTACATTCTTATCTATGGAATCAATATTGGACAACTTTCTAGATCGAACATCATTAACTAATTAAAATTTACTCACAATGAACATGGTCGTTATGATTAACAGGAGAAATCTCATTGATTTCATTGTGTATTCCACTTCACTTTTACGGATCTCCATTGTGAACGAACAAGCTGCTTATTACACGAAAACGAAACTTTATAAGACGTTTTCTCTATTGACGTCGTTCACCACGAATATTTTCTCCGGCAATAATTGATAACGCGGCCGTGCGCTGCTTTATCGATAGATAAGCGCTGTTGATTATCTCGTTATTTCCGTCCCCGATGTTCGTCTTGATTCTGCGCTCGCGCCTCTACTTAGTTTGACGCTAAAGAGCAATATTCACGGATAAAATAATAGTATTGTTTTTATGTAACTTGGAACGACTCTGCTCGACGCGTGGAATAACCTGAATAAATGAATATAAATGAGACATCCGTTTCGTTTGGAACAAACAATGTGTTTCGGCAATGTATTTTAAAATGAACTCAGGACAATGTACATAATCATTTTCGCGCTTATCTGATAAGTATCTTATATGGAAGGTATTTTTTTTGCACCTTCGAGGGGCAAACGAGCAAATGAGCCATCAGAGAATAGATGGTCACCGCCACCCAATGACACTCGTAACTCCAGAGAAGTCACCACTCAACAATTCGCAACATTGGAAGCTGCTACTTCATGTCCGCATTCTGTGAGAGTGTGGTATTTCACCAGTCAAGCTGACCCATTTTTATGCTACATCCTAATTGGCCGTAGTATGGGCTCTACCATAGTGAAACCACGATCGTGATTAATCTAAAAACTGTAAAAAGGGGATCAGAGAAGTCCTCTTTGATACTATAAATGTTTGTGGGAAAAATGGATTAAATATGTTTGCGAATAATGAAAAATAGATTCTACGGTCTACGTGTGAATTAGACTAAAATTAAAAGGTAAAAGAAGGTGCCGAGGTATTGGCTTCATTTACTATAATCAGAAAGATTACCTTAGTATGTAAACGGTTATGAAAGCGTAAACCTAAAATTATCTGGCTCTGGATTAAAATTGAATTGATGCGGGTTTTTATTTCAAATACATATATATATACTCAAATATATCTAAACCAACCGAAGAGCGGGAGAAATTTTGCGTGCAAGCTAAAATTATTTTTGGTATATGGTAAATAATCCTGAAACATCGTATGTCTAGAGACCATAGCGGACGTTTACTGAACTTGTTCAGATTCCTTTTTTTTTCCTTCCTTAATTTTCCTTAAAAAGCTGTATGAAGTGAATTCTTTCGAAACTGTTTTGTGAGGATACAGTTGCAGAAAACAATGCTATTGCAATTGAATATATGAATTATGAACAACGATGAAAGTGAAAATGAAATTCGCATGGAAAAAATGACGAAAATAATAATGATTATAGTAGAAAGCTAAAAAATTGCCACATATGGTGTGTTTCATCGGAGACGCTAAGGGGCTGTGGGCAATATAATGGCAATCCTGCTGTATCAGTTCTCTAAAAATGCTGGAAAAGTCGTAACATACCCAATCGCTTTAAAGCCGTCATTAAAAGGAAACGTTCGACCGTCTTTAAAGGGAAAATTTAACGGCAGATTTCTGGAAATTACTGACCTCAAGTCCTTGTTGGAGACCCGTAGCATCGTTGACAAAAGTATGCAACAATTATCATTGAAAGGGTTGTAAATGAAACTAAAAATATGATCTGAGATGAACTAAGCGGCATTTAGAAAAATGATGGGATGTACGAGTCACATTTTTTCCTTGTGAACGTTAACGAATATTGTTTTTACCAAGGTTTAAAATATTTCTGTTCTTCCGTAGATCTCGAAAAATCTTTTATAGATATAGATGCGAGTAGACCTTTTTCGTGACATTAGAAAAAGTTTACAGCGGTTTGGGTTTTCTAAACATTTAAACCGATTAGGCAAAATACATTATTAAAAATCTCGAATATTAATAAAAAAAAAATCGAAAACAAACAAAGTCGTAAACTAAAATACAAAAAAATATATCGTGAACCCATCGAACAGATCAGCAAACATGCTCTTTCAAGAGCTCATTCCAGCAATTCCAAAGCTGCAAATATATATTATAATTAAAGTTGAACTACTCAATGGCTATTCCTAAAAATCCCGATACAATTAAATGTTTGATAACTATTGCCAAGCAAAAGGTAGTCTCTGAGAACATCAAAAACGGATGTAAGAGGATAATCAAAATTAATACTAAGATGGCTGTCTTATTAATTAGTCTAGACAATGTAAGGTCTACGCGGCCAAAGAGACTACAACTATCGTATTAAGGTACGATATAGACCACGACTACACCAAATAAGTCAATGCAAAGATTACCTAGAATTTGGTATATCTCTGTACTACAGAATGAGACATCACAATGAGAGTGAATTGAGCGACCAAATCAAAATGATACACGACAGTCCGATAATGACATATCCAAATGTTGTAAACTAAGATACGGTGGTTGACAAAAACAATGCTTAATCTTTCAAAAAGAGTTGGACTATGTTCGTGTTCGTGAATTAACAGCCACTAGTAACTTTCACATTAGTCAAACATAAGCAAAACGTGCCCCATTTTCTACAAGACATTAAGCTACGCCCGAATCCCATAAACAACGTACAGTTGTCACCAATCTCGGTCGTTGATAAGCAAGCTGGGGCCAACGTGTTTAATAAGCTAAAACACCCATAAAGATCACTTACTGAACTTCTATCTAATCTCGCTAACTTTCTGACAAAAGAACATTACACAGCAAGGCGTTATCCAACAACAAATTAATCTTAGAAAACATCTTGTTCGACGAAACCGGCGAACCTAAAGTGATATAAAAAATATGTTGTCTTTCCCAGAAGTATAATAACGTTCTCAAATACAATAACCAATTCATATCATACATTGTGACAATAATCTGTTTCGGCCCGAAATAACAAAGTCCGTCACCAGGCCTATAAATACAACTCGGACATCCGGATCCTCAACGAAACAAAGAATGGCTTCAAATTATAAAAGTAATGCAGAAGAAGAAGAAGATAGTATAAACTATGTGATTGAATAATTATAATCTTGGCACGTAGATAGTCAGTACCTGGAAATGACGCCAGACAGATTCCTATCGATAAATAAGCGTGATCCTGCAACAATAAGGAATGGTAGTCTCTCAAGGCAGGCACTCAATGCGGGGCGACTCAAATGTTATGACGAAAATTATTGTTCAACATGAGCGCGTACGAGGATCAGCAAAGTGAGCAAGATTTAACAAACGTTGAACGTTATAAAAAATAAACTAAAAAGAAAACAAAATTTCTTGTGTCCAATTTGGTTGGAAGATTTTAAATTATAGGAATGATTAAAAAATAAAATAATTTGTTCAAACAGATACTTTATTATTGTTTGAATACAGTAATATAGAAAGATTTATTCATAAAAACCAAAAATAAAATTATCTTATTAGCAAAAACAAAAGATAAATAATTTGTGTGTAATTGTTATTTATTATTAATTGTTAATGTTTATTCATATACTTATACAATGACCAAGTGCAATATAAATTTGAATCTTCGTTTACAAAAAATAAAATGTCTTAAAAATATTCTATATTATAAGAACCATTACAAGTAAATATGTATTTATTATTATAACGCAAATATGATATTTTCTTGGAATAAGTTTTAGATATACCAATAACTTTTTAGAATCAATTTTTTCCTTTCATCTTCCTGCCTTTCTCAACATCTTTCTTTAAAATATCTTACTGTTTTAATATATTTGAGAAAAGACTACTCATTATTTTAACCTCTTATTTATGTTATTGTCGTGAAGTTACATGTATACATAACTTCACGAAATAAGCTACGTAATGACCTACGACCTTCTTGTGCCAGACTCAACATTATTTACTGGAAAAGGCACATAGGTTTGGCATGGTAGTTCCTTGTTAGGGTTAAGCCAAGAGTACGAGGTAGACTTGCTAGAATTAGCAACAGATTCCCAAAGCATTTGCCGCCTGTATTCTCGCTCGGTCTTCGCTCTACGGATAGAACTGGCCAGCGAGAATGCGAAAACTATTCCAATGACCTGAAAGAAAAAAAAGGGGTGTTAATTCAGTTCAATTTTTTTTTTTTTTGGAAGTAATGCGCCAAAATGGATGGATAAGTAGAGAAGAAAGGTGAGTGAGAATACGCTTAAAAGCCGTATGATATTATTTTTATTCATGATTGACGCTGACATTCATACACAAAAACGTCAATTAATGTAAAATTTAATCGTACGCCCATTTAAAGTATCTTCATTTAAGCATCCCATTTTTATAATTCACCAAGAATTAATATAACATTTCTTTTGCAATACCACACTATAAATGCTATCAACTCAAAATTTGTATAGAACACAAAATTCAAAATTTTAATAGCAGTAGCGAAGTACTGAATTTGTAAATTTTTAGTTTAGTCACAATTATCCTGCATCTCCTCTAACTATCGAATTATTGAATACTTAAAGAGTGTTACGGCATTATAGAAACATATGGATAACCGTTAATTATGACGATTGTTTGTGATATTTATTGGTAATTTGCTTACAGCTCCTCATAAAAAAATCTGTCGAATATAGCCGTTTACCAAATTGAACTTTAAAAAAAATTATTACACTCTATGCTTATTAAACCAAACAACAGGTGCATATTCAATTCTGTTATAATACAAAACCGCACCACGGAACCACTAGTACATTTTTACTGATCGTATTTCGTTTGGTCGACCATCAGCCGCCAAGAAAAAAGCTGCATTCAAAACTTGCAGATTTCATGTTTGCATTGCAGTCAGCATGAGCACAGTATATAACTGCGACAAACTAGTCTAGAACGTTCCCTAAATTGTAAGAAATTATTAATGTCATCTTTTATTATAAAATAATAAAGAATATCATTTTCGAAGTGAATAAAGAGATTATTGAAAATAATCCGACCAATCAAAATTCACAAGTTATTTAAAGAAAATGCGTTCTCATTTTCAGTGTAAACAATTGAATCCTTCTATTAGGTTATTTATTTGGCAACTGAGTTATTCTGATAGTTTGTTAGTGTTTTTTTAACGTAACTCACAGGAACATTAATATCGAGTTAACGAACATTTAAACAATGTAAATACACTTTCTGTATGAATTTCCATCGTTGGCCAATACTCATTAACTGTATCTAATTTCTTTATTAAACGGAAGCTCAAACCATGGTACTGTTCTTAACCTCTTTTTGTCCGCAACAACAACACATATTTATGAAATAAAAAAAGAGTAATACCTACCTGAATAACAATGACCGTCATGGCACCGGAGGCCAGCAGGCCGGCGCTCTGGTACACCAGGTAGATGATCCGCGGCAAGCAGCCGTTGGCGTACAACTTCACGCATTCGTTCAGCTCGACGCCGTCGACGACCTCGTACTGGCTCTCGGCGCAGCAGGAGTCCGGGACCGTGATGTTGTTCACGTCGATGCCCGAGCCCGAGACCGGAGGTCTAACGACAGCCCAGTCCTCGTAAGAGTCTACTCCGCAGCAGTGTAACTGAAATTGTGAACAGTGTAATATGGAGAATATAATGTACCGCTAAATCATTATAATTTATTTTATACATATATGAAATAATTACCCAAATTTATATAAACATATATATATATATGTATGAAATTTGAGACATTACTTCGTTTCATGGTATGGTTATTTCAATTTATAATTAAGTGAGTGACTCACAAAACATAAAAAAGTATTATGAACCTAATGCACGACTATATGTACACAAATAAACAAAGCAAATTAATTTACGAATATATTGGCTAAAATTGTAATGTCTGTTTCTAAATTAATTGATAATACAAATTTAGTATAGAACGATATACAAATGGCACCATTTACGTCTGTCGTATAAGTCCATGTATGTAACAATTAAAGACATGGGAATGACGATGTCTTCAGTAAACACTGAATAAATAGCAGTGATCATACAGATTACCGTCGTGGTCGTGACTTAATCTATGCTATAACTATATAATTGTCCTTCTTTCAAAGCGTTTGCTTGGATTGACCTGAAACTAACGATAATAACCTAATGATTCTTTTACGCATTTATGGAGAATGTAGGTGTGGCGCAAAGGAAATTACTTTTTATCATTCCCGAGATTATGGATCAAAACGCTTTAATGCATTAGTTTAAAAGAAAAATTAAGGTATTTAATATATTATATTGCACATATGGGGTACTATACGTTATATTAGATTACTTGTCACATTACGTGCTTCATAATAAAAGTAACATAAGTTAGAAAACATAAGTCGTTCTTTTTAGTTTGAACGGTGGCATTTACCTATGTCATCCATTAAAATCTGGGAACATATGACAATATCTATTGACAGTCTTATTAAATTTACTAGTGTTAACAATCTTATTAAATGACTGGATTGTGCAATGAGTCGTTAATTATCTAAAATTAAAGGTAAATCGAATTGATAGTCATATGGAACAGGGATTTATATTAAACCGTTCAATACAATTGGCTCATATCCACGGTCTAGCGTGGATCGAAGATATGTGATTAACAATTCAACAAACTTCAGATTGAAAAAAATTCACAAAAAAAATTTTAAAAATTGAATCTGAAGTTTGTTGACAAACTTTAGATTAAATTTTTTTGAGAACTTGAAAAACACAATTTTTAGAATATTATTTCGAGTCTAAAAATTCAACTATTAAAATTATTTTAAAATTAGGCTTTAGGTGGAATATGCGTACAAGCGATTATTATTTTAATAACCGTACTACCTATCAATTTATAGTCTGACCCAATGCAAAGTGACGTGACGAAAGCAAGAAAGTAAACACCCCACGACTACTCGTATCGATTGGTAAATCATTACTCTGGATTGGATGAAGTCGAATGCAGCTTCAACCTCCACATCTTGATAATACATTGGCAATGTTTCGCGGACTCTGGCGTCGATCATTTGCTGCATGCCCCAACGCAGGTTGTAGGCCGCGATAGCTGCTGCTATTTCTAGCACCAAAACCAAACTGAGGATGCATGCGAACTGAAAAAAAAATGTCTTTATAACCTCAAAAGGATTTTTACTTATGATCTAAAATAACTTAGTCCGTTGATTTTTTGAAACACAGAACAATACATATTGCGTGAAAATATGGATTCTGTATATTTAATAAAGCTGTAGACTGTAGAGGGTCAAAAGTCCGTACATTGAAGATATTTGAAAAAATAATGATAAGGGACCTTCAGAACCAACAACAGAACACATTGCGATAATGTGTTCTGTTGTTGATTATGAAATACTTGCCTGTTTTTTTTTTGTTAGTCTATTTATTTACATGCGCATTACGTGAAAACTGCTGAAGGAATTTGAATACTATACTACTACACTACACTAACGGATTAAGGAAATTTCCCGTTAAGTTATAGACTACTAAAATGTTTGATTTTATAAGTTAGAAGGGATAAAAAGGGGGGTTGAAATAAAAAGTTGCAGTACAATCTGTTTGCTTGTGTTGTTTGAAACTCGCTAATTTTGATACCATTAAATAAATTACCTTTAAAAAAATTAAAAATTAATAGTAAAAACAATGTTCCGCCATTTATCCATTGTTTTTCTGTCCACCTAAATGAGTGAATCTGACGTAGAAATTCGATATATTTTGAAGTTTTATTAAGAAAAAAGGAAAAATTAAACATAAGCTGAGAAAAAGAATTGTAATGTTTATTAACCCAATGCAAAGTCGGTAAAAGTGGCACAAACTGGTTCAAGCGTTTTCAGTCCGGTAATTTTGATTCAAACATGAACCTCGCTCTCGTCCATCTGTTATGGATAAAGCTGATGTCATTTTGGAAAAAGTAAAACAAGATCGTCATATTAGTTCTTACAACATAGCTAAAGAGCTGAGAAATAACAATGAAACATTTTTTAACCTATTTGTAAAAACTGAATATACAAAATATATAATTTTAAGCTATCCCAGTAGTCATTCTACATTTTTTTTCAATTTCAGATTTTTCTAATAATTTAGTTTTTATATAGTTTTACTGCAGTTATCATCTAATATGCATATATTAATTGCATATATTCATAGTTAATTATTTCAAAAAAACATTTACATCTACTTGGTGTAATACTCCTGCAGAAAATTATATTTAAACTCTAACACGACAAGCTATCTCAAGCACGCATCCGTTTTTCTATTAATACAGTTAAATTATACCCACCAGATTGATGAGACACGTGCTCTCCTTGATCGCTCCGACGCAACCGATCGCAGATACAAAGAACATGATCACTCCGATCACAACGATGAGGGTGGCCGGCGAGAAGAAGCTGGACTCCAAGAAGAAGGACATCTCGAAGTAGATCGCCCGCACCGTGGTGGCGACCGACACTATCAACGCGGACATCACCTGTCAAACGAAATACACGCAATCGCATCGTTATGTGTTTGAACGTCCCTACTGTAGGTAACGAAATCATACCATGAATTAGTTTCATAAACTAATGACGCACTTGTCTCATTTGATATACATATAAAAAAGAAATTGCCTATGCCTTCTATCTCTGTGAATATCATCATAAACATTAATTGTCACATGCGAAAAATTTAATAAAAAGTTAATTGATAAACTATAGGGTGGCTTCATGTGATAATAAAAGGTAAAAAAATTAAAATTACTTGGTAAAACAACAAAAGCGGTAAATATTGAATATTTCTTGAATATTACTCTTTTTTCAGAATGTCCAAAATGGAATTTCATTCACGTGTACTGGGTTATAAGGCGTTATCGCAGTGAAGTTAGTTAAAACAATCGGTGTACTTTGTTATTTTAAGTGATATTTAGAAAACGATTGTACTTCAACCATTCTAAAAGAGATTTTATTAAAGAATAGACATTATTAATAACATTATCAATGAATAATGTAAGAACTAAAAATTTGATTAAAAATCGTTAAAAAAATTGACACTCTTTATTACCTTTTTTTTACGACATTCAAAGTGACAAACTTTGAGATAAAAGGAGTGAGTTATCTGACGCGGGGGGAGTGTACCACTGGAACTTTCACTCATTGAACGAAACGAAACAGCGGAAGATGCTACTCCACGTATGCATTCTGTGAGAGTGTGCTATTTCACCAGTGGAGCCGGCCCCACTCTTGAGATAATAATTACAAATAACTTTTCTTTATATTACATTCATATTTAATCTATACAACCAACTAAAAAACGTATTATATAATACATAAGCCAGACAATATACATGTACATATATATGTGTCTGTGCTTATTCGTGTGTGTGTATGTATACATCTTCAATATTTAAGTTTCAGCAAACTATGCTATCTAATTTGACTGTAGGTTTATACGTCGAGCTTTCTTTACCGGTAAATAATCAAAGTTTCACAGCTTCATGTTTTAGATTAGATCGCGAGATCAGATAAACATTCCTTCTCGTTGTTAAAAGCGGGTAGCTCTTAATTATTTTGCTCAAGTTCAATTTGCTGGAACTTCGCTCAAAACTTGCATATTGTGTTAGTAACGTGCAGTATGCCCCATAAGTTGTATTAGGGTAAGCTTGCAAATCATGTTTGCACATATGATGCAAAAGGGCCAATGCAAACGTCTCTTAGTTTCGATTATAAGTGGGGCTTGCTTTTTAAATACGACTATTTCCTTGTAGAACTAAATTGCGTAAAGTGTCTAGGTTGTGTTCTAACTAGATCAGATTTATTTTCTTCATCAGACCTTCAGTTGACATTGACAGGGTGATCGGTCGATATAAATGATGAAAGATTTGATATCCACGAGGGAGGAGTCGCGGGCAAATGCTAGTATTTATATAAATTGTAAAAGGTAAATCGTTATTCCTTTTAAATAAGTTGGTAACTTTTATAATAAACTTTTTAAAGTCGCAACGCTATTGTCGACATACAAACACAAAATATATAGAGCTATTATATCTTAACTAAAGCGAAACAGTTTTTTTTTAGTTTTAACTTGCTATATAGACAATATAGACATGTATGAAAGGATAAAATAAGATCTGTAAATTCAAGAAAATAACATAAAAAATCAAATAGAAAATAAAATATAACATTTGAATTCAAGCAACGAATTAATTTAAGAAAACGTCTTTCTATATCAAACAATATCGAACCAAATTTATGCTGATTCAATTTTTGCATGATGATTGTGGGTGCCACAATCATCATGCAAAAATTGAATATATTGAAATGTGATTTCAATGTATAGTCCGTGACTGTACTGTCGACAGTCACTGACGTCACAGAACCGTCCTATCGTTTATTCCACGCAATCAGTGTTAACATTTATTTAGGAACATGACAACACAAATTTGCAATTACTAATAATTATATTTTAAGGTTACCGGATGACAGGTGTGTAGTATACAAAGTGTATGACAACGAATGACGTGAGTTACCCGCAAAAAATAACAAAAAAAAAACACGTTTTACAATTTGAACATTTTGAGAAACAATTTTACTTAACTGTTCCTTACCAAAGTCAGGTTTTACTGACCGAATATTGGCAGTCGCCAATTTATTTTTACCTAGTGCAGTGTACTCAAGTAGAAATTTTTTCAGATATTACAATATGACATATATCTAGGGCACGTGAATTCTTACTCTAATATACTGATAGCTGGCATCGCTTTACAATGACGTCATTGACCGCAGATTCACGATAGTCATTTACAATTCACATTGAAATCTCATTTCATTTTCAGCCAAAGTCATTTTTTCTAGAATCTTATAGCAATAAGTGCTTACATATCTGATAAACAAATGTAAAATATGTATTTTATTGACGAGATAATGTAACAATTACATTAATGTGTAACATATTTAAATAATTTAAAATATATTACCATTTTCCAAATATTATGCTGATAAATATGTAATGTAAAATTATTTAATATGTTACACATTAGTATAATTGTTACATTATCTCGTCAATAAAATACATATTATTCAAGAGTCATTGATTCGTCTTAGACTGCGTTTCAAAACCGTGTGAACAACATATCGACAGTACCACGTGTCTTAAAAAATAGCGCTTTAATACAACTTTTTTAAACATGTAAAAATTTGGTGCCCCCTTAAAATGCATCCCAAGGCAGATACATACACCGGCTTATCAGATCCGCGGCTGGTCCTCGGCTATTCAGGTGATGAATGAAAATAGGCTTTTACTGCTCACCAACAATAATTGAGATGCAGCTGATACCACATCAAACTTGTCATGACGATTGCTTTTTACAACATAAATTACTCCATCAATTAATTATCCTATTGATGTCTGTTTAGTTGTTGGACACTTTTATGTCATTATTTTCTATTTTTCGTCTTATATTCATTAAAATAGACCTATTGATTTCATAAATCTCAAAACGTTATCCGTGATTTCTTCAAAATGGTCGTAACGTAAGATCTTTAATGAGTGTCAAGCGTACTCGAAATCTTGATTCCAATCTCGATACCGGTGCCGCTCTAGGTCTCTTCTATTTTATATCGATTCACTATCACTGCTAGCAATGCTGAATCGACATAAAAGATTGCAGAAATTTATAAAAGACACATAAAAAGCTGATGCAAAACAAATAAATATTTCGTATGAATTTCTATATAAAACAAACTTGTATTTTCCGAATTTCACTCAAAAACAACGAATCGAATAAACTGCATTTTATAAATCGGATTCTCACTTTAGAGAAGCCCACAATTTAAATGCCGTCATGCAATAAAATTGCAAAGAAAATTCATTTAAAGTTTGATAAGGTTTGACAATAATCATGAAGGTTATTAATTTTTTTATGCTTGTTCATTGTTATGCGATGTCATAGTCGAGTATGTGTTGTTCATAAATACATGTAGTGGTTTTTAATTTATGTTAGTTCAAATTTTTATATATTACAAATTACAATGATGAACAATAATATTGCAAAAATATAAAGTAAACTTAACGAGTCATTGTTGTGAATTCAAATAGATAAACGTAAATGTCGTTATAAAATTTTTATAGTCACATAATTTAAATTACATATTTCGTGCTCTGATCGCCTAATAAAACAAATTGAATGATTCTAATAGATTAATTTAAATTGTAACACTGTTTTCTAAGTCTTTAAACAGCACAAAAATAAATGATATATTTAAACTATGTATTAGTGTAATTGTGTTTTCTTTGTCAGTTATGCTCTGACTCCCCAAGCGGAATTTAGTTTCTTCTTATCACAATTCGAAATCTTAAGTCATATTCCAATTTGAATACAATATACACATATATATAGCACTATTAGTTAAATTGTCCGAAGCAGAAAATATTTTTGTAAATAACAAAATTGTAAGACTTATACGAGCAAATGAAAATATATTGGAAATACGTATAGATTAATGCTAAAGCAAAGTTGGCTCGCTTGAACATTAATTCAGTACTTAAAATATTCAAAGAAAAACAAAAATTCTATTACTAATTATTAATGAGATATTTTAAATTACGTTTATTCATGACGTTGCTAGAATATCGCTGAAATATGAAAGTGCTTGGTATTTGAATTTCATAACATATAAAAATCTTTGTAAACCTTTGTCATGGCTATGAATGCAAATTAGAAGAACAAAAGTTAATACAAACTTACCACAAAAATGGCGGTCAGACAAAACAGCATATATTTTATGCACCTCATTCCTGTATCCATCTTGGATGAGATAAAAAAAACAAATGTAAACAATTATTAAAGTAACCCGCTTTCAAAACTTATAACCATAGACTGCAATGACGGGTTTCAGTAAGTACTTTCCGCTAATATCGCTTTCCCTTATCTATGCGATATGAAAGATAAGGCTAGATAAAAATTGAGTTTTGTGCGCACGACCAACAAGTAATACATCAAACTGTATATTCACAAAAGTATATATTCAACAGAATGGAATTCTGTTGAATATATATGGAATGCTTTGTACTGAGTTATGTGATTACGTTGTGTGAATCAATAATTGTACCCTTAGATAAAAAAAATACTTCCTTGTCTAAGACTTGTATTTGGTTTACAATCCCAACCACATACTTTAACGATCATGTTTTTCTGCTATTAAATTTAATTAAAAACAACATCAATTTAAGGCTAGTGAATTTTGACAACGAATTAAATTTAAAGCCTAAGGAAATAAGCATCATATATTCATATATACATAGATAACCTAAAGCAACTATATTCTCGTTAAAATAAATTTAACAGCATATTACAAAATCCCATTTTCAAATTTTTACATTGTCTTTTTACAGTTTATCTGCTGCACTCGATGGGAAAGAGGAACGCTTAAGAGACCGTACTTCAAATACAGATGCAGCACTACTGCTGAAATTCGCGCACTCTGGTGTTAATTTTATGCACAAAACGGGCAAAATATTACAACAGCTAATGGAACAATTTACAAAATTCGAACAAAAATGACAATAAAATAATACAATTTTTTAATAAAATTATACCAAACTTCTGTTCTACATTCTTATTTCAATTAAACCTTCTGTGATTATTTATTTACCTACATTAACAAAGAATAAGATTTCTAGTATTGTACACTAATATGTCAAATTTCTTATAGCCGAACAAAACGGAGATTTCTCAACATTTACCTTAATTTTTGTCTTAAGACATAAATACGTATAAAAACAGTAATAAAAATGAAAACACACAACAGATATGATATTTTCCTTTTTAACTGAGAGGAGAGTAGCAAGAATGAAGTTCCAATTTTGTTTTCTACCTTTATTATGACAACAGTTCTTTTTGGTTACTAAAAATGTTACATACAATTAACTAAATAAACTGATAGTACCGCAAAATAAATAAACAATTATGACATTTAGACCTCAAATTGAAGTCAAAGACAAAAGAATTATACTGATACGAAATAAGAGCACATTAAACAACAAAAATAAATGATGATTGCTTAAAATTATTTAATGTATTGTTAAATAAGTTTACTTATGAAAATGGTATTATAAGTTTCGAGAGAGCGGTATAAATATCGATTGCGAATATATTTTTTTATAGAACGAGGTAGCTTAAAGATTGCGTGTTTTATGTTTCTACATGAGGGGCATTGAGCAGATGTGAGCGAGAAATAAGGGTATTTTAACCAGCAATGAAGAAAAGTCTATTATGTTATTTAGAATTTGGTGAAGTAAGGACCATACCGAATAACGTTTTTTTCAAGGGTATCATACCACGTGAACGAACACTATCTCCGTAATCAATTTGTGGCTCTGTTTTATGATATCTATAATTTAATACTTCACTAAATTTCTTTTGGACTCTCTTTAATACATTTTATATGTCTATTGTAATTAGGGCTCCAGACCGTACTACAAAAGTCTAATATAGATCTTATTTAAGAAAAATATATATTTTTTTGAATTATTTCTTTTCTAAATGGTTTACTTTTACTGTTTGTAAGCCTTAGATTTTTGAAGGCTCTTTGCACAATTGAATTTAGATGATTAAAAAAAAATAAGTTTTCTATTCATCAATATTCCTAAATTGCGAATTCTGTCAACAATTTGAGAGGACAGATATTGAAATTATACTAAAATTATATTGAGTTGATGATTTTGGGTGTAAAGCTGATAACGTGGCATTTGTCAACATTGAGAAAAAATTGATTGAGAGCACAATATTCTTTAAAAGCCTTCAAATCAGATTGAAAGTTTTCGCAATATTTATGGGTAATAATTGTTTTAAATATTTTAGCATCACCTGCATATAATAGTTGGTATTTTTAGAAGATTATTGTTGAGATGTATATGGAAAAACTTTAGGCCGTCACGGGACGCCCAGAACATGTGAATCATTTTAGTTAATATTAGAATTTATAATTAATAAAAACCAATAAAGTAAATATGTAGTAAAGTAATGCAAAACTATAAAGTTTGTTAATGAAATCAATATATTTTACTTATTATTGTAAATATAATAATAATTTGAGAATATGTATAAATAGAAAATATATTTTTATTTAATAAAATATCACTGATTCTAATTCTTTTAGGGATTTTGTCAATTAACTAGTAATAAAAATAAATAATTTTCAAGTTAATTTTATTAATTCTGATAATAATAAATCATAATTGGCTGACGTCACAGTAAATAAAACAATAATAATAAATTCCTTGCATATATTTTAAATTATTTGTCAAATAAATCAATGAAATCAATTAAATAACGAGTTAACGTCAAACTTTATTTTGGGGACAACCAATTGAAAGTTAATCATAAAATTAAATAAATGGAAAATTTAAGTAATAAAACAGACATTTGTTTAAAAATGTAATTTATTTACTTATAAAAAACTGCATAAACATTTATAAATACTTATATTCGATTTCTTTTGCTCTGTCATTCGCACGTCTCTCCTGCACAGTATACTCATGTGTTAATATATATCTACATCGCTTGTGTAACGTTACGCTTCACAATCACCACACATCGGCCACTCAAACTCCCTACGCTGATGCGCGTATAGATATTGCACATCAAAGAGAAGGAGACCTAAGTATGAACCTTGGGGACTGCAGAAGGTATATATAGAAACTAGCCGCGCGCCCGGCCGCCCTCACGTGGACAACGACGCGCGGCTTTATAGGTTTATTTTTGAATCATTAACGCCCCCGCATTGCATTTTGGAAGTCCAACACATAAGTAAAACTCAGCCTATGGACAAAGTCGATGTTTCTTTACATGTATACAAAATTTCATTTTTATCAGATGTATAGGTCAATAGTTATAACGGAACAACCAAAAAAAATCTCTGCAGATTTATGTATTACTATAGATTCTGAATAATAACCCTTTTAAGAAGGGATAGAATATTCGATGGGGGGTAAAGCAGGCCACAGGAACTTTAAGTGAGGAATAGAACATCGAATGGGGGAGGTGTGGGCTACAAGAACTTTTAGGAAGAAGTGTGGCCAAGTTGGCCATAGCATGGCTCTACCACTTTAAATATTTAAAAAGTAATTACAAATTCACAAGTGAGTTTTCTTCTGAGGTGTATGTTTTGCGGTTTATTCGCTTGTAAAGTCGTTAAAATCGTTTTCCCAGTCTAAATATTGAACGGTGTGTTTCAAAAATCTGAATGAACTATACTAATATATAAATCTTTAACGTCTGTCTGTAAACACAATATTTTTGCTAAATTACTTGAAAAATATTCTTTTTATGTTCCTCTGTATGTATTTTTCTTATAACTCAAGACAGGTTTGACCTAGCATGCTGAAAATTAACATATAGTAAGAACATGTATCGTGTAAATGATATGTTATATACGATTTCGATAAAGAGTCTGTCTGTTTATTTGTCCAAACGAATCTTCGAAATGGCTAAACAGATTTTAATTTTGGATTTTTATTTTTATTTAATTATATTACCTACTGAGATAAGAATTAAAATACTTTTTATTTATTTATCTATATAAATATCTGAACTCTACATACATTTTTGAAAAATTTTGTCACAAATGTTCCTTACGCACATAATCTATATTTATCATTCTTAAATTTTACTATTTTTTTTGTGTGTCTGTCATTTGATTACTGTGGAACTGGCGGGATATTGAACGCGTGGTCGGGTTTTCGTCTGCGTATTTGTACTACTGAATCAAACTACTGAAACTCCAAAAATTCTTGCACTAAAAAGAAGTTCCCTGTGTAAAATAAACTATTAACATTTCACCTTGGTTCCATCAGCCTATTTATGCTATTAAAAATTCTAAAAATTCATTCATTCATAAAAAGCTACACTACCACTATGTAATATAGCTTAAATTTTATTTTCACACTAACATTTGTCTCGCCTTCGTCCAAATCGGAACTGTAACCGGAAACGAATCAAAATTGCAAGCATATAAATCGTGTGACTTTCTTTTTAATAAATATTAAATTTGTCTAATTTTTAATAATAACTAAATTTGTTTGGTGTATGTGTAAATATATGTAGTTAAGAATATAAATATGCTTTCTGAAATAAAATTTAAGGTTAGGTGAAATAAGACGCAGTTAAGAATTTATGAATTTAATGAATGCCGTAGAAATTTAAAATTACTAGGTGCTCTAAACAATTTTATGTAAAATAATATAGAATACATAAGTACATAAGTTGGGAATATGTCCCCTTAATATCTAATTATCACTTATTTTAAGCTAAAAAAATATTTCATTTGTTTTTTTGCCGTTTTACATTTAAAATACAAATTATTCTAACATATAGCAAAGCTTGTTTTGAAGTACTATATTTCAAACGAAGATACACAATTCAACCTAAACGATTTCAAAAAATGGAGAAGTACATTTGACAATAGTTAAATGTTGTAATAATATAATAATATAGAAATAGATCCGTAATTATAATTATTAATATGTGCATTAATTAGTGACATGATATTTAAAAAAAAATGGGTACACAACTTTATATGTATATAATTATATGTGTTGTCGATTGATATAGATACAATCTTATTAAATAGTAAAATATACACCAAACGATCCATTAAGTACACAGCTATTTATACACATTTGACATATTATGTTATGTAACATATTATGTAAAATTTTTAATTTTAAAACAATGTTTCATTTAGTTAAATTACTATAAAAAGATTTCACATTGACTATTAAATGTAATCCTTTTCTATCTACTCTTTATAAAAATTCTGTATGCAAAGTACAGAAAAATATGTATTATAAATTACTTGCAACGGGCAAATCCTGTTATGTATGTGCGATTTTAAGAACGTGACTCGCTTTCTTACTTGCTGTTTAACAGAAAAAAAAATAAATGAGAGAAACAAATACACAAGAAACGGTATTGAAACAGCACTTCAATCGCACGTCATTAAAATGATGTTGCTGTTTTTCTATAATTGTCCTATAAGTCTGTGGATTTCATTTTTTTCGCTATCCATATGGATCCGCCGACTATGAGACTCTGTAAACAAAGCATTACCATCGGTTATAAGAATTTGGCAACTATTTAGTAATAAAATTTATATATAGGAATAAAATTTATATGTAAATAACAGTTGAAATCTTCTTGTACTCTCTTTGACAATATTGCGTGAAATGATCTTACAAATACGTTCCTGTAAACAGGGGTCACTCAGTGACTGGGAGTGTGATTTTATGACACAATTGTATTTTTCACATTAGGTGAATATTTTGATTCTATAAACACACAAATACTTTCAAACCTTCGTGCATTCTGTTCTAACATTATAGTTCGATATGAATCGAACGTTCTTACAATCTGTTTCACTCTTTGTAAACTCTGTTCCAGAATTTTCTAAATATTAGGTCGAGGAAAACATTTATTTTGTATTTCATAAATAAAAATTCCAATAAAATCTCTTTGGTTGTGCTGTTTGTATCTGGCTAGTTTTGAGACCATTAAATAGATATTTTTAAAAAAGAAAAATAAAAAGTAAAACGCGTCCTGCCATTTTTCTATTGTTTTTCTGTCCACCAAAATAAATTAATTTAACTTAGAAATCCTATATACTTTGAAGTTTTATTACAAAAAAGAGAAAAATGTAACACAAGCCGCGAAAAGAATTTGTGTCCTTTATATATCTTACGCCGTGTCGGCAAGAACAGCACTAAACTGATTCAAGCGTTTTCAGTCCGGTAATTTTGATGTCGAAAATGAATCTCGCTCTGATAGACCTGTTATGGATAAAGCCGACACCATTTTGGAAAAAGTAGAGTAAGATCGGCATATTAGTTTTTACGACACAGCTGAAGAGCTAGAAGTTGATCGCAAAACAGTTTAGACCTATTTCAAAAAAGCTGGATATACAAAAACGATCGATACTTCTGTCCCACATGAGCTTACTGAAAGAAATCTAATGAATCGTGTACTCATTTGTGATTCTCCATTGAAATGCAATACATTTTATTAAAACCGAACCGTTTTTGAAAAGATTGAACATTGGTAATAAAAAAATGGGTTAACTACGACAATAAAAGATCATGGTAAAAAGGCGAGCAAGCTCTAGGGAAACCCGGATCAACTAACAATAAGTTGATGCACTATGTCTGGTGGGATTGGATGGGCATCGTTCATTATGAGTTTTTACCGCCGAAAACTATCAATTCGGATCTCTACTGCCAACAGCTGATGAGACTCAAACAAGAACTAGAGAAAAAACGGCCGGACTCTATCAACAGAAAGGTTTTTCACCATGATAACGCCAGACCACTTCTTCTTCTTTCTTCTTTAGCCACTCAGCAAATATTGAGAGAATTTGTTTGGGAAGTGTTGCATGCATCCACCACATAGCCCTGACCTTGTACCTTCCGATTTTCACCTGTTTTGATCTCTTCGGAATTCTTTGGGGTAGTATTAGGTTAACATTAAGAAAAGACTCTCAAAACTAATTGCCACGATTTTTTTTGTCAGAATTACAAAAATTTCTACAGCAATAGGATTGTCAACACCTACAAAATCACAAACTGTTGAACATAACGGCATATAAAAATAAATGTAAATAAAATGTGATGAAAAATTAACTTGAATTTGTATGTAAAATACGAAAAAACTTTTTCCACGACCTTATATATTAATTGATAAGTTCAACTTTCTAAAATATATTTACTGGATACAAAATAAGATCAGTTATTTCTTTTTTTATAAAAATTTAGTGAAATAAGACAAAAATAATTGTCGAAACTTCATTTGAATAGGTTCATGATTGACTGAGATATAATTTTATTCTGTTTCGGAATAAATCGATGTGGAGTAACTTTATGCAGTGACTCTGCCGCTATGAAGTTAGTCACGAAAGCGTCGCATTAGCGTAAAATAGGAACGCGGGGAAGAAGAATGAAAGGTCGGGGAGCGTTATACCTGCGCATTATATCATTCGTAGGAAATTCAGAGCGGCTGAGTTTAGTGCGTTGTATTGTAATAAAGAACAATATCGCGCGCTTTATGTTTGCGGAAGCGCAGGCGTTAGGTGTCGAAGCAGTTCGGCGACCTCATTATTTAAAAGAAATCGATTTCTGATTTGGCATAATTTTAAAATTATTTTAGTCATTCCCAACTTAATATTTCGAAATGCTAATTGTCTTTCTATTAACAGTGTTGCTTCTACAATGAGATCACTACATTAACAAAATTAAATTTAATCGCATATTTAAATTTAAAAACCGTTAGGGATCGAGATTTCGCACTTATTCTAAAATTACTCTGTCAAAGCGAAAACTGGTCTATAGCGATTCTCAAGCGATTTACAATCGATTTTCCGTTATTCGTATTTCGTATAAAGTGAAGATTTATTTTTTTATGTCAATCGTTAGATTAAACCAAATCTTTGCACATTTATTGAGAACCTATGACATTAGAATAATATGGTATAATTTGACCTATCTCATGAAGAAGCCAGAAGGTAGGCACAGGAATTCCATAACGGAATGACATATCCTAGTCGTGTTTGAGCTTGTTAGAGTTGTCTTGACATGTAGTCTCACTATGAGTAAATTTCAGTGTCTGATGATGGAGCCGGAACATAATGAGACAACGTATTCTAGCTGTGTTTGGTCTTGTAGAAATCGTCTTGAGTTATACTTTGACCATGAACGATTGTCAGGGTCTGCTGATATAGTCGGAAGGTAAGCACTAGTACTCCATAATGGAACAACGTATCCTGTCCGTATTTGGGCTTACTGAATTTTTTTAAGTACACTTTGACTATAATTGGCTTTCAGAGTCTGATAATGGAGCCCGACGGTTGGCAACGGAACTAACATATCATAACGGAACATCTTAACCGTATTTGAGCTTGTTGGAATTGCTCTGAAATGAATTTTGATCATGATTGACTTTCAGGATCTGATGATGGAGCTTCTAAACTTCCAGCTTCATTATCAGACCCTGAAAGCCAATCACGGTCAAAGTGTATTCCACGACATTACCAATAAGCTCAAACACGGCTAGGCTACGTTGTTTCATTATGGAGTACTAACACCTACCTTCCGGGTTCTATTATGTACAGTACAAGTGCCTACAGCAGCCTACATTCCAGCGGCATCATCAGACCCTGAAATTCACTCGTGGTAAGTACATCTCAAAACAACTCTCACAAGCTCAAACACGACTAGGATATGTTATTCCGTTATGGAGTTCCTGTGCCTACCTTCTGACTCCATCATCAGATCAGTCCAATTATACAATATTATTGTAACGTCATCAGTCCTCGATAGATGTGCAAAGTTTTAATTTAATCTAAAGCTTTAAAATTGCTCAAAATTGCACATAAGAATAGCATTTTTTATACGCAAAAATCGATTCCGGAATCGCAATCGATTTCTGCTTTTACGTAATAAGGCGCGGCTGGCGGAGCGGTATCGCCCACTCATTAGGAAACTATCAAATAACTAGTGGTGTCTCTCCCGAACGATTCGCGGGAGAAGACGGATCAAGCAATAAAGGGGAACACCAACATACTTCAAAAATATATATCCGTTTTCAGATTCATTCCAGTAGCCTAGTGGCCGTGACCTCGGAACCTACTTATTTGTGTTATTGTAACAAAGTGAATTAAATTATTGATTTTTAGAATGTTAAAATGAATTACAGTTTCATTAGGAATTAATATTTTTATTTACTTGTATTGTTTATATAGACAAAATACTGTTTATTAGATTAGATATCGTTCTACCACCATGTCGCGAAATACTAGGAGTTACAAAAAAGTATCTAGACAAAAACTATTATTAGAATCGGCATGTAGTGTAAAAGAACTCTTTCAAAGTACGTGAACTTTGGCGAAAACTCGTCGAGCAATGCTCGGGTTGTTGTGCATCCGTTGTACAGTCAACACTGTACAAAGCATGCGCGATGGATATTGTCTTGTCACTTACAGTCAAGGAAACTATACCTTACCGAGTGCTTGTTATTGTAGTGGAGTACTCCTTCAACACTTAGGCGAGAGCCAGAACTAAACAAGCGTTACATAAGCTGACATCGACATGTAATGTGTATGTGTACAAAATTTTGTGAAAAGTAGATGATCAGTATCTCTATAAATACTTAAATGCGCAATGCCTGTCAAGTGACCTTTAATTTAATTTATATACTACTGGAGACGAAGGATCTTTTCATCGTTAGTTAGTCGCAAGTAAGTCTATTTATCAAGTTTACAAGTCACAGCGGTCCCGTAACGCGAAACACAACATGGTCATTCGACGACCGTGCTGCTGTCGCGCTCGTAGGTTACAGTCACACGCATCTTTGGAAGGAGGTATGCACGTCCGGCGCAGCACGCATGCGCGGCACCAGGCTCTCACGGTATCAGACGCGTACGTACGCCTACTTCGTTTGCTAAAAAGCTACATATAATTTTTGGGAAAACATTATAAAAATGCTTTACTTTCCTGTAATATAGAATAATCTTTAATATGTTCCCAACTACACATGCATCTCTAATTTTGAAATAATGATCGATCTCTTTTACACCCAGTATAAATATTGTAGGTTTAAATACTGATTCTCTGAATAGACTATTGTATGGGGTGGCATTATGTTATCTTAATGAACTATGAGATGTACTAGTGAACATTCGTTGTCACAATTTTACTCCGAAAGCCGGTGTGAAACTGTGACAGAAAAAAGTTGTAATTAGCTGGTTGTAAAAATAAAATAAAATATACGATTTATCCTTAAATAATGATGTTTTCAAATAAAACATATATTTCAAATATTCAAGTCATAGATTTTCAATAATTTCCATAAAAAACTTTGAAAACTGTCACATAGTGACCCCTGTTTATGGTTCTCAAAATTATATTCAAAGTAAATCATACGGTTAAAATTTTATTTATAAGGATACAATGTGCATAAATAGAAGGATATGCAAAATCGCAACAGCGCTCTAGATATATAGAGATATATAGAGACAATATAATTCATCATCATAATATATATGTTCTGATGAGGATTTATATGGCCTCTGTGTGTATATATATATGTATATGGTATAGTCAATAAACAGTTTTTAATTCCGATTAGATTTTCCGCAACAGCAGTTGCCTGGACTCTGTTAATGTGAATACTAATGTACTAATTGAATGTAGCAATGTGATAGTATTTAAAATCAATTTTTAAAAACCATTACGACGTTTACGTGTAAGAGGTTTTCTGACATTACTCAGAAAACTTTTACTCGGTTAAAATATTATTTATCACAATTGTTTAGTCCTATATATGAAATGTTAATTCTAATATATTCTCACCTGCAGCAGGACCAGAAATACTCCTGCAATGCCTATCGACCTGGCGTGACCTTGCACCCATTCGCCGAAAGCTTCGCCGCAGCCGACTTTATAAGTTGTGGCGCCGTCGGGAGTGCACGTCATCTGCCCTATCGCTCCGAACTCGTGAGGACAGCAGCTTACAGGTATACCCGATTCCTCGTTCCCCTCTACGGTCAATCTTTCCACCCATTCATCGGGCCCATTAACACCACAGCATTCGAACTGAAATAATAAAAAAAAATGTTTTTATATATATTGTGATAATATAAAGAATATCATTAAAACCATTAAATTTAAAGAAACTGGTCACCGATCACTACGGAGGAAAAAATCCTAAAATTCTCATTAAATCCAGTTTTAGTAACGGGACTATTACATAAAATTTAATTTCTTAAAATAGAGTCGATTTTCGCTTCGATTTTTCGGCTTAATCATAAATGAGCTTAATTACTCTACTAATGACAATATTAGACGTGATTAAGATTTTCTCAGTTAACTTTTAATTTTTAGCTTTAACTGTATCTATTTATGTTTCTAATCTATTTAAAAATTCGACAAATATCGAATTACAAAAGTCCAGGTTAAAAGAAGAAGCTGATAAACGTTATAATATATCCTTCTCATTGTAAGGAATAAACGGATATCGACCTTTCCAACTACCTGGGTCCTATTGAAAAGTTTTAGAACTAGTTAATTGTAAAATAAAATATTTAAAAAAACTATTGCGAATTTTAAAAATGTAACTTTTTGGGAGTAGATTACGTTTTAGTTTGTATAGGTTGTCCTTTGGTTTATCATTGTGACATCGTTTTGAAAATTATGTGTCGGCATTACAAATAACTGTCTGTTGCTTTTAAGATTTTCGCTGTGAGTTAAATCACTAAGAAAATTTCCAAAGACTTCAACTGGCATTTGGTAGTGAAAACTCGTCTTGTAACCCATGTATTCCTGGTTCAGTATATTTAGAGGTGAACGTGATTACCTCTTTGGCGATTTTCGTGAAAATTAATGGCGACTGTGGCCAGCGAAACTAATACCGATACCATATCACAACTAATTGAAACTGAAAAAAAATACTCGTCAGCAAAGTCGTACTGTATAAGGTATTCGTATGAACCAAATGCGAAAGATTATACATGTATATATATATGAAGGTTCAAAAGCTTTCCAGTCGTTAGATAACGCATGATTTAACTGATGACCAGCAACGACTGGGTGTAGAGTGGTGTCGTGAAATAATAAAAGAATATAACTGAAGACCACAGAACATAAATAGCTGAGGACAATCATTGTCTGTGTATAGTGAGGGAGTATACTTGGAAAAACAATGAATATATCGTTACCACAATATGTGGTATTGTTGATGAGAATCCAGGGATTTCCATTATCACCCACGTATTACTTTTACCCATAAGAATGCGCATTTTACTGAATTCGTTTCAGAATCACAAAATTCAATAAATAGTACAGATTTTTCCACTTAACAACATTACAGAGGGTGAGATCGAGATATTCAAATTTTTGTCATTAATTGTGTCATAGGATAAACAAAATTTAAAGTTTGTGGAAGGAATCCAATAACGATAAATTTTTGTTCGCCTTTGGGCAGACATACATATATGTCTTACTTGGTTATAATTATATTGCATAGAACAAAGCACGTCAAAGCTATCGTCGTCCAACCATTGAAACTATAGTTACATGCGATTTCAACAATATAAATGCTGTTTTTATCGTGAATGCCATATCAGTACCAAATAATGCTCTAACGTGGCGTCGGTTTTTATATTCAGAACTACTAAAATCAGTATTTATGTTTCCTACTAGAAATTAAGAATTTGATTATCTATAAACATTAAGAGTGTAAAATTTTCTACGAGAATGAAAATGTATCCAGATTTTCAAAGACAGTTTCTGCTATTGTGCAAAATCAACCCTTAAAGATGTAAATTGTAAGTGACGGTAATTTTATGTTCGATATAAATAATCATATTAAAATAGTAAATGAGGAGTAAAATCAAAAATTTCATTTGATAATTAAGAAAAAATATTCATTTCCTATATAATTAATTATATATAAAATAATCAATTATAAAGTGTCAATAAAAAAGTACTAAATAAAAAAATTGAAGAGAGAGAGTGGAATAAAAGGGGCGTAACGCTTTTTTTTACGTTGTGATTTTTGTCAATCAACTCCTACAGCAAGCCGCGTTATGGAACTTCGTTCCAATTATGTAGTGCCCTAATAATATAGCATTCATTAAAAATAAATGTATTTCAACACTGCTGAAAACTATTCGAGAAGTGTTTCAAATACGATGTGCCGGCGCGGCGCAAGTAGTTGCCTTATCGATCTGGAACAGTTGATCATTTGCGCGACAACACCTCACACTGGTCTAATAGCCGCTGCCCAGCAAAGTTAACATTTTAAAATATCGCCCTTCAGTTTGAATATTATATAACTTGTTGTGATGCTAATTGTCCTGTATTAGTGAAGCAATTCGTATTGAGGCAGTTAATCGTAAAATATCGTCACGTTACATATTTTTTTTAATGATGGTATAAATTCTACCTATAATAATAATTTGGTGGTCCTTATATACTGCAATATTTTTATTGTCGTGATTGGCAACGTGACAGAAATAATTTTATAGTAACGGGAGTGACACAAGCATACAAGCATTTGTGTCACGAATTCGAACGTTATGCAATGTGATATCGCTGCAGATGTTTAAATTTGGCGTATTATCGATTTAAATGTATATAAAAAGTTATTGAGAACACTTTCTAGATTAATGGACACAGATTAGATCTTTTTTGTATATCCAAAAGCACAGAAGTTCTTTCAGAATTCGCACGGGTACCACACCTTTTATGCGTGGTTGCAAATCCCTGGTACAGGGTTTAAATCTTTATCTCTCACATCACGAATCCCTTAAAGAAGCGAATGGAGAAGTGAATAAAGAGGCTTTCTCATAGAAACAGTGACGATGTAATAGAATTTGTCGAAAATTATTGCAATACAAGAGTACAAATTTCGCTCAACGTAATAAGAATTTTTAAAAATTATTTAAAAACTCTTTTTTTTGTTTTATTACCATTATATAGATATAAATCCACAATAATATTGAAAGGTCTACAAAAAAAGGATTAGACATATTTTTATCAAAGCAACGCTTAAAATGAACATTTGAGCAGGTATTTTTACATAGCTCTTATTGGAGAACTTTATGTTTCTATGATCCATTAATGGTACGCTATACAACAGTCGTGCCTCTTACAACTCATGTTATAACTTAAGTCAACATCAAGTAATCACTAGGTACTTACGTCTCTCTGCATCTCGTCCCATAGCATAGTGACGTCAAGGTTATTATTATACAAAGACATGGTTTCTAGTAATTTCACCTTTACTATAGCAACAGTATTTCCCCTAAGAGCATACCCTGCGATCATCGCAGAGAACTGGAACACGAATATGATCGCCATCGCACCGACGTACTGAAAAATAAATATTAATGTACAATTAATACAAGCATTCTGCATTACAATTTTCGAGAGAAATCCGAAAGTGCTGTACAAAATCAAGTACTTAAGCTCTTGTTATCTATTATGCGCTACAATCATTTCCTTTGTAGTAAAGGAAATTTCATAGTAAATACCAACTAAAACAAACAATGTCGTTTTGTATATCAAGATATTTTATCGGTTTAATATGATGCAGAGGAAAGGTATATGTATGTGTTTCTTTCTTTCTTTGCTTATTTATCGCTTTATAACACAAGAAAGGCTGTACCATAAAATCCATTGTTTTGAAACTCTCCAACTGGTTTTACTTTCTGTCTATATTATAATGTAACCAATATTGTACACAGTGTAATATTCAATAAAATTGTCAAAAGTAATATATAATGTAGTGCACTTATTATTGTGTAATATAATATAACAAAGATTGACACCGAGCGTTTTTGGACCGAGATCGGAATCAGCGTGAACGAGATCAAGACCACAATTACGATCTTGTTCGTTTTGTGAAAAACAAGGGACCGTTATAGTTTCGCCGCGTCCGTCTGTCTGTCTGTCCGTGGCTTAGCTCAGAGACTACTATGTAATACTAAAAAGCTGTAATTTGGCACAAGTATACATATTAATCATGGCGACAAAGTGGTAAAATTAAAACTTAAAACAATTTATATTGAATAACTCCCATGGACGTAAAATTCGATTCTCAGGTGAAAATAGTTGTGCTATTCTTCAAATACAATCCTATACAATTCTAACATTTACATAACGTTATTTTTTGTGGCCTAACTCGTGGCGGCGCATCGTGCAATAAGGAACTTTCCGTCCAAGAATCAATTTAGCTAAGCTTTTTAGCATTAGGTCGCGCGCGGGGAGTGCCAGAGTTTGGATTTGATGTTTTTTTTATTTAATTCATTAATTGCAAACGTTTTAATTAATTTTATTGTTATTTTTAATACAATTAGTAATATTTTTATATTAACAGCAATTAATGTATAATAATTTTGATATATAACTTCGAAAAGTACGGAATAGTTTTGAGGAACCTTAACAAAATATTATTTGCTTTATTTACAAACACAAGTAAAGAAATATCTATGCAAAAAGAAAAAAATACGATTAACTATTGCAAAATTTTAGTAAATTCTTTCTAAAATATAAATATTTTGTGATATAGTTTATAGTAAACATCTAGTTAAAAGCGAAAGGAACTTCGTTCCGACCGGTTGTCCCCGAGGCACCACCTGTTTTTGTTGTACGTTGTAATGTACTGTTGTCTATTAGAACATATGTGCTCTTATTTGATATACTCGATTTGAAATCTCTTATTTCAACAGATAATCAAACATATAATTCGGCTGTGATAAACAAATGATAGCCCTGCAATATAAGAAATCTTTCCGTATTTCCTTCTAAGTTAAAGCTTCTAAAAGTTCGTTTTATATGTGACAATATCATTAACATCTATGAAATAGTCTTTAAATTAATAAGACTTATATACATAGACTTTTTATTGCCTTTCAAAAGACTTACACTTAGTATTTTCACAAAATTAGAAATCTTACCGCCATAATCACGTAGTAATTTTCCGTGAAAGCCCCATAGAAGCCGAGTAATGACGTCAAAAATATAATTACTCCTATAGCTATTAGAAAAGCTGGAAGAGAAAAGAATCTGTCCTCTAAGAAGCTGTCGTAGATATTGTAAGCTGTTTGAACAGAACTCCCCACAGCAATTACTATTATTCCTGTGATCTGAAAGAAAAACACAATTAAAATTTTACATAATTTTCTTTAATAAATATTGCGAAATATTAAATAAAATGTTGGAATATGTCTCTGCCAATAAACGCCAATAATGTAGAATAATGTATAAATCTATATCACTTACTAATACGAAAATGTGAAATGCATTAATATATATTGCGATCTTTTCGAGGTACGTAACGAGTGATTTAATTAGACATAAGGTTAGGAGTCAATTTGCTTATGTTTAAATTTCAAATCTGATGTCTTCTAATATTAAGGCAACGGTCTTAATCAAACGTTGAACATCGCTTCTAAATCCAAAACAAAAATATTGTCAGACGGTGTATATTTCTTGACTTGTATATGGTATATACATCGAAATAGAAAAGCATAGTATAGTAAAGTAAACAAATTTACATTCATTCATGGCACATAACTCACACAATTGTAAATGAGGATATACGACATATTTTTAAACAAAATAAATATCTTACAAAAGACCTTATTAATTTCTTTTTTAGATGTAATTTTGAATGACACTATTATTTCCTACCCGAAGACAAAGAAAGAGAAAAAATGAAGACACTCGTTGATGACAGAAAGAGAAAGAATAAGGACACGTGGTGAACATACGGCGGCGAAGCCAGAATCGTATGCCACGCCTACTACGAAGCTAATTTCGTTTTACGAATACTTCTATGCTTTTCTGTTTCGTTGGGTGTATATGACTTGACACATCTTAAGAAACTTGGTAATTTTTATGAGTATGGATAACAGTAGCGACTGAACAAAATTAGTTTTCATCTTAATCAGGTATACAAAGATCATTTAAGAAAAAAGCGCATAAAAGTTCGTAATATAGGAAAACATTTATGTGTATATGAATTGCACATTTGCGTAGTCTTCGGTCGTCCATACAATAATACTAATTTAGTTATATTTCCATGATAAGTAATTATTACTTTTCGTGATACGATTCATTTCTTTATCATTGTATTCATGTTTTACTTTCATTTTCTCAAAATTACTAGTGTCAATTATTGTTTACTAAGGCTTTCTAAGCTCACCAGCTTATCAAATTTCTGATATTGACTGAATCGGAATCAAGCTTCCCAGATCTGTGTGACAGATGTTCTTCGTCAATAAATATACGGCATATTTATTGACGAAGAACATGCCCTCGTATTCTTCGTCAAAACCTTTTGTCTTTTAATCTCGTTGTAGTGACAACTTCGGTGGGCGCGCCATGTATATTTTTTCTGAGCAATGACGGTGACGTTGCAAACTCCGCTTCGATCGATTCCTAAAGTATTTATTTCATAAATATTATTATATACATTGTAACTTATATTACTTCATAAGTAGAGATATAAAAAAAGTTATATTAAAATAAAAATCTCCCCTTGTTACCGATTCATGTAAATAATTTCCATCATATAGCATATATGTAAAATTATAAAATCGTATAAGTTTTCATTTCTATCGTATGATAATTTGCAAATATATTTTCTTTTATCAATTCATTTTTATAACTGCACATCTCACTATCTATAGTTCCTAAAATCCAAACGACTTTTACCATACTGTTTTTCACGCCATCATAGACTGTAAAATTACCTATATGTGAAAATTAATTTGAGTAAAGAAAGACTATATTATTTGTAGTGTAATCCTGCTCAATTTACTCCATTTCCTGCATTTCAAGCTACTTCTGTTAATTTTAATCAATTTGATAAAAAACAATAAAGGCAGACTGATAATAGCTAGCATTCTTATCAGTGTGGATATGTACGCCATTATAGTTGTTTTTATATATCAGGGATGCGAGTTACAGGTCACTAGCATATAATTTAAGGAGGGTCACAATTTTACCTAAACAAATGTTATTACATAAAAATCATGACGTAATCTTTCGTAAGCATTATATGATTACTTCTTATGACATTTAGATTAATATCTGTATCACAATTCTCATATAATAACAATTCTTTGGCGTCAATAGTGTAAAAACATATAATTCATTACATTCGTGTCACTTGCGCTATGCCACGCGTATTAAAAAAGAACTGTTATAGAACACAGCAGCGATTTGTAAAGTTTTATGATTAGATGTATGTATGCATGTAGGTATCACTTTATCCACACATATCTTTCATTTATCACACATATTTTTTCTATATGAACACGCTAATCTCCAAAACTACTAGACGAATTTTCAAGGGGTTTTTACAAGAAACTTGAATGTATAGTTAGAAACAACATAATATAGACTATATCTCAACAAAACTGACTCATGGAAGTTAATAAATTTCTAAAATTATTTTTTATATGAATTTTAAAGGACCAACGAGCATGTCAGCGCAAGCCATCAAAGAGTAGGTGATCACCACCATTCCACGCATGAACATCCTGTATTTCATGAAGGAACAGACTCTTTTCTTAATAAAGCCCTTGTCATAATTGAAATAGCGCTGATGGTAGATCATTCTAAAATCTGCCATACTTAACCAAAAATTGCGCATGAAGCGTAGAAGGCGAGACGCGACGCGACGACTTTAAGATAGGCAATGTAAACTATTTTTTTTACCGACATTATATGACATTATAGACTTTTTTTTGTTTGAAGGTCATCTAGTGCTAGTAAAATATCGCTAACAATAGGTTATTCAAAGTAAATATCTTGATTACACAGATTTTAAGTCTCCATTGTAAGTCACGATCTAATTTCGCCTCGTCGTAGAACTTCCTTAATACGTCTCTTTAAACGCGAAGAACATAGATTAGAATTATGAAATCTCGCTAAATCGCTATAGACGATCTCGCCCATTACAATGACGACGTTCTAATAGAGTTGGCGCTCTATTGTTATCAGTCAGTAGGAAATAGCTATGCACTCAGAGCCAACACTAAAGCAGGGGCTGTATAATTGAATTTAATTTGACCGGATGGTTGCAGTGACGATATGCCGAGTGTGCAAACCATCGAGGGATTCACTAAAGTGACGCCGTATAGCGTGAACGCTCTCAAGGTGAGATTTTAAGTCCATATTATTCTAAGTTCTCGTATTTTTTTGTTTAGAGCTTTCTTAAGTTTTAATTCTTCACTGGCGATAATTTATTTGGTGGAGTGAGAAATTTTAGTCACTGACAACTAGCAGTCAATATGTGATTGTCGAGATTCAAAATAAGAAGTAATGGGACTCTTTTCTTTCATTTGAATGATTTATTATTTTATTTTATTATCTTTAACGATTTTATTTGTCTATATATTTTTTAACTCAATTTAATTAGAACAATTGATAATTGACAGTTAACTACATTCATGTATACGAAATAATATAAATAATCAATAAGCAAATGACCTCTGGTTCTAAAGAAAATTATTTAGAAAGATTAATATAATACATTACAAGATGATGTTAGCTACGATGTAGTTAAAATCTGCCTCTACTCATTTTAGTAAAATTACAAATATTTAAAAAAAAATCTGAAAACATTTAACAGCAAAAGTTAAGTAATTTTAGTACGATGTGTTATAATTTTACCATACAATTCATTAGATCTGAGTTTAATAAAATTATAACTTATTTTGAGCATTTTTACTAAACATTTACTGGCAATTTATTTAGTAATATTACAATACGGACATCTTCAGTTTTAATTTATTGAAAGCTGTTTTGTACACTATTAAAAATTTCTATAGTAATTTTACAAAAAAGAAAATCGTTAGATGTTTTTACACACAATGATCACGTAATATTAACATTCTTTTTATAAATTTACAACACAACTTATTCCAACTCAATTTAGGGAAATTACAAAACATCTGTTGGATTTTATTAAATGTCTATAGGAAAATTGTTTATTAATATTACAAGTATTGTATTTTAAAGATATACTTCTTTTGGAGCATTACGAAAAATGATGACAGTGATTTTTTATCGGGGTGACACGGTGAAACTACAGTATGAAGTTGTTCTCTCGCAAGCGGCTTAGCGAGCAACTTCAGACCACTAATAACTGATGTGCCAATGAGATTGCCACTAGGTGTCGCTTATAATTATAATAAAGTAGTATTATTTTATTCATGTAATATTTGTTTCTAAACCTTTCTCTTTAACTTATACTGTAACATACAAGTCTTAAAGCCGTGTTGAACCATGCAACACCCCCGATGGATTGCAAAACGCTCATACCATCTAGGGGTAAAAACTGTTAGAACTTTCTGTAGCAATTTTACTAAAAAAGTATTATAAATCACATTTCAAACATTTTGTATAAATTCTAATCTTTTTTTGAAAATTATCCAACGGTTTAGAAAAATACAATATGTCTAAGAGAAATAAATTTTTTTTTATGGAATTACAATGCATTGAGTAATCTTCAAATTTGTGTTATAAAAACAATAAAAGTGTTTGTAAATTTTCAAAATAATTCAATAGTAATTCTAGTTACAACATTTCTTTGAAATTTTATAAAAAATATTGCAAATTAAATTACAAAATCTTTTTGTAAAATTTTTAAATTTTTCTCTTTGAAAACCAACAGTTTGAGAAAATTCTAAATGTCTCAGAGAAATATAAAATTTTAATGGAATTACAAAACATCATGTAATTTTCAAATTTGCGTCTTAAAAATGATATAAACATTTATAATTTTTCAACAATCTCATTTTAAATTGAGTTCCAACATTTTTAATAATTTTACAAAAGGTGTTGTAGATCCAATTACAAAAATTTTGTATACATACAACTTATTTATTAGAAATTTACTAATGATTAGGGAAAATAACTATATGTCTAGGTTAGTACACGAAGATTCTAAAACACAACTCATAATTGTAGGTTTCTTCACATGTTTTGTAATACTACTCAAATTGTATTATTTTTCGTATTACTGCACATTGATTTGTAATTTTACTCATATTTTGTTTTGTGAAACTAATGTAACTTTACAAAAAATTTTAACAGTGTACAAATAAACTACTAAATACAAGTTAAATTATACGAAATATATTTAGAAATACATAAATATCGGGACACATTAGTTGCACAGGAACGGTTCGTCTTTACAGAACTACAGCTTCAAGGATATTCAGATGATTTTTACAAAACTTTAGCCTATGCCGTAATGAATTTAAGTTTTTTTTTGCGTAGACTATCTTATATATTACGCAAGCCACAAAACTTTTTCATTCATTTAAGACAAACTGTCATTCCAATGGTTCCTATTTCTTGTAATTGTTTCAGCAACAATAGAGATTATTATATTACATGTTACTCCAATTCCAAACAGTGGTCCCAGGCCCACAGCAAACATTGTCATTATTATTGTTTGAGAAGAATTTATATCTTTCAAGTTGTTGTATCTGATAGGAGAAATAACACCGGATTGGCTGTAAAATCGGGATTAGTTGATCATACAAGGGCGAATCCAATCCTTAATAAAGGTTGTGGTCACAGTTACCCAAAATTCCGCAACGTACTAGTCGGAATATGAACTCGCTCATGATCGATGTAGTGCATTCCTACAAAGGAGATATTTACAGAATATATGACACTCTGACCAAAATGTTGTATAATATACAGTTTCATCTAGGCAAAGCCATGGGGCAAACTAGTAAATTAATGAATCTGTAAATCATTAGGTTGTTCGCTCACGAAAATTACAAAAGTAAATGTGTGTTTACTTGCTCATCACAATGTCTCCTTTGGATTCTAAATTCCTGAACCGATTTTGAAGAAATTTTTACAAGATATCAAATTAAATTAAACTCTAGTATGTATTGTATAGTAAATAATTTTATTTAGGTGCTTACTTAAATTACACATTCGATCTTACGTTTCTTTTTCGCTAAAACGTTGATAATTTCATAGATATTCAGGTTCACATCTTTGTGTATATTTATGAGAGCTAGTCCGGATAATCTTTCCTGTACCATTTGAGGCACGCAATCAAGACTTTGCTTTGCGAAGGTAGAAAACGACCTCTGCAGGTGCTACACTGACCGGGAGTTTCCAGTATTTGTAAGAATTTTTTTATGTCAGGGTACAAATCTTGGTCGCATGTTTCGATGAAATGACCTACGGTCTCTCGTAAGGCGCAATTGTTTTCATATTCTCTTTTCCGTTCGGGATCTAGAGTCGGTATTCATTTATAAACAGTTGATTCACTGTCGACAATATATAGCCGGTACATCTGAACCACTTTTTTCACCGTCTCGATATCAATATATATATGCCAGTCTCCGTCACTAACATTCGGTTTAGGTGGAAAAACTCCCAATTGAAATAGGTCGAGTACCTCCGGAGACAATCTCTGTCTCAAATCACTAATAACGGAATCTAATAGAGGTGTTTTAATTGATTTCCGAAAGTAGGTACTCTTTTCTGCCGATTTCGCCTGATATTTGGACCTTATATTAATGTCGACAAAACAATCAGCAATTCACCTTCACCGACAATAACAAAAACCTTTATGAAGTAAAATTTTTTTCTATTAAAGTTAGGTTACATATGTTCACTAACAGAACAGACTACTAGCGTCAGCGCCACGCCACCAAAAAGGAAGGCGGCTCGGAAGTTTTGACGGACATGTGCTTGCACGCATACAACACACACTTTTAAATTAGTAGATGTCTGAGCACCCAGCGAATAACCATCTCTTTTTCCAATACAAATATCCGTGTACCAAAAAGAAACGGAAAATATGTTTGTCAAAAATGTGACATGATGTGCCAGCATTTCGTCCACAACTAAGTACTTTGATGCGTTTCGAATCACGCACAATTCATTTTTAATTTTTATTCTAAAAAGGCATTGGATATAATATCATCCTATTGATCCCAGTGAACCGTGAAAGTGTGACGTCACATGTCTATAAGGGTTGTGGGCATGCCCATCGTGTCCACAACGATGGATTCGCACTTATGATCATTTAATTACCAGAGATAATTATTATTGTTCTACGAACTGTAAATGATTCTAGATTATACAAATAAATAAACTGTCCTAGTTATGGTGAAAAAAAGCAACAATCCATTCTTATTTTCATTATGAAAAGTAAAAAAAACAAGGAGATAATGTTGCTGTTTAGTTATTTGTAGTTCTAGTGCAGAAGGAGGATTATTCAGTAAAATAATTAATTACAATCAAATCTATAATCAATAATTATACTTACTTAATTGTTCTTAAACAATGTTTGTACCATTTCATTTTGCGAACGCTAGACGGCGCTAATATCGTGCACATAGGGAAGAGGTTAGTGTTGAATCAATTGACTTGTCCAATATTTAATTCTTTTGTCAACGCACAAAGAATATGGCGGAAAAAATGAGTCGTAAATTGCTCTCTATTTACGATGATGTACATTGCACGTTTTATATGCAGATTAGTTTTTTAAATATATTTTAGAGACACCTAGTGATTTCGGACAAATTTAAAAATTACGTAAGGTTTAAGTGTGTCTACATTCTGTCAGATTCGTCGATGTGTCCTTTCTTAGAAAAAACAAAAGTTAGACAATTCTCCCATATAAAAATAAATGATCTTTTTTACGATTTGAGATAACAAACTTATAAGAGAATACTAAAATGAATAAAGTTATATAAAATTTTAGTTTAGGCGATCTCAAAACCGGTTTTACATATATTAAAAACGAATTCGATAGAAATATCTTCTTGTCTATATAAAATGTTATTTCATAGCAATTCATTAAATTATTAGAAATATTAATCAACATGGAAGTCATATTTTTTGAAATCATTGCTGATGTTTTCAATCTGAAATGAAATGGAAAACTATTGCCATCCAGACCAACCTCAATACTTCCAGCTATTTTAGACCTCAGAAAGTTTTCGAGCTCTTAAACTTAAGGCTATATATTTTCGGACTCTATGTTAAATATACATCTTTATCTTTTTAAATTACGTATTTATTTCTAGAAAATATAATGGCGTAAAAACAATATTTCCCCGAATATAAAATTATCCAATTTCTTTTAGAAAATTTTCGATTTTTTTTTTTTTTGGTATGTATTTTCCAATGAAACTAACCGATTTTGATAGAATTTGTGGCATTTTATTATTTCAGATAATCATCATCATTAAATACCAATTATTAAATAACTCATATTACATGAAGAAAGCGGAAGCAAAATTTGCTCTTCTCATATTTGGAACTGATTTTAGACTCAAAAAAAAATTTTATAACTTTATGAAAGAGGTTTTTATTATTTTTTTTAAGTTATTTTATTATGACACATGGTACGAAAAATGAGTCACGTACGATCTTATCTGCGTCGAACATGTCACGAAGTTCGCTAACCAAAATTTAAAACTAAAAATCACTTATGGCACTTACTATAAACACGAAGTTTATGATCACCAACAAATATTTCACCGTTGAAAATACTTTCGCAATCATTTTATCAGAATTTCCCCAACTTTATTCACGTTACGCACGTCGTAAATATAACACGTTATATTAATCAGTTCGGTTTTGTTTCGATATTTTTATCATATAGGGCCCCGATAAGACGAACAAACGTTGTTATCTAACGTCAAGCCTCGGCGGGTAGCTCGTCATCCGCTTTCGGTGTAAAAAAAATCGATTGATCATTCGCTATATCAGCACTTCTAGCACTTCTTTTCATTCGGTCGCTCATCATTAATGTGACGAGCGACCGAACGAATCTTTAATATCAATGATTCCACTTATATGGAATCATTGATATTAAAGATTCCAATTGGAATTTCTGAAATCATTGAAACCAGTGGTTGTTAATGGAATTATGGAAATTAAAGATAGCCAAATAGGCAAAATTTGACTATAATTTATTGATTTGTTGCCAAAGACAATAGAACTTCAATAACGTTCAAGCATATATATAGGTATATATATATATTAAAAATCTTTGTCAACAATCTCTACTGTGTCTGGCTGTTTGCCCAAAAACTATCATGTGTGTGATATTGGCAATATGAACGTAATTTAATGTATTAACATATTCTATATATAAATATTAGCTTTCTGTACTACATTCCCATATAAATTTTAGCAATACTAATTTTTTGCACTTTTCTTAAAAAGGGTACAAGTTTTCTCTTCACGTATTACTGTATATGTATATAAATTCTAAACTAGCAAAAACCTTTTGTAGTACACTTTAAAAATTGTAGATAACAGACGTCAGGATTGTTATGTATAACGAATACATTTTTCTAAAAAAAGTTTAAGGGGGTGTAGGAGAAGGGTAAAAAATTGTTTACAAAACTTTTATTGATTAACACTAAAGCTCGTTAATGGCTACTATACGAAGAAGAAAAAGAAAATCGGTTGACAGAGGAACATAATTGTTTTTTCTTGCCATTTACCTATAAACTTGACGCCTGTAACGCCTACGACTAAACGCATGGATCAATGTCAATGGTTTTATTTTTTAATTTAAAATTTGTTCAGCCCGGAACAGTTGTTAACCATATTGGATGAAAATTTGTCTGTTCAGTTGTTAAAAATATACGAATTAAAAAAAAAAAACGTTTTTATTTTTCTTAAGAAGAAATTTTTCTTTGTGTCTCAAGTGATTTATTTGAAATATATATATATAAATGACCAATTAACTTATCAAAATTAACCCCCTAAATGAAAAGTGCATGCGCACATGGACCGGTTCCGACCGGTGAGATACCGCCCTCTCACAGAATGCATACGTGAAGTAGTAGCTTCCGCTGTAGGGCTTTATTCAGTGAGTGAGAGTTCCTGTGGTTCGCTCCTCGCTCCATCAGATAGATCCATTCTACTCCTTCCTAATAGTTCCTCTGGTCTACTTCTCCTTCATCAGATATACTATTCCTTTTGGCATCGTATTAGTTACTCCTCTGAAGTTGCGACGGTTCGTAGGCGAAGGTGATCATCTACTCTGGTGGCTCGCATGCTTGTTTGCACCTTTAAATGTCGTAAAAAAGGTAATAAAGAGTGCAAATTTATTTAAGGATTTTAATTAAATTTCCAGTTTTTACATTTTTATTACTTAATAAAAGATTTAAAGTAGTAGTTTAAAGTTTAAAAAACAAAAATTTAAATAATACATAAAAAAAATACTCATGACTTATTAAACTATTCTATATATACAATTTTCACTTCATTAAAATAAATAATAAATGTTTCCTTCCTTACCTTATTTCATAAGAATATTTTTTATTCCAAAATAATTATTTGTTATCAAAATAGTAATTTTTATTATAAAATAATAATTTCGATTTTAAATAACAATTTTTTATTTCAAAATAGCCGATTTCTTTCAAATTTTCGTGGACTTTCAAATATATCCAGATCTGGTCTAAGAAAATGACATGTTAATCCAAAAATTAAATTAGAATTGATTTTAAGGTCATCTGTTGTATTGTCACATGCATATACACACAATATACGTAAGTTTTGTAACGGTTATTGATTTTAGTAGAGTGCACACACACACCGGTTGGGTGTGTAATGTATATGTATACATATATAACACATAAAAATAAAGTGCATAATGCGCCCACGCAAGTATGAATAGACGTTACTGTTATACATTGATGATTCGTTACTAAATAATAACAATATACTTGAAATAGTTCCGTATGAAATAACATTACCGTTCTGCATTACATTTTGTAGACAAACCATCAGCTTCTGTTGGTTAATAGTAATAATTTCAGTAGTTAGTCAATAATAATTTCGTTGTTTTAACCGATTTCAAGTTTAGTTGTAATATCTAATCTGTTTCTATGAATCACCGAGAAATAAATTTTTAGTATCAGTCAGCCACCAGTTTATCAAAGAATTTCTGAGATAGTAAAGGAACAAAATTCATTTTACACAAACTCACACTTGCAAACGGAATATATATCGTAATACACGAAAAAGTGCACGAGGTATTCATTAAAATACAAATTTTTGCCAGATTCGTCAGAGCTGTTATATGTTTACTTAAAACAAATTTAACATACAAATTCTAGAACGTTACAACAATAAATTTTTTCGCTAGTAAATCCGTGAAGTTTCCAGAAAGTGCGCATGTCTCTGAAAATAAATCAAGTATACGTCGGGCACGCGTGCAAAAAGAGTCGTCGTAGAAGTTGTACCGTTGCCTACTATATATATATTGTTTAAATCTGGCTTAATTTTTTTCGTGATCACTAACAATAAATCATCGCATTACTAAATTATTAAAATAAAAAGTTTTACAAAACATAAAAGTCATGTTATTATGAATTTATTAAGTACAATATATGTTCAATTATTCTGGGTGTTCGGTAAACTTATTAATCCTCAGTAAAAAAAATTCCCATTTTAAAAGCAGTAACATATAACTCGAATTAAAAACAGATCACAACAGTAGATTGTGATTATTTCGACAACTTTTCAACATTTTGAAGTCTGATCAATTAATATTTTATTTTACATTAAGTTACAGTTTAATTCGTTTATTTACATTATAATATTACATTCACACTAAAAATATCAAATGGACTTCTTAAGAGTGAAGTAAATGTAACGCAGAAACCAAGCAACATTAGATGGATAGTTTTAAAAGAAAGTTTTAATAATGTTTTTGTTAATTTTTAGATAATTTACGTTTATCGAAATGGGTAATAAGTATAAAAGTTAAGTAGGCCTGTGTCCCATAGTCGGCTTGATCCTTTTAGCAAAATTTTTTAAAAATATTTTCACTTCGCGAACGTTTTGTATCTCTCATGGGAATTTAAAGGCTTAAGATTTAAACTACGAATGAGGTTCTATATTCCGTATTTTGTTTAATTTCAAACATAGTTGGTTTCGAGGTTACCGATCACAGGACTCGTCCAGCTCGTTGTACTTAAGGTGCACCATTAATCTTTTTACAGTCAAAGGACAAAGGACACTAGCAACGTCAAATCGGCTCCGCAAATATCTTTGGGATAGAGTTCAAAAAGTTTGCTGCGCTAATCGTGTAATCCCATTAATTCTAATCGTCGGGTTGAATTTCCACGAGAAGTAAGTGAGGCATCTGAGAGGTCAAAAGTTCCTAGAACAAAGCCTCCTTGGACCTAAATTAATAAACATACATTTCTCTACTCATCGACATGGTGGAGCCGAGTCGCTTTTACATTTGAAGGAACACATTCAAGCTGCCTCTTAAAATGAAATCGCCGTCTCTCAAAACGCCGACGCTCAGGAAATGAGCGAAGTGAGAGACCCGAAAAGTCTGCTTCAAAATCGCCACTCTTATCACCAAATGTTATTGTTACTATATAAAACAAACCGATTCCGCTCGTGAAAAATAAAACAACGTGTAGAAATGAAAAAAAAATGTATTTTTAATTAGCATAAATCTTAAAATAACAACACTATTTATCCAAAAACAATTCAATGATCATTAATATTATGTAAACATAGAAGAAGTACTTAGCTTATGATTCAAGTTCCACTTCTTCAAACTTTGACCGCCGCCAAGTCAACCAGCCGGATGCCGCCATGATTATTATCTATAACAGGAATGTTATAATATGTATATAGTACACAAATCAATTTTAAAACTCATATTAGAATCTAATACGAGAATTCACTTATGACTCAATTCAACAATAATTCTTTATGATATGGTTTTGGTTATTTTTTAGATATATTTCAAGAAAGCAGCATTTGTTAATTTGTTTTGATCATTAAGGATATTATGTTTATTAAAAAAATTAAAATTTGTACATTAGAATTATGACTACTGTCATAACTCTTTCTCAATTATAAGCGAGAGCGAAGCAACGAGACACGACAGGCGGATGCGACACAAATTTATAGTGATACATTTAAACTAAAAATAGACATATTTTCAATAATCTGTATATTTTTTTTTTTTGACGCATTATTATAATTTCGTACTATTATTCAACATTTATCGTAAAAGACTTTGATAAAAATAGTTATTAATTTTATATAAGCTAAATAAAAAAATGTTGCAAAAATAGCAATTAATTAATATAAGTTACCTACCTGAACCCGGCAGACGTTGTCCTGCCAGTCTATATCATGTTTATATAAATGAATTGAATTTTATTCATATTTTCAGTAATACATATTTTTTTTAATTTAAGTAACATATAAATATTATTTATAGTTTAGATACATAAAATATGAATGTTTATATATAGAAGTTGGTATGTTGCAGCGCCAACTGACGTCGAATTAAAACAAAAAAATAATAGAAAAACCTTCTCCACAAAAAAACACACATACATACATATACATGCCAGTTTTCGTGGTGATCAATTAAACGGTATAAAAAATTATATGCTGTAGTGGGAAGTTACAACAAGCGGATAGCACAAAAACATTCCCCATGAAAAAATACATGTACCTACGTGCCAATTTCCGTGGTGATAGGTCGAACGTTGTTGGAGTTTAGCGATTATATATTTAATTATATATAGTTCATAACATAACTATTTATATAAACATTTATTTTTATATAATCTCTATAAGATTTGGAAATGAATTTAGAACACGATATTCGTAAAAAGAAAATAGGAGAAACATGGGACCAGTTTTTTTTTTTGCGACATAACGACCAAAAGAATAGTGCTATGCATATCAAGAGAAATTTCCGTTAACTTTAACGTACGCCACTCCATGGCGCAGCACTCTAGAAATCTGCTTAGAATCTAAAATCGCTTAAAGTTTATACTAAAACCCAAAAATGTTTATTTCGGCACTGGCATACAGGCATCACTTCCGTCCCCGAGTCATGTTCTGGTAGAGTTTCAAATGTTAATTATATCATATTTTTGCATGTACGTTATTTTATTGTATACCAGAAGTAGATGATCTGTCAACAACGTTCAGCCCACGTTACGTAATTCTGGAACTAATGATAGGAAAAACTCGTAGACAACCGGTACTTGTTTCTATAAACAAGTTTTTGACAGATCGAGGGCAAAAATAAAATGCAGAATAAGAGATGGAGATCCTCCTGACATATCTCTGAAGTCTGATAATGATGATCACGATGATGATGATTGACGGTGGTGGTGGTGATGGTGCTGATGCTGGTGGTGGTGGTGATGATGATGATTATTATACTTAAACAATATTCATACCTGAATGCAAATAATTATCACCGAGATAACAGCAAGGCTAAAAGCGTTATTGCTGAGCCACGCCCCTAATTCGCTGGCGCATCCGATCGAATACGAGTTCGCCGAAGTGCATTGGAAAGGCGATATGGTCCCGTAGTCGATGTGACAGCAGCTGACCGGAATAAGGTCTAAGCCCCAATCGTTCCGGCCCACCACACCACAGCACTCGAACTGTTGAAAGACAAGACCTGTAAGATCTATCTGATGATTTAAACTTGTCTCGATTCCTAAGAATAAGAAGTGCTTCTTTCTAAACTTACCATTCGCATGAATATCAGATTTTAACTATTAGTCTTAAGCCTGTGTTTATTTCTATTTTTATGAATAATTCTAACATATCAATATTATTTTGCAATAACAAATATCTCTCCGTTTCGTTCGTTAGTAAAGATACGACGAAAAAAAACAGAAGTCTGATCTTAACCTGTTTTTTAAACTGTAAAACGCTTAAAATAAAATATCCATATTTAGCATTGTGAAATTTGAATTCACTTCTACCATTTATATATTTTGAGCAGAACAATGGTCTATTATTTCTTTGGCACAATTGATGCGCACAGTGATACAATTCAATTTCCTCACCGACATTTGCAGTTCGTCCCACATTCTGGCCACTTCTATTCTGGTGCTATATTGAAGTAAGCTCTGATGCATAGTTGATCTAATCGTTGTCGCGGCATCGTTGTACAGCTCGAAGGCCAGCGCGCATACAGTGATCTCCAATATCAATACCACTATCAGAGATGCCGTATACTGTTAAGAAACATTTTAGTATTTAGTAGAAAAAAAGTTAACATATTTAACTTTTTTCTACTAATACAAGTTAGACTTGCCCACAAATAAATTTGACCATCACAACTTTAAAGGAGAAAAATATGTGCTTAAAGAAAAACATATGATTCACGTGATTTGAGGTAACAAATTATGTTTCGCTTTTACGCACTTACTAGTTGAAGAAAAACCTCAGGATTTTTTTTAAATATTAATATCTCAATTATAAAACATCAGGAATTTTAAATAATTATAAAATATTATGATTCACAATTAGTAATAAACTCAAAATCAAAAATTGCGGATTTTGCTGTCTATTAACGTTTAAATTGACACCTAAAATTTAACATTAAAAAACTATTAGTTTTAAAAATTATCAAAACTTAGTACAGATGCTACATCTCACGTACAGAAACCAATTCCCCAGCTTATATGTAAAGCTTCGGAGAGTACTTTACGATCGAAAAATATTTGTCAATTCTTGTCAGCAATTATTTCTATCGTTTTACTCTGGTTTATACACATGTCTTAGCATTGTACCGATAATTTAATAACTTTGACTTCAAAAAATCATTTATATAATTAAAACACAACAAACAACTCTGGAATGATTTGTTTCTTTACTTTAGTTTACCAAGATCTATGATGATATTCTGCTATCAGGATATATCCTGATTGCAGAATATCGTTATAGATCTTGGTCTGTAAAGGATAACATATTGTTATATTTTCCGCTGACTTAGAATATATTCCAGAGCAGTGGATAACATAACAAATAATTCTCATATAGAAAAAATGCTGTAAAGAAGATATAGGGAATTACCAAGCAATCAGTCTCATGACCAATATTTACAAGGTCTTCTCTAAGAATATCTTAGATCGAATAAGGACAACACTAGACGAAAACCAACCAATGGAATAAGCTGGTTTCAGGAAAAAATTCTCCACGATAGACACACCGTTAAACAGATAGTACAAAAGTATAATGAATATAACAAACCTTTATATATGACTTTCATAGATTACACCAAAACTTTCGACAGCATTAGTCGTGAAGAGATAAGGGACAGTCTTAATAAACAGGGAATCCCTACACTTTACATGAAGATCATGAAAAGCATATATACGCCAACAGCAAAGCAAAAATAAAATTGGTATCACTAGGTGAGACAAATGAAATCGAACGAGGTGCTTGACAAGGAAATCCACTATCCCCTAAACTGTTCTCCGCAGTATTGGAAAATGTATTCCGAAAGCTAGACGGGGAATATTTTGGCTTATGCACCAATTGGAGAAACTTAAATCACCTTAGATTTGTCGATGACATTATTTTGTTTGAGGAAAATCTGAGCAAATTATAGAAAAGGATTGATGAACTGAACAATGAAAGTAATAAAGTGAGACTATTCATAAATACTTACTTATAAGGCAAAACTACTGGCAAATTCTGAAAATCAAGGGACAGAAACCAACAATCTACACCTCGAAGGTATAAACGAGTATACCTTTCTTGGGCAAATCGTATCTTATGTAGATCAAACTACTAAAGCAATCAAAAAACGCATAGCCGTAGTTGGAAAAGATATTGGTCGGTGAAAGAAGTAACGAAATCCACTGAATTTAGTATAGCGATAACCGAAAAGCGTTTAATACCTGCATACTATCTTGCATCACCAAGGAAGTGAAATGGAAGTGAAGGCGAAGTGAAGTGGAAGTGAAACTTGGTTCCTTTTAAAACACCACAGAGATATGCTTAAATGTTGTCAAAGAACTATGATGAGTATCAGAAAACAAATCAGAGTGAGAAATACAACTACAAAATCTGAGACTAAAGTAACTGATATACTTACAAACATATACCAACTGTATTGGAGATGGACCGAGCATACATTAAGACGTAATCAGGAAAAATGGAACAAAATTGTCACAGATTGGTATCCTAGAGACGGCATAAGGAGAAGGCGAAAACAACACAGAAGATAAGAAGATGAGCTAAAATTAAGAGCGGGTTCTATTCAGATAAGGGTCGCTAGAGATGGAAATCTATAGGAAATGTTAGAAGAGGCCTTTGTCAACAGGCATACTGAGCTCAGAGATATACTGTAAACATAAAAATTAATATAAACTGTTTGTAAGCTCGTGATAAGAGGCTTAATGTAATGTAATTCTGTGAATTTCAAAAAATGATGTATATAATTAAAATGCAAAAAATATGAAAATAGTTTAGAAAACTTTCCCTTTGATGAAGGATCGATATTTGAAACAATTCAAAGAGAAACGACAATTTATGAAAGAATACTTCAATCTTTTTGTCTTTAGCTTTAGAATAAGAACAAGTGGTTTTCTATTGAAAATTATTGTCCAATCCGGTATTTTTAAAATATAAATATTAAAATTATATTTTTATCATAAAGGTAATATATTTTGTTGACCTCTAATAGAAAATAAATTTATCTCTTTTTTGCGAAAATATTAGGTTGTAATAATTACAATAATATACTCTAGATGACACTTTTCATATTTTTATTTTTATTTCTTATCAAAATTTACATAAACATTATTGCACGACTTATAATGCAAAGCACTTGAGAGTGCCTTTTATTTTGTTTTTTATCAAAATTTAAATGAAGATTATTAGGCGTGCACTTTTGGATTTTCTTAATTTTGTTTTGCTCCGTTTCTAGGAAAACGATACAGCAATGTAGAAATAAGACTTACATTCCGATAGCAGTCGTTTATATAAATTAGGATGAAGATAGTAATAATATTTACTTTTCCACCCTAATTATTATAAATGTCAAATATAACATATACAGGTATATAACTTACGACTTTTAAGTTTTTTCTATAGATGGCAAATAAACTTAAATTTTTAATTATACTTTAAAAACATTGCATACATATTTTGATGAATATAGCATATTATACGTTTTACCTCTTCGTGCAATTTTTTGTCGACAAGTTTATTCAAATAAAACTTGATTAGAAAAATTCACAGATCTCCTGCTTTACACGATCTTCGAGTACATTGAAAATGAAATGAAATAATTAACATTTTTAGTCATTATCAACCAATATCAATATTCCATTCACAATCGTCTGACCGCCTATTTAAAAAAGTTCGTAATTCCGTAAGCCTGGTTTATAGTATCATTAATCCAGACTGCAAAAGATAGAAGTGTTTTATAAGCTAAAGTAATAATACTGGATCATTAAAATAAATATGACGAATAAAAAGAAAACCAAATAATCTGATATTATTGTGGAGTCTGAAGTAAATAAATTAATATTGTTTAAGATCAAAATACAAAAATCGGTCCAGAGCATTTCAGATGATCATAGGGTTCCGAAGCAGTTTCTATAAAGAAATGCGCTATACATGAAAAAAACGCATTGTTGCACTTTTTCCATGTTTCCCGCACAGAATAGATATAAGCACTTTAGTCGCCTATTACTAGAGAAACAAGTAAATATACCGACTATTACTCTGAAACTCGTATAAATTAAAGTGCACCAGTAAAATAGCATATCTTTATGTCACTTATACCCTTTTGATGAGAAACGGAGTTTTAGAGAAATAACTCGAAAACGGTGTATCCGATGATCTTTAAAATAATTTTCACTTAAAGTATTTATTAAGAGTTATATTAGTAATTTTTTTTCATATTTTTTTAAAGTACGGTTTCAAAAATAGAGGGCACAAGTTCTAATACTTTCGGAGCGATTATTTACGGAAGCCGAGCAGAATAATTCACGTAATTAGAAAAATTATTTAGAAACCTTGAAGTATTTTTAAAATAACTGTCGAAATATATGCCATAAGATGATGTTTACAGAAAAAAAAAATCCAGTTTCTGTAACACGTATGGAGTGCCACTCTAGAAATATTTATTTTTGTTAGTTAACAACCAAACAAGTAGCGGCTTATACAAGACACCTATACTCCGAATTTCATCAATATATATTTTGTAGTTTTTGAATAAAATGCCTATGACATACGGACGGATGGACAGACGGACATTACAAAATAATGAAGGTCCCGTTTTTGCCATTTTAGCTCGGAACCCTAAAAACGAACGGACTTCGTAATGATATTGACTCTTCAGCATGTTATTTCGAAAACCCTCAGCTAAATGTTAAACGAACATTACGTATTCAGTATTAATACTAATGATATTGAAGAAAAATTTTAAATTTCTACTTAAAAAAAACAGACCAATATCATAAAAAGCTAAGAAGCTTAAAATCTAAGCTAAAAACTAAATCCATTTACATATATTTGAATAAAATTTCACATTAACAAAAGTACATAGTATATTAATAATGTATAGCATATATAACAAAACGATAAAAATTGTATACTTTTTGTATGAAATAGAATATATAGCAAATAAGTAAAAATGTATACATTTAAAAATTGAATACCAATACTTATATGACAAGACCATAACGGAACATAACTCACCCCGGCAACAAAATAGAACTGTTGGGAAATAGCTGCATAAAATCCCAAACCGCTAATTAAAAATATAATGATTCCAGTCGCGATTGCCAGGGATGGCATCGCGAAGAATTTGTTGGTGACAAGTTCTTCATATCCTCGATTTTGTATTAAAACGGTGACTCCCGCCAGCAACAGCAACAGACCAGTTAACTGTAAAAAATATTACACATACTTTAATTCAACTCATACCTTTGCTTTAAATTACAACGTTATGTTTGTTTATAATTATTTGTTTTGAACTCTCTTAGATTAAAAAAATACTTCTATAAAAAAAGTTTTCCTTTTAAAAAAATCGACAAAAAAAATTAAAGTACTAACGTAAGAGAAATTAGCCAAACTGTAATAATATTTGCGTTTTAATATCATTCAATTAAAAGAAAAAAATAAAATATCGAATAGATGAGCATTATTGTTAACAATATTTTTTAGAGTAAAAGGAAAAAACTGGCCAAGACCATGTCGGATGGTGCTTATTATAATATTGCGAAGCCATTATTACAAAGAAATGCACTACAGATGGAAAAAGTACGTTGTTACACAGTTTCCATGTTTCCCGCACAGAATAGTTATAAGCACATTAGTCGCCTATAACTAGAAAAACAAGAAGGTAGACGACCATCACTATTAAACTAGTGTAAACTAAAGTGCACCAGCAAAAGAGCGTATCTTCATGGGACTTACGTCCTTTTGATGAGAAGCGCAGTTTTTCAGCAATAACTCAAAAACAGTATATTCGATCATATTTAAAATATTTTTTGTTGAAAGTATTAAGCGTTACTTTTCTATTTTTTTGATATTTTTTCGACTTGCAGTTTCGACATAAAAAGGAGGACACAATTTCTGCTACTTTCGGAGCGATTATATCCGAAATTAATGACGAATTAGAAAAAAATGATTAAGAACCTTAATTGTTTTTTAAAAGAACTGGCAAAATAAGTGCCACTTGTTGATGTTTACGAAAAAAAAATCTTCGAAAAAAGGAGAGCATTAAGATTGTCTGTAAAAATTATTTTTATAATTATTTTATAGTTAAGCATAGAAAAATTAATCTTCATTTAGAAATCACGTAAAAGATTAGACAAAAATATATAATCATTTCATGAAAATAATATTATAAAAAATGTAAGATCCACACTGCGTATAATTGAACTAAGAAGTTGAAAACAAGTTGATGCAAATAATCATCCATATACATATTCAAACATACACATAAAACAAACACATTGCCTTCGTTTTGGGCTGCATCGTAATCGGATAAAAAAGATTTGCGTATATGTTGCGCTATATTTTAATACTCAGTTTTAACAAATGAGGTTTCTCTATAACCGTTATCCAAAATTTTTAAGTTATAGATTATATTTAACATAATAAAACATTATGATAATTAGTGACCGCTACCTTATATAAGTTTATTGTATATGTCTACATCTATAGGGATTTTCCTGTCTTTGTGTTTGTATTTATGCTAATCTTCGTAAGTGCAGAATCAATATAAATTTGGTTATCAGTGATGTATTGAGATAAATTGAACCAACATTTCAAAGTCCAACTTTGCGATATTGATATAATTTTTTAATTGATTCACGAAGTCTATTAAATATGTAATAGCGAAACGTTTTCAATTCGTTTATATTTAGCTACTGTTATGATTCACTAAACCATTCAAATAAGGTAGAGACAACAATCAAATAAAGTGAAAATAGAAACAAAAACGAGAGCCTGTCTTGGATTTCGTATAATAATTATTATCTTACCTACTTGTATGATTACTTGGTATCCAGTACAATATACTGCCTTAATTCCAGAATCGTCACCAAAAATACTATAATTCCTATATAGATAAACTATTTCCGAAGTAATAAACTGACTCTGTAAAAATATTCTTTACATACAGGAATGCTAAAATTAAAGTGCATGCAATAAAATGCAGGAAAAGCTGCAATTGTATCGATTTTAAACCCACTGAAAATATTTTAAAAGAAGCCAATGTTAAAAATAATGGCGGGATGATTATTGAATTATTGAACAAGTTGCTGAAATCGATGTTAATGTTCTATAATTCCAAGTTTAGTTAAACTAAATGAGTATAATTACAGTTTATACATAATTGTATCTATTAGTTTCTCAGTTTCCTTGTTTATTATTAACTTATATTTATCAGGACCCGTTACTGATTATAAATCAGGTTGTTAAATCTTATAAACGACCTCTCTCATCTCATCTCCCGACACAATCGCGGAAGTGAAATGGTCCCTATTTGTTTCTCACGCAATTCGTAAAATAACGATATACTCTTATCGTTGTATCCTTGTCGGTGTGAAAACGGCACTGTGGTTCTAAGACGCACGGCGCGTTGTGATCTTCTCAAGACAAAAAACAATGTTATTGGCCGTGATGCACAATTTGTTTGCAACAAAAAATTCTTTAGCACATTGTGATTCGAAAATCGATGACACGAAAAAGTGACACTAAAAAGAAATAAACATGTACATATATAGGATTTTAGCCTGCGAGAGAATGAGATAGAATGTGAGATGAAAAAACATGCGAGAGAAATATATGTAGGTGTATATGCTTTTGTGTGCATGCTTATTGTCATTTGTTGAAATTGAAAATATGGAGACTGAATAATTTCCGGTACCAATGTTAAAATATATAAGTCCCGTAATTATCCCATTCCTAATACTATATTCGCCTTTCGCAATACAGTTTTCCAAAGGTTTCACTTCTAACGCGTTTGAACTATGCATATGTTTATATTTGCCCGAATCCAACACTAGCGAGAGCTATCAAAATAAGGCTTACAACGCACTCATGTATCCACGGATGCAGACCTTTAAGCGCGGAAGCTAGTGTGCAATATAATATTTTCTGTGAATTATATAAATAAATAATTGTTTACTTGCACAACCAATATTACATCCACCCTAACAAATTTTAACGTTTTCATTGTGTCATAACTGTGTATTGATATCTTGAGTTAAGTTGGAGCAGTATTTTGAATATTGATTATTACTATATTCGTATCGTAACTTTTGTGATGTCAAAACGAATCTATTATGGCAACCATCATTAAAAACAAAAGACATGTTTAGAGCTCAAGAATGTTAAAAAGTAATAAACATAAGTACAAACTGTAGAGGTAAATATAGATTCTTTGTTTGGCATAGTCTGTCGAATTGATCCACAACCACTATATACAGAATTCGTTAGTTAAGTGTTGTGTATTTTAGATACATTAAGTTAATACACCGTACCTCTAAAATCTATCAACAAACATCTGTCAAACTAATTTTATTACACAGTTTTTTTAATACCCTTTCAAAGATATGGTGGCGTGATGAGCTTCAATGATTTTTAATTTTTTCTTAGTTACTTTACAATTTGACTTACATCCGCTATTTTGAATCATGTTTTATTGTCATATGTGCAGCGATATTCTTAAGACTAAAAAAAATTGTCTATCCAAAACCGTCAAAATCGGACAACGCATTTCCATAGTTTCGTTCGGCGTTATTTTTGTAAAATCGTGTTATATATAAAAAAATTTATAAACCTACATGCATTTGAATACATACACCCATCATAAATACACTTAATTCAACGCTGTATTTTATTTATCATTATCATAATTTACTTATCATTAGTTATAAGTTTTCAAAGTTAAACCCAGTTACACCACAGTGAAATAGAGTTTTAAACTAATGCTTCCTTTCATACTACTTTGCGGATGTTTCGAGGATTCTTCTTTGTAAGGAGTACTTTAAATGTAGTCGGTCGCTTTACTTTCAAAAGTCTTACATACAAAATGCCACGCCTAAAAACTGATGGTCTTAAGTCTACTACAACAAATTCGAATCTTACGGAATTTTCAGCTGTGTCGTTGCATGGTACGTCCCAGTCATGAAGAGAGATCCTAGGTATGTATACCTCTTTGTCGGATTGTTCACCAGTAACGCTTTTTGCCTTTAAATTTTTTTTCGGGAAAGACATCAATGCTGATAAACTTAAAAAGTAAAATCTTACCTAAATATATATTTTTTTGTGTAAAATCGCGTTTTTTCAGGAAAGATACCTACATACATGAATTTGAAAAAAAAATTGTATCGAAATGAAGATTGACTTCTAATCGTTAGCACCATTTTAAAGATCGCTTGTATATGAATACTAAAATTGCTCACTAAATAGTGGATATAGTATTTAATATAAAGAATAAACTTACAGCTTATAGACAAACTTACTGATAATCAAATTACCCTCCTTTGCTTTACGCAAATGAATAATGCAATAATGCAAAAAAAAAATCGCATCCTCTCGTGATTGTAATTTATCAACTCATAGAAAAAGTATATTAATTGTTTACTTAATTTGCATTTTTATATTCTTTAGAACCTGTCTTAATAATAATAGAGGTACAAATTCTAACTATTTGATATTTAAAAGGAATATTTAAAAAAAAGCGTAACCGTGAATGTTTGAAATGTATATAATTATATTAATGAAATAATATTTTTTGCAGCAAGCCAATATAAAATTATGAAACTGCCTAAAACAGCATCTATGTTGACTACTTATGGAAGATAAAGGTGGAGAGGAAGCTCCACAAAAACAATTTATTAGATAAATGATCCACTGCGCATGAATGTGGTTTAGCGGTTGTACAATAAAAAAAATAATTAAGAAAAAGGATCAAAGAGTTTCATATATTTTTTTATCTCTAAAATTATTTGTAATCGGCATTCACTTACACCCTATTTATTATTACACGCCGGATTCCTCTATATAACTAAACCATATCCAAATAATAATTATTATTAACGATTTCCATGAAAATACGTTTTTTTAACACAATTCTCAGAAATTTACTATTCAATTTTACTTCAAGAGTACAATGATGTACACTCACCAGAAATAAACAGTTGATTGCACCCAATGAATATTTCACAGATTTAACTATTTTTGTCACTTGCATTTTTATGTATTTTTAGTAAAGGTATAATATTTTTGTAATGCGTTAGTAAAAAATTGCGTTCAGACGATGTGAAGATTATGAGACCTGTGATCTCAAATAGCCTAGCCTATATCAATCTTACCAAGACTCTTGAGGTTATCTTGACGTGTCTTATCTAATATGACAATAAGGGCGATAGTTGAACATTTTTTTCTGTTTATATTTCTTTAATAATAGTAGATATAGTTGACGGGCAATAGCAAAAGACTCCGAACCGCGACTTTGAATACTTATGACAATCACAAAATTGGTACAAAATTGGTACGCCTGAAAGAGCAATTATTTTTATGTTAAAATCATATTTCTCACGCCTTTAGTATTTCACTGAGTCATAAAAGAGTCCATCAGAAGATTTTATAAAACGTAAAATTTCGTTTGTACGTTTATAAGCGTATCTGTATTTCAAGTTATAACTTAAGAATATATTAGAAGCTATACTTGGGGTTCCGTACGTACAAATTCAAAGTGGTATTTTTATAGTGAGACTTAACTGCGCCTCAACTAGGTTCTTTTTCGTTATGGACGTTTTTTTCTAAACGCTATTGCTGTCGCCTTAAAATTCGGTTGAGATATAAAAGTCATATTTACACTCTTATTCGTCTTTAATAACTTTCAGAATTTTTCTTTTATAGTAAAATATGGAGCATTTATAATATCATTTTAAAAGGTCATCATTAATTGAAACCCATTTTTTGGAGTTTACTCCTTAAGAATCGATTTCATATTTAGGCCCAGGGTATGGAATTTTATGGGAGTAAAATCAAGTGTTAGATAAATGACGTTACGCTATCGTCATGGTTACTGAAATAAATAAACTCCAATAAATCGTCATGGTTACTGTTTACATTTCAATCAATCAGAATGTGACAAATATAATAGATTTTCTCCACGAATCATTGTTAGTGTATACAGAAGGGGGTTCAAAACTATTGAAGAAACGTTACCATGAACTTCCACTCTATACTTGTGGAGATTTTAATAAAGAAGACGGTTTCCGTTTAGTTACATTTCTGAAAGATGAACTGAACTTAAATTTAATTTCTGACAGAACACTAGGGACAACTAGATATGGTACAACTATTGATGCGATGTTTTCACGATTTATCACACATGTGTCTTCCGACATTCATGTATCATATTTTAGTTACCATAAACCAATTGTTTCAGTGTTTAATGATACCGCTATTGTTCCTGTGATAAACATTACGCAAGATGACGTCAATGATAGAGAAAATCAATCTTACTAAAAATTTTATTGTATAACATAATTATTTTCAATATTTTCTTAAATGACGAATTAATTGTTTTACTATTAACATAAATAAATGAATTGTGTATTATGCTTTGAATAATATAATAGATGCTTTCATTTACCATTATATTAATCTATATGTGATATCATCTTGAAGCAGTAAACTCCATTCGTGCGTCGGAGCTGACACACTTTTTTTATTGTAGTAGAATTTTTTAATTAGTCATAAAAATGTGCGAAAATACCGGTCCCATTTTATATTTCAGAAGCGTGTAAGTCTGGAAAAGCCTGAAATAATTTCAAGTCATAAAAAGCCTCAACCGATTTGATACATGTAATTCAAGAAGAATTAAAATAAAATTTTGAAGTTTATGTTTCTCGAATAATACTTTATAAATGTGTTAACAAGCACGACATCCGCTTGTAACTTTATTAACTCAAAAACTTCTGAATTGATAATTTAAATTTTGTCATTTAAATTTTCCAGATTTGTTTAGTCCATGTGACACGTTAAGCGACTTCGTGTCACGTGGTTATAGCACTAAGTAGCTCTACGATTAGGCATTCCAACTTTTTAAAAACTTGTAAGAAAAAATAAATATTTGTTAATCTCTTGCCAGGAGTCATGAGATACCATCTGTTCTTATGGTTTTTTTTACTAGGAAGAGTGAATAATCTGTGAAGGATCTCAATGAAATATACAATATAAACACTAAGTATTATCCCATTACTGTATTTAAAATATGTATGGCATGCTAATATAACCGTTACAGAATCATGTGACACGCTCAAATGCGTTATTCAAATACGCAAAAAGTGTTTAGAGATTATAAAGATTTTTATGATGAGAGTGCTTGTACTTATGTCGAGATGGGATCTAATCAATAAACTCACATAGCTCGATACATTATTGCCAATCTAGACAAAAGCATGAAAAATAATTTATAAGTGCTCCTCTACACTTGTGACTTGTCGTATTTGTGCATTTTTATAGCATTTTCTGGGTTGTGCGGAATTCCGCGTATGTTGGCCAACCGTTTTCAAAAGAACTGTGTTTTTGAAATGAAACTTCTAATGCGACTTCCAACAAGGTTGCGTTAAACGTTTAGCGCTACCATGGAGGGGGTATGAAATCACTGTTTTGTTATACGTTCAACGCTCCTGGGGAGGGGGAATAGAAAGAGACAAAGCGAAAGTGAATGCGTGGCACTCGAACGCATGCGCGTAGTATACCTGTTACAGGCCAGCGCGAGCGTTAGCAACGAGTAGCGTCCAACATTCCAACGCAAGAGGGAGAGAGAAAGAAAGATACACAAAGGTAGAAAGGTGAAGAGAGAAAGAGAGTGAGTCGGCAGATTTCGTCTCGCAATTGTTTTTCGCAATTGTAACGTGCGACGAAAAACGCAATTTCTACCCCTTCCTATTTTCATTTCCACATTACGAAGTTTCACTTCTTCCGCGCGGAGCGACTCCACGCACTATTTTTTTTTTCTATTTGTAACTGTACCTTTCTTTGGTTGTTAGTGTGCTAATTTTCAAAATCAAAACCCATGTCATAATTCATCCTAATGAACAGGTTTTCTATCATCTATTTCACTAACACCGACGCATTCATAATGTTGGCTGCAGTGATGGTACGGATTTGTTTCTTACTCCATAAGAATTAGTATCGGAAAAATAACAATATTAAAGTATTCGATATTAAAATATCTTTATTTTGTACAATAAAAAATACGTCACAACATTTAAAGAATTCACCATATTTTAAGATTTTTTGTTTCTTTTTTATTTAAGACTCGTTCGTAAGGTAGTTATCACTCAAGAAGAATGAACAAGAAACTTAAGGGTAGCTCTTTTGGAACCAAAATTATATACAATTACAATTACATATAAAACTATTACAAGAAATACAATTCCATAGGAAAATGTAGTGCCTATAGCAGTAGTGACAATTTGAGAAATTTTTTATTGCTTGCAATAAATACATAAAGATAACAACACCTCGAATCCATTTTGAAGGGCATCCGTTCAACAGGATTAAATGTTTACTAATGTAGAAAAAACAAATACTTCTTTTAACCAAATCTTTCCATCGCCTAACGATCACAGTTATTCTGAATTTATACAACAGATCTCAATATTTTCTTCCAGCAATGATTCAGCAAGAACGGTCTATAATTAAATAGACTTAATAGGAGAAACTAAAAAATCAGCAACCATTATATCATTATTTTTTCTAATCTCGTTCTTTACGACACTCATACAGCGTCTTTGCAACGTTCTTGTTATTTTTACTTTATTAAGCTATTGCATAGCTTTTATCGCGGGCTTTGAGCGCGGCGACCGAATCAAGAAATTACGTAACGAAAATAAAACCTAACACCCCCCACTCCGCCTGCCATGTAGCTCGGCCGAGCGTTCGCTTAACGTGTATGTAGTACGACTGTACGAAGCTCGCATGGATCGAGACGAGCTGCTCCGAAATCGGACGAATACGTAAGCAGCTGTTTGTGAGAAAGTATATAGGTGTATAGATGTCTATCATATCTTTATAATGTCACACTCACCGCATGTGCGCTGTAAATATACATGTAGGTATATATGTATACATACATAGGTGTACCTATGTACAACAGTGAATAGCAGTTGCTGGTGAATAGCTACACGCGTAAAATTTGTGTATAAAGTGTTTTAAATATGAATAAACAAAGTACATTTATTAATGAAGAAAGTGATGAAAAACTTGAATTGATATCAAAGAAAAAAAATACTGCATAAATAAATAAATATTTATAATTGCCTAAGTTGATAAAAAATGCTATGCAATAGCTTCACCGCGACAGTCCCCGAGTGCCACACGTTTAATTTTTATTTACTTTTTTGGATTCAGCTGCGATGTAAATATGTTCAAAAGTTTTTGAGTAAAATTTCTCACACTTAGTTAAACTGTCACTATTATAAACTCTATCGTCATAAATTTCATAAAATTTCCTGCCACTTTTACGAATTCCACCGTTTCCCAAATACTAAAAAATAGTGTCTCGTTTATCTTAGTTTCTTAGTAGGTTGTTATCATGTTCTGCTTTGATCATGTGACCTATTAATTTAAGTATATAATTCTCAACTAATTTAATTAAGGATATTGAATTCACAAGTACGAAAGTTATACTTGTTCTTAATCCCCGACAAAAGCAGTATTATAAGTTTAACTTGTGTATCTATATGCATGCGGTGTCATATTAGTTTCCAATCGACCGAATAGGATTATATATATATATATAAATCTATTATATATCTATCATATATATATATTAGAAAGGTGATTTTATCGAGAGTGTCTTACCTATAATTCGAAAAAATGTCTTAAAATCTATTAAAGATTATAAGCTTATTTCAAGTTGATAAATAAACGAATGTGAGCATCTTCCACAGGTTTGCGCGAGCCGAAATTTGATATTCAGTTACTTCAATGATATGAGAAGAACATAACAATCTTAAACTGATGCTGCAGCACCACCTGAAATTTTTATGATACTCATCTCCCTTAGGCGCTTATTTATAAGGTCTTAACGAATAGGTTACAGATAAATAGTGAACAGGGTCTGACGATAGAATAGGAAACAGAAATGAGGATGAATTAGTAAGGGATTCTAAGCTAATTTTACGCATTCAAACGTTATGAAATTTTAGAATATGATATAGTAGCGTTTAGGCGATGTTGTAACAATGTGTGAAGTAAATGAAAAAATAGACGAGTGAAGTGGATTGCGTGAAGGAATAAAACAATTTGATATAGTGCTGCGCTGAAGATAACAACGCTTGATGGGGAACGGTAGGAAATACGAACGTGGAAGGCCTTCCAGTTAACAGGAATTCTATTCTCTATGGTAAGTACCATAGAGAATAGAATAGCATAGCTCTATTAAATAAGTGAAAAACTATTTTTTATTTACATGTGTTTAAGTAAACAAATTTAAATAAAAAACAGGTTTCACTTAATTATTTAAAAACTCGTACTATGGCTGTATGCTTAGTTTTTTTTTTTTGCCTCTCTTATAAATAAAAGAAACAAAATATCTTAAAAAACAGATAAGTTTAAAATGTGGACTTTTTTATATTTATTTAATTAAGTAATAAAATAAGAAATTGTATAAATTAATTGAAAAAATATTTATAGTTGAATTTAGAGTATTTTAGTTGGAATTTAGGGGATTTCCCAAATAAGTTTAAGGGGAAAAAATTTCGAAAAGTTGGCATCACTGATTGATATTACGTCATTTGTTTGTCTTGATTAACAGATACTCCCTACTATGGATGGCGGATCCGGCGATGATTCGGATGGCGAATGTAGCGATTCGACATCCGTACTAGGGATGTCGAATCGCAACACACACATTCGAAAAAAATCGGTTTTTGAGAAATCGCCCTTTTGACCTCGATTTTTTTTATCGAATCATCACGTTGCGTTTCGTATCAATTCAAAAAATCGATCTTTTTCCAAAACAATCGTCATCTTCACACTTAGCGATATTACCCCCACTACGCCCCGCCATGCTGCCGCCGGTGCATCATTCATTTTGCATGGCGCTTGACGAGTCTCCCGCTTGCGCGACATGTATTAAGATGTCTATATTAAGACGGTATTTTTACTAATCATGCACATGTTTCCAATAAATATACATATAGTAAATATAGACAAATTTCTTTAGGCTTCCAAACTAACTTTTACCTTATATTTCATCCCCCTTGTAGGTCGAAATTTCAAAAACCCTTTAACGAATTGTTTAGATATTTACTTCTTATCAAGTGCCTAAAAAAAACTTTTATGGTTTTACCTTCGATAATGACGAATTCCCATACAAACTTTCATCCCTTATTAAACCTTTTCATGACTTTTTTTTCCAACAAAAGGTAGCTTCTGTCCTTTGCCAAGATCTAGTCTATTTTTACATCAAATTTCATCGGCTTTTTGTACCATTAATTTACAAATGTAATCCCAGGTTAGTTGTGAGAGTATGACTGTTTGGACTTCCTTACAAATTTTCATCCCGTATTTCATTCCCACACAGGTCGTAATCTCAAAAACGTTAGAATAAATATTTATTTATTTTTTATCAAGTGCCTGAATACAAGTTTCATTTAGGCACTTGATAAGAAATAAATTATGAGAGCTGAACTGATAGCCCATAGGCCATCAATTATATTTTTTCTAAGCCTTGAGATAAAATAGTTAAAATTACTGATTCAAAGCGTGCTCTCTAATTTGATTCGTTGATTCGCAGAGCCCGTAGAATTCCAATACTCTATGATATACTTAAAGATGAGATATATAATTTACTAAAAAAAATGTAGTAATGAAACTGCAACAGATACCATCTGATATAGAATTAAATAGTAATGGGTTGGCAGATAGATTAACAAATGAGACTGTCATAAATGGCATGCGATTATATGTACATCTTATGCCACTAAACACCGAGGTGCTGTTAAAATTAACTGCTTGAATCAGAGCTAAATAACACGAATAATTATCGATTTAAATAGACATATGATATTGAAGTATTCAAAAGACACCTACACAAGTATCAAAGCTTGAAAATATTAGATTTTCTAGAGCTACCTTACTTTGTGCTTTTCACTTGCATTTTCGGTAGATACCAGTAAATACGTATTTTTGTTAATACTCAAAATAACAACACCTATATGTGTACAATGTGAAGTGAATGATGACCTTTTGTTGAAGTGTTCTGTAAAGAGCAATCTTTGACAGAGAGCATTCTATCAAAATATGGATGGTGCTGAACTGAATTGTATCCTTTCAAAACCCACTGCAGCAGTTAAAGTTTTCCAATTTTGAAAGAGTTAATTTACGATTAAACGGACAAACTACTAAATTTTTTATAAACTACCACGATAAATATCTCATTTATAATTCGGTTAAACTATGAAGCTGGAATAATTCTCATGCAATGATTAAAGCGTCAATAACATACTCGAAAAAAAAGACAATTCAAATTTAAAATATCTTTATTTCATAGGTTACAAAATAACACTTGAAATACATCATGATTTTTTGCGAATTTACTCTTTAGTGCTTGTTTGGAAGGCAGTTTTCCCTCAAGAAGAATGAGCAAGAAACACAACCAAGGACGAAACAGCCCGGTAAAAAGTCGAGCCGCTTATGCTCATGGATATTCCTCGTCTAAATATTCAGAAATTGTATAATACCCTTTTTACTGAGTGATTGTTTAGTAACAGTCTTAAATTTATATAGATGTAAATCTTGTATATCTACAGGAACCTTATTGAATATGCGCACACAGAGCCCTCTAAATGAATTTGTGGCTTTATTTAGTCGGCTAACATGTGAAATCAGTTTATTTTTATTTCTGGTATTGAGTTTGTATCAACTATTATTTCTTTTAAACATTTCTATTTTTTTTTTTACATATAATAAATTTTCATAAATGAATTGAGATGCCAGTGTTAGGATTCCAATTTCCTTAAACGTATTTCTAAGAGATGTACAAGGTCCGAGCTTGTAAATCGCGCGAACAGCCCGCTTCTCCAGCACGATAATTCTATGAATATACGCGGCGTTTCCCCAGATCAAGATGCCATACGACATAAGACAATGGAAACAGCCAAAATAAACCAATCTAACAGTTTCGACGTCTGATAAATTCCTTATTTTTTTGACTGCATAGGCGGCAGAGCTAAGCCTTTTCGCCAATTTACTTATATAAGGACCCTATTGAATTAGATAACAGATCTAAAGTAATTCACAGGATCACGGTAGCATTAACAAACTCCGATTATTTGTTACGTGCTGAAATAGTTCACTGATCTCCAGCGCGTTCGCTGCTGCCGCCGGATCTGTATCCCGGGCATCCGTGTAGCCCCCGCACACCTCGCGACCGCGAGTTATGTGTCACTTTACTAATTAAACTAGCGTTTATATATCAAATAAATTATTGTTATATTTGAGGGTTTATTTCTCGTAGACACGGACCGCATGTGCGGGGCCCTGAAAACAGTATCCAACGTATTCGACGATTCCGGTACACGGATAAATCAAGAGCTGAATGTAGAAATTATCACATCCGAAGCAAGCGGTTTACTTTTTAAACCAATTTAGATAGGTTCGAGTGTGAATTTTTAATTATTGTAGTGTATTATATTTATTACAGCAATATGAGTAGATCACGAAAAGACCGCTAGAGGTTCTATACAAATTTTCATACAAATTGATAATAAACGCAAACGATTATAGTGATCAATAAAATGTCATACCATTGATCAATAGGAGTATAGTAGAGCTCATACTCATACATGCATATATTGCACTAATTTAATGCGACATAATGCTTGAGCCACTCTCTGTTATCTTATTATTAGTGTTAAAGTTATTTGAAAATAATTGTGTAAATTCATTATTGCCGAGAAAACCCTGTTGTTGTTCTTATGAACTGAATTAAAGGAATTAGCTTTTTTTTTTTTGTCGTGGCTGCCCATTTAAATCTAAAACTCTGCACTATGCCAGATCCCACACATTCAAGCGAGCAGCAATCGCTCTTAGAACTAAGTCCAGCTGTATTATGTAACATAGCAAAACGTATATTAAAGGCTAATAAATTTAGCCAAATGTCGCTTAAAATAATTTTACAGGAATATCCTATCTTTTGTCAGAACAATATTATAATGAAATTTATTGATGTCAAAAAAAAAAAGTGTGTCAGCTCCGACGCACGAATGGAGTTTACTGCTTTAAGATGATATCGTACATATAGATTAATATAATGGTAAATGAAAGCATCTATTATATTATTCAAAGCATAATACACAATTCATTTATTTATGTTAATAGTAAAACAATTAATTCGTCATTTAAGAAAATATTGAAAATAATTATGTTATACAATAAAATTTTTAGTAAGATTGATTTTCTCTATCATTGACGTTATCTTGCGTAATGTTTATCACAGGAACAATAGCGGTATCATTAAACACTGAAACAATTGGTTTATGGTAACTAAAATATGATACATGAATGTCGGAAGACACATGTGTGATAAATCGTGAAAACATCGCATCAATAGTTGTACCATATCTAGTTGTCCCTAGTGTTCTGTCAGAAATTAAATTTAAGTTCAGTTCATCTTTCAGAAATTTAACTAAACGGAAACCGTCTTCTTTATTAAAATCTCCACCAAGTATAAGTGGAAGTTCATGGTAACGTTTCTTCAATAGTTTTGAACCCCCTTCTGTATACACTAACAATGATTCGTGGAGAAAATCTATTATATTTGTCACATTCTGATTGATTGAAATGTAAACAGTAACCATGACGATTTATTGGAGTTTATTTATTTCAGTAACCATGACGATAGCGTAACGTCATTTATCTAACCCTTGATTTTATTCCCATAAAATTCCATACCCTGGGCCTAAATATGAAATCGATTCTTAATGAGTAAACTCCAAAAATACATATTTGCATCACTATGACGCCATGTCATGTTAAAGATTAAAATGTTTAATTTATGAGTATGGTTGAGTTGCTTCTCCCTTAAGCCATTAGCAAACGGAAAGCACACAAAAATAATTTAATGCTATTTTGATTGGACCACTCTAGGAGGCGGGTAAACGCAACAATCATTTCTTTACTATGTATGCCAAAACAATTTCCAACTAATACAATTATCGTTGTGTTTTTATTATATGCATGATTTAAAATTTTGTTATTAATGTGATTATATGAAGCAACCGGGCATGCAAATATTCATTACCCGGTGATTCATATACCCGCTCAACATAGGGTCCAATCCGATACCTAATTCGTCGGAATAGATTACGGTCTTGTTCTCGTCATTTGTAACGACGTGGAGTGCTCTGGTCACACTTTCAGGCATGCTTGTATTTTCGTTGTTATGTGCAATACTCTGCTCAGTTTTTTTTATTGAAAGCTATGCAATCCAAACCATCAACCGACATATCGCTATTTATTTCTGTATCTAAATTGTAATTAAAATTGCTCGGCTCAATCTGGGCAATTAATTCTGCTAAATTATTTTGTAAACGACCCATTTGATTCATAATTTTTTATAGATTTGAATAAATCTATATTTTGCTTTTTGTAATTAATTTCTTTGTAACTCGAGTTTAATTGTCTAATTTTTTTTTTTTGAAACATCTGATAAACTTAATTAATAAAAAAAATTCCTAATTTTTTAACTACTACTTGAGTAAAATAAATATTGCTTCCGATTATCAAGTCGTGCAGTATTGTCCAGCATCGAGTCACACAATATAACGGTTTCATTCACCCTGCATAAATCCGGTTTATTCTGCAATTTGTGCATATTTATTTTTAACTTTATATTCATGAATAGAACCAATCTAATTTCCGTTTTGCGATCATCGCGCTCGCTTATAAGGCAATCACACATTTCGTTTGACGCCTTGAGTTCAAGGAGTGCAGCCTTCAACTTTTGCTCTAAATCACGGATTGAGTCATGATTCACAAAGAGAATGAAACCGAACGTTAAATCACACGTAATTAGTTGAGACAGGTATACGGGTACTGTTACTGAAAATCCACAAAATTATTGTGATAGATTCAACAGCAGTACTTTACAAAATTAAACAGCTAATTAAAGAAAAAAAAAAAATATTAAACGTGTGGCACTCGGGGACTGCCGCGGTAAAGCTATTGTATAGCATTTTTTATCAACTTATGCAATTATAATTATTTATTTATTTATGCAGTATTTTTTCTTTGATATTAATTCAAGTTTTTCATCACTTTCTTCATTAATAAATGCACTTTGTTTATTCATATTTAAAACACTTTATACGCAAATTTTACGCGTATAGCTATTCACCAGCAGCTGCTATTCAATGCTCTGCATAGGTACACCTGTGTATACATATACCTACATGCATACTTACGGGGCACATGCGATGAGTGTCGCATTGCAAAGATATGATAGATCCTATATACTTTCTCACAAACAGCTGCTTACGTATTCATCCGATTTCGAAGCAGCTCGTCTCGATCCGTGCGAGCTTCGTACAATCGTACCATATACCTACATACACGTTAAGCGAACTCTCGGCCGAGCTATATGGTATGCGGAGTGGGGGTGTTAGGTTTTATTTTCGTTACGGATTTTTTTGATTCGGTCACCGCGCTCAAAGCCCGCGATAAACGCTATGCAATAACTTAAAAACTAAAATAAAACTATAAAAACAAACATAGAGAAAAAAAACGCATAAAACAAAATGCGCTGATACGGATTCGAACCCGGGCACCCAAAAAACGCGTCGTCATATATACTAGACAATTAAGCTAATCCGTATTACCGAGAGTTACGTGAGAATATTTAGTTATTATTTAAATGATTACAAAATATTTAGTAATGGTCTATTGTAATATGTATAAAATATATCATCATGTGCATAAAAATATACACATGCAAAAATATACAAATACATAAGTACGCGCTTGAGAAGTTATACTTCTTTGGCATCATTAAAAACGAGCCTAAACTCGATGGGGTTGCGTCGTTTAATTACGGAGTTCCTATGGCCACCTGCCAGCTCCATCATCAGACGCTGATTACCATAGAGTATCAAAGTACTCGTCAAGACGAATCAAACGAGCCCAAACTCGATGGGGTTGCGTCGTTTAATTACGGAGTTCCTATGGCCACCTTCTAGCTCCATCATCAGACGCTGATTACCATATAGTATCAAAGTACTCGTCAAGACGAATCAAACGAGCCCAAACTCGATAGGGTTGCGTCGTTTAATTACGGAGTTCCTATGGCCATCTTCCAGCTCCATCATCAGACGCTGATTACCACATAGTATCAAAGTACTCGTCAAGAGGAATCAAACGAGCCCAAACTCGATGGGGTTGCGTCGTTTAATTACGGAGTTCCTATGGCCACCTTCCAGCTCCATCATCAGACCCTGGTTACCATATAGTATCAAAGTACTCGTCAAGACGAATCAAACGAGCCCAAACTCGATGGGGTTGCGTCGTTTAATTACGGAGTTCCTATGGCCACCTTCTGGCTCCATCATCAAACGCTGATTACCATATAGTATCAAAGTACTCGTCAAGAGGAATCAAATGAGCCCAAACTCGATGGGGTTGCGTCGTTTAATTACGGAGTTCCTATGGCCACCTTCTGGCTTCATCATCAGACGCTGATTACCATATAGTATCAAAGTACTCGTCAAGAGGAATCAAACGAGCCCAAACTCGATGGGGTTGCGTCGTTTAATTACGGAGTTCCTATGGCCACCTTCTGGCTTCATCATCAGACGCTGATTACCATATAGTATCAAAGTACTCGTCAAGAGGAATCAAACGAGCCCAAACTCGATGGGGTTGCGTCGTTTAATTACGGAGTTCCTATGGCCACCTTCCAGCTCCATCATCAGACGCTGATTACCATAGAGTATCAAAGTACTCGTCAAGACATAAACTTCAGTTTAAATTTTAAAAATTAAATAAATATTTTTTTATTTTCTTATATTAAATGTACATAAATTCTCTCATTATTCGAAATTCGAATTCTAAGCGGGCAGCTTCAAACTGTTAATTTTGCGTCACACAATCTTAAAATTTCACTCTCATCATCTTTTCATAACGCGCCTAAAGAAGTATAACTTCAAATATATACATAAACCCTTCTTATAATATTGATGAAAAAAAATGAAATCGATGTAAAGGTTAAGATTCTAAAAGTACCTCACAAATAAAATTATTTAGTTATTATTTTACCAATGATTTATTTCAAGGAATTAACGATTTCATTTCTCCATTAAATAAAAATTGTGTTATATTATACCTATTGATCATGTTAAGTTAACACCAAATATATCCAATAAATGACACAAAATAGAATTTTACTTCAGTTAAAAATTTGTAAAAAAAAATATACTCTGAATCAAATAATATTCGTTAAAGTCTATTTATATAAAAATTAGGATTAAACACTTGATATTTAACAAGAAAAAAAAGATAAAATTAATTATTTACGGTAACCTCGAAGCAAGCGTAAATATAAGTAGTACATACGCTTCGCAAGGCAGCCAGAGCTCAAGTCCTCAAAATTAGGAATAATAACATTAAATACAACTATTAGTCTTTCTTCACATGATAGATTGTATTAATTTTAAATATTTAAAGAACTGCTTGAATTTTAAAATGACGAGTCTTGCATATTTATAAATACTTAAACAATAGCCCGCAATCAAAGAGGTTTCAAAGACTTCATAGATTCAACGTGCGTCATAATAAGAGAGACCGTGAGAATCAGCCAATTTGTTGGTTTTATCTGGTTTAATTACTTTATTTCCTTCTTACGAACTTTCACTCGTGAAATAATATTACACTGTCCCTTTTTAACTGTCCCTTATTATTTTAAAAACACTTATATTTAAAATTATTGTTAAATGATTTCCATAATGAAAGTAGCTAAAGTCACATATTTTGAAAAAAAAGTTTGAAATTCTTCATTATTGGTAGTGTAAACCACGTTGTTATAGTAGCGACCTTTTTAATTTCATAAAAATAGCCATAAATTGGGAAGATACTGTTTTTAGTACAATTTTCTAAAAACGAGTTTTCACAGATCTTAACTTTTAGGATTCTAGAAATTTATTGTCGGTGTCTCATAGGTAATACCGATTTCCATAACCAAAATTTATACGCTTCTTTTTAAACATAACTTATTACGACAAGTCTCTAGTTCTATGAAGAGTAGAACTGTTTTTAATGATACTATCTAATTTAATTGACGGGGCAAGACGTTTTGATAATAAGACGTATGGAGTGCGATACATATAAAATTCGAGTATTGTTAAGACATTATTAATAACAAAAGTTCAAAACAGCCTCGGCAGTAAGAAAAATATGTAATCAATGGAGAAGAAAGTCAATGAGCGAAAATCACAGTGTTGGTTTAATCATTGTAATAATGGAGATTTGACTCTGGCAGATCTTTCGCGCTCTGGTCATCCACCTGTACGGTATATTGAGGCTACCAAACAAGCAGTAGAGAACCAACTTATTACCAACACTCAACTGAATACTCGTCGATTATCGGACTCCCTTGGACCCTCTAAGACAACATACATCGCCACATAAAATCAGTGGGTAAGACATAAAAACCTGTCGAACAGTGCCCCACGAATTGAACGAGATTCATGCGAAACGTCAAGTGGAAATGTGCAAACAGCTCCTTACCCAGCCGAAAGATGATCGTTTTATTAAACGCATTATTACTTGCGATAAAAAAATAGATTTACCTAAACAATTCAAAAAAAGAACATCAGCGGTTAAGCTCCGGACAATTACCTGAATCCATCGTGAAGAGAAATCGTTTCAAGCCGAAAGTCTTACTATGTATCTGATGGAATTATAAAGATTTATAGTTAATTTAAATAATTCCAGATGGTAGACCTATCTATCACTGCCTAGATGAGTAAAAATAAGTGCAAAAATAAGTGCTTCGTTATTTGGTAAAGTTGATTAATCGAGTTGAATGGAAAATTTGGCAATCTTTAAGCAATCACTTAAGGATAGTTCAACGTCTTTAACTATTTCATCGATTCTTCTTTGTACTGTATGATTACTCAAAGGAATTATTTTGATGATATCTAATGGCGTCCTATGATAAAGAACGGTTTCGATTATCTCTCTGACTGTCTGCATAATTAATTCCTCACCAATTCTGTGTGGTTTTCCCGCTTTTGTGATTAATAACAAAATATTATATGAAGCCTATGAGCTCATAGTCCATCATTTTCTTGTTTAGAACACGATGAAAAAAGGTTTGATATAGTTGGCTGTTTTAAATATTTCTTCTCATGACCTTGATAATAGGATAAATCTTTATCCTTTTTACCAGCATGTATTTTAATGCTCTTGGAGCCTAGAAGGCTTCATTTGAAAATACTTTTTGGCAAATTAAACACATAGGTAAATTTAAAGTAATTTAGTAATCTTTGTTCATTAATTGTTTGGGACCGACTCAAAATTACTTAACTTAGTTTAAGAATTTACTTATTAAGGTTAAATAAAAATGGTTTATATTTTTTGCGGTTCATTTTTTTTGTTAAAAAGGTTTTATTCAAGTGTAATTTCATTACCTACAACATAAATATATTTTTGATTTGATTTGATTACGGCATTTTGGAACTCCCATCGGAGCGGGGTTCTTAGACTTATCTGCCTTTATGGAAAAAACGCAACTGGGGATAAGATCGAAGAACTCGGTGGTATTGAACTCATACCACATCCAACATTTAGTCTGAACCTTGCACCATCAGACTATTATTTATTCAGAGGTATAACGAAATTTAAAAAATTGAGATCAAAGGGGATTTTTTTTATTTTCCGCTCCATTGCAATGGCTACCACGGCCCTTATGCGTCTATCACATTCCTGTTTGATATTCATATTGTATTCAAATTCATTCATCCCTATTTCTCTATTACCATATTATAGGATTATTTATTTATTTTATTTTATATTAGCTTAATTTTGTAATCTAATATTTTTATTTTCCATTTATAGACCATTAGTTACATGTATGTATAAATTTTACATTTTAATTTTATTTATCTTATCTTTATAACTTATTAATCACATTTTTATTTTCTTATCACCTTAGAGCTTTTCTTGCCTTATTTTGCATCGGGTTGTTACACATTTTCATTTTTTACAGTATCATACAAATCACTCACATTACATCCCAATCATCAACCCTGCACACAATTCCTTCTACTTACCATGTGCTTGCCTAAATCACTTTTCTTATTAATTGTTCTTATTACTACACCTCTTTACTACCATTTCACAAAACCTTAGAAATTTGCTCCTTTTTGTAGATTTTCTAATATTTATAGAAAATGTCACTTTTCGATTTGGACGCTAACCTCCGCTTCCAATGCCGTTCGTTCCGTCAGGCACTCCAGTGGGTTCCCAGACACAGTATGGAAAGTCCGTCAATTTAAATCTATAGCGTAGTGTACCGACCCGCCATGTCACGTGAGGGTTTGCGCCATTTGAGATATCGTTTTTATTCGTAAAAGGACATCGTTTTTATTAGTACACTTGTTGCACTCGGAGAAGGATGAGTTTGGTGATCTCATTTTTGCTTCCCTCGACGTATCATTTTTCCACTCTTCCAAGCTCGCCGCTCTAATCACCTTTGTAGCGTATAACAGTGGGTATCGATCATAGTCCGCTGTCGTTTTTTTGATCAAAGTTGCACGCCTGGCTAGCTCGTCTGTTCGCTCATGTCTCGCAATTCTGGCGTGTGCTCTAACTCTAAGTTTTTCACAATGATCGTAGAGATGTCGCGCTTAACTTCATGAGCCAGAAGGTGATAGATTCTTAAACCGGTCAGCACTTCCAAAATCACAGAGATTCACATCGCATGTATCATTGCATTCACTGTCCCACTAGAAGCTCCATGCGTTGACGTTACCCTTCATGATTATTTAGTTAGTCTCGAATTTTGGGCACACATATCGCAAGCGATCGATTTACGGACCAATAGTTATGTCTCCTTCGAAATATACGGACACGACGCCAATTCTGCAGTTTCCGAACTTTAACACGGTAGCTGTGACGTTTTCTGGTCTGATCCTTTTCGACGACTACGTTACTGCCCAAAATTATAGTTTTGACGGGTCTTCTTCGTGGAGTCGCCATTTGAATGACTCTGCATCCTGCATGCCGTTGCAGCTTGCCAATATTCCCAACACAGGGTTCCTGGACAAGAACAACCATTATTTTTCGCCTTTCAATTTCAACAAGCAGCTCAGCCGTAGCGAATTTGCTTCGCTGCAAATTGATCTAAATAAACCGCAGGGATACGCAGTCAGTGCATTCCTCCGTTAATGATCCCTCAGTTAAATGTGTGTGGTCGGTGGCAGCCAGAGCGCCTGTGGCTTGCTTGCCGCACCGGCTAGCGGGTTGCTAGTGGCAAACAAAAACATAATTGTGTGTTTGCTTGCCATATTCGTATCCTCAGCAGTGCGAGTACTATACAAATAGGGACTGGTCCTATAGCGGGTGCCTTTGGGGCCTCATATACACATAGCCGGTCTTTATCAAGCGTTGGTACAATCAACCATAGATTATAATGTTGATTACTACAAATAAATCAATAAAAATACATGCCATAATTTTATTCGCTTCGCAATCAGTTATTTCCTAATAATGTTTTAATACTAAGCAATGTTCGACATTATAATAAGTTGTTGGTGCAAGCTTCTAATACATGCCACTCGTAAAGCAGAAGTGATGATTATCTACTTAAACCAATCCTTTGTGATCCAAGTTTGAAGAAACAAAGGAATATATGTGATCATTAATTTTTGCTGAGACGCTAAATATTGCAAGAGCATGGCCATTCATGATTAAACAGCCATATCACCCGGATTTCAATCTGATTGAGAATATTTAGTCACAAATCAAAGAATATGTAGCAAAAAAAAAGGTTATGATTGTTATATCAGTAAAGGAGATATTATTATAATAGAAAAAAAAAACTATCGTGATTGCACCAGCCGAGTGGAAAAAACTATATGATAATGCTATGAAATGCGAAGAAGCATCTAAATGCCAGATTTTCATTGTTATATTAACAATTTTGTTAGTGAAATTAGTTCCAATAGTGAAAGGAAGTTACTCCAATTTTCTATTAATTTTACACTATTCAATTTATGGTAAAGACTTGGTTTTTTTGAATGATAATTAATAGCGTTTTATTTGACCTGTGTAAGAAATTACAATGGCAACATTTCAAATATATATATATATATATATATGGGCTTATTTTATCACACTCTATGGCTGTAATATCAAAGAATGCATAGAGTATAGAGTAACTGTTGTATGTATACAGTATACATTTTATCAGTGGATAGTGTTGTTTTCGAAGGAAAAGGTTGCGGCAAAGTGGTAAGATTGAATTTACTACGCAATAATTTATTTCATAATTTACATTTCTACTTTCATAAAGTGCCGAAATTTTAACGCTTAGCTGTTTTCATACGTCATTTGAAGATATTCATAATCCAAAATCAATAATAGAACAATAAAGATACTATCTAACAATGCTACCTGACGCTGAAAGCTCTTTGTTAAATAATAATTCATCTAACATATGAGACGTGTTTATTCTTAGATCACTATTTTTTTTCAGATAGTTTGAGTTTATTACTACCAAGCACTATTTAGCGAATAAAATGGCTCTCGGAGGAGGAATGTCTTGCATCAAATATTTGATGTTTCTCTTTAATTTCTTATTTGCGGTAAGTAAGGCATATTTAATAATTTTAAATCTAAAATATACATTAAGATTAACAAAGGTCTACAATTTATCGCAATGATATCACAGTAGGTAGTTATGAAATCATGAGTCATTTTCTGAAAATTTAACAGCTTAAAGTCCTACGACATTGGCTTAAATTGTTAAAGTCGAATATGTTAAATATAAACTAACTTAAAACTTTGGTATTCCAATATCTGTAAACACATTAATAAAATATCATTAATGGTTGCCAGTAGGCGGGTGCAAACGAGTGACTTGCACAACCATATTTTCCCCGTTTATAGAACAAAATACAATAAAAACGATACATATTACTGATAAGTACCCATTGAAAACGATTGTGCAGGCTTTATGCTATTATTAATTTGTCAACTGAACATCTAGAACTTTAAGAGATGTGCTGGCATTAGTTATTCGACACTTTTTCCTGTTCTATTTAGTGGCGTAGCTAGGCGGAGACGGCGGGGGCGACCCGCACAAAAATTCCACCCATTTAGGGGTGACATCCGAAATCAGTCAATTGTGAATTGTGCATTCACAAAAAAAATACAACAAAAGAATCTTAATCGTACATCAGTTCTTTCACCTATAAAAATTCGTAAGACTGTGTCAGATTGCATTACTGCTACTTTTATTTTTAGGGTGACACTACGATGTCTGCCCCATATGGCACGCGTGTTAGCTACATGACTGACTAAATGGTATTTTTTAGATACACTACAACTAATGGAAGATTAAGTTGTACTAAATATTCGTGCAGATGCCCAAATTAATTAGTTAATAGGTTAATTGTATTATACCTCACTCACAAATGACACACACAATATTTTTTTTACTTTTTTTTTTACAAATAAGGAAAACTGATATAAGTACAAACACATTAATAATCATTAATTAAGTCATTAAGTTTATACAGATTGCTCCACGATAAAACCATCACAAAACTAAAAGAGTATAAAATAGAAGAAAAAATACACAATTTTACAAGACTTCAAATATTATAAAGAAGAAACTTTAACACACATTAACAGTAGATATCTATCAAAATGTAATATAATACACCTTCGTGCACATGTCCACATATAAAGTTGAAATCTCTTCCGATTGTAGCAACAGCAAAAACATTCAATTCTTACAAAACTGTCAGTCCTGAATGTTGTCATCGAAATGATGACAACAGACATTAGCGACTCCCAACCTGCGCGGGGCTAGCATGGCGAGCTTTAGCTCCAAGTCCCTCAGTCTAAATTAAAACATTGTGGGAGGGTATACCTCCAGTAATGGAGTGATTAAAAACCTGACACAACATGCAACAACCTAGTCCAAGATCCCGTACTTTGGCAAACATCTTTACACATTCTATTCATAATTATCAAGTCACCATTTACACAACTATGAAGCAGTGACATCAATAATGTTATTTAAAATTTTGGTTATGAATATTGAATTCACAAGTTTGGCCGAAAATGACTGTACATTCAAAAAAGGTAGTAAGTGAAATGAAATGTTTTCTTGCAAATATAAATGTTATTTTTTTAAACTACCCTAAAAACCTTAGTACAAATGCACTTTTTAAATTGGAGGAAAAAATATAGGGAGAGGGCAGAATGATGAAAATTTTTAAAAATCAGTGATCAAAATTCATACACATCTGAAAGAAGGGTACATAAATATTTATGATGGAAACTCGCTTACCACTAATTTCTATATTCTGAATTCTAACTATGCTTTTACAACTTGAATGCAATATGACTAACTTTAAAAATTCAGTAATATCTGCAATATGAAATCTGATAAAAAAATTAGCCACATACAAATCTGATACATTTAATTAGTATTCTTTTCCATATTGTTTTCTGTATAAAGTGTATATTGTTGGCATATTCATTGTTTAGCCATTATTTTTGCATACAATACTTAATGGAATAAATTTTTTTGAAGTGAAACTTCTTTATCGGCGTATGGGAGAAATTTTATAGCAATGTAACGTTTTTCTGTTACGCGCCATCTTTATTTCTGGGTAACATTTTTCCGTTACGCGCCATATTTATTCAATGTTATTAATGTCATCGTGGCATAAACATAATTGTTACTAAGGCCACCTGTCACATATACTTTCTGTCAACACCCTAGATCTATTTATAGTTTGTATATATTACATTTTCCTATTATCCAAGTTGAAACCTTTTCAACCGACATACATGAACTATATCTCACATTCTTTCATTGAGTGACTCGATTTTATATGTAGCGTTCGATAATTTTCCTACAATTCTATATGGCCCTTTATAACATTGCATTAATTGAAAAGTTTTACCTATCACCCTTCTAGGTACATATACCATTACCAAGTCTCCTATATTGAAACTCTAACATTTCTATTTCTGAAACTCAGTAGTGACATGAAAAATAATATTTCAATTAAGTGATTAGCGAAAAAAATTTTATAAAGTTATTTGTATCCATGTCTATGATAATAAAAGCCTTTTGCATAAACTTTATCTAATTTAGCTTTATTCAACCAATTTCTGTGAAGTTGTAAATAGTAAATCATTTTTTGAAAAATGATGTCATAAACAAGTTCCACTTCTTACATGTGTACACTAATACACACACACTTTTTTTTGTAATGTGATCTTACCAATATATGAACAGAGTATTACTAAGGAATGATTAATGAATCCCAAAATAAATCTGTTTACTATGAACGTTTATGATACAAACATATTAATCCCCAAATAAGTAAATCGGCAGTTATTACACTATTTTGCCAGACTCACAGTTTTGACGTTGTGACATATTTTCCTATTCTACATTAATTCAATTTCAGAAAGTTGAGATAGCTCTCCACAATTTTATTGTATTCGAATTCAATTATATCTTAAACAATATTTGCAATATGTCACAATATTTTAATATTTTACATTTTACTACATTACCACTCGTTCGGGAGGTAGTTTTGCTTCAAGAACAAATAAAATACTTGTAATACTAATATATATATATATATATATATATGGTTTCATAATATACTTGAATTTGAAAAGGGTTATCCACAAGTATTTTATTTGTTCTTGAAGTAAAACTGCCTCCCAAACGAGTGATAATGTAGTAAAATGTAAAATATTAAAATATTGTTTATTTTATTATATAAATACACATAACTATCACATAAAGAAACAAACCTGCAAGTAGTCGAGCTTGGATATATTTGTGAATAATTGTCATCTAAATATTCAAGAATATTAATTTATCCTTTTTTTGTTGAAGTTTTGCATTAATCTGAAAAACAAAGTACAACTATTTTTAAATAGCTTGTGGTGCCCATCAAAGTATAACAATACTTCAAGCCAGGCCTTAGCCTTGTCTCTGGGCTGAAGTATTTGAATATAAACTTCTGGCTTTAGACTACATTCATCATCGAGTGCTCGAATCATTGGAGACCTTGCAATGCCCTACCAGCTCGACTGGTTAGCTTTACATAAAGTAGTTACACTTTGTGCAGGCTTTATCACATATACTATGGGAAGTGATCTGGATTATTCAACCTTACTGCTGTCACTGAATTCTGTTACTTTTCCACTCATTGAAAAAACTTTGAAATAATCTACTATCAACAGTATTTTATATTAAGTATGACAAAGAGGTCTTCAAGAAAAAAAATCAATTCATTCTTTAAAAGCTGGCAATGCACTAGTGACTCCTCTAGGGTTGTAGATATCCATGGGTGGTAGTGATCACCTACTCTAGTGGGATAAGCTTGTTTGCCTCTCATAAATGTTATTTAAAAAATGTCTACAGTGAGGGACACTGATACAAATTGATTTATCAGTAATCAAGTTTTTGTGTTATATGCACAGTTTTTTATATTAGATTGCAAAATTCAGTCTTATTATACTAAAAGTTATTATACTATTATTATACCATAACAAATAAATATTTAATATTGTAATATCCTTAGCTTGTCCAGGAATAGGTATATCAATGTGATTTTATGAGGTTTCATCAACCTTGATATAGTATTATAAGAACATTAACATGTAACTTTTTCACAGGTTACAGGATTAATCGTCATCATTGTGGGTGCAAAAGCAATGCTTGATGCAGGTCCCTATATTGATTATACTGGCGAAAACTTCTATTCGGCGGGCCCAGTGGTGTTGATAATTATAGGGATCATCATTTTTGTTGTTTCCTTCTTTGGATGCTTTGGAGCAATCAAGGAGAATCGCTGTATGATCTTGACGGTAAGTTTTTTATCATTATTGATATGTAAAATATTGGGGCAAAAATTTTTTGTTCAATACAAAACGTTTTTATTAATAGCGAAAATGAAATTACTAATTCAGATACACAATAATGAGAAAAAACCGAACCAAACTCTCAGGCACATTTTTCCTGCTGTAGATAATTATTACTGTTATTTCGGATGAACAAATTAAACAAAGAAAACTGTTGATTAATGAAGTTTTATTTTAGACCATTATATCAGAACAATCAGAGAGAAGTACAGCATAACCACAGATTAAAATAATAAAAACATGCAATAGACAACTCACAAGAGAGTTTCTATGGGAAAAGACACTGTACACTCTAGAGACTAATGTTATAAATTTACTTAATTATATAACAATTACATGAATATATAAATGTTACTATCATTTAAATATTCATTAACTCAATAATAGTTGTTAATATTCTGCTGAGAAAATTGAAAATATTTGTAGAACTAGGGAAGTTATTGTTTTCAGTCCAATTTGTGAATTGAATTGAAACATATTATTTTTATGTAGTAACAGTTTCCACCCTATGTGCCAGTGAAAACAATTTCTGTTGACCTCCTTGATAGAATTCATTAAAGATTAAGTAATTTACATAGAAATCATAAATTGTATGATAAAACTATCCCCAGGAATCAACCTATGCTCGTGTGATACTGCTATGAAATTTTGTCATTAAGTACTTCTTGCGACTTTATCGGACTCAAAGAACGAAATGAAAATTTTGTTTTATACTAAATACATCAAGCACTTATCTAAAAAAAATAAAAAGAGCAATACTAAAAAATTAACTAAACAAAAAGAATTTATTAAATTGGTTTATATTCCTGATATTGGCACATTCAAAGATACAAACCAAAGTAAATATCAATACAAACAAAGTATTAACATTAGTATAGATATAAATAATAATTAGTAGTTGTGTTGACAACTTTATGACTTTTGAAATTTAATTTGCAAATACTTGGAAACTTTTAATGCTCGAAATCACTCACTCAATCTATTATCATTGGATCATCTGCTATTACCATAAAAGATACTTTAATTACATTAATAGACTAGTTTTCGCCCATGGCTGTGCTCACGTGGACAAAATTTTTCATTTTCTATATCAACCAATCTTGCTGTCATTGATATCGATCCCTAATCAATTTTTAATTTAATTAAAATTTAAATAGACATCATTATTCTAAGGTCCTTTGAAAATTTTCTGATATTTTCCAGGGAAATGTTTGTATGTGTGTATGTTAAATGGTCCATTAGTCCATCTTGAGCAAATGGTCCTATTAGAATGGAACTTGAGGCATTCAAGAGGACTTGACTGACTTAGTTCTAAATTTTGACATTAATTCATATTGTAGATTTTGAGAAATACAAAAAAAAAATTGAAAACATTTTTTTTAATAAATTCGAAACTGTTTAAAAGATTCTTTCCTAAATTTAAAAGGCCTAAAACTGCATTTAATGTTGTATACTTATATACTTGTTAACAAAGTATTTTAAAAGTAACTACTAGTTCATTCCATTACCTTTTATAATTTTTAAGCAAAATGTTGCTAATTTTAAGCTAAAAAAAGTCAGCAATAATGTTCTCTTTTTTTTTTCTGAGCTTAAAAACTTTATTGGTCAGAAAAATTAATTGGGAGGATAATAAAAAATAAATAGGTAAAGAATGTTACAAAATTGTGGAATAAATATATTATAAAAATGAAACACCAATGCAAAAATTTTATAGTCATTATTATAATAACATTTAACTCAGCTAACACAAAAATCCAACACAATTCACTATATTAATTAATAATATAGGTATATACCACTGTGATACTGCAAATTTTTGAATACAAAGCACTTTTAATAACACTTATTTATTGTAATTTTTATCATGAGTGCATGAGTTCTTATCATACTTTAAAACAACACTATTGTTTTGACATACTTGAATGAATCACACTTGTTTTCCTTGAAATTGTATTAGTAACCAATTCTTACACTGTTTTACACCAAGCATTGTAATTTTCCATCAGTGTTTGACTCTATCACGATCTATTTTTCAAAAACCCGCCACATGTATTATGCAGGGATTGTATCTCCATTGCATTAATTCCACTTTCATGTTTCATTCAAATCTTCACTACCATACATTACACTTCCATACATAGGGACCAAAACTTTGTTATGGATAGCCAAATGTGCTTGTCCTGAGACACTTTTACTATCCATAATAACAAGCTATACCCCATTCACTTTTGTCTCGCATCTACTCTCCTTTCGATATCACCATCATATTCAGTCATGCTTCCGCTTTCACGCACTCTAATATTAGTTTTTCTGACAAATGCTTTCATGCTTCTTTCTTACAGAATCGATTCATTTTAGTTATCATTTCCTATATCTTGCACACTGACAGCACAAAGATTATATTGGTTTTCGGCATAGAGGAGGCACTTGACAAATACCCCCCCCATTCTTAATCCACACTCACAATTTCTCAAATCATACAGTTGGCTGTCCATGAACAGATTGAATAGCCATGATGACATTAGACATCTTTGTCTGACACCTCTATAGGTATTAAACCTATCAGTGTATGCCCTATTTATTCTGATGCAGGTACTAGACTCTATAGAGATTGTAGTGCCTTTATCATTCTGCTACTCGCAACATGCATCAATAGAATTTCCTATCTATACTGTTTTTTACCACATGCATGGATAGGATTTCCCATAGATATTGTTCTGCACACTATGATAATTTTTTTTTAATATACTAGAGCATAAAAAATCTTTGTCTATGGCCAAAAATTTTTTCATTATGTTCTGCAAAACAAAACTTATTAAGTGGGGCTCTGCATACATGTAACAGAAGTTGAAAAAATTTTTTTTCATCAAACGCTGAGAAGCACATGTTTCGATAGTTCTTTTGAAAACGCTAAGGTCTCTAAGCAATTTTTCTGATTATGTGAATAATTTCTGAAATAATCACTATATATTAGTCCAAAAAATGTGAAAAAAATAATGAAGGTAATGCTTCATAAATTATTTTAATAAAAATTATTTTAATATGGTCCTATACACTGTTTTTGAGTTACTGCCGAAAAACTACACTTCTCAATGAAAGGACATAAGTGCCATGAAGATATGTTCTTGCGGTTGCTGTTTAGTTAACATTATTTTCATAGTAGTAGTCAACATACCTACGTGTTTTTCTAGTTATAGGTGACTAAAGTGCTTATAACTATTCTGTGCGAAAAACTTGGAAAAAGTGTAACAACATATATTTTTTTTATCTGTAGTACATTTCTTTTTAATAATGGCTTCGGAACCCTATAATGAACATCATTGGACATGCTTTCGACAAGTTTTTTTTTTGTTATATCTCTACTTAATTATATAGCAACTTACATAAAACACCTGTAAAATTTCACCAGAATTAATGAAACAAGGGCAGTATTATAATAAGGCATTTGACATTTGAAAAGGTGGACAATACAAAATTGTGTTCGTTTTTCCCTTTGACTATGGAAGCCTAAAAAATTATCTATTTCATTAAAAATTATTTTAAAAATGATTACTCACAATCACTTTAAATGAAAACTCATATCGCCAAACTTGCATGAGAATTTTATATCTCAGAGCAGAGATCATCGTGTAAATAAAGCATGTCAGTGAAACGAGATAATCATAGAAATATCATTGACTACTTTAACAACAGATGCATGCATCTATACAGACCTGCAGAGATTTAAAACCATACTGTTTGTAAGGATTGATACAAATATATAAAAAAATGCATTTTATTTAATTTCTATTGTTAGATGGATAAATTTTAAATCCAATGAGTTTCTTGAAGAAACTTATTCAATTAAATTAAAATCTCAGTGCTTACGTTTTCGCCTCGATCATGTAAAAGTGGTACAGCCATGTTGTGGCCAATGTAGTGCAAAAATGGGACGACTCGACCAGTAAGATACACACTCACAAAATAGAGATGTGAAGCAATAATTTCCGCTGTTACATTTCATCCAGTGAATAAGAGTTCCAGTGACCCCCCTTCAACAAATATCCTAATCCTTCCTAAAAGTTTCTGTGACTCACTCCTCCCCTATCAGATATCTTATTCCTTTTCCTAAAAGACCGACAACTTATCTGTGACTTCTTTGAAGTAGAGAGTGTCCATCGGCGGCGGTGGTCACCTGCTCTCTGGAGGCTCACATGCCCGTTTGCCCCTTTAAATGCCATAAAAATAAATGGTGAAACATGGTCGAAATCATAAAGTAGGTAAATTTCAGTGCTGTATGAATGCAGTTAGTCCCGTTTTTGTACTACTATCTACATTTATATGCTGTTTTTATATCTCCATGCCACTTATAAATAATCGAAGATTTTCATATCAAAAAAGTATCAAATCTGAAGGCTAAATTGTTGAAAGTTTATTTCTTTTATAACAATAACTTCAATATATACAATGCTTTTTCTTCAAAACACGACTCGCGTAATTCTCTTAAGGTGAACGCCCACGTAACTCTGCCAATTGGAGCGCCGTACGAGGCGAGGGTGACCTCGTCGACATCACTTTGACTCATTAAATTATTTCCTCTCTCATTACTGCCTAATTTAATTTTGTATATGAGACTGATATGACTTCTGTGACATTGATTATTGTTCCACATATCTGTATCAATATATAAAGTTGTTTGTATATAGGCATGTGAAAATGAGTTTAACTTGAAACAATTTAATAAATTTTAATTAACGTTACTTGAGATTTCACAATTGTTAACAGAACAAATTTGAGGGATAGGTTTCCAAAAAAAAAAACATAGATTGGATAGAAAAGAGATATACTTATCTTCTTTTCACTCACCTTTTGATAGCCTATTGGTTAATGTAAAAAAAGGAGATGAAGTAAAAATAATCAGATGTGAGATGTTATTTGAGGGAGAGAAATGGGCGATTGAAAAGGGTACGAAGAGAAGGGATACAGGTGAAATTTCCATAATGACAATTGATATATACACTATAAAATTAATAAAAGTGTGGTTTACGAGGATGAAGCCATAGATATAGTAGATTAATCACAATAGCAACACACAATTACAATTCAAACTCCTTAAAAAACTGACTAATATTGGCATTAGAAGACATCAGTTAGTTATTTAAAGATTACTCAAGTCATCATACTCGTAGTGTCAAAATAATTCATTGGTGAAGTGAAGAACTTGATAACTTATGGTGTTCCTCAAAAGAGCATTTGAGACTATAATCTAAAGTGTCTATATTAAAATAATCTCTAAAAATAATGTATTATTAAGAGTCTATAAAAATAAAAAAATATATGGAAAAAATAATCGATTTTATTAGGATAAGAAGAGAGTTTCTATTAGTAAGAGATCTGGTATTGTGACAACATATGAAATACTGATAAACGTTATTTACAATCGTGTTTAATAAATGTTCTTATATCATTTATTTTGACACCACGGTAAATGAATAGATAGAAAATACTATATCAAATCCTCATTATAATATACTGTTGAATGCTTATTACAAATAATCTAAATTGCAGTTACTGAAACAAAAAGTATCATCCGTGAAAAATAATATGTTAAAAGTTTTTAACATATTAAATTTTCACTTTTTAACAGAATGCTTCGGCATCATAATAGAAATTGTTACAAAACTACATTGAATGCAATGAGTGTTAAATAGTCTGTTAAAGCACTAATTTGCCGCGGCCGTTTTTTTTAGCATGGAATTGTACAACTTCTCTTTTTTTTGCATCAATGGAATAGATGCTAGAGCTACTGTCTTAAAATATTAATACAATATAATGTTATAAATATATTTTCTTAGAAAACTTATTTAATGGCACATAACTGCCTGATTGGTCAAGATTATTTTGTCATTGGAATTATAAAATATGTACTTTCAAATATTTTCTACCGTATTTAATATATTTGTGTTTTTTGTGTCCAGTTTGCGACCTTGTTGGTAATTATCTTTGCTGCTGAATTTGCGGTCGGCATCGCAGGTTATGTCAAGCACAAGGACCTTGAGACGTCGATTACGAACCACCTCAATACGACGATGAAAAATGCAAATACTACCGAAGCTTTACGACCTTTCAACATTCTGCAAACTGACGTATGTAACCTTATTCGAATCGAATATTGTTCATTGTATTAAATAACCTTTCCTCCCCCTCCCCACAGATATCACACACATATTTTGAAACTAATTTAATACTTTTTACTTGATCGTCAGAAATAAACCATCTTGTCAGCATTCAAATTCTAATGCACCTATCAGTCTGCTAGTGGTTTAGTAAATTTTATATATGTGCAAACAAGGTCATAAATCAATTACAAATGCAAGTTATAATCATGTCTTGTCCCATTTAAAAAAAAAACATCTATCATTATCTGAAATATTCTAAACAATCACCCACACATATTTCAAAACAAATAAGGGAGGTCCTATTCTGTTTATATTTTTATTTATTTATTTTGTTGGTTATTTATTTGTTCATGTGATACAGCTTTTGTGTAACATGATAACTAACTAATTATATCTGGGTTGGTCAATTACATAGATATAATTAGTCCCTTAGATAAAATCGCAATTAGTTGGACACAAAAGTAAAAAGAAAAAAGATTGAATGCTATACTAAATTATTTATTAAGAGAAAGGTTATTCTGCCATTTTTTATTTTGTAAGTAAGATGTGATGGTATCGTTTATTCATAAAGTTAGACTCGTAAAAGTCTCTTTATATATCTCTAGTCTAGAGAGACATTCAAGTGTAAAGAGGGTTGGAGGGGTATTCAGGAGGATTCAGTTTTAATCTCAGGAAAAAATAATACAAAATGATGAAAATATTTTCATAATTTACAATTGAAATTAATAATACAATTTTTTTTTGTCATGGTTGTACTAAATTTCTTTTTATACTTTTTATTAAAATCAATCAGTATTAGCCTTTCACATGGAAGCCTGTTTAGTCATTAAAATTTACTTACTAGGCCAGTCATATTGTACTTTAAAAATGCAAAATGTGATGTGAAGTTTAATTTTTAGTAATTTATTTCACAAACTGCTTTTTTTAAATATTTCACAATATCATTTTTAAGGTGTATTAAATTTATGACCATCGAGCCCACTCACAGCTCCATGTGTCTAATAACTTATAAGATACAATACTTTAAAAATTGGCTTTTAAAAAATCTTGGTACTCCTAAATGGACTGGCATTTAGTGTAAACAACGTGTACTTTCAGAAAAGTAACAAGAGTGGATTTGGAGTCTTTGTTTTCCTCTACACCTTTTAATTACGGAGACTTATCTTTCACCCCTGTATTAGTATTATTTGTACACGCTTTCTCCAGTCGCAACACTACTTCAGTTCTTTTCTGGCATGGAAATATGAAAATGTTAGACGTCCTCCAAAAACATCCTCAAATGATAGATGTTGCTACCATATTCTTGCAACCTGAAGCCATTCCACTCATGAAGAAATAACTCTGCTGGAAATAAACTCCTTGTGGCTCTGTATGGTGGAGTTACAAGCACTCTTCACACTTTCCGTTATGAAATCTTCATGCGATCAGCTGCTAACGCCAAAATCCACCTCGCTCGTCTTCCCCCAACTAAGAGGCTGCAGCTCAACATGCATATTGAACATATCACTAAGTCCAGAAGTAGTTGGGAGTAGATAAAGATTCAACTAATTGGGGATGGACTAATAACCAGCAGGGGCATTTTCCCATGACTTGCATAAAAGACCTAGCTCCTCAAACTTTCTTTCAATTTATGTAATGCAAATGCCGCAAAGGCTGCACTGGATGAGGTTACACATACCAGAAATTAGGGTTAAAGTTCTCTGCTATCTGTTATTTCTGTCGAGCCAAGTCATGTCAAAATATTACCACAATTGAAGTAGACGACTCTGACACCAAAGAATATATAAAATTTTTCCAGATGTTTTTTCAACAAGAGTTGTTTCAACAAGATGATCAACTGGGACCCTCAAAAAAATGTTAAATTATTTTATAGGATTTTTATTTTTTGTAATGTAATAAATGTCAACAGACCTAACAATTTTTATTTCGGTTTTTTTTCTCCTAATGGTTACAATTTCATGTCATAAGTGTTTAGGTAAAGTCCATATTGTAAAAAATATATTTTCATATTTTTTATTATCGCGTCGATTGCAAAGTATTACTACTAAGGTCTACTAACCCCGTTTTGTGTTTTCATGATAGATGAATATGTGTACTAGAAAATAGTTTTGTGTAGTTTTTCTCATAGGATGAACGACTGTGCCGATACTCAGCTAAAAATGAAAGCAAAATTAAAAATTTCGTTTTATTTTAAATGCTAATTTTTAATGTGTTATATATCATAAGTTATTAGGCCTACAGAGCTGTGTATGTTACAGCAGGCTCAAATTATTATAAATTTAATACACTTTAAAAATGATACACGAAATAATTAAAAAAATGCATAGTTTGTGAAGTAAAAGAAGTCTGAAAATTTTGGAGTTTTTCACATATAGTACAGCTTTTTTGTACTTGTAAAATATAGTTTCACGCTTCTCTAATGGATCCAAATAACATCAAAAATTTGCTGTACATCAATTTTTACATTTTTAAGGTTTTTTTTTTGTAAGATTTAACTGGCCTATTACCTATTATTTGAACTTGAACATATATTGATAAAATTTTGGTGGTGTCTTGACTTGAGGCAAATTTTTTTAAGTACTTAATTGTGACTACATATTTATGTCACTGACTTACTAATAAAATATAAACAATCATGGAATCATATATTGAGAAATATATTTAGGTACTTCTAGAAGGTTCTTAAACATAATCTTTTTCCTTTTGTAGTCTGTCCATTCAAACACCATTATAGTATGGATTTAATTCAATTTCTCATCCAAATAATGTGATTTCTAATATTATTGTGTTGTCACATCAAATCTTTAAAAAAAACATGAAAGTTCACACAATGAAATAGATGTAGTTAAATGTAATCTAGAAACTACCATGTATTTTATACTGATCTAATATATGGATCCTACATGTATATAGTCATAAAACAAATATACAAAAAGTGTATTTCTTATATACATTACAATTACCTTTATCTCCGTGACTTTTAGTCAAATAATTGCACTTAAATATTTAATTAAATTTCAGTTATTTTAATTTTATATCATTAAAAATATTCATCCCATTAAGACAAACTTGTAACACAAAACTTTAAATATTTTTACAGTTGCAATGCTGTGGCATTAAAGGTTACGAAGATTGGATCAACAACGGTAAACCGATCCCATGGAGTTGCTGTGGCAACAGCAATGGAACCGACTGCAGCAAAGACGACAAGAACATGCACAAACAAGGCTGTTTGGATGCCCTCGTCGACCTTTTCAAGCACATTGCGGCCTATCTCGGCGGGGTTGGCATCGGTATTGCTGTAGTACAGGTAATCTTTTCATTGTCTGGTCTACAGTTTAACCATGCAGCTTCTTATTTTTAATAATGAATGATGTTGTGAATCTACACATAATTCATAGTATAAACTTGCTGTTATGAAGCAAGCTATTATGAATAGTTAAAGTATCTCATAACAAGTGCGTGTTGCTTTCCATAATAAGGTCCTGATCCTTATCCTTATGTACAATACTGAAAGGTGGGTAGATGACAGAAGAAAAATGCAAGTAGAAGCTATGCGGTAGAGATGCAATCTCTGAAGTTTGTGTGGAATGTCCTTGATAAATATATGCAGGGACAATGATGTCAAAAAGTGGTGTGATTTGAAAAAAGATGTAATGACTAGATTATAAAAAGACATGTCGCAGTGGTTTGACCATCTGGAAGAGATGAATGGAAGCAGACTGACAAAACAAATCTATAGAGCGAATGTTTGTGACTGAAAGGTCGGCTAAGATCGCTCTAGAAAATCCTATGTGGAAGCAATAGGTAGTATATTAAGAAAGTGCTAAATCATTTTAGTTTATACTTTTGTTTACCATGAGAATGGTAATAATTTAGTGGTCTGCATATATCCTTGCGACGTGGAAGATATGAGTTCAAGACTAAATGTTGCATTATATTGTTAATTCATGTGTAGTTGAACCATTAATTATTGCTTTCCATTGAAATTAAACAAAATATTATTAGCATTTTAGAGAAGATTCACCAATATTATCAATAATATTAGAAGTTCCCGAATCTATACCGATCAGTATTTCGACTATTACTTAATAAATCGTTTTTTATTATTTATTAAACAAAGATGTAATTATATGTTTTGTACGACTAATAAATATATTTGCTTTTTGTAGCTGCTCGGAGTTATCTTCGCTTGCTGCCTACAACGTGCCATTGGATCAGAATATGAAACTGTTTAATCCTGACCAAAAAGTAAACAGCATGCGACATCCTCATCTATAACATCTCCATTGATATATTCTTAGATTTAAATAATTATAATTTGTAATGTTGGGGAACTATGTAAACAAATGGCGTGCAATTAAATCTCGAATCTAAATATATATATGCAAACATAAAGTAAAATCTAGTGATTTCATAAATAATATCTATGTCAAAATATAATGATTATTGTGTTTTTATTAAACTGCTACTAAAAATTCGGTACTGATCATTCTTTGTGATTTTGTTCTATGATTGTTGTTTTCAAATTAATAATAACTAATTTTATACATGTTTTATTACAATTTGTAGCTTAGTGATTAAGCCTACTCATTAAGTATATTTCCACTATTAAAAAAGTCTCACTTTTATTCTAAAAAAATATCCTTAAGTAGTGATTTTACAGTAGTTATTTGTGTGACAGCACTCTGTTATGATCAATTTCATTCTAACTTTATAATGCGCTCATCCTTTAAGACTGATTCAACTAATTGTTTTGAAACTTTTGGCCAAATTACTTCAACATCATAGTAAAGAAAGTTGCCATTTTTCTATTATCTTCAGCATGTAATAGTAATTACACCTGTATTTGACAATTTTTCTAGAGCACATTTGTGTAACTGTAGTATTAGTCTAAGTCAATGCAACGTTTTGAATGATGTACCAGATTTTTAATAAAGTTTTATGTATGGCATCAGTGTTTTAATACAGCTACCGTTCATTTATTTAACAAGTTATTTCTTCAGGACTTGACCTTTTAATATTAAAAAATAAATTAAATTATTATAAAATTTAATTTAATTTTTAATTTGTTCTATTATTTATTAAAAACACAGCAATTAAAATGTAATTAAAAGCCAAATATATATATTAGATAAATAACAAACTGGACAAGTGCAATTTGCACTCGTGAGCCAAGAGTTCCTTTCTATAACACACACTCGCATGGTTACGATAAAAATATTTTTGACAGAAAAATAAATCAATATGGATAAAGTAGGCATTTTTAATTACTTTATACTACATATTCGTGATAGGAAAAAACTTTCAGGACAGGTTTTATATTATTTTAAAATTTGACACTTTACTTAGTTTAAAGAACTGCAAAATTAGCTTTCAATTAATTCAACAAATCGTACAAAGTTTGGAACATATTATCATTTACATTAAAACAAAATTTATGTAATCATCCATCAATAAACTGTTCCAAAACTCCTATGATCCCTTTAGTATTGTAAATTAGTAATAGGAGTTTTGGAATAGTATTTTCTGTTTTTTTGATCTGACAATATTAAAATAGAGTTAGTACTAAAATTATATTCGCATACACGACAATAGGGCGAGAGCACGACATTTAAGTGTTCTTATTGAATACATTTAAATCATAATGTTCATCTGAAAAACCAGAACATTAAAAAAATATATTTAACAGAGGTGAAGTTGGGGAAAATTTATAAAATAAGCACGATTGACCCCGAAAAAGAGTATTAAGTAGGTATTTTACATAGAAAAATATGCTTTCGGAATAGTTCATATTAATGAGAGATGTTTCATAAAAAGATATCGAACTTGGACCACTACCTATTTTTCAAGTTAATTATCTCTTACATCTAAAGAAAGTTTTTTTACTCGTGTTAATATAGACAGTATGGCGTAGATTATCTACACAAATGAAAGCATATATTCAATTTGGGTGCAACAGATTTGAAGGTACAAAGTTTGAATATATTAAAAAATTTTCACCATTTTTTGTTTTATTATTACTTTTCTGTAATATGTCAACAGGTAACGAAAAAAGTAAATTCACTACTTCGGTATTTAGGTATCCCGATACGCAGCAATCATAATACCTCTGTTTAATTGAAGTCATTTTGTTTTTAATAAAAAAAAGTCACTACATCTCTCGCGCGCGCCAGTCACGACTGACACGGTTAGGATGGTTTGGGAATCCTTTGTTCGGTCGGCAGCGCGCGTGCGTCATCGTTTGCCGCGCTTTGTATGGAGTGGAACTCGGGATTAGTTATTTTGTGCATGTAGTATTATGGCCACCGTAGTTGTCTATCATACTATGCAGCTTAAAAGTGGGCTTTTTGTTAGAAATTATGAATCTATCTGTGTACGTGTGGGTGCATGGCTGTGTTTACGTACATCTCATTACTTTGGACGAATATACCGACCAAAACGCAATTCACAATATTCGAAAGAGGTTCACTCAACATAAAACTGCTTGAAAACTTGAACTAATTCCGCTTTGTAGATTTTGAGAAATCTAAAAAATATTTTTAGTACAATAGAAACAACTTTTATACTGGCTACCGTACAACACCAAAATCTAATCAGCTCTTTTCCTCAAACAGTTCCATCAATTACCGTAAATTTTATAAAAAGAGTATTTGAAGTTCACCAATATGCAGTGGCGGATTATCATTAAGGCAAACTAGGCACGTGCCTAGGGGCGCGCGGGCGGAATTGTAAAATAAATATATATAATATAATATAGCATGAAATCAATTGTGTACCACACATGTAATAACGCCAACTACAGTCATTAAATTTTTACTACTACTAGTATCAGTTATTTTTAATATAGGGGCGCCGATGAAATGCTTGCCTACGGCGCTCTCAACGTTTAATCCGCCTCTGCCAATATGCCTAAAAGAAGGTTTCGCGTTTGCAATAGAACAAACGAAATTGTTTTACTATTATGTTTTTCACTAAAGCTAATAATAATAGCATACACTATTAAGCCACATTGCGTTTTTTACATGTTAGTAAATGAAAACTGTCCAATAATTGCTCTTTTTTTTCTATCAAAATTTTCATACATGATATCCAAAATAATTGAACAAAATTGCATCTTCAGCCGCGTATAAATATAGTCTATTATGCCGTAGTAATTAAAGGATTACAATGAATTCCGCAGCGCCATTTTTTTTTTTGACGTGCGTCAGTGTGCCGCTGGCTGTGAGAGGTGAAGTTATGTCGCATAAAACGCCACGACATGCACGTGCATGTCATTATTTTACAATATTACTAGTATACTAAACGTCCTAGTACTAATAAGCAAACTTTTATATATTTGAACCGTCAAATCATGGATGTGAATCGAGAGTTTTCCATGCGCAGCGTAGGATCGTCATTCAATTGTTTACATAGAAATATTTTATTATTGTTTATATAATACGTATTTTGATTTATAAATAAAAATACAATTCTTCTTGTATGCAAGATCATCACTTGAAATCGGCTGAACCGATTTGCCTAATTTATATGAAATAAAACAACCCTTTTCATTTTATTGTTTGTCTGTCTGACTATTTGGAGCGACTTTCACTTATATGTAAAAGAGCTTTAGGTTAGTTTACTTTTAAGTTACTTTTTATTCTGGAATTGTTTAGAGTTCATATGTAACAATGAAACGACATTTTCAAATGGGATAATTCTTCGGAATCGAAAGTAAACGAGAAAGATAGAATCGATATCGACTAGTTTATTGAGGAACGGGATCGGAATCATGATAGAAACACGTCATCAGTCGCTGTGCGTCCACAGATCAAGCGTGATCAACGACAAGTGTTTGACTAGTTGCGTAGGGATTTATTGTGACTTTATATTTTTAAGTACCTATTCGCTTTTAGGTTTTCTATGTTTTTCTTTTTATCTGAACTTAATCTTCCACCCCCCATAGGGTCATTTCGTAACAATATACATAAATATTGTTATCTCAGAAACCGACCTAACGATTTTGATGGCAATTTGTATTTTGATAATGTTCTGCTTTTCTATTTTACTACATGACATACATTACACACATGATACTATGTTATATTATTAATTTAAGAGCAGCTAGCTAGCAAATTTTACTTATTAAGCTTTATTCCCTCAGAAAATTCGAATGACGCCTAGCAGAGCTCGGTTGTCTAGGTATTGACATCATTACATGAAATGTTTTCTCAAATAGAAACAGAATTTATTTCCTTAACCATCTCACTGAACCCTTTGATTCCATGTTGAGTATGATAAAAGTACAAACAAAAAAAATTTGTTGGGCAGATGTTAACTGTTATGTTGGATACAAAAGACCTGATCCTGATGCAAGAAGCTGCATTTTAGACCGACAAAATGTGCGGTATGGTCATGGCTATCCTTACACAACAAAACCATAGAAACACAACGACACGTGTTTCTTATAGTAGTAGATTCTACGACATTTTCATAAATATTGAACGAGTATTCGTTTCTTGCCTGCTAGAACACTGGGTCCTTTATAGAAATCGGCATATATATAAGCTATAATGACGTTCAATACAATATATTTTTTTTTAAGTGAAACATTTAATTTGGCGAATTATACCAGCTGTTGGCGACGCTGTGACGACGCTTCGTACGAGTCTCTTTCCCCTCTGCTCAACAATCGTCTCTCTCTCTCACCACACTGAGGTTATTGTTCACTATGGAATACGTTTTTAATTTTTAACTATTTGAATAAGGAATATGTTGTTCTTTAAAAAAAATCTGAATACAATGTTTCTGATTATGCCATATTCCCTTTCATCCTTTCATGCATATTTTTATTCCAAATATTTTCAATGTTCCACATCTGCCAGGCGTCCCGCTAAGAAACATTATGTTTTTATTATTTCAGAGACAATATCTCTCTCCTAAGAAAAGGAATTCCCGTCGAGCTTTGAACTTAGAAATGGTTTAAATTGACAAATAACAAGACAATCAAAAAAAGATTCATGGATGCTCAAAATAGATGCTCCTTAATTTTTTTAATAATATCTTTTTTTATAATAGAATTAAAATAGAGAAAAAAAATGATACGAGTCGAAATTTGACGCGCGACTGGAATTTACTTCTTATGAACAATTGTCTTGGAACATATTGTATACAATTACAAAGGGGGTAAATACAGTAGTGGAGCGTCGATTATTCGAATTAATTGGGGGACTTGGGTGTTCGGAAAACCGGTATTTTCGGATAATTGAACTACCAATATGTATATTGCATTTTGAATACAGAGTTTACTTTCGCGCGGCAAAATTTTGTGCAATATTGACAAGCGGTACTTGGAAGTGGCATACAAGTATAATAACGTCGCGACAAGTGCACGAAAACTGCAGCGCGGGAGGCGCGAGCGAGGCACGCGCGGGATAGGGGGTGTTGACCCGCCCGTTCGGATAAGCGGTCGTTCGATTAAGAGACGTTCGGATAATCGACGCTCCACTGTAAACGCATTTCTAATAGTATTGAAAGCGTGTTTATACTTTCATTCACACTTACCGACAAATCCTACAACTTTGCACGCTTTTTTCAATTTTTCGATTATAACTTAAAAATACGCGTTTTATGGAAAACCATAGCTAATTACACTAATAACCGTCAATTGTGGATTCAAATTTGTTATTCATAAGCCTCGAAATTAAATTAATTTAGGAGTTATTGAAATACCAACATGCGGGTAAAATTAGGTGCCAATGTGTCTAACTTTGGCAACCTTACATTGCTAAGAAAAATTAAGACCTATCAAGCTGAAATTAAGATATATTTAATTAAGTAGGGTAATATTGTGACACAATTTTTCAAAAGGAATAAAATGACATCTTATTAGGGTAATTAGAATATTAACACGATTAGAATGCTCGAACAAAATAAATTAAGAAGTTCGTTAACTTGCATTAAATCTATTTTTCTAAATATGCAATCATCAGGTATATCATCTTAATCAGGTCGCTGTTGTTTTACGAATTTTGGATCTTTCTTTTTAATAGTTTTGTAGAAAGACATAGTATTTCTTTTCTCTGCACACTACAGACTAACAAATACGCAATAAGTTGATGCCATGTGTATGGTGGGATTTGAAAGGTATTATTCATTAAAAGCCCGTGTTTCCTTCAAAAGCGCCATCTGCTAGATCGTGAAATAAAAGTCACAATTTTCTTCAAAAGCGCTATCTGTTAGATCGTAAAATGTAAGTCAGTGTTTTCTTGAAAAGCGTCATCTATTAGGTCGTGAAATGGAAGACCATATTTTCTTTAAAAGTGCCGTCTAACGATCGTAAAATATAAGCAAGTGTTTACTTTAAAAGCGCCATCTGTAAGATTGTAAAATGTGTTTTGTTCAAAAGTGCCATCTATTAGGTCGTGAAGTGCAAGTTATTGTTATCTTTAAAAGCGCCATCTGTTACATTGTATAACGTAGGTAAGTGTTTTCTTCAAAAGCGCCATCTCTTAACTTGTGAAACGTAAGACCATGTTTTCTACAAAAGCGTCATCTGTTAGGTCGTGAAATGTAAGACAGTGTTTACTTTAAAAGCGCCATTTGTTAGATCTTGAAATGTCAGTCCGTGTTTACTTTAAAAGCGCCGCTGCTAGATCGTGAAATATAAGTCTGTGTTTTCTTTAAAATCGCCATCTCTTAGATCACGAACCGTAAGAGCATGTTTTCTTCAAAAGCGTCATCTCTTAGATCACGAAACGTAAGACCATGTTTTTTTCAAAAGCGCCATCTCTTAGGTCGTGAAATGGAAGTCGATGTTTTCTTTAGAAACGCCATCTATTACATAGTATAACGTAGGTCAGTGTTTTCTTCAAAAGCGCTATCTATTAGATCGTGAAATGTAAGTCCATATTTTCTTTAAAAGAGCCATCTATTAGTGAAATGTAACTTAGTGTTTTTTTTTAAAAGCGCCGTCTCTTAGATCGTGAAATGTAAGACCATGTTTTCTTTAAAAGCGCAATCTGTTACATCGTATAAGGTAGGTCAGTGTTTTCCTTAAAAGCGTCATCTACTGGATTGTGAAATGTAAGTCGGTGTTTTCTTTGAAAGCGCCAACTCTTAGATCGTGAAACAAAATACCACGTTTTCTTTAAAATCGCCATCTATTAGATCGTAAACTACAAGTCCGTGTTTACTTCAAAAGCGTCATCTGTTAGGTTGTGAAATGTAAGAGCATGTTTTCTTTAAAAGCGCCATCTGTTAGATCGTATGACGTACATCAGTGTTTTCTTCAAAAGCGCCATCTATTAGGTCGTGCAATGTAAGTCAGTGCTTTCTTTAAAAGAGCCATCTATTAGTGAAATGTAACTTAGTGTTTTTTTTTAAAAGTGCCCTCTCTTAGATCGTAAAATGTAAGACCATGTTTTCTTTAAAAGCGCAATCTGTTACATCGTATAAGGTAGGTCAGTGTTTTCCTTAAAAGCGCCATCTACTGGATTGTGAAATGTGAGTCGGTGTTTTCTTTGAAAGTGCCATCTCTTAGATCGTGAAACAAAATACCATATTTTCTTTAAAATCACCATCTATTAGATCGTAAACTGCAAGTCCGTGTTTACTTCAAAAGCGTCATCTGTTAGGTCGTGAAATGTAAGAGCATGTTTTCTTTAAAAGCGCCGTCTGCTACATCGTATAACGTAGGTCAGTATTTTCTTCAAAAGCGCTACCTCTTAAATCATGAAAAGTAAAACCATTTTTTCCTTAAAAGCGCCATCTGTTACATCGTATAACGTAGGTCAGTATTTTCTTCAAAAGCGCTACCTCTTAAATCATGAAAAGTAAAACCATTTTTTCTTTAAAAGCGCCATCTGTTACATCGTATAACGTAGGTCAGTATTCTCTTCAAAAGCGCTACCTCTTAAATCATGAAAAGTAAAACCATTTTTCCTTAAAAGCGCCATATCTTAGATCGTTAAATGTAAGTCCGTGTTTTTTTCCAAAGCGTATTTTATTTAAATAGATCAGTTAGATGGCAAAATGTATCTGAGTGTTTTATTTAATTAGTGCCATCTGTTGTATTTGTTATTTAAGACCGATAAATAGTAATAATGTGATTTTCGAAAAATGGTACTAAATAGCGCTAAATGAAAGAGATCTTCGTTTTTTTTTTCTAGGGAAACACCTAGATAAAAAAATTTGAAACATGTAATTGTATCTAAATATACTTTCAAATTCTTAGGACCGTTTCTGAGATAGCGCATATATATATCGGATCGCCGGTTATCAATTTAATTATTTTTCTATTAAATGTACTAAACTTCCGCTTACGGCTTCACCCGCGTGGATATGAAACTTCTCGCGTTTATTCTGATTATTAAGCAGGTGTGTTTATTTTTATTCTTTAAACACCTGATCTTCTGATATAATTTGTTATCATATCTCGCATAAAAAGTAAGGATTGACCAACCGACCTGGCTTGGCGGCGTTTGAATTTGACGTGGAAATATAAACGAAAAGGAATTTTTTATCAAAATTCTTAGGGCCGCTTGTGAGATCGTCATGGCATAGATATCTATACTACTCATAAATTTTTAATAAGTCTGTATGTCGTCTTAATACATTTTAATATATACTGACCCCGATTCTATCAATTTTAGTTATTCTCAGGAACCCTAAAAAAATGTGAGCCGTCACGGGACGCCTGGCAGATGTGAAACATCGAATTTGTACAAGTAATATGCATTAAAGACAAGATTACGACAAGAACTAAATATAGCATAGTGGAAAAATTAAATATGACGATTTTTTTACATTTTCATTAAATACAAAAATTCAATCTTAATTTGAAGTTGCCACAACTTAATTTATTTAATCTGTGACTTCAGTAATAGTTATATTCGATGTTTCCTCTAACGGTATTACTGTGACAATTGCTTGTTACAATAATTAATAATTGATTATTAATCAAAAATACAATCATATTAATTAAAATATAGTAATATGTACGGGCTCGCCACCCCATACTATAGATATATACAGTCAACAGGTAGTAGTGTGTACGATGTGGCGACGTCGCCATGCGCAAGGGACTGTGCAACTCCCTTCTCACTCGGTTCGATGCTGTTTACTACGGTAAACATTTTGACTATATGTATACCATTGTATAGCGTGGCGACCCGTCGCCACGCCAACAATTCTGTTTACTCTGCGCCTGTAGATGTTTCACATCAAAATGTATCACATGTTCTTCCGTTAACTTCTATCTGATTAACAGATACTTTTGAAATTGGAGAAACTTTAAGGGTGTTTAATTAAATTCACGGAACCCTAAAATAGTATCGTAAATTCTTCGTCTTCGTATATACTACATTTTAGGAAAATCACTAAAACCATAAAGGTTCTTATTTACTCTCACGGATCCCAAAAATGTATCGTGTGTTCTTGCATTGGTTTCCAGTTAGGTACCTTTACATTTTGCGTTGTATTTTTAATTAAATTCATATGTTGAAATTGGTTAAAATACAAAGATTCTTAGTGACTCTAAGCCAACCCCCAGACTCATCGTTATTTTTTATTGTAGATAGCTTCTCGCACGACTGAGCCCGTATGCACATAGAATAAATTAATACATCATTTATATCAACTGTTGACATGTATCATCATGATACTGTTGCCGCTTTTCGTCCTAGATTTCGAAAGTTCTGGTTCTGGTCCCACCTTTCATTTTCACCACTTTCATTCAGGTCCGATAGTTATTCCACTTATAAGTAAATATTTTTTAATTTTCATACAAGAATCCTTAATTTTTGAATTAAAAAGTACTTAAACATAATCCAATATGCTCCTTTACATTCCTTTTGTCGATTTCCACGACACGAATTAAACTTTACTGTTTAATTTGTATAACAAAGATAGTACTGGCCACTAATCTCCGTTCATAAACGGAAGGCACAATTTGTCAAAATTGTTAGTCAACGTAAAATTACAGGGATATGTGGTGACCAAAAGGTGAAACTGTCTATATTTATGGACTATTTGTATAGAAAAAAATTGGTTAGAGTTGATCACGTGACCATATATGCCCCTTAAAAAACTGCGTCGAATGTCGTTAATCAAATCAATATTGAACCATGCATTCTAAAGATATAGTTGAAAAAATCAAAAATAGCTTTTTTATTAAACAAATATAGATTTCAAGCTGAAGTGCTAAAAATGTACTGTAACATTAATTTCGAGTTTGGAGAGCTCTAAAAAGCATTAAAATTGCAAAGCTTTGTGCAGAAAAGTTGTAAAAAGCTAAAGCACAGCCTGCAAGTTCAACAGTCTTTTGAATTTCTGTACTCGAAAAGCTCAAAAACTTGCAGATATATATTTTAGAACACAAGGGACTTAAAAAAATCATAATGGAAAGTTTTAGGGAAGGTCTGCAGAACTATTTTCCAGATTTCTTGTATCGCCCTTTGTTCTACATAAAAGGACAAATAAAGGGTCCGACTGCAAACCAATGCCGCGGTGAACCACTGCGGTATAGAGAAGTCAAGCCTTTGTTTGACATATGTAATTTATAGATAAATGCACACTTTTAGTAATAAATATAAGTTCAGTTGTAGTTTAAATGTGCAATATAAAACTACAATAATACATTATCCAGTTGTCAACTACAGCTTTTCTATGTCTATTGAATGATCTTTCTTGTAAGGAATTTGCATCTTTATCATTTATGTAACATTAATGTATACTTACAATCAAAATTTTAAACCTGTGATTTTAAAGCTAGTTTTCATAACTTACCTTGTCAATTTGATAGTTACTGATACTGGTGCGTCAGTACATTTTCTACTTCATGTATAAATCAAAGCTAATCTGTTATTTCATTGAAAGTGAACATATCTTCAAAAATATCAGGATTATGAAATTATTTTTATTTACTGTATTATGTAGAAGCTGTAATTGCACCACTTTATATATTTTTTTAAAATTATTTTTTTATGGAATTTAGTTTAATTAAAACTTTTTATAAGTACTTTTGTATTTCTGTTTCATCAGAAAAGGACCTCAAAACTTTATACTTAGTTATAGAAAATAAAAAAATAAGGGTGTTTTCATTAAAACAACAGTCAACAAATGACCTAGTTACACACATTTTATTTTTCTATACTTTATGGATGATTGTTAACTGTAACATAAGACAATTACATAGATAGAGAATTTAATGAACAATGAAGTTCAAGGAACATCAGTCATTTAAAACAGTTGTTATGCAAGCAATGCATTATCTACTTAAACCAAAGTTTAATTGTAACTTTGGTGAATGTTCTTTACATTTTTAAGAACATTAAAAACATGTATTAAGACTACTTGGATATTTTAACTTTGTAATCACAGTAACAAAAAGTTGATTGTTTAATAGATAATAATACATGACATTTGTATATGGAACTTGTTTTAATACACAAAGCGAATGATGATGCACTGTCTACAAGGGTAAACAAATTAAAAGCATTACCCTGCAAAAATCAATAGTCCCTAAAAAAAAACTAACACATTAATATTATTTTTTCTTCCAATCACATGGGGTCTTAGATGTAAAATGAAAAGGCCACAGTGCAATGATTGCACAAACCAGCCCATTCCATCATTGACTTTGTAAAACTAAGTAATAATACATAATGCATTCAAGAGTTGTCCTGAATATATGTTAAAATAAATAATATTAATTTAGTCTTGTACAAAAAAAAAAAATCAGCCAAACCCCAACAAATTCCATCTGTACAGTGGATAACTCCCGACCGTCGAGGCTACATGCAAAGTTTACATCAAGATTCTTCACTGACGCAAGTATGTGAATCACAGCACCATTTCTAGTAACGTAAGCACAACCCCACAAGCCGATATGTACATTCTGCATTCAATTTCTTTTGTAAATCCTTGTAAAATATTTTAGTCTATATAGTTTAATTATGATAGGAACTAATGAGTATTCACTTTTCGATTTGCATTCGGCAATGAGAATTGTTAACACAGAAAACATATCGGCAATGCGAGATTAGCTGTTCTCATGTGGCAGTCGCGTCCACATACACGCGGCAAGTCGCCTAAGAAATTGATACACGGCTAGATTCCATTACAACTATGGTTAAGAGACATACATTATTATTAACTATATGCTTTAAAATAACTTACGGCTAGAACTGTATTAAATACTAAATGGGATACGCCGGCATGAGGACGTCACGAACTGTCGAAAAGGAAGTCAAACTGTCGAGTGCCCACGGCGAGGAACCACATTTTGGCACATCCTCAACTAAATTTGATTCTGACATCAAGTACATCTGATTGATATGTGAAGCTTGTAAAACTATACCAGCAACATTATATCTTACCCTTCATAAAAAAAAAAGCTTTATAAAGGCAAACATATTATTTTGTACCAAGTAACATGGTGTCCTTTATGTTCTGTTTTCAAAAGCTTAATAATTATTCAGTACATATATCTAGAAAAATTTTACATAAAATATTTATGTAGGTATATAGGGATATTATATAAAAGAAATTGCACATATTAATAAAGCAGCCATTCGTAAAGAATATATTTTGCTAATTGTGAATTCCTTGTCCCTAATTTTTAAATTAACATTACTGAATGAGGTCATTCTTCTACCTAATCCTTAAATCATACCACCATGTAAAGACTATTTAATAATTTTAAATAATTAAACCCTAACATGACATGATTATCATTTAAATTTTGCTTAATTGTCAGAACGCAATCACTATAAAAGCAGGGAAACCTATATAACCAATTTAATGTTAACATAATTCTGTATTAATATAAAATCTGCAATAAAATTATTAAATATCTCATTATTCAATTTCTGACATGACTTCCATAAGATGCATATTACAGTTGATAACTATATCATTCAAAGAAAGCATAGATTCTGTTCTCACTCTGTTCAAATGTATCTTAAAATGTGAACTATTTTTGTGTAACCTTATAATAATTTTTTTTTTCAAATATTGTTTCATAAGGGATGTAAAGTTTAGTGTGGACAGGGTGTAATTTTAGAGAAATGATGATTTATGGCAAAAATCATCCTTAACATTCAATGCACTTCAGATATTAAAGACTTGAGATCATTGCAATGATTCAGAAGAATTGACTTGTTCACTGATATAACCTATATTATATTAGCCAACTTACATATTAACACATACATATAAGAAACATCAACAGAAAATCAATCAATTCAATAACTAAGAAATTTCTTTCTTTTTTGCTTTAATACAATTACACTTTTCATATTAAGCATGTATGCATCACATCAATTGCCACTAAAATATATGATTGTACATTATGACTACATCCACATCCACAATACTGTTTCATAATATTGAACTTTTTGAAATCAATTATAGTCAACACAGGGTTCCTGTATTTTTTTGAATAATGTAACTCTATAGCCCTTTAAACATTTAAACACATCCTAGCTGTCAAACATTTGGATACACCAGCACAGGTTTCAACTGAAAACCCAAGTCGTGTCCAGTCTGCCAAATCACAAACAATGATCATTACTTGTGTATATATATGTATTTGTTTATAGATCACAATAGATTTAAATTATCATTCGATTGGTTTCAATTAAGAGTGTTTGAAGATGTATAATTTTTCTCCATACATTTTATACCATAATATTAAATTCCCTTCACTCCAATAATATTGTGGATATGTAATAAGCATAATTTGTTTTCTTTCAAAAAATAGATACAACCTTATAGAGCAAATTCACTATATAAATTGGAAACTTAGTTACAAAAGACAGTAGTATCTACCAACCAGTCAGGAAACATACAACACTCATGTCAAATGAGCTTTTATTTGCAAAGAGTGAAGAAGAGAAGTTAGTCATCAAGAAAAACCTTGATATATACATACAAATTTAGAAAATAATTTAAAATAAAATTAATCTGATGTGGCTCGACATATTATGCAGCAAGATTATAGGACACCAGTTCTTTTCTATACAAGCAAAGTAGTTGATTATATATTATTGTAAACAAAGAAAAGATATAATAATAACAGGATCGAATATTTTACCCTGTTTCCAGAAAAAACAATTTGAACAATTTTAAGTTTTAAAATCAGATTTTGTAGTTTGTTTAAATAAAAATGATGAGAATCAAATTTCATTATAGAATAATTTAGATAACCAAAATACTACTCGTAAAAATTTAAATTATTCCTAAATAAAATTAATGGACATGAACATAGTAATTTTATGTTATTATAGTGATATACAATTTTGCATTAAAACATTATTGCTTTAAATATTGAGAACTAATAAATAACCAATTACTTTACCAGTAATAAATTTTCATGTGAAATGGGCAAATTATTAGAAAATTACATTGCAGTGAAATTTGTGGTAAAGTACAATTCAAATTAAAATATTTGCCCACAACAGTCGAATAATAGTGGTATAATTGATGTTAAAGCATAGAAAACACATCATGTGGCATAACGCTTGGTCCAGAGACGTGCGATGCGATCATGCTCTTCCCTGTTCTGAAGATATTGAGTTGCAATACTTCCTACTAAGGGATCCGCTGAAAAAAAAATTATGGTTCTATTAAACATAAGAGTCAGGAACATATTTAATTTATAATAATAATAATATTAATGCTAATTTTCTCCATATCAAGGGTGATTAACAATTTATCAATAATAATAATATTATGGCCAAAAGTACATATTTGATGAGGCCTTAAAAATTTATACTTCCATCATGTTCCCAAATGTTAGTAGTGTATTGAGTGTTTATTCATTCTCTGATATATGGCTCTACAAAGTAGTAAACTGGCAACCATAATACAGGCTATCTGACCTATTTTTGAGATTAAAAGGATATTATGATATTAATTTTTATAAATTTAAATTAATATATTATGAAAATATACACACATTTCAAATGGTGGATCATTGTTCAACACTTTTGTAACCATGTTTTTAAAATTTGTTGTATAAGTTTGTTGTAAACAAGTTTTCATTATTTAGATACACTAGTGTAATCATTATGGATGCTGTTTTTATCAACCATTTCAATATTTTTGAAATGTTTTTATAACACAATGAGTATGAGTGGCAACAATCAACAAGGAAGTTGTTGATGCATTGCAATCCTTTAGAAGTATTTCTTTCTTGGAACTAGTTCAAAAACAGGACTTAAAATCTAAATAGTCAAAAATAGAATAAGTCAATTCTTGAAACCTTATTAACGAATTTTCCCTCCAACATATATCAAAAATTGAGAATCACAGCCATAATTTTTATTTTAAGTTTGAAAAGCAAATAGAAGAAAAAATTAAATCAATTCTAAAAGTAAAACCTCCCTTTATCCTAAACAAATACAGATTGTTTGATGTTCTACAATCTCAATTTGAATTAACAAATGAAAGCTTTATTTCTATCTCTATTTTATTTCTGATGCAATTCACTGCTAATCCCAATTTCATATAATTCTAATTTCAATTCCTATCCCAATCAAAACTGCTTGTACTAAAGCTGCAAATTCAATTTTTGCACTAATAAGCTGCAAATTCAATTTGCAGCTTATTAGTGCAAGTATATATAAATACAGTCTTAAAAAAACATTCTTGATATATTTATTTAGGTTGTACATTGTCATAATTATCTTCCCATTTTATTACATTTAATTTTGTAATGCTATTTGATTTTCTTCTATTCCATTACAGTTTCATAATATGTACAATTCGAATGAACAAGTCCTGTAGATGTAATAAAAGAAATACATATCAATTTACCTGGATTACAATCAGTAAGCAAGGAGCAGATAGACAGCAGGACCTTGGATATTGTGAGTGCTGGTGACCAATTGTCCTTCAGTATGTCTAAACATATGACACCCTGACTGTTGATATTGCAATGATATATCCTAGTCCTAAATGTCACCTGTAAATTAAAATTACATGTACATTGTCTTACTTTAAGTATTCCTATTGATTCGGACAAGTTTATATTTGTTATTGAGTCTACAATTTATTACTGACACATTTAATAGTGAAATTGATTGTTAATATGTTATTTATTATTGTGCGGGCATAAAAATATAGTCAAGGAAACATCTTAACAGTACAAAACACGAAACTCTGCAGCTGCAAAGTTAGTCACAGCTGAAAGTGCAGGAGACAAGAAAATAAGGTCGACGAGAGTTAAATCTGAGCATTACATCATTCACAGGTAATTCTGAGCAATAGAGTTTTGTACATTCTACTATAGACTACAAATATGTGCTGTATTATAATTGCTCAGAAAATAACCTTAATACTTTTTAAAAAGCGGGGAACAAAATATGTCATCACTGTCATACAAATATGAGCATCAAAAGAATGCAAGAGAATCCATTTCTGATATGCTGAGCAAGCAGAAGCTACATAATGAAATAAATTATTTTTACTTTAAAATACTAAATTATAAAGTTGAAAAAATTATACTGGACCCTTTTGTTTTCTGTAGATTCATTAGTTCTGAATTATATTATTAACATTGGAGCAAATTTCTTTCTTGAGCATGGACAAAACCAAATATATTTAATTATAAAATTAAATGCAATACCTCATCTAATGATCCCAGTAACACTAAATTATTTATGGCACCATTGGATTTAGGAGAAACTATTGTCAGAATTAAAAGAAAAAGTTCCAAGAAAACATTAATTTTTCAAGAAGAAATATTAAGAGGATTATTATTGTTATAAATTTCTGCCAGTTTTTTGAAAGGGTAGATAGAGGCCACACAATCTAGGTATATTTATTTTGCTTCACTGACACCCATCAATTATTTCATGCAAGTTTGTCAGTTTAGAGTGTCTAAGATTTGACCCATTTTTAAATGCCACCAATTTGTTATGTAGATTTTCTAAGGCGAAGCCCCTTGCTTACACTTTTCCATTACATATATTTGCTCTATAGATTTGTTTTAGTCTACATTCATACATCCTTTGCAGATGGTCAAACCACTGCAACATGCTTCTTCTATTCTGGTCACTATATCTTTTACACTACACTGTTCTTGGGTAGTACTATTCTTGTATCTATCTTTCAAAAACACTAAACTTATGATACAGAGGGATCACGTCTCCTTTACATTGATTCTACTTTCATGTTTCTTCTGACACACTTAACTGTCATAGTTATACTTAATGAAAGTTGGACAAGGCAGAAGAACTATAACTTCATTATTCACAAATGCCATGAAACACATATACCATTTAAAACAGCAAGCAATGCCCCATTCACTTTATGTCCTGCATTTATTTTCATTTCAATATCTCCATCATGATTGCTATCATCACAATGAATTTTAATAATCGCAGTTATTTAAACATAAAATTAATTAAAAAAATTCCCCTTTATTTTTATTATAGGTGTAATATAAAGCACTTATGTATTACTGGGGAAAAAGTGCGGTTAACAACTTCAATGGTTTACACCCTTGTTGAGTAATCACATAATTTCTCTCCTTGATTCACAATGGACTACAGTATAATCAATCTGCTTGAAGCAATGTTGAAAAATACACAAGATGTATTTTGATCTAGTGCCATATTGAAATAAAATCTCAAAACATGCGAAACTATAATCTAAAAACATTGAGCACTTACACAATGTTATCTTAAATGTACCGATGACTTTCAAGACTTCATTGTCAATATATACACATCTGAATACATTTACTATTTCACTAAAAGATTATCTTTAAAAAAAAAATATTCATCTTTATCGATTGTGGACCAAATATTTGCATGTTTGACAGCAATATTATCATAATCCAAAAAATATAAATATTTAAACTTACACATTTTAAATAATATATAAAATTTTGACATAAACAGAAATTCAAATCGTAATTAACTATAATAAAAATATGAAATAAATGAAAAAAAAATATAATTTAATTATACCCTATCTGATACAGCTTAAATGCATACAAGAAACAATAAATTCCTTACAATTTAATGAAAGTATACCTTATAATTAAGTATCTATTCTACTTTATTCACTTATTTGAAGATGTTTTACATATTTTTCTTGTAACCCAACATTTGTTTGAACTTAAAATATTCCGAACTACTATGTTCTCAATTAAAAAATAAATGCTATTGGCAACTGATTGTGATTCCTCAATAACAATACAATCTTTATTTACATTGAGAGATACCTTTCTTTCAATGTTATTTTCACCAAGAAAAGCAATAATTAAAATATAGTTAATAAAATTGAATTTCATAATTTTGCTTAAAAAGGAATAATAAAAAATGACAATGCTTCACTTTTATATAACCTACCCATTGGTCAAATATAAAAACACTGTGATCAGATCAGTACTTTTTGAGACACATTAAAAGCAATGTAGGCCATATTATGATAGTGATAAAATACAAATCTATTCATATATGAAATTGCATATATGAAATCGAAATAATAAATTATGATTAGAGTATCATTGTTCATGAAATGAACTTTTTGAGCCATAAATGCAGAAAATAATTAATTTAAAATTTCTTAACTTGCCTTTGGAGGTTTGAAAGGATAGTCTGGTGAGAAATGGATATCTAGAAAGAAGACACCACCCTCATAGACAGAACCAGGTGGGCCAAGAATGGTGGAGACCCATTCATATAGATTGTCACCCTTAGGTCCTGCACTGCAATTTGGGGGTGGGTCCAATGTGATCTCTGCCAACTCCTTCTGAATCCTCTTGGCTGATGTGCCTAATGCCTTTGACATCTTGGGATTAGGCTTGTTCTCCTTCGTATCAGGTCTGCTTTCAGAAGGCGCACCGCGCCCGCGCCCCGTGCTGCTGCCTCCTGACGAGCCAGATGCACCGGACATTATCTAAAACAATCCCACTGACTCATACCGCTAACTAAAATTGAAGCATGTTAATAAAAATGCAACAAAAAAGATTAACTGTTAATCATGTATTACGATACAAACATGCAATTAAAGCCAAAGGTTTATATCCAGACAAATCATTTTCCATTAGTAATTAAAGTCAATTTTTTGCTTAATTTTGTTAAAATTTAATGTTATATACTAAAATATGATGTTATTAATATCAATTAAATGCTAACTATACACATTTCATAATCAACTTCATTGCTTACCTGTACACCTTATTAATCACTAGTATTATAAAAACAAATATCATATATAAGCCTCATAGAAACCAATGATTTAATATGACTACAAGTATTGCAAACTAAATGAGATTGATTTCATTTCATTCTATTCAAGCAAAAATAAATATTAATGCAGTAGGTATATGTAACTGAGAAACAAAAAAATAATAAGCAAGCAGCTGAAAATTGTACAGAACAAAGACAGACTAGGCAGGCAAACTTTTAACTTACTAAGTAATCAAGAACTTGAAATATTATTTCAAATTAAGGGGGCATAAAGTAATACTACTATCTGAAGACAATTGAACACAATATATTTAAATTCGTTTTGAAATGATCTATTGTACCTTACGAACAACAGTCGGCCATCTTGTCGGCTGGCGTTATCCGATATTTCTTTATTTTTTTACACGTGCTGATGACCCAATACAAAGTTAAATATCGACAAAAAATAATTACATATGCCTTACAAAATTGATTATATGAAATTTATGCGCAAATTTTCTGTTTAAATTACTCTAAGGTGTGCCGTAATCAGCGCCTCGTACTGTAAACGGTAAGTACTATTATTAAAAACATGGGCTAATAAATTAGCAATGGTTACACTTGTGTAATATACCTTCACCGAGTAGCGCTTAAAATGTTCTGTAGATTTTTCCAAAATTGCTGTTCTTTCATCAACATCACTTTTAAACTCATTTATCCTCCCTCCAAACACAAATTATACGTCAACTACCGTAAGACGAACCTGATGAAGATACCACAGCCATGTCCAAAGCGAATTTTTATAGTTTCTTAATATAAATATTTTACTAACTCAAAATCTAGACAATATTGGAAAAGAAATAACACTGTAACGCACCAAATAATAATGAAACTGATGCAGATTGAAGCAGTATGATTACGATTGACGAATTGCGATATAATACATTCTACTCTATGGACAATCTCATACTTGGTTGGCCAGATAATACCATAAATGTACTTAAAATAGATTTTTAATATATATACATGTATAACAAAACGGTCATTTACAAAAAGAAAACGATTATATATTGTCCAAGCATCAGTTGTAAACTACTGAGCATATCGATGTGGAACTTCGACCGCTTCGACCATTCGGCGAGGAATCATTCGTAGGTTGTGTTAGGTTATTCATTTTTTTAATTCCATATACCCTTAATCATTTTTTTTAAATGTACTTTCATTACCATAATACTCAATAAAGGGTGATGGACGCGTTTTATTTGAACATTCGCATACCCGTCCTGGCGAAATGAAATTTGTGTTTCAAAATAATACAAGGTTAACAACAATATAATCTTCGAGATGCATATTATAGAAAAGTATTTTAAATTCTATTATAAGAATTATGCCAAATCGGTCAGCCCGTCCATGTTAGTCAAACTAAGTGACTAATTTGTTGCATTCGAATTTATGTAGTAACGAGAAACACTTGTGGCGATCAGCACAATTGCCCGTGCACGGAAAGCACCAACCATGCACCATTGCAAAGGTATTAATCTGTAGTTTATATTTCAAAGACCAGATATCAATGTATTAATAATTTTAAATTAACTAAAAAATATAACAGTGTCTTATGTATTAAGCAATACTTTAGAAAGGGATTCACTGCCCTTACACCGTAAAATTAAATTTGTTATATTTAACGATAGAGAGACGGAGAATATTTTGCTCCTTTTAACTATATTCTTTGCTTAAATTACTCATTCTCATTTTTTCCCTTGAATGATTCGAAAAAATTACTAACTGAGTATATATATTAATGCTATTCGTTAATTTCAATTAAAACTTCACAATCGGCTCCGATTTGGTCAATTACTTTTTTTATGTGGTTGAAATTGTTGTGTGTAGTTTGTTTTAATGAAATAACCCTTTCTATATGTATGTGTCTGTTTGTCCATACTTGGAAATTGAACAAAACATCAATTAGACTTTCTCCTGAAAATGGAGTATCCCTGAGGGCACTTTAACCTGAAACATTTAAGATTCCTGCATAGATAACGCACGTAAAAAGGAAATAACTTTGGAATTGAATGAAAGGTGATCGAAGCAACCAAAACCAGTATATATTTAATGAAATTGAGCACGAGAAGCGAATTGATCATGATGGACAACATCATCAATCAGTATAAAAGATATAACAATATTCTTGGTTGTATGGGCAAAATCGAAATGAAAGCTATTCACCAAAATTGTTGTGGATTTTTAACAAACCAAAATTACTAAGATTTTTTTTTTGTTTCTTGCGACGAGGAGGAGGTAAAAATGTCTATCCTGCACACCCTCGCGCCCGTACGCGTGGGTAGTGGGGACTGAAACCCACTAAAAATTCCTCCTGAAAGTGAAGTAATTGGGTCGGCTATGCTATTTAGTCGGTCGAGACGAGTCAGATGACAAGTCAGACGACTTTGATAGCTTCACCGAGTGCGGCCGGACGGCACATGCGAGTGCCGACGGCGCGTGACATGCGCTATGGACGACGCCTGGTGGAAGTCGTCTCGGCAGGATGTCGCAGGAAACCGTCACGGGTCGGTTCCTTCCTCCCGCCGGCCGGAGGCGGTTAGCGGCGCCGGGTGGAGTGGAGCTTAGGTCGATGACCTGACTAACGGATAGACCTACTCTAAGTCAGTCATGCGTGTCGTTGACGTCATTGGCTTTCAACTGCCGCTGTAAGAGCGTCAGGTGGATCGGTAAGTACGTTTCGTGGCCTACGGATAGTGGTGGGATGCGGCGGTTGATAGTCAACCGCCGCGCGTAGGAGCGCATTGGGATGTGATCCCGCGATGTCGAAGAATCGCTTCGATGCGTCCTTCATATATTTGGAAATAGTGGGAGTTCTAAGTCCCTATGGAGAATTGAATTACGAACACACCAATGTGCATCCGTTGCGGCTCTACAGAATTTATTCTGTATTACCTGTAGTCTATGTAGTGCTTTTGAGCGGCGTGAGCGAAGACGGGACGCGTATGTCATCACCGTCCTAATGCACATTTTGTATATGGTACGTTTATTACGTCTAGATAGTTTACTTTTCTACCGAGCACGGCCCCGAGCCTTGCTTTGTAGAAAAGTGCAGTATTCTAACACGCTCGATATGATCTCGGAAGTGTAGATTTTATCGAGCGTGACTCCTAAGTATTTGTAGTTCCGTTGCCACGGAATGATCGCATCCAACATTTTAAGATTGGGAGTGTTTTGTCGACAATGAGTCGACTCTAATCTTACCATACTTGAATTGTATGGCTGCTGATTTGTCGGGTTTACTTCTATCCTCCACTTCCGGAACCATTGACCTAGCTCGTCAATGGCCCTCTGGAGGGAGGAGGGTGAATCGGGTGCTCCTATTCCTATTTCCGTAAAGAGAGCGGTATCGTCCGCGAATAACGCGAGTTGGACGCCAGACGACGACGGTCGCGGTACATCGTTTGTGTACGCGGAGTACAGCAGAGAGAGAGGGTGGAGCCTTGAGGAACTCCTGCTCTGATAAGACGTCTTGTCGAGTGAGTGCGCTCATGCCTAAATGTGAAATGTCTGTTTGCTAAATAATTTTGAATAGTGATTATGAGGCGATCTGGTACTTGGAGAGAATATAACTTATAAATCAGACCTGCGTGCCATACCCTATCGAAGGCCTTGGCTACATCAAAGAAGACAGCTACGGTGCTACGTTCGGTTTCAAAGCCCTCCGAGACATACTCTACTAAGCGGAGGACTTGCTGTGGACAAGAATGGCTGGGCGAAAGCCGAACTGTTCATCTATGATAAGGCCTTTCCCTAGGAGGTGATCGCTAAGGCGAGTTTTGAGAATTTTTCGAATAGTTTGCCCAGACCGCTCAGGAGGCTGATCGGTCTGTAGCTGGCAGGGAGGTCGCGTGGTTTCTGGCTTGTGGATGCCTATAACCTCCGCCTCCTTCCAGGCAGGAGGAAAATAGCAATTTTTTATGCACGCGTTAAAAATCGCGACCAGTAAGCTTAACAACGGTATAGAAAAGCATTTGATTGCTTTATTACTAATACCATCGAGGCCCGGTGCCTTTCTGGTATTAAGTGATTTCACTAGCGTTTGGACTTCGCTGAGTGAGACGGGAGCCAGATCGTCTTTGGGTTCGAGGGAAGTTTTTTGGAGAACCTCTTCCTCGATGCGACTGATATGAGCGATGTCGTGCGGAGGGGAAGCGTGAGAGCATTGAGTCTCTATAGAGTCTGCAAGGCACTCTGCTATCTCCGCGTCGTCTATGGCCACTGAATTATCAGGTTTTTTGAGTGGGGGTATAGGGGTATATCCCTCGGTTTTGAGCGCTTTGGTAACTGCCCAAAACGCTTTGTGGGATGGTTTGATTTCCTCCATGAGGTCGCTCCAACTCTCATTTCGGAATTCCCGAACGCGAGCTTTCACTTCGCGTTGGAGAGCTCGCGCTCTGGATCTGTACTCGGGAGTGGGATATGCGCTCGCGCGGCGCAAAGCTGCGTTTTTTGCTCTTATCAATTCGAGAATATCGGGCGGAAACTTCCGGCGATCCGAGGATGCCGGAACCTCCCGCTCGCTCTCCTCGACCACTGTCCTGACGTGGTTGGTAAGAGCACCTATGGCAAGGTCAATCTCGTCTGTAGACGCGATGTCATTGGGAATGCTATTGAGGTTTGGAGTGTCGATTTTCTCAAGCGCGGTCGACACTCTTTTCCAATTAGTAATTTTGCGGATGGGAATAGGCCTCCCGCCGTCGGGAGGTCCCATTTTAATATAACCGGTCGGTGGTCAGACGTGAGACCGTGTATTGTCTCAATACTATTGAAATTAAGTGCAACTCCTTTAGTGAGTGCGATATCTATCGTCGAGGGTCTATGTGTGACGACATGGGGAAAACATGTCGACGTAGAGGGCGCGATGATTCCGAAGTCTAGTCTGTTCGTCGAGTTTAATTCCGTTATAATTGTTAGATGGGCAGCCCCATCTTATGTTTTACAATTGAAATCACCGAAGAGGATGACGGCATCCCCTAAGGCAAAGAGGGCTCTTAGGTCGCGCCGGAGCAACCGTTTTGGAGACGGGAGATAGACCGAGACTATGACGAGTGTACTATGGCCCGTCATAGCGAGTCTACAACCCGTGGCTTCCATATTTGTAAGTGGAGGAATATTAATAGGGCCGCAATGTAGGGAGCGTCTGTAGTACAGAGCGGTACCCCTTACTACTGTATGTCCTGTCCGTTCGTAGTTGGACATAGCCTGCGATGCTGCAGGCTTTAGGCCTATTCGGTTTAAGATATGTTTCTTGTACGAGAGCGATATCGATGCTGTTCTCCGACATACATTTTTAACTCTAAAACGTTCGAAGTTAGACCGCAAGCGTTAAATGATAATAATCTAATGTTTTGGTTTGAGGCGCCCAACTGAGGGAGGAAAGCTACTACACCCGGGTGCACATTTATATAGACTCTAATTTAACCATCAGGTGATGGTATCTGACGAGAACCATGAGTTTCTCTTCGACGTTACTGCACGCTCGGAAATCTCGGGCGAATTCCGAAATCTCTGAGCTCTTAACGGCGCGAAGGATGGACATCACCGTTTGGATGTCGTCTCCAAACGATGTGGTGCCCGCGGTCGCGGAAGCGGGGAGCGACACGGGTGGCTCGCGGCGGACAGCTTCCAGACGGTCCCGGAGCGGCCCTCGGTGGCAGCGTGGGCTTTGGTTTACCCCACGGGTTGGAGACGGGGCGAGGCGGCAGCCGGGGGTTGGTTTGTTTCCCGCAAGATCGGGGAAGTTATTTAGATCCCGAGGTGGAGCTACGGGCCTACTTTTAGGCCTATTGGGATTAGCCTATTATAAGAAATAAATTTAGGGCTTTCGGACATCCCCTATAGTTGGCCGTATGCTGCTGGAGACAATTCACGCAGGAGGGTTTCTCTCCTGACTCACGAGTACGGGCACTCTCTGGTCCAATGTGGGACCAAACATTTCACGCAGCGCGGGTCCGCATGACAGTTGGCGGCCGCGTGGCCGTACAACTGGCAGCGGTGGCACTGCCCTGGACCTCCTTTCTTGTGCGGCCTCTACTCGGATACCCGAGAGGCCACACCATGTTCAGATTATTGAATATATTCTTGGCTTCCTCGGTCCTGGGAAGGACGGCGAGAACTAGCCATAATGGTGAGCCGTCTCTGCGGCAAAGTCTGTGCACCGAGTGCACAGGAAGCCCTGGCCGCAGAGGTCGGCTTGGATTTCGTCTACCGGGAAGTCGGTAGGAATGCCGCGGATAACGGCCTTTAGTTTACGCTCCTCCTCGAGGGCGTACGTGAAATTGGACTTTGAAGTCCACGAGATATTGAGACTGCGGAAAGTCTCAACGTCTGGGCAGTGAATTTTAATGCCGTCGTCGGCGGTGCGGACGGCTTTACTGTAGTTTATCCGCAGACGGGTGCAGTCTGCGGATATTTGAGGAAGCGCCTTTGCGCAAAAAATGGGTGGAGGCAGTTTAGGCCTAGGAGGTGCGGTGGGCTTGGCACCCGTCCTAGGAGCGGTTTTGGCGGTCACCGCCTGCGTGGAAGCGGAGACTGGATTTCGGGTTGACTCAACCGAGGCGGTACTCGTAGTCTGAGTCTGTTGGACCGCAGCGGGGGAGGGTTTGCATCGTTTGCACGGGATGTGGGCGCCGATGATGGGTCTATGTCCATCTCCGGCTGGTACTAAGGACCCTTATACTTTAATCAATTTTAATAAAATTTAATATGAAGTAATTGGAAGACAATAAAAGTAAGTACACAGGATACATTTTTTGTTTTTTTTTTTTTGAGTTCTGTAAGATTCACCAAGAAATCTTATATTTAACCGCTTTCAATAAAATATTCCACGGAAATACCTGCAAGCCAGTGAAATATACAAAATAAACATTTTAGAGTTCTATAAAATTCCCTAAGAATCTTTGTTTGATTAATCTTTTTGAAATTCGTACATCTTTTTGTTATTAAAACAGAGTGTGTGTTTCGAGTGGTTTATAATTACGTGTTTGTATTGCACGAGATTAACGAACATGCTTATAATTTGAGCGATTTCAGTGAAATTTGACAAAAAGGAATTTAAATCAAGGAATAGGATGTAGTTTACATTATGGAACAACGGGTTACACACATACACCCACGATGGGTTAGAGTTCAATGAAAATTATTAAAATACATTATAATTTGATCATATTCACGAATTTTTTAGTTTTCCCTCATTCATTTATTTGGTTGTTAGGGGTTTTTGGAGGAGTTATTAAGAACCGTTATTATTCACTTCTTTAAATTCAAACAAAACTAGAACAAATGAGGAGCGAGGGTGTGACCGGAGGCGCACTACAGTCGATGAGGGAACGATCGCGGAAATTGCGCGCGAAAGATCAAAAAAATTAAAAATGTATCTGATGTATGCATGTTTGTTATATTTCCATGATAAGATCACTGAACAATTTGTCAGAGATAGTTTGAATCTTGAATATGGGCATCTACAATATTTTATTGCAAAATGTGATATCAGAAAATACAGGTTCTTAATAAAAAACAATAAAGTGATTAACACTAATCTAATAATTACAATAAGTGCAAGAAGTTTGATGGATCAAACTTCACCTTCACTTCATGCGGCTTCACCTGCATGGATGCAGGTGAAGCCGCGTATTTATACTAACTAGCCGATTATAAATATACTTCAGCATATAGAAAGATAATATCATCGCAGAGTTTTGTTTAGCCATAGTTTATGTTGATATTAAGATTTACCAAAATTTAAACTGTGACCTGTATTAGAATCGACGTAGAAAGTGGAACCGGTATTAAAATCGAGAATCGAATCAGGATCAGAATCAGTTCCATGATCGAGATCAGAATCAGGAGCACTACCGCGATTGAACTTGAAACAGGTCAGCATCGAGATTAATAGTAAGACGATTGATATAACAGATAAAGGAATTCATTTATGTCGAAATGAGTATGTATACTATTCGAAAAGGTTTGCGAAAAGATTTAGTTCTGCAGCATATGCAATAAAAAACTTTCGGCGACTTAAAGGTAAAAGCACTGCGAGATTAGTTTATTTCAGTTTTTTTCATAGTCTCATGACTTATAGAATTTTGTTATGAGGTCACGCAGCCGAAATTAACACAATTTTTGTGCTACAGAAGCTTAATATTCGTGCTGTTTATGATTTGAGACCAATGTCATCTCTCAGAGAAAAATTGAAAAAAAAAAAATTTTGCATTCGCAGCACAATACATGTATGAAAACCTGGTATATGTCAAGAGAAATATAGTATCGTTCCAAAAAATGAGCGACATCTTTAATATTAACTCTAGACATAAAAACGAATTTTCTGCTCATAAAACCCGTCTAAGCAAAGTTAGTAAGACATTTAAGGGCCAATGTATGCGCTTTTATAGTAAAATAGCAGCTGAAATCCAAAACGTGCCATTTCATAAATTCCAACTCTTCGTTAAACAGAAATTATACGACAAGGGCTATTATATTGTGTCTGAATATATTTATGGAAAAAAACCCATGGAGTTGAACAGCTCATTTAGCACGTTGCTTCATGTTATTTCTAAGTGTTGTGCTGAATTATTAAATACTCAATATTTTGTATCGATCAGTAAAAAAGAGAAACCTTGAGTTCCTTGCCTATTCTTCTCAAGGTGAATCAGTATTTGAAATGGGTAGTAATTTTAATGTCCAAAACAAACGTTTATGACTCACTTCAACTGCATTTTCTATTTCCTACGAAATAAAACTATTTTGACTCGATTAAGGGCATGCTACTAGCCACTTAGATAACCAATATTTATAAAATTATTACTATATTTGAAAATGAATCTCTTCGTAAGTAGAATATAGTTTTTTCTTCTAACTATGAATTGTTTATACATTGTGGCGTTATTTTAAAAATGTTTATCTTCATCTCTATGGATTTAAGTCATAAAATTTTTCATTGTATAATTTTTTACAATTTTGAGTGTAATTTGGCAGCCAACAGACCCTCGCTCGACTTTGAACTGCTTTTTACGATGAAACACCGTGCAACACGACTATTTATAATAAGTTTGCAAAATTCAAGCGTGAAATTTTGGTGAAAAGCTCATTAAAAGCACCGAAAATTATGATGTAGGGCTTATTTGATTCGGAATAACATGTAGAATCTTTAAAATTTAAAATAGGCCAACAAAAATTACAATAGTTCTAAACAATATAATAAAAGAAAAAAAGTGGTTTGGTTTTTTTCAAATATTTCGGACACTATTATAGACATTTGAAATATAAAAAAAGATCCGAAAAGAACTGGAAACTTCCTTAAAAACGTTTGAACTGCCGGAACTGTATCTATAATATTTATAGCCCTGAAAATAGAGCTAAAAACGGGTAGTCTGGTTTTCGCCCACTTCGCGTCACTCTGACACTTACAAAAAACATATTTAAACATGTCAAATATTAATGTTAAGAAATAAAAAAAAATTAAATATGTTTGAAATATATGAATGAACAACAACCTGTTTGCTAAAAATACTCTTCCTATTTTTGTATTTGTTCTGCTTTTCCTAATTAACAAGATCTTAAATATAAAAAGTTAACATAAGAATCTCGGTAATTGTTAAACTAAAAGTCCCAGACTTTTTCCATTTCTTTGAGTTGGTCTTAAAAGGTTTATAAATAAATTCCCGTCGGTAACAATCAAAAATTTTTATTTTTGTTTTTTATCAACAATCCGCAGTATTAAAAAATGAAAAATATTATTATGAGTTTCAATTTCAATTATCACGTTTTTTTTACCATTAAACGCTATTTAAATATATTTTTTTTAATTTTTTACTTTAATTCTTTAAAAACTTATTATAAACAAATGCATCATTTATGATATAATGGGTTTTTATGGTTCGAACAATCAAGAGATATATTGATTTTTTAAGAAAAAATCGCTTTAAATTTTTTTTTTGTCTAAAAATGCATTTGTTCGTTTCCAAAATTTTTTGCTATTAGTCATTAATATTAAAGAACCATTTTTTTCTAGAAGTAATTATTTTTTTTGTTCTTTAACATGTCGAAGAAATATTTTTTTTTATTTAAATTTAATTTGATTATTTTATAAACAATTCGTTATAATCAAATACATTTTTGCGTTTTAATTTTTTTCAAACCTCCAAAAAATATGAAAACAACCATGTATCCCTTGATTTTTCACAAAAATATTTTTATTTTTTAGGCAATTTTAAATATTTTTTTTATTATTAAATTCTATGATTTCTTTCAGCTTCCCATTTTTGCTATCCGCTTTTAACTCTATTTTCAAGGCTCTGTAAAAATTATAAATATTGAAGGTACTGTTCCAGCAATCCAAACTTTTTTAAGAATTTTCCAGCTCTTTTTGGATCTTTTTTGATATTTCAAATGTTTGTAATAGTTTCCGAGATATTTGAAAAAAAACCGAACCACTTTTTTTCTTTTACTATTATGTTTAGAATTACTGTAATTTTTGTCGGCCTATTTTAAATTTTACATAAAGATTCTACATGTCATTCTAAATCAAAGAAACCCTGAATCGTAATTTTCAGTGCCCTCAATTAGTTTTTCACCAAAATGGCTCTTATTGACTAGACTAAATCTTCAGTATATTTTTATCATTTTGTTCATAGTAGAAACGACAGGTAAAGCAGTAGAAAATATAGATTATAATATATGATACGATTGTGGTAAATTTAAATTAATAATATTGGTCATATTTTTAATCAGCTCACTGCTTATATATTTATGTTTAATTTTGACCTGTGTCTTGATAGAGTTCATGAGTTCAGTAATGTTATAAGTTATTGTTCTGTGGATTGAATTTAGATAATACGCTAATAGATGTACTTTTGGATTTATTAACAATTCCTTTTATTACAGTTAGTTGGTTTCACGTAATTGCAATTTACAATTAAAAATATATTAAGGAAAAGAATTAATAGTACACAACAATGGGGAAAAGACAGCATCAAAAAGATAAAATGTATAAAACTTGTTTTGTGAAACGAAGTAGCTATACAGCAAACAAAAGCTAATATTTTGATGTTTTTGGCCCAGGTATCTAACTTATACAGAATGGACAACTTTGTATGGTGGAAAACGATCTGGTACATTGATCCAAGAAGATACAACGTTTAAGAGATTGCCATTTGACCATTGCTGTTTGTGTTTACAACCATTTGAAGAACCATATTGTGATGAAAATGGCAATGTTTTTGAATTACAAGCTATTATTGATTTTTTGAAAAAATTTAAAGTCAACCCAGTTACAGGAAAGGTAAAACAAAATTCTGTTTCATTATTTGATTTCATTGAAATTTTTGTTAAGTATTTTAATTATAATTATTATAATTACGCGTTTTCTTGCAGAAAGTTGACGTCAAATCATTAATAAAGTTAAATTTTTATAAAAATGTACAGGATCAATATCATTGCCCTGTTCTTTTCAAACCTTTCACTAAAAATTCACATATTGTTACTGTTCGGCCAACTGGAAATGTTTATAGTTATGAAGCCATTGAACAACTCAATATTAAAGGGAAAAATTGGAAAGATTTAATAAATGATACACCTTTTGCTAGAAACGATATTATTGTTATTCAAGATCCCAACAATTTGAATAAATTTAACATTTCATCTTTTCATCACATTAAAAATAATTTAAGGGTAGAAACTGAAGGTAATGTATTATTTTCTTTTATATTGATTTAATAATAAATACAACAAATATGTAATGTATACTTTGAATATTTTTTTTTTGTAGAAGAAATAGCACTTAAAAAAGACCCACATGGGCGACTTAAATCAGTTAATGCAGAAACTAAAGGTATATTACAAGAGTTAGAAAGAGATTATAAAGCTCCGGAATTCAAAGAAACTCCAAACGAGGTAAATTGAAAACTAAAGTTTATTTCATGTTATTATTAGAGCATAATCACATTTAATGTATTTGATATTGGATGTACAGTGGAATCTCAATAACTCGAACCTCGTTAAGTCAAAATCCTCAGTAAGTTGAAAAAAATTGCCATTCCCTTCCGATGAACCCCTAAATATGCAGTATCTCGAATTATTTAGACTTTGTAACTCAATTAAAATGTTATTTCCCTACGAAGTATTGATAATACATATTTACATACTCTATAACTCTAATTTCAAAGAGGAGACTCCGTAAGTCGTAGTTGGTAAAATATGATGGCGTCTTACTTGGAATTCCCTGAAATAATAGCAATAAATTCCAAAATGAATGTTCGGGTTTGGGGCTTCTAATCTATTGTTTTTGTCTTCTACATGTGCAATGAATGAATATATTCATGAAACTTTCTAAGTAACATAGCTGTGTGTTACTTAGAAAGACGACGAGTAACAAATGTAACAATGTTATGTTTGTTACTCGTCGACACAGTCATATGTATCTCGAAGTTCTTGTTGAGTCAAAAACTCGTTAACTCGATTTTTTTTGTATTTCCCTTGACATTCGAGTTATTGAGATTTCGCTGTATTGAAAATTTGTAAAAATATTTATAAATTCTAATGCAATTGAAGTAAATAGGAAATCAATTTAATTAGTTTGGTTCATAATGTGTTTGCAAATAAGGAAAGGAGCAGCAATTGCTGTAACGTACAGTATGTCAATTTTTGTCTGAGAGTAAAAAGAGTCCAGAATGGATAACCTGTTTGTGGCATATTGTATAACAGGGATTTAAGAAAACCATAACACAATTGTCTCAAAACTGTCATTTCATTTAGAAGTTTCAGATCATATTACAAATATAATACTACTAGGTTGCAGATAAATTCAATGCAGCCCATTATTCAACTGGGGCAGTGGCAGCTAGTTTCACATCAACAGCTATGGTACCAGAGACTGTGCACAAAGCAGCTATCATCAGTGAGGATGAAGTGAAATATGACAGAGTTAAAAAGAAAGGTTTGTTTAAATTTTCATAAAATATAATTGAAGAAGACCAATGAATTTGAATGTTTTCAAGACAATATGTATGCAGAAGAGGGTTTAGGGGCTTATAGAACACTTTGTAGTAAAGAAAAAAGAGAGTGGACATAACATTTTATTATCAATATGTATTTTCTGTCACTTTTTTGGTTCTATACTGTCAAAATGTTTTTTGGATTCCATCACAGTTCCATATCTGTCTTGTATTATATGAAAACTAAGCTTTTATTTAATTTTTTGCTTATATTTTTGAGACCTTAATAAGTTCTAGCTGTCTCTTTAAAGATGGCAGTAGCAGTACGCCGTTCGTGGAATTTCGAATGGTAACACACATGTAAAGCAGTAGTGTATCTAATCTTAAATTTCAGTGTATGGTAGTTCACTTTAGTTTAAACAAAGAAATTTTTTTTCATTCTGAAAATGTCTACTTTTGTGCTAAATAAAGTGTATTTGTAGGGAATTTTATTGCATTACTTTATTTAAAAGAAATCTGCAGCTGAAGCACATAGAATTCCTGCTGAGACTTATGGTGACAATGCTTTGTCGGATACGACATGCAGAAACTGGTTTCGACGCTTAAAAAATAATGATTTTGAACTTGAGGATAAAGAACGTTCTGGGGCACTGATAAAATTTGAAGATGGAAAGTTGGAGGAATTACTCGACCAAGACCGAGGTCAGATGCTAACACAACTTGGAAAAACATTACAAATAGATGAGTCAACTGTTTGAAAACGTTTAAAAGTTTTAGGAATGATCCAGAAGCAAGGACATTTGATACTGTATGAATTGAAGCCGAGAGACGTTGAACGGTGTTTTCTCACGTGTGCGATGAAAAGTGGATACACTATGATAATCGAAAGCGTAGAAAATTGTGGGGTAAACCTGGCCACGCATCAACATTGTCTGCAAAACCAAATATCCATGGTTCAAAGCTTTTTCTCTGTATTTGGTGTGATCAGCAGGGTGTAATTTATTGAGCTGCTTAAACCGAATGAGACTATCACGAGGGATCGCTATACAAGTAGAGACATGACAATGTGGTTTTGCTACATGACAATGTTTGCCCTCATGTTGTAAAACTAGTGAAAACCTACCTAGAAACGCTTCAATGGGAAGTTCTACCCCATCCGCCATATTCACCTGACATAGCCCCTTCTGATTTTCACTTATTCCATTCGATGGTACATGGCCTAGCTGACCAGCGCTTTCATTCTTATGAAGAAGCTAAAAAATGGATTGATTCTTGGATAGTCTCAAAAGACATGTCGTTTTTACGACACGGAATTCATATATTGCTAGAAAGATGGGAGAAAGTGGTCGCTAGTGATGGGCAATACTTTGAATGAAATATTTTTGTTCCTTATAATTTAAATAAAGCTTTTATTTTGTAAAAAAAACAGCGAGAACTTATTCAATGTCCCAATATTTTTTCAGGCAAAAATTTACTATTTTTTAAATTATTAAATCAATATTCACTATGTGCATTGTCTAGCATGTAGCATTGGGATTTATCCAATATGTAGATAATAATGAAATGTTAGAGGTATAGATTATTGAGTGATTTATTGTTACTAATTTATTATGGAACAATTTTGTTTTCATTATACATAAATAGCAAATGTATTGCAAAACTGATACTGTAAAACATTTGTGAGTGCTTTATGATCGAAATTTTATTTGCTTTTTGACAACTATTTCTATTGCTGTATTTTCATTACTACACAAAAATGGATAATGATAAATTAATGAAGATTAATTCTGTCAGCTTGATGATTTGATGATGTGATAGTAATGAAAAAAAAAAAATCAAGATAATTGAGAAAAGTTTTCTGTCAATCAACTGTAAAACAATTTGAAAACACAACAACTTATGAAAAATTCTATTAATTTAGCTTCTTTCTTATTAGCTTTAGAATTACAGTAGATAATTCTTATCGAAAATGACTATTTCCTATTGAAAATGGCAGTCTAATATCATTAAATTATGATTAATAAAAATATAATTTTAGAAATGAGATTCCTTTCCATAAATGGAATATTGCAATTTTTGGTGGTGACATACAGTAGTAAATACATCTGTTTTGTCGTTACTCATTTGTTTCAAAGAGATTGGGTTATAATAGTTACAATGATATACTCTAGGGAGCACCTTTGAAAGTTCTTTAAAATTTTCAAAATCTTTTTAGTTTCTCATCAAAACTAAATAAGCACTATGAGGAATGCACTTTTGAACTTTCTAAGTTTCTTTTAATTTTGTTTCACATTTCTTATTAAATATAATAACATATTGCTGTTTTTAATACAATCATGTATGTTTATTTCCACTTTTATATGCAATTATTTTAATTTCTTATAATAATTATCTTCTTTCATGTCTGGTAGCTAGAATGTCAACTAGTTTGTAGCTGATTAGATAAAATATGCTAGAATTTATGAATATATGGAGACTGAATCTTTTTTGTGTGTCCAATGGGCCCTGATATTTGTGTTTCTGAAATCTCAGATTATCAACATTTATTGATGTATTTGCTCAATATTTTTCAAATTACAACAATAAAATATTGTACTTCATATAAAAAATATTGATAATGTACGTGTATTACAAGTTTACACAAACTTTATTCAACATTTAACAAAAGGCATCCCAAAAATAATTTCCACTTGCATTGTAGTGTCAGTTTGAATTAATTACCCCTTTATATGCTTTGTACATAGTTAGCTAATATTAGGAAGCCATTGATTGTATTTAAGAATGGTACTTCTTTTTTTAACTTAAAGAAAGTTGTATATTTATCAATAGTTTCTTTGCCTCTAGTATGAAATGCCTTACCCTTAAGATATTTTTAATCTACCATTAAAAATGAAACATCAAATTAGGTATTGGACATTGACTTTTTTACTTTTATTTAAAATTGCAATAAAGTACTGTCAAAAGATTTGAGCTATGGGCATTATATTAAAACTTTCATATCTAAATTGTAGATTTACATTGAAAATAATCAGTGAAAGTGAGATTAATTACATAGTTATTTATTATATTTGCTCTGTAAAAATAAGTCATAAATCTGGCTAAAATAGGATAATTTAATGACTTTATTTTATTTTTGTTTAGGTTATGTGAGATTACTTACCAGTTTGGGGCCATTGAACTTGGAACTATATTGTGATGTCACACCCAAAGCATGTGACAATTTTATCAAACATTGTATTAGTGGTTATTATAATGGAACAAAATTTCATAGATCAATTCGGAATTTTATGGTATGTTTGACAACTTTTTCTACTAGTAAAACAAAATGAATCTGATGTTTAATTAATGATTACAAATTTATCATAAGTTAAATATATGCCTAGCATGTAATTCATTTTTTTATTTTATGAGTACAATTAAAATACTTTCAATAGTTTGAGAAATTCTATATAAGTTTAATAAATTATGTTGCCAAAAATTAATAAATATAGCTAATATACAAAAAAAATATCTTAATAAAATTGAAAGTTTTCAAATTACAGAGATTATCTCTAAAATCATTCAAATAAAATTGAATTTAAAACAAAATAATATCAAATAAACTTTTTAATCCATAATTTGCTGTCTGATACTTAAAAGAAAATTATTAATTGGATGTATTAAAATTGCTATAAGACAATTCCCATTTTACACATGTGTGCACATTATAGCATACGAGTGAAAAATATCAGTGAGTGCATATAATTAATATCAAAACTCATTAAACAAAATTTAAAAGAAATATATGGAAAATAAGTCTTTGGACATATGTATGCATATTTGAATTCCCATTCTAATAAGGTTACCTTTGAATGATTATTATCTTACTATTTTAAAATAATACGTGTATAACTATGAAATAATAATACAATGAAAGAATGTTTCTTTTAGTGCCATTTTTCTATATGTAAAGGCTGATTTGAATTTTTATGAACACAATTTGCCATTATTACAACTTATTTACTATTAGGAAAAAATATTAATTTTTTTTGGTCAATTGTTATAAAAGTACTAAATTGATTATAATCGTATTTTCTTCTATACTCGAGCAATATTTATTGTGACTTCTGAAATATTTTTTATTTAATTTAGATGATAAAATAACACGTAGACAATAAAATTTTTAGATACAAGGTGGTGATCCAACTGGAACGGGTCTTGGCGGAGAATCAATATGGAATAAACCTTTTGAAGATGAAATCAAACCAAACCTTCACCATTCAGGGAGAGGTGTGCTATCTATGGCTAATTCTGGTCCCAACACAAATGGATCACAATTCTTTATAACATTCCGTTCATGTAAACAACTGAATGGTAAACATACAATATTTGGAAAGCTTGTAGGAGGAATGGATACACTGCAAGCAATGGAGCAAATAGAAGTAGACAATAAAGATAGACCCATTCAAGATATAATTATTGAGGGTGCCCAAGTTTTTGTTGATCCATTTGCAGAGGCAGCAGAACAGGTACTTTTGGTTATCTCTGTACTGCATAGCTATCCTTTATCTATATCATAATATAAATTGATTGTGATTTTCAGCTAGCAAACGAAAGACTGGAGGAGTTAAAACGAAAAGCAGAAGCTGAAGACCCTGGCATTAAACCTAAAAAAGCATCAAATCAACCATTAAAGGTGTTTAGAGAAGGAGTCGGTAAATACCTAAATTTACAAGAACTTACAAATGTAAACAAAGGAAACAAAAATGAAGAAGTGCCAACAAAAAAATCAAAAAAGGAAACTAATTATAAATTTGGTAGTTTTGATTCATGGTGAACATTAATAAAATTTGAATATATAGATTAATTTTCTTTATTTGCTCCTTAACATATAATAATCATATAGTAAATACATCAATTGAAAAAAAGGATGTCAATAAAATCTCTTATATGACAAATTAAAGTACAATGAAGGACTTATGAACCCAATAACTTACAATAAAGTCAAGTAAATATTTAATAACATTAGGTAACATTGGTGAACACAAAAAGGTTTAAAACAATTTTTTAACAACCCTAGTCTTGTGATGTAAATTTTTAATTGTGTTCAATTATAATTTTGTCGTCGTCTTGTTGTCCTTTGTTTATCAAATCTCATCTCCATTTCTTCCAAAACTTTAGGTGTATAACGTACTACAAGTTTCACAGATCCAACGGCTTGTTTCAGCAATTCTACTGCTTTCTCATGATTTTCGCCTTCTACTGACACACCATTCACTGACAACAATTGATCACCTCGTTTTAAACCTCCATGACGATCAGCTACTCCGCCAGGAATTATACGAGAAATATAAATTGGAGAATTTTGTTCTTTTCCACCCATGACATTGAACCCGAGGCCTTCTTCAGTTTTAGGTAGTTCCACTACTCTAGGGTGAGCATGACCTTCTGCTGCTGCAAATGCTGCTACCGTAGCTTTAGCTGTCGCTGAAGCCCTTATGTCAGCAGACCCCTGAATGTCAACAGTTTCATATACATGTTCATAAACCTCACGAACAGCGTTTAGAAAGTCACTTTGTAAAACTTTCTGCAAAGCAGCTAATTTAGTAGCAGGCACTTCACCGCTTTGCTGTAATTTTTCTAGCAATTCTATAGCTCTTTTTATATCCCTAGCCAATGTAAGTTGCTCTCCAGTACTACTCATTTTCGTTTAGTTACCCTAAAATAATCCAAAACGATTAAATCTCTTCAACTATGCAACTGGGCGTTCACAGAAAACAAGAAATGACATTTGGATGACATTACATTTCCAGAGACAATAATATGAATTTTTGATAATTCACCGACCAATCAATATTAAATGTGCGTTCACAAAGCACATTTTAATATAATTTCATAAAAATTAAAATTTTTATTCGTTTTCATCACATAAATTACAAAATAAATACAATAGTTTAAGATCATATATTACATTGAAAATACTTTTAAATGTCATTTACAACATGACTACATGTTGACTATGCTCTAAAATAACTGGACAGCTGATGCCTTTACAACTGATTGATTGTCAATACCATTGACTATATCAAAATAAAACTAAGTGACATTTCTCAAACGACAGAAAGTCTGTTTTTTTAGTTTTTTAAATGTAAACATAGTATTCTTTTTTATAACAAAGATCTAAAGGACGCTTATATTTAATAGTTTATATCTGTGTGTCTTAATTTTTTGCCGTCTTGTCAATAAAAACTGCCAGCTACGAGACCTTAGTCACCATGGACGATTTGGGTACGTGATTGCTGTTATCATAACCTGTTTTGCTTATTCAAAAATGTTGAATGTACATATATCCGTAGATTTTTTGTTTGTTTTTTTTTTTAGTTGTGCTTAAAGCTTAACTAAACCCATTTAGAATGATTCCATTAATTATTTATCGGTACTTCTTGGTAATTCATTGATAAACAAAAGTATTTATTATGAACCTTGACTATAACTTTAATGTTCTTAATTATATCGCATCAATTATTCAATATAGGATTTTCGTCTATTGAAATAAGCTAGTTTGAAAGGACTTCCATCAGATTAGTCATTTCTATTTATAATGCAAGTATCATCAACTATTTTGTAGCTGTTGCAATAATTTATATACAAATGTTATGACCTTGGTAATATTTGTATAGGTTTATTTAAGACTTGTCACATAATACTATTATACATTTTGGATCTTTTTTATATTACTACTATGTGCAATTTCATTATTTACATATAACTTATAACAATTTACAGTAGTTTCCCAAGTATTAGATATCAAAATATTTTATTGTTCAAGTATTTTTACATAAGTACATAGTAATATATTTAGAAACACACTAATATTTCATGCAAATCAATTTCAATATTGTATGTATTATCAAAGAACCACAGAAGTCATGATTTCTTTTTATATCATTTATTTAAGTTTTTTTTATAAACAACATGGTATTGCCGAAGATGGAACAATTAGTATCTATACATATTTTGCAATTTGAACTCACATATGACAGATAGTGAGCCCATCACTGTGTACAGGTCTCACATAGAACAGGTGTAAATTGTCTCTCACCTTCGGAGTAAGGGTTTTTTCATGATATTTTCCTTCATCATTAGTAAGTGCTATTGTTGAACAACAAATTTAAGTTGATGGTGTACTTCAATTTAATTAAATTTTATGACTAATCAAAAAAAAAATGTATGGTTTTGCATAAAAGCTTTAAATCTGCTGCTTATAGTCATAAACACCTTTTATATAATAAACAAGGGAATTGTTGCTGTTGGGTTTATAGGTTTTTCTATGGTGTAATTTTATATTAGAATAAATATGTATATTAACTCCCTGAGACCCACAATGGAAACAGCTAGTTTGAAATTAGGTCCAATATCCTAATATTAATACATAATAAAAGGGTTTATCCAACTTTATAGCCTCAAACATAAAACTATGAATAATTTCTAAATGAAAAAATATTTAGTCATGATACTTAGAGTATGTTATGATTTGTACCTAAAGATGCCAAAACATTTATCAGGATATATAAAAAAATTGTTCTAGTTGTAGGACATTGTTTCTAGTGTAGGAATGAGGTCCATTTTTAAATAATCATTTATTCATACAAATGGAGCAAATCACTCTTAAAAGTGTCACCTATTAAGACACAACATAACATTTTTACTCATAGTCATAAATAAAAATAGTAAACTTCTTTTAATCATTTATATCAAATACCTATACTCACTTACTTTTAATTATTTGGTAGTCAAGAATCAGATCAGAATTAGGTATTGCAAAAAATCTATTGTGGGACTTGTTCTTAGCAATGATTGGAATCCACCACTTTGCTTCTCAAAACATTTTGTAATAGGATAACCTACACATGACATTATTAAACATATTCCTATCAGTATCGTGCATTCTACATGAGTCAATGAACTTTATCAACAACATGATGAGGTGGCAGAGATCGTGGTCGTGGAGTCCTTCCATGTTGAGTATATCTGCCATGATCGCAAGATCTGCTTTTTGCTCGCTGCCTCTAGCCATATGGTAAAATCAGCGGTAGACTGGGCGGGAGGACTCTCTGCTATTGTTTTCATTTTCAGATTCTAAATCCTTCTCATTATTTGTCTCAGGCATGAAATCTTTGTCTTCATCACATCACCATTTGCAAAAGATCGTCATTTTCATCTTCGTAGTCTGAGTTTTGTAATATATGTGTGACTTGGTTATCTCTTAAAACTGTTCAATTAAAACAACACATTTGTGAACCCAATGGTCTATTAGCACTAATAATATAATGATGGATATTATTTTAACATACTTTTGTTCATTTTAAGCATATGAAGCAGGATATAGAAAAGAAAAGGATGAAATAAATCAAGACAAACGGAATGCCCATTGTACTAATATAAGTACAAAAAAAAAAAAAATTTCAAAATAATAATAAATTTTCTGAGAAATAGCCAAAATAATATTTCAAATTAGTGGATTAATCACTAAATAAATATTTAGTACATATAATGTTTCTCAATAATTCAATATAACTGATTAAACTAACCTCTCCTTAAAGAATGTGGCATGGCTCCCATGGTTTTTGACAAAACTGATAGGTCAGCCCTCTCTCACCTCAATGAAATCAGTACTACCAACATTCCAAATGTAACAAAAATCAAAATATGAATTTCAAACTGACGTGGCTAGTTATTTACATTAGTTGACCATGCTTGAATATTTTTTTCTAGTACTAGAACAAGATGTCATAGTTTCAACAACATGATTCCCATAAAGATTCTCTATGAATTCAAGATTTTGTCCTAATAATTTCATGAGGAAATCCTTAGGAGGTAAAAATGACTAAAGAATTGAATGCGTAAGGAAAGTGAAATGTATTAACTGTACTCTTTATTTGCTAAAATCACATATTATAAACAAATACAATCAAATCGGTCTCCATAGTAAATTTTTTATCAAAAATAGTTAATCACTTTGAAGATCTACACATTCTGCTATAAGAGGGTCTATAAATAAGTTAAGGTTTGCTACCCATAGAATACCCATTAATAGCATACATTAAAATAGCTGGAAAAGTCCATTCGATAACTCAATGTGAAATAAAAATAAAATTGTGCTATTCAAGGAAACTGATTTTGAAACTACTGCCTTCTATGCTAGAAACAGAGCGTGGTTATTATCTCTTGAAGAGAGGACTGAGCTTCAGTTTCCTAAAAACCAAGTCTTCAAACATTAGCAGCTACAAATTTTCATTATTTAAATTCTGAAAACAATTGCAACTTCTTTATATCTTTCACTTCAACTGCTCGAAAAAAAAAGTGCATCATATTGTTAGTCCGTGTAGTTAATTATTGATATACCCCAAAACATAATTGAGCCTTTACAAAAACATTTGTGATTCACTAAACTTAACATAATATGTATTCATATACACTTTTATAATAACAGTAGCATTGAAATGAAAAGGCATCATATTTTTTTTACTGTGGTATTAATAAAAATTGGATTGAAAGAGCATCCATCAATTATATTCATGAAAATTTAGTAAGTCAATTATAACTTTATTTAAAAAAAGGTTCTCACATTTCTAAACAATATGCTTGATCTTTCAAAGGCCTACCTTTTCAACCTATTAGTATTGTTCCAATTTAAAACTCATATGTGTATAAAAATTATTGTAACATGTATAAATAATATACTAATATTAACATAAAAATTACAATGAGTTGTACAAACAAAACAAGAGTTTTACAAAAATGGTAAGGTCACAGAAGTTTCTTATAGAGAAAGTGGTATTTTAATTGTGCACAGAATTAAAATATTTTCAAAATGCATAAATTTTATAATAAGTAAAGTAGTTGCATATTGCATTAATTATAACAATGTGTTTTATTTTGTAGCACTTGTGCATCATTGCCATATTTTCAAGAATGATGCAAAGACCATGCCAAATTCAATGCAATATTAGTTCTTGTATGAAGAAAATATGTAGTAATTCGGAAAACTATTATCCTTATTTTTAGAGTTCTGAACCAAAATGACAAAAATGGAATCCTTATAGTTTTGTCATGTCCGTCCATCTATCCATCCATATGCCACATACATTTCAAAACTACAAAACGTATATTGATGAATTTATACTGCAGGTGTATTGAATGAGCTGCCATTTAGTTTGGTAATTAAATAACAAAATAAATATTTCTAAGGGGGGCATACCACACATGTAACAAAAGTTCAAAAACATTTTTTCAGCAAATATTAATGTGGCACATCTTTCGACAGTTCTTTTAAAAACATTTCTAAGATTTCTAAACAATTTTTCCAATTACATGAATAATTTAGGAAATAATTGCTCCGAAAATAGTAGAAATTGTGTTCCTTCCCTCCTTCATTTTTCAAATCATACGCACAAAAAATATGAAAAAATAACAAAGGTAACACTTATTAATACTTTCAACAAAAATAATTTTGAATATGATCAGATGTACTGTTTTTGAGTTATTGCTGAAAACTGTGCTTCTCAACAAAAGGACATAAGTGCCATAAAGATGCATTCTTTTGTTGATGCATTTCGTTTACTCTAGTTTAATAGTAATAGTCGACATACCTACTTCTTTTTCTAATTATAGGTGACTAAAATGCTTATAACTATTTTATGTGGGGAACATGGAAAAAGTATAACAACTTAATTTTTTCATCTCTAGTGCATTTCTTTGTAATAATGGCTTTGGAATCCTATAATGTGCGTAGTCCGATATAATCTTGGCCAGTTTTTATTTTTTTTATGATGTGAATTTTAGTGAAAATTCTTTTGTTTCCCTAAAATATTGTTTTAATAGTTCATAATAAAATTATGTATTTATGTCATTGCACTGTCTGATAAATATACCCTTATTTCGTATAATTGTTGGTAGGGATGAATTACATTGGAATATATATATAAAAGATGTTAAAATATTTTTGTAAGCTCACCCAAAACAAAGTTTTATTCCAATTATGATTTTGGCTTAAATTTTGATTGCATTCTGGGCCCCAGTTTCAAAGCGGTCCATGATGATGTTTGCCAATTTAATTCAAATTAATGATTTTGAAAAATATAAATGAAATCTTTATGGTTCCAACATATGAATAATAACTACCTACTTAAAAATTGACTGATTTCACCTCTTTGATTTCACTCAATTCCAGTCACTATAGTTTTACATATTATAGTCAATTATATGGAGTCAGACAGTCATTTAAGTGAGTTCTATTTTTGTATCCACTACATCTTGCAGAAATTACATGTACAAGGACTGAAAATAATCATATAATTATTTTCCATATGAGTTTTTTCAATTCGGACTATCTAATTTTCAAATATAAAAGACTGCTTAAAATATAATAACCACCAACGTATACTATAAGATCCTAAGCTTCCTTAACAAAAAAAATATCTAAACGCCAAAAAATAAAATAAAATTTGTACCAAAACAAGAAAGACTATAGTTATAATGGTTTTAACCATTTTAGTCCTGCCTCCACTTAAAATTGTATTCAAACACCAAATGTAGTAAATGATCACCAAATATTAGTAAGCAAATTAATGAACTACCTAATATGTACTACCTAAATAAAATCATTACAAATACATATATAGATACCGAAATAAGTCTAACTGCTTACAAGCCCTCTCCTGCTCGACCCCAGTATTTCAGTTAGACATTATAATGATAAATATGATAGAATATAATGAGCTGCTTGCAAACAGAATCGCAAAATTAAATTTGTAAAGATCTCGCTGCAAATGACAATGGCAATGCTGCTTAAGCATGTCCAACCACCTTCAGAGGCAAGAGCCATTCCAGTTGGCATAAACTAAAAAGAGGACAACCAGCCAAAATTAAGAAAACATTAATTGTGCAGCAAATTTGAACATGATTTGATCATGGTTTTTTTTCTTCCAAGAACCTGAATCTTCTTAAAATTTTGAAATTACTACCTATCATTATTGGTAATTATTCATTACGATTGATTCTTCAATAAGATTTAAAAATAATAATTTTTAATTATTGTTGCTTTGTAATTAGCTATTATTATTATTATTATAAAAAAGACTACATAATAATAAACATTTATTTTCCAAAAAAGTTAACATATTAAGGTTTCTTAAAATAAGGTCTATAACTTAATCGCTTAAAATATATGGCAACTGTTGCTAAACAAGATAAATATGTGTGTGTCTGCATGCATCTCACGATGATCCCAATAAGCCCAAACATGTCTAGACTACAATGTTTTATTATGGAGTTCCTCATTATAGTACCGTTTTACTCCAAATAATTTATTTTAATTTTCTCTGTTATAATTAATTATCTTAATCAAGATGTCAAATACTTGTGAAATACTTATGATTGACGAGTTCTGCTGGCCATATGTGGTCTTCTTCACCATTTCCATATTACTAAATTATACTTTCTAAATGCAAACACTTGACATATAGCCTAAAGCAAAATCATATATGTGTACCTATAATATTTGAAGATGCTTCTCAGTTCCTCATAGATCTCATCAGAAATGGATTTTAGAAAAAATGGGATCAATTTGAAAGTATTCCTTCCAAATAAAAGTTGAATTTTCTATATCGGTTAATAAATGATGGAGTTCTGATGTAACAAACATAAAAACAAAACAGCCAAATTGAGCATCTTCTTCTTTTTTCTGAAGACGGTTAAAAACATAAGATGATAGATGTCTATATTTAATATATAGACATCTAAATATTTTTCCTATTTCAGTGAAACTACTTGATACATTTCTGTTTATGCTTTTAATAATATTAATATCTAAACATTCATGAGCCACAGGGAGAAAACCTAACTATTTTAGTACTAATTACGAAAAAATAATTTCAAGATTGAAAATTAATCTAATATATGAAACATTATTTATACTTTCATATTTGACCAGTGGTATATATCACACGATATGCGCAGTTGACGATCGTCATGTATCTATATATAATAGTCGATGTGTGTGTATCTGGGTATGTATGTTCCCTATAGACTTCAAAATGACAAGACCCATTTCAATGAAATTTTCCGGAAATTTTCAAAATAGCAGATCATGTGAAGTTTGATAGCAATTGGACCAACAGAATTTGTTTTGTTTTATTTTTATAGCATTATCGAGGTTCAATTATGTTAGCTCCCAAAGTATAGGTCGACATTCGTTACTTCTGAGAAGTCACCAGTCCATTGCCAGCCTCTTTGGTAGGAATAGCATATCTGAAGGAGGAAAAAGTGGGCTGATTAAGAGAGGAGGAGGCTGACAGATGGAGGTTGTGGGGTGATAGAGGGGAGTGGATCACCAGAAGTCTCATTCACTGGATTAAACGTAACAGTGGAAACTGTTACTTCATGCCTGTATTCTGTGAGAATTTGGTATTGCACGGGTCGAGCCGGACCATTTACATGCTATCTACATAGAAATTATCTATTACATCAGATATAAATTCTATAGTCTCTTAATCAGTTTTCATTTGAATTGAATAATAGTATTGATATTAAAGTATAAAGGATTTACTAATAAATAAATAGCAAAATTATTAAAAAAAATCTTGGACATTTTAAGGAAAATTTACTTGAAATTTTCATAATTTCAAATCAATATTTATTCCTTTTATTGAGTATTGGATTGAAATAGACTACATAGGGAATTTCGTAACATGTTTAATGCTACATTAGCTATATTAGATCTCTCTTTGCGATAAGTTCCGGTAATGGGGCGCGTAAATGTACAGCGTGACGTGATCGCGTGACGTCACAAGCTGACCTAACTAAAACGAAAACCAACGCGTGTCGAATAATGTCAGTCACACGCGTAAACGACGTTAAGCCCTGCCTTGTTAATTATTAATTATAACCTCAATATTAAAATAAAATCAATGTGTTATTATTATTATGTTATTATATTTTATTCAAATATCGCAAACTAAATAATGGCATTTAAACTGTGAATAAAATAAAACGCCATAACTTTAAATTAAATTTTTAGTTTGAATTTGAAACTCTGTAGTTAATATTTGAACACATATAAAATGTCTAATATCAATACCATTTCTTTATATTTACTTAATGCCTATTTTTGTCTGAGATTAAATATACAATGTTTAGAAAAATCTATTAGGATGTATAATTTTTATTTGGTCTTCATATTTTCAAGTATATTTATCAAAATAAAATAAAATATTTACAGACATAACTCATATAACTATTAATAAAATAACATCGATATAAATTATTTCCTTTACAACTGCTGAAATGTAGCAAGAATTCGACAGTGATTTTATATCAACAACAGTTTCTGTATTTGAGAATTGTTGGATATGAAAAAAAATGGCCCGTATTTTAAAGATCTGTACATAAACATTTTTCTTTTTACATATAAAAATATATTTAAAAAAAAAATCAAATTTTTTGCACATGGTATTTTTATCCGATTTCATAATAAGGTACTTCAAGTAGAAAAATTTACTAAGTTAACCTTTCCTCTGTCCTCTATGATGTAATTGGGCCGAATTAGCTTCTCGCTCGTCAATCGCCTTCGTCGCTGCGTTCAAGCAACGCTGTAATACAAATATTGACTTGCCAATTACCGTACCAAAATGAATACCAAATAATACAGGCGTTAAGTCACAACTGTAATAGCCTTTACCGTTAAGAAAAAAAATGTCGAAAAAATTGTCTATATATATATAAAGCATTATAATTCAAAAGTTTAGAACATGTAATGGTGTACATATTATTAAAAATTGATGTATTTAGAGGATTAGTCGAAATTCTGTCTTTTCCATTACTTTTTTGTTGAAATGATCTTCTCGTCAGAATAGTATAATCTTTTATTTTTATTTGGCACTCGCGTCAAAAGCCCTTTGCAAAAACAGCTCTATTGTATTCATGAGAATTTGTTTTACTGAACTGGAATTAAAAATGATTGTTAAATTCTACTTGGAGCAACAATTAGCCTAAACATTAATTTATAATGACATTACATTTACGTGAATGCATCTTTATACCTTTTATTTTTTAAAAGGGTTAAAACGTTTAAAATACCGTTAAACTTTTTAACCCTTTGGCGCAGATTCGTCATGTTCTATGTATTAAAAAAATTCCATTCAATTTTTTTTTTAACTTTCTGCTATGAACATTTAAATATTTTCAAATATTGAATAGATACGGTTTTTAGTCTGATTTTCTAAAATTTTGTTTTCATCAGATCTTGACATTTTAGGGTCTGTTGGTTAATATAGGGAATTGACAATTTTCTAAACCTGATCTGTATAAACAAGAAATATATCAACTAGTAACTGCCGTCAACATTTGTACCGTTACTATAAATAAGTATAAACCTCGAGAAATATTTCTAAAAGTAGGTGTATTTCTTGTGTAACACGGAATTCTTTTTATATTCATAGATTAAACAAATTAAAAAAAAATGTCTTTTGCATTGTTTATAAAATGTCTACATTATTCAATGTATGAAAGTGTATTTAACGTCGTTAAAACACCTTTCAAATTTATATACGTGTTCGATTCCTTTAATATTCCGTTTGAGGCCGAACGCCGACAGCGGAAGTGGTACGTCAGGCTTCAAGTGGCCGGATGCCGTCGGACGACGCGCTTTTTCGGCGGGAACGACACCGATTTTAACGCAGAGAACGCGTGATTGATCGCCTGACGACTTTCGCCCCGCCAACGGAGCTTCCGTCATGCTCGGGACACGGGAATTTCTGGAACGCCCGCCGTAGAGTGATCACTTTATTACCGCTGTTTAGCTTTAATTATTGCCGCTTTTGATCCGTTTTCGTACATCGAAGGTGATAATCGTAAATCGTATCTTGAAATCATGATAGACGAATTTAAATATGTGTGTTTGGAGCGACGACAGATTTACATTTCAATGTGGGCTTATGGTCGTTTTGTCAGATACGTTATTACTAATGTTGTATCTGTTTATTAAGCTCGATACTCACTTGTAGATTTACATAACAATTTCAATTAAATGCTATACTTGGATGCACTCAAAACAAAGTGAGTACTAGCCATATTTTCGACGGAGAATTGACGTAGCTCATGATAAAAAACACTTGTTCAACTTATTGCACCTGTCAAATCGTCGAACAGGAGTGCACTCGCGTTATCAAACAATAATTTTGGACCTGTGCAATGGGTTCGTGGACGCATATAAATAATCTCGGACGGGCCGAGGGGCGACGGCGTCGTCCGCCGGCGCTCCGTCGGGCCGCGCCGCCGACAAACGTTTAGTCGTAGTTCGCGCTCCGTGACAACTGTACCTATATGCGATATCATTGCGCTCTTATCACCGTTATCGCTAACGACAACAGATCGATCTTTCTTCGACGCTTCAGCCTAAAAAAAAAAAACGACGTCGTGCGCGAGTCCGCGATGCGGTGCGTGCGAACGTCTATGCAGTTGTACGTTCTACGTTTACGACGTACGTGACCTCGTGTGAAAATGCAGTTTGTTTACAACCGCCGATAGCGTAGGACGATTTTCCGCCGGGCCGGCGTGGGTTACTGTTATGGCGCGCGCTGGCCGGTGAAGGACCGTGGGTGTTACATCGAAAAAAAAAAAATTACTCATCAAGGATGGATCGAACGATGTACGGCAAGGTGCTGCCAGGCACTTATTATCCGTTCCGCTGCGCTATGAAGGAGAACGGTATATCGCCCGGCTGTGAGTAAAATAATATTTTTTTTTCAATTATCTATTCGCTTTCGATTATCTGTTGTGAATATAGTTTATCTAGTGGTTTGGTATATAGAATCGGTCTCCTGTTGGAAATATTAGATTCGAATTAAATTATAATTTCATTTATATTTATACATTGCTAAATCGAACCGGTTGTCTTTTGTTTTATCAGTTAAAATCTTTCGGAAATGTTTAGTTTAATTATTTACCTCTAATGGTGTAACTACAGTAACTTTATTTGAATATCCCACTGTTTGTTAGGAGAGTACAATATCAAGTGTTGTTACATGTGATTGTATATATTTTTAAATGCGCTTAATATGTCCATCCAGTAAATGGTGAGATAATCTTTCACATTTAGCGTGCTGCGACGTTTGTCACGATAATTTATTGCGTTATAGTGCCATATGGCTGTATTCTATGTCAGTTTTGTCGTAAGCAGTATGGCCTGCTTCAACATAGCTAAAAATCCACAAAATTATTTTACCTTCATCGCTCCGATGTATCCTAACTAAGGGTCAAAAGTCCAGGATTCCATTTTGGGGAGGCGCTTATCTGATGATTTATAACAATGTAAAAGTTTTTAATGTGGTATGTACATACAACAAGTCGATTTACAGTTTGTATCAGAGGGCACGGGGAGCGCCTGGGGGCCACCCCTTAATTATATACGCTCACGTTATTAAAATTTAATTTTATGAAGTATTCCCGTATCTATACTAAATATGTTGCGTAATTCGAGAACCAAATTATTTGTTTCATTAAGATTACTGGTTTATATATCGTAAAATATTGATTAAATGAAGAAAAAATAATTAAATATATGGTTTTTTTTTCCGAGTTTTAAGCTTCGTACACGTAAATTAGAAAGCCTTTAAATTATGTATCTAAGTTTTTAATTCTTTGAAATTTATTGTAAATTCGTTATATGGTTTACTGGAATAATAATTCCAGTATAATATATCCAGTATAATCAATAAATATATTGACGTAACGATTTCAGTGTCATTAATGTTAGGCAATATTCTCTTTGGAAATGCAAGGAACAGGCGCTGGGAACGAAAATCCCAGTGATTGATTTTCCAACAATGTGAATTGAATCCTCATAATATATACATTTATTTAAAATATTACCTGTATTCGAAAATGAAAGTAATAATTCATCATTTAATCTATTTTTTGATTTTTTAACATTACAGGTTTTATTTTTACTGAATTATAAACCGATTGGGATAAAATTAGATATATAGATTGGTTTAATATTGAAATTATTCTTAAAATGCTTTTTGTCCAATGATATTTGTGCATATAGTTCCATTGGGTTTCAAAATTAACCCAAATGTATAACGTCTCAAAGACTAATCTAATTCTATTTGGATGTGTGCATGTACTTATATCTATGAGGAGGTATGTATAAAATGCATGCTAAACATTAATACTAACACAAGTTTTTGTCCACGGCTCTGTTCGCATGGACTTACTATTCTTTCATCTTTTATGATTCCGTTTTCGTCAATTACAATCACAAAAGGCATGGTCGATACAGTGAACTAGTATACCCCCGTATGAACCCAATATATTTATTATCTTTTAGGTAAAGCGGTCTCTAACAATGATGATCTAGAACCCGGTCCCGTTCTAAGTTCCAAGCCCGCTCTCGATTGTAATCCCGATTTGCGATCTCGATTTCGCTTTTAGTCCGATCGCTGTCCCGTTCTCGACGCTAATCATTCGTTATTCCAAATATGACATTCGTCTATATAGATATAAAAATAATCTGGCACCAGCTGTTATATAAAAGCTATAGCGAATTTTGGTAACCGCGTTCGTAATCTCTGGGTTTTAGGATTGAATATTCAAAAACGCTGTTACTATAATTTTTCTTCCTAATTAAAATCGTAAGTACCAATTTCCGTATTTCTAGTTTTAGAAGATAAATTGTCATCCCCAAAAAAGCTGTTTTAGGAAGTTAATTTTTTAAATTCTTTCTTAGCGGTGACTTCATTATAATTCCTGTACCAAATTCCATATTTCTAGATTTAGCACTTCCAACTATATATTATTTAGTTGGCCTGTCAGTTTCTTCCTTTATAAATATACAGTTGAACGGACTCGAGAGCGCGACTGAGTTCGCGATCGCGATTGAAACAGGAATCGCTAGATGTAAACGATGCAGAAATTAATTGTATTTATAATTGTCCACACGCGTAGAGGCCCCGAGCGAAAATTCGTATTAAAAATGTATTGAAGTTTCCATTTCCCGCTTTCGACGTTTTCGGTCCTTGGATTGTGTTAGATTTTAGATCAAAGTATTTATATAAGTAAACGTATTTTCTAAAATATCATTCAGTCTGTCTGTAACTTCTTCGGTTCAAGCCATACCGATGATAAACATTGACGCGGCGATGGATGTCCACGCGTGCCGGTCTCCGCTTTCGCGTAGCCGCAGGTGAGTGACGGTGCGTGGCCCGGGCCCGGCGGCCCGTTATTTCTGGACTGTTTGGATTGTTCAGTTCTGATGTGTCAACACGTTTAAATCCGTGTTTTCGTTCTTAATGAGCGTGTCGGATGTTTGTTACCGAATCTCTCGTGAGTTTAAAGTTGGGCATTCGAACGTTTTAAAAACTCGGGGAATGCAATAAAGTTCGCCTTCCAGGCTATTTTCAATCGTTACCCTGTGACACTTTATGCAATGCCAACTATTAATGATTTCAAAGCAAAACTTGAATAATAATTATAAAAACTAAGACTTTTGTAGTAAAAACAATGAAAAAAATTGTACTAATGCGCGTACATTTTTTTACAAAATTAAACTTTTTAAAACCGTTGTAATAAATAAACTTGTAATTTACTTGCAAATAATAGGAATATAGCAATAAAAGTACTAAAGGAGTTTGAAAAATTAATTTATATATGATATAAAACATTTTTCTAGATATTATTAATCCTTTATTAATGAAATAGTTAAGAAAATAAACATCAAATGACTATAATAACTAAGTGGTATTCCATATTAATATGGATCATATTATTAATTAACACAAGACTTAGAAAAATTTACCATGTGACTTCATAGTGTGATTTTTATGTCGATGTGCGTGTTTATTCTTAAAAATTCATTATTTTGTCATAACCAAATTTATTTTGTAATAAAGAAGTACAACTTTAAAAGTATTTCACGTCATGTTATAATTTAAACTTAGAGATAAACTTTGATGTCAATTAATGTATTTTCATCATCAGTGTGAGAAGTAAACGCGAATTCTTGAATATTTTTCTACTGAACGAATTTATGAATGAGCCTGATTAGTTATATTGCCCAGTATATATATCTTCACAATAGGTCTTGCACCTATAGGTTTACTAATGTGTAAATGCTAACTAAACGTGTTTCAAAAATACTAATTGCAAAAGTATTAGAATAAAATATGTCGACTTTAAAAATCCAAATAAATTAATCTGTTTAGTTCATTTTTAATTTGCAAATGTATTGCATTTCTAATTTCTATTATAGTTAAGACGTAATTATATATAAAGTGTTTTATAAATATAGGATTTTACTGGATTTTTAATATACATATTAATAATTCAGTAAAATCCTACATTTATAATTTTTCTCTATCTTGAAATCAGGAAATAAAAGTTAAGTTTTTAGTTTCGAATTGTCACTCATGGATTCGTCTCCTTGATACTATCCGCTCTTCTCTATGTTATTTAAGAAGTCATTAAATTTCTCCACGTTCTGGCTCATTAATAAAGGTGTAGCATTTAATGTACATTTGATTGATGGACCTCGCTCGGTCTGTGGTTTCCACCGCGGTCCGCGTTCATTTTATGACGTCTGTACACTATTCGTGGGATGTTGTGGGTGGCGCACGTGTTGTTCTCTTAGTTCATCATAGTTTCCAGAGTCCCTTGATGGCCGATCCAAAGTTTTTTTTTTTACAGCGGATTATATTTAGACGTTTCTGCTTTCAAATTTAACTTTTATATATTTCTTTCTATTGCATATGTAAATGTGAAATATTTTATTGGACCATCTTCTATTTTGGGAAAGTTCATTGACACTCGTTCACGATTGACTGTCGAAATAATAGTGTTAAAATCAATTGTTAAACGAGCACATGTATCTTAACGAGGCCGTTATCTTTCTTAAAATGGGATTCGATAAAAAATAAACTACGACAAAGCTTTCCTACAGTTTAACACCGTACAATTCCGTTCATTTATGCAAAATTCTTGATTTATATAGAACCTGTGGGCTGGTTTCATCAACCTGTCTGGAACTATAATACAATTACTCCCACGCACCACGCATTATATCTGTTTTACGTAGTCAGTAAATATAAATAAGTTTGCATTTTAGACCTCCATAAATTATGCGTTATGATTTTGAGTGTCTTTTGTTTTTTATATAATAAGTCTTTTGAGGTGACGAATTGGAAATTTTTGTGGTATACTGATTTCTCTCAGAAAATACAAAACATGTGACAGTGGTATATGCTGACCCTATTCTTTATGTTATTAACTTTAATTTACCAGTTGCAGTTACACAATTTTTTAACTTTTGTAAAAGTTAAAAAATTGTGAGAAAAAATATCAAAGATAGCTCTTTTAATGTAGATTTACATTTTATATACAAATAGAACTGATTTAAGCCTCCAAATTTTCTACGTAGATTAATCTGTACATACTTCAAAATATCAGTTGGAAATTAACAGTTTTGAAATTAATCCTAGTTTTCATTTTAGTCGAATAAACCACTATTTTATTGCGTACAACCTTTAAAAATAAGCAAACGCGCTGCTCGTCCATAATAATCTTTCGAATTTATTATCTTACTAACCTCAAGGAGTAGTAACCTTAATGTTACGAAACTCTTTGCATTGATCGTAACTTATTTTAAATGTATGTTATTTCTTGTAAACATAACACTGGAACCGGTATGTCTTATATCCTGCCTTTCGGGTGTCCCATGAGCACATCCCTGAACTGAAGTAGAAGATCCAACGATCTACTACATTGTTTAAAACTAGTTCGACTTACGTGTCTCTAGATTGAGCTGAGCAGTCCGAATGTTCTATCGCATGTCAATTCCTCGCGACAGACAAGATTATATACAGGCCAATATCTGAGGCCATACCGACCGACATGACTGCCTCAAGTTACTATCAGAGGCAACCTTTTACCTGTGTGTTGTTTCTTACAACGCCCAGCAAAAAAAATAATAAACAAACATATTGTTAGTCTAGTTCACGTGGATCACTTTTTCGAATTCCAGTTTGCCTTCACAGAAAATTATGACCAAGAGCCAGCTATTGGCATGTGTGTATATTATCCAACCCTTTTTCACAAAATTTCTTTTTCTTAATCGGATTCTGTATTAGAAAAAGTTTCAATCGTAAAACTAGGCATCTAAGGTTAGTTTTTAATTCAGGTTCTAAGAACTTTTCCTATGTGGCGGTTAAATATTTTTTGAAATAATGAGAAAAAAGAAAATTATAGCTCCAAAAATGAGAGACTTGCGTGAAACGATTGATGAATGTCAATGAAGCCAAAGTATGTGAACATATCAAGTGGTCTCCTCAGTACTCTCGTCTATTTCCTAGAGTAAACATTGTGTTTACTCTAGGAAATAGACGAGGGTTTATGTAATTTTACGGAAGGCACACGAAGACAATGCTATTATGGTATCTTATACTATTTTTTAACTATATTTTATAATTCTACAAGCTTTAGCCTGTGGCTCCGCCACGTGAACATCGAATGAATTCTTTCATCTTTTATATCGACTGATGATGATGTCAACCGTGATCCGGATGTTGTCCTTTCGTTTTCAGTTCTGCTTCCACTTTTGATTCCCGTTCTGGTTCCGATTTACATACCAGTTCTTTCTTAAATATACGTATATCACCCGCGGGCTCTCCTCGTGGGATCATACAACGAATTATTTCATCTTTTACATTGATCGATAAATGTGTCAACCATTATCTCGATGGCGGTCCCGTTCTCGATTCCATAAAAGAAGAATCCATATTCTCACCTTGAAAACACATGTAATTCCGCTAATTGTCATTTATGACACAATTTAATTTACGCTCCTGATCCTGACCTCGGTCTTGCTCGCACTTCCGGTCCCGAACTGATTTTGAACTTGAATCTCTCTCGGACATTATTGTCATTGCTATCGAATTTGTTCTACGATCACGCAAGCTAAGCCGCGAGCAAAAGTTAGTATCTTTATAAATTATAGCCTATATGTCATTCTGATGCATGAGCTACATTACTGTCAATTTCAGTTAATTCTGTTCAGCCGTTAAAGCGTGGTTGAGTAACAAACATCCAAAACATACATACTTACACATTTATAATATTAATATGACAAATGCTAAGCGCAAATAGTTTTGTACCTCTGTACAAAACTACAAAATAAACGGAGGTCGCCGGTCACTACAGAACAATTTCAGACTCGTGGATAATCAGGTCTTATTACATGAATAAAAACGTTCAGTTTGGTGCGTGGTACTTGCAATCGTATAATGTCCCTTTTTCGTATGATATGATTCCCGTGATTGTTTCGTTCAACGAGGTAAGAGCACTTTATTGAATGAACGGAGTGCGGCCTTGTCGGACCGCAACTAGGGACCGTGTCGTGTTAAGTTTCGTCTATTTTTATATCTTTATCACTGCTGGTAACAGTTCAAAGTATTATCATCTGCCTGAACAACATGCATTTAGATATTATTTTAATGTTCTAAAATCTTTTAATTTTCTGAATCTTGAAATTTTATTTTTAAACAGGAATTTTCCTTTATTTTCTGTCAATTATTTAATGCTCAATGTACGTACAAACGTCACACTATCAAACACGTTTTATAGTTCATCTGCATGCGTTTCTAACCGTCTATTTGCTTCTAAATTAAACAAGCTTATCATATTAACAATGGATAATAATAATTATTTATTCGGCCCTCATAAAAAAAAAAAACAAAAAGGAAGACAAGTACATTTTAAAATTAACTTAACTAAGACATACAATATTTACAAATTAATAAATTAACAAAAGGCCGAAAGGGTGACCATCTCAGCAAATTGTTACAGCCTGAGCCACAGCGCTGATTTTCAGCTGTGCCCTGAAAACTCGTTTTTTCAACTCGAATTGGTATTTTTTTTTTGTATTTTCGATATTAATTATAATCAAAAACTATTCGATGGTGTCTCAAAAAGAGCGTCGAACGCTGGTTGTTCAGTTTCTAAGAGCGTCGCCTTCGAACCGGGACGTAGCGGGTTCCTTTTTGACTACGGGCGAATTAACCAGTTAGTTTTTAAGTCGTGTCACATTAAACTACTCGCCCTTCGCCGAGGGAAGACGCGGTGAGGCGTCGGTGACCCGGACGTTGTCATCGCATTCGCGGCAGCGGTCGTCGCTAGGCCCGGCTCATCATTGGGCCGGCACGGATGGCTTAAAGTCCAGGCCCCTCGATCTCGTATAAAAAGAATGTGGTGAAGTGCACATCGACCTTAGTAGGGTTATTAAAATTTGATAAAAAAAATATTCGTGTAGGGGTCTATATAATTTAAAATATTTATAATTTCTCTGTAATTTAAATAATTTCGCTCAAAGCACAAAGCAAGTTTATTCAGGCTTCAGAAATATAAAGAAAATATACATCTACGTCGCTGTTACTAATGTTAAATAAAGGAAAATGCCTAATTCGCAATGGAACATAGGCCAACTCAATTTTCATATTGTCAATCCAGAAAATGATAAATTATTTTAAAGTGATATCACAAAATTATCCATCTACTGACACCATTTTTCTCTCCATTCGGCTCCATTTTATAGTGATTTTTGAATGAATATAATAATAATACGTTAATAAATTAAATTGTATTATATTGTATAGTATGAGTATTATTAATTACATTTTAAAAATTAAAAACGTCCACGACTGAAATTATTTTAACTGCGGAAGGTAGGTATTGCCGCTTTTTGACCGACTTCAAAAAACATGGAGGTTCTATTTTCGTCTGTACGGATAATTTTGTCAGTTATGGATTGTTTTCGATATTTTTTTTAAAGGGTATGTTTCCGTGGTGACCCCATAGTTACGAAGTAGGGATCTGATGATAAAATCCCAGGAAAATGGAGGGAAACCCTCAAATATTATGTTATGTATACGCAGTTCAAACTTTTTTTTAATTATCCAAGTTTTTGCGTCTGGTAGTTATGATCTAACGCTGCTGAGCTGATGATGGAAGCCGCAGCACTCCTTAAAGGTTAGGAATTAAGCAATAATACTGCGATTTGTCGTCAGAAAAATTACTCGTCAATGGCTATTAGTAAAACCTAGTATACACAAAACTAAAATTAATTACGTATTAATCTGCCTATAAATTTTCATTCATATATATAATCCCAACGTGACTATCGTAGCAAGAACACATTAGAACTCTTAGCGATAACATTAGAAATAGAGCAAATTAATGTGGAAGTGAATGAAACTTTAGTACGTTTGAATTGTAGAATTTTTATATTATAAGGAATAATAAGTATAATTTATGGAGTTTGTGTACGAATAATTCGGTAGTTGCGCTCCAACTAAGAGTGCAAAGACTGGAATGATTACCAGTGGACTATAAATTCGGGATCGGTGTTGTCTATGTCCTTGCTCCGTACAAAAGTAAAGAATATGTCTAGCCGATTTTATTAACCATGGCCTAATCCAATGTAAAGTAGCTAACAGGGATGTGCGATTAATTCTAATTTACGAATTATTCGTATCAATATCGAATATTATTATTCCATTCGAATCGAATAATTCGAGTTTACGGATTGTTCGAAAATTTTCGAATTACTTGTTATTTTTCCAATAATTCAATTTACGAATGATTCTTAAATTGACGAATAATTTCGAAATTTTCGAACAATTCGTCAATTTTTGGATAGATTTCGAATTTTTAAACGCTCAGACCTGGGATTCGTCACGCTGTACATTTTAAGTACTTCATAAACAACTGATATAATTTTCATTTAAAAAATTTTAAAAATACAATTTATAATTAAATTTATTACTCACAGTTTTACTTAATCTGAATGAAGGTAAAAGATATTAAAACAGAAATTGTTCTATTACTAATACAAATTTATTAAACTACGAATTTTTGTTTAAAAATAATAAATAAGACACTGAATCAGGTGATAATGACGTACGTTTGTCCGTGACAATATCTCCAGCTGTTGAAAATAGCCTCTCACTCTCGGCAGAAGTGCAGGGAGTCGTCAAATACCTGCTTGCCATTGTTAGCAATCGAAGATATTTATTTTTCTCTTCTCGCCACCATAAAAGAGGACTTGGTGAGGACTTATAAGTTCAAAGTTAACATAATATGTAATCATTTGTTGAAGGACATTGTTGAATGTATGCTAATGTATAAAGCCTTACTTTGCCACGTTATGTAAATATTTATTAAATGAAAGTGCGAACTTAAATAAAGAATTAGTTGATAAATAATAAAATAAAAGTAAAAAAAAGTTATATTGTTAACTAAAATTCGAAAAAGTCGTAATAAAAAGGATTCTTTTTGTTGTAATGGATTAAAAAAAAATAGGTTAGACCGAGTTGGTGATTCAAAAATTTATAGACAAATGAATTTTTCCTAATTATTAAAAAATATTATCTGTTTTGGTATACGTGATGTTCCTGATTGACCATTAAACATTCGGACGGCACAAAAAAACACTTAAAATTGTTCACAGAAAAATATTTTGCATTCTTCTTTTCATCTGATCGTTTGTTTCGCCATTGATGTGAGATTAGCTCTGTGTGAATCTTTAGTAACCGATTAATGTCGTAAATAATCGAATACTGGTATTAAAAGAGTGGGATACTCGTTTTGAATTGAATTTTTTAGTTAAAAGATTTAGGACTAAATCTTATATATGTCAATTTTTCTATTTTTTGTGGTAAAAAAATAGTATAGCCCGGGTGTATATATTTACTGAATTCATATGTACAACTATAAATATTAGTAATATTTTGTGTATCAAATTATTTTATTATGCAATAGAATTCACAAACTACTCAAAAACTTCGAATTATTTTTAAAACTTTACGAATTATTGAAAATATTACAAAATCATTTAGAAAATAAACGATTTTTTTGGAGAATTCGAATTTTGAATAACCTTTTCAAAAATATCGAATTATTCGTATTTTCCAATTATTCGATTCGAGTATCGAATCGAAGATGAGTATTTGATTCGATTCCACCGCTATTCGCGCACCCGTGGTAATTTAACTGAAGTATAAAGTTATAATTACTCATTAACTAAAAAATGTGAAATACGATAAATTATTCATAAACAAAAATAAGAACCGCCTGCAAAAACCTATTTTTGAACAGACTTAAAAAACAACTAATTATTTGTTTTTGGAACAGGTTCGAGCTAAAACAAGGCAAAATAACATATAATCTATAAACACGAATATGAAACATTAAATATCGAGTCAAAAAAAGATCTAAAGAGACGGAATTTAGATGGAACCGACTCCAAAAACAACTAATTAATTGTTTTTGAAATCTGTTTTAACAATTATTTAAATATGTTTTTGAAGCCGGTTTTTAATTTTGATTTTTCTGAAGTTTATTTTCGTGCATGTGTTATCAAATAAAAATAAAACCGAGCTGTACTCAACAAGACATTACCGCCCCGTGAGCGATATATCTATAGAAACTCAAATTAAATTTAGGAGGATGAGAACTCGTCTATCCAAGAAAAATATTGTCGAAATACATCAAGGAATCTCTTGTGTATCATATTTCGATTATATAATTGATCGGTTCACGACCTTGCCCCGGCGCCTGACATTCCGCCGCACACGACGCGTGACGGAAGACAGAATTGTTAATATCCATGCGCCTGTTTCGTACCGGTCCTAGCGCGACCAGTTCTCGCTTCGAATACAGCCTTCCTTACGCGACTCTGGTGACTGTGCTATACGCGACTCATTTGTCCTTATGAAGGCATTCGTCGCTTTTGCCTTGCCGCTTGAAAATTTATAATTTTGAACTCGAGGCGAATGACGCAACATCGATTTAAGGACGCGAATCGCATTCTAACATTGTAGTGATTGGTATTTCTTTTTGTACGTATTGAAATGAATATATAGTAATTTATTATTTGTCACTGGAAGTAATGTTAAAATATGATAAAATTATCATAAAATTTTTATTGATGTAATTTGAACTAAATAATTTTGAATATTATTTCATCTATTTAAATTAATTTATACGTGAATTATTAATTTGTATATACATTATTTTGGTATGTGCTTAAGCTGTCATCATTTTTCACGTTATTAATATGTATTGGTATCATGAAATTATATTTACTTTTATGTGTTATATCAGCAATCAAATTATTACAGCATATTTCCAACATATTGTTTTGGGTGCCAGTGATATCTATTAAGATTATAAAAAAAATTAATTCTCTCACGAAACACGCGACATCACTGCATAAAATAAGATTGTGCTATTAGCATTTTTTTTCTGTTACTGCATATACTTTTTTTTCTTCCATATACTTCAAATACTTAAAATTAAATGAACTGGAAAGGTATAGTTGGGAAAAAAGCTTTTTTTCGTACTTATATGAAAATTCAAAATAATTTTTGATCATTTTTTATTTACATTTTCATACTACGTGACCCATATTTTACAATGTTTTACCCCCACACTCGGTGACCAACCGTAGTATATGCCCAGACCCCACCCTCTAGTTTTCACGTAGTAATTAATGAATATGATTTTAAATCATTTTTTTGCTAACAGAAAGTTAATATAATCAAGGAGAAAAAACTTATGTGAAAACATATTGTAACAGGTACTTACGTTTTACTACAAATAGAATATATAATCGTGACGAAACCTTAAGCCCCCCGTCCTGTGACCAAGCGTGATATTTTGGAGACCCCCACGTGAACGGGTCACATAGTATGGGTGTGTCCTCTTATGTCATTTTATTGAAACAACTTGTTGCTATTTTGTAGGTAGTGACATAATCCCATTGCTGTAGAAATTTTGGGACTTCTGATCAAAAAACTGCGACAAGTTGTTTTGGCTGTTCTCTCTTGATGTTAATTCTCTAAAGAATTCTGAAGAGACCGAAATGAGAGTTCCAGTTTAGGACTATATGATGGGTGCATTAACACTTCCCAACCAAACTCTCAATATTTGCTGAGTGGATGTTTAGCCACTCAGCAAAGATGTGTGTAGTCTGGCGTTATCATAGTAAAAAGCAACACCCTTTCTGTTGAGTTCCGTCCGTTTTTTCTCTACTTCTTATTCGAGTCTAATCAGCTGTTGGCAGTAGAGATACGAATTGATAGTTTTTTCCGGCGGTAAAAGCTCATAATGAGTAATACGTTTCCAATGCCACCATACACATAGCATCAACTTATTGCGAGTTAATCCAGGTTTCGCTATAGTCTGTGGAGCTTGCTTGCCTTTTGACCGTGATGTTTTTTGCACGTTTTTATCGTAGGTAATTTTGATCACCAGTGATCAATCTTTTCAAAAATGGTTCGTTTTCGTTACGTTTCAATAGAGAATCGCAAATGAGTACCGATTCATTAGATTTATTTCAATGAGCTTGTATGGGACCCAAGTATCGATATTTTTGTATATATAGCTTTTTTCAGCTATGTCGTAAGAACTAATATGTCGATCTTGCTTTACTTTTTCGAAAATGGCATCGACTTCATCCATAACAGGTCGACCAGATCGAGATTAATTTTTGACATCAAAATTACAGGACTGAAAACGCTTGAATCAGTTTTGTGCTATTCTTACCGACACTGCATTAGGTTCATAAACGTCACAAATTTTTTTCGCGGCTTGAGTTGCATTTTCCCATTGTAATAAATCATAATGTAAAAACAATAGAAAAATAACGAGACACCGTCATTACTTTTTATTTTCCTTTTTTTAAAATGTCATCTATTTAATCGTATCAAAACTAGTCAAATAAAAACCGCTCAACCAAAAAGATTTTGTTGCAACTTTTTGTTCTTACAATACGAAAAAACCTTTTTCCTGACCTAATACGTAAAAACAAAACGTTTCTTTTCTGCTCTTATATAATTCATATCCTAACAACTTCATTTAACTGAGTTATTTATTTCAATTATTTTCTTCAAGGCCGTATCCAGCCTTCGAGTCAGGGGGGATTACACATACGAAGTTCAGTAAGGACTGGCTCTAATTCGAGTACAGTAGTACGACAAAGACCTAGCCTAGGGGCAGGAGGCATGACCCACGGGATCCGCCCTTGATTTTATTTAATAATATATTCTTAGTGTATTTAATATTGGTATTCCGCGCCACGAAACTGCCCTTTTTGTTTGTCGGTTCCGTAGCGTACGCTGGCGATTTCGTTCGCTTTTTATAAGCTTCTTTTTCCACCATTCAGCACTGTATCAATTGACTAAGGCTTATGCGAAACTTTGGCATTTATAATATTTGCAAATAACAGTATTTTAACAATGTTCAACATATTTCAAGGGTTTTTTTTTTCCACACAGAAAAAATTACGTTGGCGATGATAGTAATTATGATTTGATATTTCGGTTTTTGTTTTGTAAAAAATAGTATTTCATTATAATTTTTTTTATCTTTATGTTGATATAAGTCCCAATTTTAAAATTTTTAGGCTCTTCTGATAAAAAATCTACATATCTTCACAAAATTTTTTTAAATTTCTTCTAAAAATAAAGCATATCCCAATATTTTTATGTTTCATATTTAACCGACACTTCTTTCAGAATTATTTTTGTCTTGCTATATAATACTGTTCCTATAGAAATACTTCTTTATATTTATTTTGATGAATACCACTGTGATATAAATATAATAATGCTTATATCATATTTTGATACTAGCTAACATGCCCAGAATATTGGTCCATTTGCTACAGATTGTTATCTGATAGACTTAAGACTCATTGATAATGTCAAAATTATCCACTATTTATGAGACAATCTGTATAAAGTTCAGCAGGAACATTTACATTTATTTGTATCATTATGGATTTTATGATTTGTATTTCGATATGTTCATCACAAGTTAAAAAAAATCGAGGCCAGTCTGTCAAATTGAATTGATCAATTTTATTTATACTCTATATCTAGTATTTTCCTTCTTTCGCTTCTTTTACAGATAATGGGAATGCAAGGTCTTTTGTAGTGAGAACAATGCCGGTCTTGACTGTTTATAGACCGAAAAAGCCACTATGAATAATCCTGCGTACGGTAAGGTTGTTTGCTCAGAAACCGCTGTGGTGTGTAACAGACCATGCGTCATCGTTTTCCGACGAATTAGACTCTCTGTGGTCGTAATTATGAGACTATATATCCTTAGCTGTCATTTATTTTTTTGCATCAAAATATCAGCTGAATTGTTCCTAAATAATTTAATTACAATTTATTCGCATATGGACTGTCTACATATTTTTAAGATATTTTGTGAAAAATTCTCTCAAATTATAACAAACTGACCCATATCGTATTAATATACAAAACAACTTTCCAACAGTACTAATAAGATACCCATTTTGGCCTGAATACATTATGTACAATATATAGCGCTTAGAATTAGCGCTATATATTGGAGTAAAAGGAGTAAACTTTAAAAAATTTTAATTTTCGCAACTTATGCAAATGTTTCGTTGCTGTCTACTTCTTAAGTATACGGTTGTGGTTCTAAAATTAAACTTCAAAAAGCAAACACGTTCCAACGAGCACCTACACTTTTGTTTTGCTATTAGTTTATATTGATACAATTTTTCACACTTATCTGAAAAAACTTATTAAACAATGGGTATTGTACGAGATGGTTGAATCTTATAACATTATTTTCTATGTATCATAAATTATAGCTCTAAATAAATGTAAAACGCGTATTAGATTAATTAATACCGTCATTAAATTCTTCTATAAATTCCTACTACTCGTCTAATAGTTTCTTAAATAATTTCTCAAGCGTTTGTTGTAAATCACAATGATAGTTATGATTTTTTTGCCAAGGATAAATTATGTTCCTAGTATATTTTTCTTCATCTTGCCATATATTCAGTGAGGGTCGGTGTGCAAATAAGGTTTACCGCTACGATCTCGTAAAGGCGAACAACTCTCTTGGTCGAGGTAAAGGTAAAGGCTTACGGGTGACTCAGACTCGCTCGTGAGGTCGGCCAATCGGCCGACACAGTTGGGCCGTATTTGGTGCTCTATTATCCTCTTTCGCTTGTGTATGATGAAAGTCTGTTTAATCGACTATTGTTAATAGATGGAATTGGAAATTTTTGGTTTTGTAACCCTTTCACACGTAATCTATGCGCGAGTTTCGTAGGGTTCAAGATTTGATAACAAAATGGGCTAATTACTAAGCGACCGCACAATGTCAAAATGAGTTTTGGAGCTCTCGACTACTCGTCAAAAGCGCACTTCGTACCGTAGCCGCTTAATACCTGCATAACCCTAAATAACGCCATAGAGATTTTTTTAGATATTATGTAATATGTACAGATGTGGAATTATTGAGGATTTATGGCGATCGTATATCGCTATGATTCCTCTATCACGAATCAAGTAATGCGTATTAATATGCAATAATTATTGCGAAATTGAGAAGTATCTAGTTACTAGATTCTTGTGTACAAATATATAATATATATTTGACAAATTTTTAAAATTTTTAGCTTAGGTCATTTTTTAAGAATTGACCAATAACATTTTTTTTTTTACGGGTAATGACGTCAATTTACTTGGATTTGGTTAGTTTCTACCTGTTTTAAACTATAAAAATCGAATTGTAGAATACTCAATATGTAAGGAACATAATTTTACTCAGGATCTTCACATTATACTTGTAATACATTATATCTTTCCAATGTTGACCATAGAATCTATTAAAAAAGCCTACTGCTGAAATTTCGTCTTACCAAAATTCTTAAATAATATTATTGTCAATCATTATTTTTAAATCGGTTCAGTACAAACATAAAAATACATTTATCACGCCTTCCTTTAGAAAATGCTCTGAATTCAGTTTGGTAACTGTATTTGCAATTAGAGCCAACAATTAGTACTCTAGCTCCAGATAAACATGACCGAATCTAATGTGTGGTCGTACCACATGCGGCTATTTGTGTGTAATTAATGGTCTTAAGTGTAGACGCGAATTGGTGTTCGAGAATTATCGTACGTTTTATTTATAGCATAGAGCTTATAGCACATTGTTGAATTAATTGGCACAAACCCACTTGTTTGTTTGTATTTGAATATAACTTGCAATGAATAGTACCGTCTACAGCCTTTATGATTATTGTATTATATAAGGTACCCCTGACACCCTCATTCGCATAGACATACAGTAAATCTCTATTTTTAGTTCCCAATTTCAATACCATTTCTAGTTCTGTCCTGTGTATGAATCCCGTTCTAATTTTCGATTCAAACTTTTATCACGACTCTATTATAAATTACGATTAATTTATATAGATCCGCTATTAATTCGGATAACGTAAATCAAATGAAAATTTACGAGTGAGTTCTGTAAGAAAATTATCACTTCATTAGTACTTGCAGAATAAATACGATACGGTCGAAACGTGCGATGGTCCAAATGACATGAAAAATAATTTATGTAGGTAGCTGATTTGTGTAGTGTGTAAACAACTTGTCACTAAAGTAAAAATTACTGCTGGTTTAACGAATGAACTTACCATTACAATGAGTACACTTTAATCTCATATCTACACCCGGATCAGCTATTCTATACAATTCAGAGCTCTGAGTCAAGGAGTTTCCAACATTTCATTCAGCTGAAATGCGATTGTTGAGATAGATTGTAGAACAAGTGAGCACGAGTATTTCAGGGAGCGCTTGAAAGTGACTTTTCTATGAATACGTTTAAAGCATAATTTAGGCATGTGATGGGAAGGGTTAGGCATGGGAAGGGAAGAAAATCATCTGGTATAATGAATTATTGGTATGAATGTAAACAGTTGGTGGTCGAGGAAAGAGTCGAGATCGTGATAGATATATAGGTGGCGTGAGTGAGGGATATGACAATGATTCGATAGAGAGTCTTAAGGGAGGAAGCGGTTTGTGGAAGGTACATCATATAATATTTAAATATCATTATATGTAGAATACCGTGAGGTGACAATAATGACATTGATTCTTAAAATAAATTCGTAGATGATAATAAATATAAATTATAAGTAAATATACAACTTTTTAATGGAATATGATCGTTAAATTCGATAGGTGCATTTTTTTTTAATTGAAATAAGTAAATTCGAACTAATTTTACGTTTACTTAGAAAGTGCTCCCGTAATAAATTCTCGTCGACATATTGAAAGGCTTATTCCGCCTGCTTGGATTGAGGATGGTTATTGTAATATTTAATACGAAAAAGATAAACACATTTGACACGATGAGTTAGAAAAACAAATCAATAAACAACCTTTGTTTATATAGGTACCGAATAACGGATATTTGTACTTTTTATACTACAAATATTCACATGATATTCGGAGCTTTTTGGGAGACTTTTTAAAGGAAACCATTTTGTATTGAAACGTATTATTTTTACGTAGTAACTGTTTCCACAGTGCGTGCCAATTGAAACAATTTATGTTGACGTCGTTGTTAGAAATCATCAAAGATTAACATAGAAAACATAAATTGTGTGTTAAAACCATTCCCAGGAATCAGCCTACGCATATGTGAACACTGCTTTAAAATCTTCTCAGAGTGACTACTTCTTGCGTTTCTATCGGATGTAGAAATATTTGGAAAATCCAAAAGTGCACGACTCATAATGTTCATTCGTTTTTTGTTAATAACTATTAAACGACACAAATCAAGTTAACCATTTTCAATACCAATCTCCGGACAGTGGATCTCAAGCTATTAAAAAAAAAATGGATCAAATTAGTGAATTTTTACGCTCGCTATCGTGTCCGGAACGAAAAAAGTCTTGATTGACAGGAAATTTCTTTTGACTATTTTGATAGTTTTTCTAATTGTATTATGTTAAATCGATTTGAACTAGTGATAGAATTAATCTTCATTAAATTATCTATCAAATAGTGCACAGGTTAATAAAATTACATGAATTATTAATCGTGTTATTGATGAAAAAAGTTACGAAATTGAGGAAGAAAAATTATTCGTTCGTAGAGCACTTCTTAATGCTTCGCATTATGGGTCGTGCAAAAGCATAAATGAAAATTTTACTTTATACTAAATGCATCGAGCCGTTATAAAGAAAAATAAAAATAACATTACTAAAAAAATTACATACCACAAAAAGACTATTAAATCGGATTGGTACTTACAGTACATATATATATATATATATATATATATATATATATATATATACATTCACATATATAAATTCACGCTTAATTTCCAGAAGGATAGACAGAGACCACAGATTTCCATACCGTAAGATCTTTGCGTATCTCTCTTTCTTCGCTAATATCTATCAATTGTTTCATATAAGCTCGTCGGTTTAAGATACTGAAAATTTGGCCCTTCTTTAATATACACCAATTTGTAGTATGAGGAGTTTCTAGACTGACCCTTGCCGACCCTTCCATCACACACATTCGCTCATTGATTTATTTTATGAGTCTTCTTTCGTTCATTCTTCTCAGATGGCCAAACCACCACAACATACCCTTAACTAGTTTAGTCACTGCACGTCCTTCTAAAAGTGTCAAATTACACCGTTCTCCGACATCACCGTTACTGTATCCCTTTCAAAGACTCACCTCACATACTAATCAAGAAGGGTTGTTTGGCGTGCATGTCTGGATAAAGTGAACGTGGAGTAAGTGAAAAGGTTAAATAACGTCACGTGATTTCTGTCTACCCCGTTAGAGAGACAGCACAAAGAACAGTATAGACCGTTTACTGTATTTATAAATAAGTGGTGTCCAAGGCACATGATATCGCTGGTACCATTCAATTTTTCCACAACAAAGTTCCACAGTACGAACCTTGATCTATTTTAGCATTTTACAGCGCGACTCTATGGGCACGCGACCGCACTGCCATGTGAATCATTTTACGTTGAATTCGCATGTTGAAGGTAACGGTCGAACAAAACAACTTTTAATTTTAGCTTTGAATATGACATCAGAATGTTACACCTTCTCCAATAAATTGCAAAGGCTAGATTACTAAAATAAAATTATCATAACAGAATGTCGAGTTCTTTTAAAATAAATATTGAGTATATTTTGGTAGAAGTAACCTTTTATATTATTTGTCAAACCTGTTTTGACGTGACAACGTCTTAAATTAGGTTGCGGCTGGGAGTCACTTATGAAAAGTGTAACGCTCGGTAACGTAACGATGAGTCACCGAACGAGAGAGGCCCGCCGAATGCCGTCTCTCTCCCCAACTATGATCGGTCTGCCGCGCTCGCAGCTAGAGAATATTGCAGCTTGCAAATGTATTGCAGTGTTATTGTATGTATATTTGTATATAAATACGTATGTATGTGTAAAGGTAAAAATAAAATTTTGTTAATATGAAATTCAGTGCGAGATTCTTTGTATAAATTAATGTTTTAAATATAATTCTTTGTATAAATAAATGTTTTAAATTGTTACTATTATTTCATCCTTCTTCCTACTATACGAATGAATATTCACATTAAAATGATTTTACCATTCAAAGTCGTTGTCACGTAAAACTTTCGCCCATATACCGACTTTACAGGCAACCAAATTTTTTTTTTGTCGGTACGTTATTTTTCACCTTTAGTAGTTTATCAAAATAAATAATAGAGACATTATTTTGAAGATTAACTTCCACGCTAATAACGAGAAACGAACAAATATGTGTTTAGTTGATCCATACCGTTCATTCATACGGACCAACTAGTAATCATTAACTCTTAGAAGTAATTTTAAGAGTATTGAAATCGTAAGTGTGGCATCGCACTGTATATATGAAAATATAATATACGTAAGAAAAAAATTTAATTTATTTAAGAAAATTTGTGATAGACAATGTCAATAGTAGATATAAAATAAACTTTTTTTGCACGTTGATCAACTGCATAGGTCGCGAATTTATGCAAGAGATTGTATATGCGCATATTTATTTAATAAGATTCCTGAGGATATATAAAATTTACCCATAAACAAATTTCAAATCTTTATTAAGCAAACACTACGTAAAACTTGATTCTTTTTGTTTTAGTTTTACATATGATTGTGATTTTCTATAACATTGATATGAAAATAGCTGTTGTCAATTTTCGTTCCGTTTTTATTGAAAGATTTATAAACCATTGCTAATCTAGGAAAACGTTAAAATTTTGAAATAAGTACTGTAAATTCTTTAAAAGTAATGACGTATTTCAAGTGTCATTTTATAACCTACGAAATAAAGACATTTTGAATTTAAAATTTGAATATTCATGTTCAATTCACCCACAGAGAAAATGTGTAAAAATTAGAAAATAGTTTTCTCTTTGTGTCGTCGTTTAGCACCACATGCTGATGGTGACCATGTGAAAGTAAATGTGACTCGCTCACTGTAATAACTTTGTTATGTCCAAATTCATTTGTTAGTTATTTTCAATTAGATGCGACATCACAAATGGTATCCCTTTCCGGTTCAATTTCATTGTATTCACAACACGTAAGCTAATGCGTCTGTCACGCTTTTATGGGAGGTGGGTTGCTCAATGAGCGGTACTTTGAATAATCATCTGAATGTTACCTAGTATAGTATTATGCAAATCAAACATTTGCTCATCCCTCTATTTAAATCAGCATATTTGCTTATGAAATGTTGGTGTCGCATACACAAATTGCAAAAGCGGAATATTTATGAGATCTTCTCGCTTGTTTTCTGTCTGTATGTCACGGGATTATGTATCAGAAACTATCTTCAGTGGATCGTTGAAATTTTAAGTATATTTATAGAGAGTATAGATATCCATACACAACTTGTAGATTTCTAAAATTAAACCGACTTATGTTACTTTTGAAAGGATTTGGATGTAACGGCACTATAGCATTTTTGATATATGCACGCCTAAAATGTACAATGGAAGGCTTAAAATTATAGTACGGGACACTAGCCACGCAAGCCATGAAACTATATAACGTACTATTATGTAGTTTAATGTTGGTATTATTGAAAGAATTCAAATGCTACATCAACAATACCTCTCCTTTAGATGCGAGCTATAGGTTAGATTCACGTTACGTTTACTACGACTCAGGAGATGCAAGGAAGATCTTACATCTGTTGATACTTGAAGAATTTTTATTCAAAACTCATACATGCCTACATTATATCATACTATGTCCCTTGTATTAAGGAAAGAAACGAATTTCACGAAAGAAGTTTCACTAAAACCTTGAAAGAGATATGTTATGGTTACGCATTTCTTCTAAGGTTTGACCTAGATTGCGATACATGCGTTTAATATATATAAATAGATAAATGTTTATAATTTAATACCAAATAATAGAACTATTATATCTACAATATTTAGTAAAGGTGAGGCCTTGCTTTGTACAGTCATAAACTTATTATATTACAATAAGCTCGTAAGCTCATAAGTTTTCCGAAGGCGCGACGAAAGAATTTTTCACGATAGCGTGAAGACCAGGCCGCGCCTAATATTCCATCGTCGTTGCCCCTGACTATAGGAAATGACCACTTATCGTACCAAGGCTGAAGCTCCTCGCGAACGCCGGCCAGCTGCTATATCCACAGCTACCTAATGCTGAATCAGCGTTATCGTCGATAATGAGATTTGCCTTTCATCTTTTAAAAAGCATTTTCAGAAGATTACTTGTTTATGGTTAGAGTAGTCTTTATTTTTGATTAGTAAGTTTGGCTAGAGCGCCTATATTTTCCTAGGGGCATTTTACGGAACGGTAAATGACGGGGTCTATTTAAATTTTTGACCGATTAGCGCGATGATTTAATTAACAAAAATAAGTTTAAGGTCAAGGGCGTACCCAGGACGGGGGGCAGGGGGGCAGCTGCCCCCCTTTGGGAATTGTATTTGATTTTCTCGGGAATTAGCGCCCCGTTTAGACGATTGTTTTCGGGCGATTGAAGAATACTACGTAATATCCACTTGTATTGGTGTTCGTAAACAAAAATTGAACATCTTATAGTGTTAAGAATTAGCTGCATTAACATCAGGAATATATATTCTTAAGGACACTTAAGTTATCCACATGTAGTTAAATAAAAGTTAATATATATTAAAAATAAAAACAGCGTGTTTGTAATCTATGCATAGAGTAAAATAATAGAACCGGGTGTATCTGTACATTAAAGGTATGTATAAAAAAAGAAGAGGGGACGATAAGAAAAAGGTAATATAAGACAAAACAACGACTTTTAGGTTTTTATCTGTCTCTCTGTTCGCGCTCGTTTCTGAAAATACTTAACAGACCTTAATGTTGTTTTCACATGTAGATAGAACTTGGTTTGGACCAGAATATAGCCTTTATAACGTTTAAATCGGATGTCAGGAAAAAGTTATTTTGTAGGGGGATAATAGGCTAGTATAAAGTACAAAAATTCTTCATAAATAGAAAGCTACACTGTTCCTGAATAATGTAGTTTATATTTTATTTGAATACTAGCATTTAACCTAGCTTCATACGAATTGGAACTGTTAGCGGTATTGGGATTGAAAGCGGGACGGGGAGCGGAATAGACAGCCAGGACCGGCGCCGAAATTGAGAACGGGACCGGAATTAAAACCGAGTGTCGAATTAGGGTTAGAATTAAGAGTGTGCCTGAGGTCGAATTCGAAAACAATACCACACGAAACCAGAATTAAAAACGGGAAGGAGATTAAGATTTATTGCAAGATCTTTCTGTACAAAAGAGAAACGAACACATGCTACGTACAGGCGGGTAAAACTGCAGGCACAAAGCTTGTATAAAATATAGCAGTCTCACTGAAAATTCTGTGGTTGTGTAGATGGTTTAGAAAATAGTGTAAATTAGAACTTGCATTGAGAATGGTAACGCGCTACATATCTAAAAATGTGGTAACTGAAAAACTCCAATAAAATCTCTAAGTTTTCCTCGACAGCGAAAAAAACAACATTATAGCACTGATAGATTCTGCAATAACCATTTTTTTTTTAGTCGTGCAAACCATAACCACACCGTACAAAACGAATTTGGACTTACAACGTACTTACGTCCATCCAACCCTCTATGTTATAATTCAACAAGAGGTGGCCCCATTTCAAATGCTCACAGATTGCTTTAAAGCTCGTAAATTATAAAACTATCAATAACTTCAGTCTTAAGAGACGCCCTATTCATTAACGAGTGCAGCGCCATGTGCGTCTTAGTTCGACATAGATAAAGAAAACTTGATGTGTACTCTTATATTCATAATATTTTTAATATATAATAAATTGTGAAATTCAATAAGAAGAATGTTTTCATATGATACCGTTTCATTAATGTTCTATGTTTAAAACATTATGTCTAGCCATTTATTATTTTATATGCTTATTCATTCTATCCGTATATACAGCCTTAGCAACCAAAGCCTTTGACTAACTAAAGAATACGGCAACTAACAGGAGATAATGTAACTTCTGGATAAATATTGGTGAAATAATTGCAACGATGAATGGTCATGGTTGATTAATCAAGAATGTTAATTCGAATGCTGACCGCGAGCGAATTAACCGATGAGTTCTTGGCTAAGTCGAATTAAACCTTTCGCTTTGTGCCTCGAAAGGCACGTTAAAACGCCTTTCTTCAACATTATCATTGCATTGGTGGTAGCGGCATTTTGCAGGATTCAACCTGCACCGGGCCAGTACGGGACGTACAAGATTCAAGCCTCTAATTTTGTAAAGAAATTATGGGAAAATATTTGATAAATATCTGACACAGCAACATTTAATTATAATATTTTTTTTTCCATATCCACGGTAATATGTAACCTTCGGAACGCGGAACCGAATCGCACTTGGCCGATTTTATTAGGATGTTTTATGAATACATTTTGAAACATTAGGAATTTCAACTCGGTACATAACCTACGTACGACGACGCGACAATGTCTAGAAATGGGTAAATTAAAGTTTATAATAAAATTAATTTTCGCCCACGGCTCCGCCCTCGTACACATAGAAGACCTAATAATAATAATAAAAACGACCGTACAAAAAGTTAATATTAAAAAGTTATAAACTGGCGAACAGTTACTGTGAGATATTTACGACAGCCAGTACAGCCAGAACTGTTCCATAACTAGAACTTATCGAAATATTACAATTCACAATGGTTAATATCAAAACAACAGTGGAAGGCTTTATCTTTATCGAAGGTCTATCATATTACAAAGGTTAAGTATCGCGTAATAAGCAAAAGCTTACGACCTTCGCTGTGTTTCTAATGTTTGCTGTTGTGATCATTTAAATCAAGAATCTTTTGATGTCAAGGGCCAAAAATGTGTGGCTCTTGGACCGCGACATCGGGGTAAAAATTCTATTAATAATTCGTAAGTGAATGAAAAGTTGTCTATCGACTCTCTAACCCTCACTGCGCCGCCTTAAAGAATTTAAAATCCAAACCCTTCAATATGAAATAATAATAAAAAAGATTGTAGGCAGGTGTGCCTCGGCAGTGCGGTTATTCACTGCTGAATTCAAATCTGGCAGGAACACGTAACTAAAGAAAAATATTAATACCTTTTAAAATTATTACGAATATCAGACAAAATAATTGAGGTCGATCAAGTTTCACGATATTTACTTTTAACAAATTTATCGATATCTGATTTGATAGTTTTCGTTGCGACCTTCTAACTTCATTTGCAGAATTGATTACTTTATTCATTAAATTGGCAGACTCAGGAACTTGAGTTTGAATTGGGCTCATCCTGCATGAATTAGAGGTACAGTACAACGCATGAAACTCTGCCGCTGTGAAGTTAGTCACGCAAGCGGCGGATGTATAAATTAGGAAGACGAGAGAGAAGAAGAAAGAGGCGGGGAGCGTTATACCTGCGCATTGCATCATTCGCAGGCAATTCAGAGCGGCAGAGTTTCGTGCGTTGTATTTGTATATGAGAGTGGTACCACAACTTATTCATAGCAACACGAATAACGTGCGGCTGTATGTACCTATTTCATAGCAATTTTGTAGTTTACGTAATTCTATTATAAAAAAAAAACAATTTAATCGGGCCAAGCTATTGCTAGGCGGCAGTAAAGCTCTTCCCGCCTCTTGAAGATTACTTGAATTATAGTTATATCGGAGTTAAAATTGAAGTGAATGTCATATAAAATACTTTATCGTATCTGTTCCTTTTATTATAACTTTTTATTGAACTCCATGCAGTTCGGGATTTTTCTAATAATTATTATTATTATTTGAAGTAACATTTCTTTTGGGACGGTGTGAATTTGATTTTATGAAACGAAAATGTGTAACGAAAAAGAGATAGCTATATATGTATGTACGTTTTAGGCTGTGAGAGAATGAGATAGAATGCGTTTCCATATAGTTTCTCTATCCTTCGTCGCCTCTTTATGCGACGGTTCGTAGCTGTCTGCGTCTCCGCTACTCTACCGTTGTGTACGGGCCCGTACACGGACTCTGCTTACCATAGAGACTAGACCCGTGCTGTGTACTATATTCTTAATCTACTCGAAATATGTACAGAGAGAGAGAGAGAGAGAGACGTTGAAATCTATAGTATAATATTTTCTTTTGGATCGTAGTGACTATCGGGCACTTATAAAAATTATTTTATATTGAATCGAACAATTTCTATCTTTACTAAAATGTTACTTTAAGTAGTAAAAATATTGTCGATCAATCGCACTTTGTCTTTTTCTCTCTACTTACCACCTCCATAGTGTATTCATCTCATTCTTTTAAAAATTAACCAAAATACCAAGTTTCATTTTTACCGCATGGGAACTCATCGAATTTTTTTTTTGTGGAAGTAGTTATCCATTGCCGTAAAGCAACATAACTACGGTTTCGGATATGAGTCAAATAACGACTAATATTCTAATCGTTAATCGAGAATATTGTCTTTATTAGTTCTGAAGAAAGATAGAGCGTTTTAATTAAACGACTAGATAATATATTGAGCTGACCATCAGCCCTTAAAGATTTTACTATTTTATTACAAAATTTCGTTGTAGTTACTTTATTCTTCGACAATGTTTTTTTTTTTGTGACTAGTCTATCGTAACTTAAAATTTAGACACGCCTCGTTGTTTAGTTAATTTTGTCTCATCAAATCCCGGTTGTTGCGTGCTTCAGCAGTTAACCGGTGACCCAGCAGCAGTCGGTGAACGGCCTCATTAACGTAGACCGATGCCAAATAGTCCCACTCCACTTCTTATTTCTGGCCCATTTATTATTAGATATTTTATGTAAAAACCACAGCTCTTAATGTAAGGATACCATGGTTTAATTTTTCTAAATTTCCTGCCTTTTATGAGTTATTTCAGTGCTCGTATTCAGGTTTTGTCTGGTTAACTATTCTTTTTTATTTTGAAACTGTTATTATCTTTCTAATTATAAACTTGAAAACCACTTTGTGCATGTGTTGGTTTATTGCTTTTTCACCCCTTAACGATTCAACTATTGTCAATGAAATTATGCGTACATGTGGCATATGTGTTATGAACATGAATATAGAAAATTCTACATGGCATCTTGAAATAAATTACGGGAACGTCACAAAAAAGTGGTTCTTGTCCTTCAATTTATCGGTAACGATAATTCTAGAGCAAGACAACGCCAAATTCAAATGCAGACTCTATCGATTTAATGATGCACAAATTCATTACATTTGCTCACGCGACGAGAGCCGTAGGCAAATACTAGTTATAATACTATTTAGATTTTTTTTTCGTGGCTTTCTTAGATTGTTTTTAATTTCCTAGCAGTATATTTTAAGTTCATATGATTGTGTAAGTTATATTGTTATATTAAAAAAAAGGAATTTCCCTTTGTGTTTTCATTTACTTAAACATGTCGAATATGAAATATTACTAAATATCGAAAAAATGTTAATATGGCCATATAGCAAAGCTTGAAAGCGCCACCTGTGGTCGTTCATTGCACTGTGAGAAACCGTAACGGAATATAACTAATTTAATATGTAATATGTAGGTGGCGCTCTTAATAAAATAAGTATTTTCTACCAAAATTAAAGAACGGGTTTGTCGTCTTACTAATAGCTAAGACAAATATTTTGCGAACACAGTATTAGTCTAAAATGATAAATAATGTTATTTCTTCATTACAAATTTTGAAAATTTAGACGGCGAGCAGAAATCCTGCCGCTGTTACGTGAACTTTGACATATACGTGCGCATGCGCCATCCTGATATCATTTATATAAAATTGATGGTGTTTTTTTATTATAAAGTTAAATTTTTAGAAAGGAGACGGCAGCGAAAAAATATTCTAATTTCTCAAAAACTCCCACTACTGTAGAAAAATATTTGTTTTCTGTCTGGTTTGGACTTTTCAAAATTGTACCACCATCTCATAACTTCTGACCACTCTTACTCTTTTATTTATAATAATAAAAAAAACTAGATAAAATGCAATGCTTTTGTAAAATTTCGTATTTAATCTTTATCCAGAACCTTTTTTTCTCTCTCCTACCTGCTCTTTTTGAATAATATTGAACCACACTTAATTTTTATTCATCCCTTTTGAGGAGTTGAATAAATATCCTACTTTCATCGTTTTCAATTACTATATTCTTTTATAAATAGTTATGCCCTATTTCAATCCTCATTTTTAATCTACCTCTATACAAAATTAAATTAGCTCGTTCAGCGACTTGTACGTGATTAAAAGACAAATATGCAAAGATATTTCGCATTTACAAATTATACAGATTTAGGTAAACTAGTGTTGTATACAATTTGCCCACTATGAAATATTACAGCATATCTAATCTCCTTGAGAACATGCTGGCCGTCTTTACACCGTTCGTAACCGAAACTATCAAAACCTATTTAAAAGACAAATACGCTTTTACTTCATAATTGCATTTTATCTAAACTAGCTGTTGCCTGCGATTCTGTGTACAATATAGTCTAGAATTTTCATGGTGTAAGAGACCTCGTTTTTGAAATAATAAACTTGGATATTTCTGCGATGAAACCTCATATATTTGTGTCAACTGTTCAGTAAATATCTTGGCAATGGCAAAGCTTTATAATTCCATCAGACGCATAACAAGATTTTTGGTAAAAACGACCTCTCTTGACGACGGTTTCAGATAATTGTCCTTTGTCTAACCACTGATTTTCTATGTTTGGATTACTTAGGTAAATCCATTTTTCATCGCAACTAACAATGTGTTTAATAAATCGATCATCTTTCGACAAAGCAAGGACCTGTATGCACACTTCTACTCGACGTTTCGCTTAATTCTCGTTTGATTCGTAGGGTATTATTCTACAATTCTTATAGCTTTACCTAATTGTTTTTAGTGGCGATGTATCATGTCTTTAGAAGATCCAAAGGACTTTTATAATCGGCGAGAGCCGGTTCTAGGTTGGTTTTCCACTCGTTCCTTCGTAGCCTCAATACCCCATTCAAGTGGACCACCAGATCGCGAATGATCCACCAGCGTCAAATCTCCACTATTAATACGATTAAACCGACGCTGTGTTGTCCCATTACATATTCCCTACATATCTTCTCCTTCGATTACATATTTTACTTGCTGCCTCGGCTGCTTTAGTCTTTTGTTGCCATTATGTCTGAACAATACACGATTTTCCTATTTACAGCGCTCCATGCTTTTTATTATCAAAACGTCTTGCCACGTCTATGAATACAGACGGTACCATTAAAAGAAAGTAAAACAGTTGTACTCTTCATAAAACTAGACTTGACATAATTGTGGAGATGTATAAAAAGAAGCGTGTGAATTGCACTATATATACATGAAAAGCAACATTTCTTACGGGAGATGCCATTAGCGAAAAGTTGCCTATCCGAGTCTGATGACAAAATTTGTGCTGATTGTCATTTAGGTATGGATTCTACGATTTTGAAATATTTTTGCTTACTAATACAGATAAATATATTTAAGTTTCAAATTTAAAGTTATTTGAAAACATCTTTCCAATAACTTTTTAATTTCGAAATTTAATGCCTAATAACGCATAATAATCGGATCTATAGAATTTTCTTCCACATATTCACTATTCTACATAAGTGACGTATCACATATTTATTATGTATGCATCGTTGCCGTCAACGGTATTTTTTTTTAATTTAGCTAATTTTCACCAGAATTTACTTCAAAATATATTTAATCGTCGTCAGTTCGAGATCGTAAACATAGAATCGCTAATATTGTCGCGCCGCAAGGTGTAAACGACTCCTTTCTGCCGAAGTCCGGCGAGTGGCGAATACAAACATATGGCGCTGGGCGGGAGCGATTCGCATTCCAGCTTCGTTTCTGGAACGGTCGGTCAGTTCGATTCGTAGCACGTCCATGTATTTATAGTCAACGACGGTTTCAGTGCTCCTGCACACTACTGCGCTGAAAAACACGATGGCAGGTCAGTTGTTAAATCAATAGTACTCTTGTTTTTTTTTTTTTGTCGTAATATCATTCTTTTAGATGGTTACGTAAATAATGTTTTGAGTTGCAATCGACCAGATATAGTATAGTTCGTTGTTTCTTTAAGCGATTATGATTTTTTTCTCTTTTTGTCGTCTTACCGATTCGGTTTATGCATCTGTTAACTGCGCTATTTTTTATAGAATAGACTTTTTGGAATCTTTCTTTTATATTTGGGAGGAAAATAATAAGACTTAACGTGATGACAAAATATGTGTAATTTACAAATGTTTTTTTTTTGTAAAATTTTAGTTTCTTCGGTAATAGCAATTAATTCGCAATTTCTATCACTTTCCATGTCTATGTAAACATGCTAAAAAATATGTTATTTTACTAATCAATCATTGTCATTGCATTATTAACTTTCTGTAAATTAAAAAAAAAACAGTAAATTACAATTTTCCAAAGTTGACTTTCCATCAGGTGTCCATGTTTGGACGGCTTAGAAAATTATGCTGATCATTCTTCGGTGATATTCTTCTATGTGTATGTATTTGCGTATGTATATGTGTATTTATATAAACCTCTCATAACTTTTGAATGGATTGATTGATCAGAATGCAGTTAGTTTTTGTCATTCGAAAGAGTTTCACTGAGTTTACGTTTCATGAAAATTTGTACCGATTTGTCCTGGTACATGTTTATTATGTCCATACAGTCCATAACATAGTCCAATCCACACAGAAATGCTACCTTGGCATGTTACATGATAAAAGCATTTAGGACTACATTCCCCCAGTGAAAGAATCATGAAAACCAGCCTTTAGTTGCTGAACAAACTGTGCTCATACAAACGTACGGGGTAACAAAGAATCTCCCTTCTTAGGTGTAGGTTAAAGGAAAATCAATGTCGAAAGTACTCTTGTTCCAATTCATTTGCGAATGTTCTTACTTAGATAAAAAAAAAAAGAACTCAACAACTCAACGTGGTCATTGTACAACTTAACAAGTCGTCGTACGAGCCAGTCCGGCAACATTTCAAAAAAGGCTCGGCGTACGGAGAGAGTGGTTAGAAAACCACAACCGTATTTTTGAACGCGTGCCCGAGTCACGCGTCCACGCCACACGTGTATGGACGGACACACGCGAATAAATAATATTTATCATAGTTATAATTAGTTATTACAACTAAACTAAAAAGGTTTAGAATGTTTAGACTGCAAAGATCTTATTATTACATATTTTTTTTAATTATTAAAATTAATAATTCTGAAATGATATAACTTTGTGATTAATTATAATTTTTGAATATCCGTAGTGTACCTACTAGCTGATCCTAACAAAGTTTCGCAAGGATTTTTTTTTTAATTCGCGTAATGGCTCAAACTATTTTGAAAAAGGAGTATAAATAGAACTTAAACTAGACGTTACTAGTGTCTTTAATCGACAGCAAATACACCGTTTGAGACTAATGATATTCAAGAAAATGACTGCGTGACAGCAATACAGAATTGTCGTTTTTACATTGAATTCAGTTTTTTTGAATGAGGATTCGTGGCGGACGAGCAAATTTCAATGTCAGCAGTGAATTGCAAGCTGCACTATATGTTCCAGGCACGTGTCTGATAATGAATTCTACATATAAAATTTTTCTCAAGAATATTGTTGACTGCTTATGCAGAGTGTGTGGGGATCCTACATCGTTGAAAATTTATTTACGTAATGCCTAAACGCCCCCTGTGATAGACTGGAATAGGATAACAAAGATCTTTTAATTAAATTTATGTTAGTATGGTTAATGGTCATTAACTAATAAGCGTGTATATTTTAAAATAATGCATTCCTAAAAGATTAATTAAATAAGTACTTCGTTTTACAAAAATAAAATTATTTTATAATGCTTAAGAAAAGATAAAATGACGCGTCTTTCTCAAAATTATACTATCCTTACATTAAATTTATACTTCCCTATATAAAGACCCAAGCTGAGAGAACGAGTAGCAGAACGGCCGATGAGCACCATACAAATCGAATTAGTTGTTCCAATGTCTTATAGCCAAATATCAGTACAGATTTCTTTGTGCATAATTGGGAAAATGTCTATGAGAAAGAATAGAAGAATTAAAACACATACAATATAAAAAAAATCTGGTCCATTTATGCAGGTGGTTTCAAAAAGTTGGTTATCGGAGACTCTCCCGTTTTCATCGAAGAGGTCAGGTGGACAAAATGAATGACATTTTGAAATGATTCACAATAGAGAGGTATGGTTCAAACGGCCAAGGATTCTCGACATTTTTTATTTCGTATGAAATGAAAAACGACAAATGAAATTATATCTCAAAGGAATTGAATGTTAGGGTGGTTGATAAAAATATTTTTTTTTGCGACGACCCTTGAAAAGCTTCCTTTTGATAAAAAACATAGGAACATAAAAAGTATAGAACTCAAATCAATAAAAAAAAATTGATCAAAATAACAATAAACAAAAATTTAAATTCAAAAAAATTAGAAAAATCATTATATTCAAAAATTAACTTAGATCGTCTAAAGGCACGTGTTGTTTTGAATTAAAAATAAATCTGTGTTTTTTTATCAAAAGGAAGCTTTTTAGAGGGTGTCGTTAAAAATTTAATTTTTAACCCTACCACGCTACCCTACCACCCTACCCTACCGACCACCCTATTGAATATTCATTCGATCGGATTCACAAATATCGAACACCTAAGCAAGTGTTAATTTTCTTTGCGTGTTTTACTTATAGATCGAACAATCCTTTATTCATTTACATTTATTATATATTATCTCTGAATAATCCATGGTAAATCAGAAATTTTGTCAAATGAACCCTCATGGCTAAAAGGTTAAGGACCACCGGTCTAGATGATTTTTCTTAACGCTTATATTAGACTACATCTACTAACACATGGATTGTGAATAATCTCTATGAGAAAGCGACAATTGTTCGTTTAAATAATACAAATCTTTATTTGTTAATTTCAGACTTAGCATGCACTTATTTTTTTAAGTACAAGTAAAGGTGCCAAAGTCACATTATCAGTAATAAAAAACAATGATATCATAAATTTTCATGCTCATATTTACGATGACAATAATACGTGTAATGTTCTATCATTTACATGACATTCAACACTGATTCCTTTTATTCTTTCAAATTATTTGTATTTTCACACACAAGATGTATATAATAGTATAAGTCTCATCCTAAAACGGTGAGTAAAAAGTATTTTTTTGGAAAAACTTTGAAGTTAGCATAAAGTAAGAGAGCTTTATTTGTATTCCGTACGTCTTAAAAAATATATTAAAACTATTTACAACCCATCAAGCGTACACCTAACAATGTGTTTGACTATGCATACACGTCCGAAACGTAGGCGGGAGCGTACATATAAAATGTTGGTTCCGCTCGTGTAACTCTATAGTCTATGGCTGTCCCGGGTCGTTGCGGTGGGAAAGTTTGCGGACAATGGATTTTTGCCATTTGTCCAAGTCGTTTGAATTCATTGCATTTATCTTTTGTGTGGTAGCATTTTTTTAATTAAGAAAAGTTGCTTCGATTTTAAAAATAAATATACTTTGAGATTATTATCTGGCTCTTATTACACAATACACATGTATGAGATCGACATAACATAAAAATACCTTAAATTATTGATTTATGTCCAGATTGTTGAGTCTAGGAACATCATTTTTGGAATATAAATTATTTTTATGTTCTAAACGATAAATTAACAAGAAATTTTATATCTTTTTGACGAAAGTAGTATAAAACAGAATAATTCACCTTATACATTTACAAAGATGCGAATATTAGTACAACACATGAAACTACCGCTTTGAAGTTAGTCACTAAAGTGTCACAATGAAGCAAAATTGGAGCGCGTAATCAAGAAGAAAGTTCGGGGAGCGTTGTACCTACGCAGTACATCATTCGCAGCCAATTCACATCGGCAGAGTTTCGTGCATTCTACTGTATATTGATAAGGATTTGATGATAATAATCGTTTCCAGATGTGAATATTTGTAAATAGTACTTTCATAAAACGAATTCAATGATGTAATATTACGGATAAAACTGAGATTTATAATTGCGGTGTTAATAGGTAGTGAAAATGTTTTTTTTTTAAATCAATCACTTTGTGAAATTATTCCACGCTTAAAGATGTACATATCCAATTGATATTATAAATGTTAAAGTTTGTATATTTGGATGCTTATTGCTCAATTACACTCTAACGGTTGTACAGAATTATCTGAAACTGTACAGTAATATAGTTTATATATCATAATAACATATAGGCTATAATTTGTAAAGATATTAACTATTGCTCGCGACTTTGCTTGCATGATTGTAGAACGAATTCTTTGCTTATGCCGATCGGTTATTGGTAACAACAATGTTCAAGAGAGATTCAAGTTCGATATCGGTTTCGCATCAGAATCGTCAAGCGCGTAAGTGAGATCGCTTCACAACAAAAATATTTGCGACATTACGTGTGTTTTCGGTCTATGAATATCGCTATGGAACTGAAAACGGGACCGAGATCGGGATCTCGGTTGATAACGTCGTCGATCGATATAAGAGATGAAAGGATTCGTTGTATGTCCACGTGAGCGAAGTCGCTGCTGAATGATGTATATTTTGAAAAGAAACCTAGGTCGGGCCCAGAATTAGAATAAAAAGCGGGGCAAAACTAAAATCGAAAGCATGGATAATGTCGTAATCACGGTCAACTGAGTGATCGTCGATATAAACGATGAAAGATTTGACGTTCGCGCAGACGGAACTGCGGGCAAAAGCTAGTAAAGAATAAGCTAAACGTCTCGTCAGAACTGTATATTCTGTTATCTAATAAAAACGTAAATATTATGCATACTGCATTCAGATAATACGACTGTTGGCGAGTTAAAAATTTAATCGAAATCAGCATTCTAATTATATATTAATATTCTTTAAAGATAGACATTGATTTTAAGGCAGTCTAAGTCAGTGTTAACTGTATAGTTGTCGAGCGATCGACAACCAGCATCGGATAAAATAATCGGGGCGTGCTCAAATAGTAGCGAGAAGCTGCCTACGTCTTGTATAAGGTAACAACAACAAGTGTCGTTAATCAAACGAGATCAACCGCGGTCGATACGTCGTAGTTTCGGTCGGCGCTAAACCAAGGTTAGCGTTTACGGACACCCAAATTGGTGCATCGCCCACGGTTACGACCCGGAACGATTTTAATTAATCCACGCGTCCAACTCTGTTGCTGTGCCTAGTGATACGATATAAGTTCCACGTAATAAGTCTGAGGACGTGGCTACACGGTCGGCGATCCGTTTATGGCTGAGTGGTTTTTGATCATTTTGATGACTGTAGGCGAGTTTTTATAGCGATCAATATTTTTTTATTTATTTACATCAAAGAAACCACTTTCTCTCTCCGTGCTTCGGGCAGCCGGGTCGAACATACACCCGTATTCATTGACGACACTATACGCTCACTTACTCTATACGCACGTATTATCTTTATCTCATAGAAAATTACATTCGCAGTAAAGGTGAAGCGTTAGTGAGCGCGTAGTGTCGTCGTTCATGAATACAGATGGTAGTCTTTCAATTGTGAAGACGGTCGACTATAGTCCCAAACAAATCCTTCTCGATTTGTAATTACATTGTGGGTCGATGTGTCCTTGCAGCGTGGGACGTTTTAAAAATGTATCTCTGCAATTACTATACAACAGATTTTTAAACAAATAAATATGTTTGCTGTTGTGTCCCTTCGATAAAAATACAATGAGCCGCGCAAATAATCACAAATAAAATATTAAAATTGAAGTTTTTTTTTTATATTTTTGTATTTTCAAATGATTATTACTAAAAAGGACTATAAAATGAAATTTTATGTGACAGTATAAACCTAATAACTACGTATGGAAGGTTTTAGAAATCTATATATTATTCCAAGACTTATCTGTCAAAGGCGCACTTGCAATTGAATGAATCGTTTACCGGTTCACGGCGAAACAGTTAACGCCGTTTTAAGAGTAAAACTGGCACCGCACCCCGGGACCGTCGATGGGCAGCCCGGTTTCCCTTCGCGGTAGTCGACGCGGACGCTGCGCGCGGGCCCCCGCGCGACGCCCACACCCCGCCGATATTCCGCCCATCGATCGACCGGCCGTCGTTAGAGATCTCGGCGCGCGTCCCGCGAAGACGGGCGCGGCCGGGCCGACGCACGAGTCGCGGCGGGCTGTCAGTCGCCGCGACAGCGACAGCCCGCGAGCCGCGTGCACCGTCGCGCACGAACCTCTCGATCCGATGTACGTTACGAGAACGCGAAAATAGAGGGCCCCCGGTAATACGACTGTTTCACGTACGCCGTGCATAATATACGGGAATTAGAATTTCGTCATTTGCCTAATGTTCGTGTCGAATCGGTTAGGTCCGCCCGTCGAGTGTCGTGTGAGACTAATCCCGCAGCCGGAGCCCGGCGGGGCGGGCGGCGCTCGGACCCTACTAATTAGGACGTGAAATGTGAAAACCGTAGGCCTCGTTCGCTGTTCGAGGAGAAATTGAATACCGTAAATAATCGACTTTGTACCACGTGACTATTTTTTCGTATCATTGTTTGAACAACATTTTTTAAATGTAAATAAACCTTGAAAATCCTATAGCAAACGTTGCTAATGTCGCTCCGCAAACGGCTATTGTTCGAAACGTTTCGGTGCGCATAATCTATTTCGGCGTTGAAAATGTCAGCGACATGTTACTCGATCCACGGTCACGGCAATTTTCATTCGACGCTATTGTACACTTCTTTCTATTTTGTTATTGTGTTCGTTTGTACTTTTATTCGAATCCTATATGAATACAGGTAACTTTTTTCAATGCAAAATACTATGTAATTGCATTTTGGATTATTTTTGTTTAATGCATCAATTAATTCCTTTTTATCAGAAAAGGATTTTTTTTTAATAATTATGTAATTAGCCAGGATAAGCGAGGGCGCTACTGAGCTGTGACATCAGTCCGGAAGGGTAGCATACAAAAAAACGTAAAATTTACAAGGAAGGGATACCAAAGTATATTTTATGGTTTATGGAATTTCTGTTTTTCTTTAATCAATTTTAATATCGCTTACCCTTCTCGTTACAATATCGAATGAACGCTTGTATTTCTTCACAAAATGTTATACTTTCAATATCAGTTGTATTTACGCATAAGTATCTTTGATATTGTAATTTATAGAAAAGTGTCATTCGGTACCTTTCTGTTGATAAATAAATAATATCACTAGAAGATTTTGATCGTTCGCAGCAACATGCCACTCGCGTGACGCTCGAATGTCTGTCTAATAATGACCAGAAACCGGATACATCTTCTGCGCCATATTTGTTTCATAGAAATGATCATCTTCCGTTGTAATTTGTCAACGTAATTAAGCTATTGAAGCGGCGCAAGCGGCGGAAAGTAAAATTAAATTACAATACAATGTGTTGATTGGGAGGTTGTTTATTTCAATGTATTTAAAAAGTATAAAACTTTAATATCACATTTCCAAACGATTTTGAAATAGAAACGTTCATATATTTTTTCATAAAAACAAACAATTTTTGATAGATAAAAATATTTTTATGTAAGCCGATTACATTCCAGAGACATGAAGAGGACTAACGACTGTCCTTCTCATTGTGATGTGAATTTTAGTCGAACGATGTTAAATGTCGACGTATACACGGCCCGCTATCAAGGTCTGTAATTTGTGATATCAGCTAGGTAGGTATATCTATATCACAAATACTAGGAGAACTGAGGATCAACATTATAAATATGAGGAAAAAAAAAAATAAAAGCAAAATCATGTTTCTCTTAAACAAGCGAATATACCTTCCTGTCTTAAAATAAACCAGTACACTCTACTAATCGACTAGTATTTTTAGATCATTTTAAATTCGTATACTCTTAATTCATCTTATCGTAGAATGATCGGAAGGACCGATTTTAGTTAAGTTATACATGCGATAGTGACAGTAAATGCAACATTTTTTTTTTATAAATATAATATAAATACATATTGTATTTTCTTTCCTTTTTACATTTATTTGTTTAGTGTCTATCCTCCTTTATATATTTTGTGCAAGACATTATATTGTATATGCGGAATAATTTATTCGTAATAATTTTTACAACCAGTGGAATTTACACTAACGTATGTGTGTGACTTACCAGGATTAGTTTGCCGTTGTAATTCAGTCTAGTTACATTGGATAATTAATTTATCAGACTATCTAATTTTAAATATGAGTATAGTTGTCCAAGACGATTTCAAATTAATTCAAATTCAAAATATCTTTATTTCATAGGTTACAAAATTATACTGGAAATATTGTCTCTTTAAATGAAAAAAAAAAATGGTACTTTTGTGTTTCTTCAAAAATCAACATTGTTTATTACACAATAAAATATTAGCAATATTTTGATACATAGAAATTCTATCGCATTTTAGAACAATGTGTTAGACGTTTTCAAACGATTTATTATCCACAGTTTTTATTTTTTTTTTTCGACCAAGGCAACCAAAACAAGATCAATTTTTCTTAGTCACAGCAATGTCACGGTATGTCAAAACTGACAAAATGCATGTAGCATGATTTATTGATTATCATTGTTTATGGAATACAATAATCAATCGTGATGGAATTTCTTTGTTCTTCGCTGACGTTCTATGCTCTGTGGTATTCGTTCCGTATTTTGTCTTTTACTTGTACTTAGTTTTCTTAACATGCATATTTATCTCATTTATTCATATTTACGTTTATTAATCTAGCGGTTCATTGAAGCAGATCGACCTATTTTGAAGCGTGACTGTCATTTCAATGGAACACATTCATAGTATTTGAGACTTCACTTTTAATTAATTAATTATGAGATCTGTAGATTGCACGAATAAGCTATACTATTCCTCTAATACGAATTAATTACATTTTGGTCAGGATTATAAAGTATGTGCTAAATTTAATTAAATCAGGAATATGGTTAATATAAATATTGTCACGGATCCTATCGGAAGTTCAAGGTTGAGATTAAATGAAAGAGAACACGTGCAACGGCAAAAGGCGTATATTCAGAAATATAGTCACAGTAAATTGCTACGGAACCATACCTTGTCTTTGATCGCACTTAACTTCTGAGCGCTCCAATCGCTATAATACATTTACGAATAAAACTAAAACTTCTGCTCGCCGCACTTCACAATTTACACTTGCCTACTGGCTTTCCACAAAGGCTTGAATCGTCCAGAACAACAAATCGTAAACAAACAAGATTTATTGCCTCGCAAAAATTCCACCCCATAAAATATATCCATTCAAAAATAAAATCATAAACAAAGATTAAAATTGCCGGCGCCTGCAAGGGTCGGCGCAGGGGGCAGTTTGTTTATTTAAATAATTCCATTCCAGGTATATTTTTTATAAGGGAATTATTTTGTCTTGCTAGGGTAGTTCGTAATACTATCTTTTAGTTAAAAACCATTAGGGGTAAATTCGTTAATTTTACTGAACTTGAACTGATTATAGTACTGAAATATTTGCGTGCATGATAATGCACGCACGGAAATTAGCTTCTTAACCACTCTAATTGAATTATAGTGGTTAAGAAACTAATTTCCTTTTTTTTAATTTATGTCAATTGTAATAGAATCTGCTCTTGTAAAATGTGTATAAGTGACGGGCGATATGTAGTAATCTAAATGAAAACCATTGCTATATTGTTCTAATTTGTTATATATGTAATGTAATAATCTAATTACTGGGCTATCAACTATAAATAAAATAAATTTTCTTTTATTTTTTCATTGTAAACTCAAAGTATTATGGTTGAGCGAAAAAAAAAGCGTGTTAGAAAGATAAAAGTTGAATTCGTCTTGCGTAATTAATTATATAGTATTCTACATAAAAGTCTAAGACGCTAGAATTAAGTGTTTCATGTATTTGAAGAAGTTTTTTTTTATTTGATAAAACATACTTTCACGAAATGTTATTTGTTTTACGATGATTTTTCTTCAAATGGATTCGATCAGTGACAATGTTCATATTGCGCTGTTTCTAATAACATTTTTTTATTACTGATGTGTTTTAAAATATAAATAATTTAATTTACTATCAGTATGGACCGTATTATTTATGGTTTTTAATATTATTAAATTTTTAATGGTTTATTGAACAAGCAAAAAAGATATATTACGAACATTACCTTGTATACACAATTAATCTTCTTACACAATACATCAATTAACCGTCGAATCATTTATTTTATAACGCTTAATGTATTACATGATTTTTTAATTTTTCTATCAAGATAGAAAAATTTAAAAAATCGTATACTCGTATCTCTTATATTATCGGTCGATAATTTGTGATTTTAATATCGATTATTAATTATGTAAACGATAAAATACGGCCAGCACAGTTTTTTTTCCTTCAAAGAATGTTTTTCTAAAGCTGAAGATGAGTATAGTTGTGCCTATATATAGTTTTTGAGTCACAGATGTTATGCTGTAGGTATTTTGGTTCTCCAATTTAAAACGGAGCACTAAAACTGCAATAATGAGATATATTTCATTTTAACGTCTTCTATTAGTCACTACAGGCAGCATTAACTAATAAAGTGGACGATTTTATAAGTTCGGGCCTATGAATTTGGTTCATCGATGTCATGCCGTATCATTCAGTCTTTAATCTCGTGCGCGTATCCATGAGACAACTCATTTAATATTGCTACAAAATTGTAATTAAAATATTTTAATAATATCTGTGTTATTCTTGATGTTAACATGTAATATGTATTTCAGAAAATACTTAAATTTTTAGACTGTCATAATTATGTTAAACAAACCCTTATTCTAGCTGTATGCCATTTTTTCGAATAAAACCATATAGTGACTAGTTAAAATAATTAGAAAAGCGTTACCTTCGAGTAACAATTTTCAAAAGATGTTATATTCCTGTTAAAATGTATTTAATTTATGATGCAGTAGTCTTTAAAAATCGTTTGTAATGTCAAAATGACATGGTAGTAATAACAGTGAATCGATTATCGCTTCGCCGCCTAAGAATTTTCACTTTAAAAACGTAATTTTCTGTTTTTAGGAAGCATTTTAACGTTAATATCAATCTTTGGTTTTCACGAAACGATTTCATTTTATTAACTAATTCATTTTATTGCAAAAATGTTACTTCAATTTTTCATCTTAGCATTGACATATTTATTGAATATAGATGATCCAGATGTTCAGTTAAGCAACCGCGAACTTTATCCTAAGACTGTATTTGTAATAAAAAATGAAAAAAAAGTATTTACTGTTGATATATCAAAAAACATTTTATTTAGGTACGAAAGGCAAATGTGCGAAAGTCATTTCAATGTATAAAATCGACACGAAAAAATAATTAACATAGCGGGTATCGAACACAAAGTGAGAAATTGAACACCAACAGCAGGTGGCACCAAAATTAAAAATGTAACTCGTAAACGTAAACCATAAGATTTGACAGATGTTCCATACATACAGACAGATCTCAAATCTTAAGTGTATTTTTACAATTTACTTTTGTTGCAACTTACTAAACACGTGTAATATCGTATTAACTTTCGAACTTTTCATAACGCATACAAAACACATAACGCTCTTCTGCTGAATACAGATCACAAGAAAATCCATGCCTATCCGGGTCCGGATCTTAAACATCTCCTGTATCAGGCACAGTCGTATTTTGACTGTGTGTATGTCTGGAATTTCACACTTTTACGGAGCTCGGGTATACTTTTTCCACATACTGATTTCATCACAATGTTTCACCACTTCACCACTAAAGCAATAATCATTATTGTTTTAATTTTTCCCGATTTTGAGCACAACCTCTCTATGGTGCAGATCGTTAGGGTTTGCATCCGCACGGCTTTAATACAACTCTATTGAACATAGTCACAATCCCATTGCTTAGTCCTTATCGTTCTTCTATAATTTCATAATCTCATCCGTTCTATGATATGGACGGACCAGACGTCTTATATCTGTACAAACAGACGGACGTCACATAAATCTTCGTTATCTGTAATGATCTAGTGTTCTGCGTTATTATTTTCTCATTGAATTGATGTTTTTATGCAATAAAAACGAGGATTCGGCCTTCAAGAGCCGCGTGGTCGCCCGCCCACCGGCGCCGCCCACGTCATCACACCATAGATTCTGTAACGGTAGCTACGTTTCGAAATATGCATACGACAAAATGCGGACATATTAAATCAATAATATGTTTACGAATTTGAATACGTTACCACGGTAAGGTTTGCAGATCGGGTTGAATATCGGTTAAAAAATCGAATATGTGAGAGGCGAACTCGCGTTGTACATGAGGTTCGATTACATTATGATAAAAAATGTGTTAATTTTTCGATTATTCTTTAATAATCAATTATTTTTTGCATCCATTTGGAGATGGAGCTCGTTATCAATACCTATGACACCGATATGTCACCAATACCTTTTTTTAGAATGATTCGAACAACACTACTTGATAAGTAATATCTTTATTGTTGCATATAAACAATAAAGAAAAGATATTGTATATACAAGAATTTAACCCATAATATATGTTTGGTTAAATTTTTCTTATTATTTTATTAAGTCATACACCCGATAACTTAAAAAGATCTATTTGACCACTATAGTATCACTGCCGCTGTTTTGGAAAGTATGAGTTTTAAACGACACTGTTTTAACGATTACTATTCTGCATATGACTGAAAAGTTCAATATTCGCGAAAAAAATATTAAAACAGACAAACAGACGTGTAACCGGCATGATACTTGTTTAGGATTTTACAAATATTTCATAGCATAATAAATATTGTAGAAGTTATAACACCGAATTTGTTTATCTACGGAACGCGTAGACACGATCGAGAATAGTATTTTTTGTATACGCAATCAAAAGCTTTTGTTTCAGATCAGTTACGGTCAAATCCATTAGCTGTTGTTATTAATGCAGAGTATTTTAGGGTTCCGTATCCAAATAGAAGTCCTTGCCTAATTAAAATGTGCCCATCCGTTCGTCTTTGGTTCTCCCATTCTATAATTTCTGTAACTATTGAAATTATATTTTCTAAAATTAAATCAGACTACATATACTATATTTTAATAATAAAAATCAAGTATGTTTTCACAAGCGGTAGAAGTAAAACTTAGTATCCTGATTAATAAAGAATGAGATGAATACTAGTGTATTCATTTCATTCTATATTAGAGGAGACGAAAGATGGAAAACTATATGGAAACGCATTCTATCTCATTCTCTCACAGCCTAAAACCTACATACATATATAGCTATCTCTTTTTCGTTACACATTTTTGTTTCATAAAATCCAATTCATACCGTCCCAAAAGAAGGTTCACTTCAAAAAACTTGAAATAAAAATGTATTGTAATGTGTAGCTAAAAAATGTATTGTATTTCGTGGAAATCTCTCAATTTTACTTAATGAGATTACAACATTAACATATCTTCAATTATTGTAAAATCTCTTGATATTATTGATTATTTTAGGTTCTCATAAAGAAAAAAAATGAAAATGTTTTATTGATTTCACTCAATTTTTTTTTTGTTTTATATAAAACCACCTCTGACATATCTTTAACTAACTCAATATACCAACTTAGAAAACAACTGATTATTTTAAGATTATTGAAGGCAGTTTTCATTTTTTTTTTTTTGAAAAGTCATTTATTTAATGTTCTTGTATTCAATAGGTATTAAAAATATTGGACTGATTTCGTCGATTATGGGAAAATGAATATTGTATTATTGAAATACTGCTAAAGGTGCATATAATTACATTACGTACGTTGAAATAATTAAAGTGGACAATTAAAATTTGAATAAACCAATAAGAAATTACTTTCAAAACATATGTATAATTCATTGTAATTTAAAATGCGATAATTCAAAATACACATTAGACTACAAATTAAAGACATGGCTAAAAATATAAGTAATTTATTATATAATTAAATACTTATTAAAAATCCAATTTACTCAATGATTTCTCTTTCAGTATCACAACACTGAAAAATTCAGTATTGAAAACAGAAAAAAAGCATCCAATCGTTAAAACAACGATAAAAATCATGAAGGATTCTCAACGGACATTGTCTATTTTAGACTATAATCTTACTGACGCTTGAATAGTCGTCAAATCTTGTACATATTTGAAAAAATTAGAAATAAATCAGATGAAGTGCAGAAATGAACAATGAAAGTTTGGCTATAAGTTATTTATTGACTACTAATGCTGTCATTAACTATATATATACTACAGCATAGTTGAGAGATTTCGTAGTATTATTGCAAAATATATATCACATTGAGTCAAACACTTATAATCATATTATACCCATATTTTCACTACTCTCTTTTTTTAAATAAAAATTATTTGTTTTAAATATTAAAGAAATAATCTATTAAATTAGTATATGATTATTTAATTACTGCGCATTAGCCCAATGATTCGTCAGTATTATTCCCAATTAAAAATTAAAAGAAAAGGAAATGTTTTTTAATTTATTATTTCCTATGTACTCATAAAATTACATTAACCCACGGTGCCCATCAAGAACAGCCGACGCCTCTCCAATGTCATCGCGTTCGTAACTCCTGTTTTTGACGAAAGCTTCTACTTACGTTAATTTTCTCAAGTACTATGTTGGCTTAAACATGCGCTAGATCAAAGTTTTTGTGTAGAAATATTGCCAACATCTGCGCTACATCTATATCATTCAAATCTTGTTACCTTCGTGGCACTATACCTCATAATGAAAATAGCCATTTACATAGATATTTAGTATTTAGAAATATTAAAGAATATTCCTGTAGAACCCTTTCATAAGTATTGAACACGCACACGGTAGATGAATAATATTAAATTTATGCCTATCCTTTCATTAAAACGTTTTAATTTTTTTACTACGGCGAACCGTTTAAAAGCTCGTATATAATTGATCGTAATAACATTTGACATGACATGTCAACGGAATCGACAAGTGATTGACGCGGCTTTGAATACTAACGCACTGTATTGGCATTGAGAGATTACAAATAAATGAGATTGAATAATTTATTCTTTAGATATCAATAACGATTATTTATTAATAACTGTGTAGTTAATTATTAATTTATAGTTTTAACCATTATATAAATATTTTTTTTATTACTTTTACTTTTGTGATTATCTAATAAAAAGCGAGTAAACTATTTTTTAATCAGTTGTTTGCCAAACGGGATTTCAAAGTAATTTAATCGACAATTCACGTAATAGCATTTTGTAAGGTGGCCGGCGCCGCCGCCCGCCCACGCCGCCCGCGGGCGTCGCGTCGCATCCGTAAGCCCTTCGCGTCCGCAACGCAGGTGCAGACGTCGCGGTTTTCTCCGTCGCCGTTTTTAGTTTCGTTCATAACGCTCACGGCGGGTGTCAGGTGACGACCTGTCTCACGTGATGTTAATGAAGTGAGCCCCGTGGAAAAATTAGTCGGGAGGTTGCGAAACGTGACGGCGGGGTCCCGGCGGAAGTGATCACCACCTGCCGGGAATAGCGCGGCGTGTGCTGCGCTTCGCGGCCAGTGCTCGAACGCTATCAGCCGTCGGCGCCCGCCCGCACTCGGACGCTCCTCACGCCCGACTGTTGCGATTTTCCGCCGCTCCATCTTATATATACGCACGCGAAGGGATGGCGTCGTCGGTGCGCACGCGTTCCGCATCCCCTAAGTCGGTGTCGTTCTCGCCGGTGCTGGAGAGGAAGTACAGCGTGGACCGCCCGTCGCCCGCCGAGCCCGCCGACTGGAGACACTACTACCCCGACTTCAGCTCCTACCTCGGTGAGTGATCGCCGACGGCCGGCCCGAATACTAGTGCACGGCTTTTTTGAGGCGGCGACGACGGCCTTGCGCTATATCCGTGCCGGAGTGACGAGCGGCCTCGGGCTGCTAGCGAATAAACAAACGTTACGCAACCACGCTTGCGATTTTCTTCTTTCACCCGTTGCGTTCCCGAGTGGAACCGCGAACGGGCTCATGTTTTTCTATGACGTCACATAAACAGCATGTTGAAGTTGTCGCGTCACAATTACAAACATTCTTACAATTTCTATTGCATAATCGCCAATTATACCCAAATACTTAAATTAGAAACATAATCACAAAAGAAAATGATAAAATGCACAATCTTTCAAAATGTGAATACCTGCTTTACAGATTTAGTCCTTCTTTAGTCCTAGAAGTATACCATATCGTCTGCAGACGTTAGATCGCGGCTAAAAGTATCGTCTTTCGGATAACCTTGCGGTCTGAACTCGGACCGCGGCGTAGGCCCTCGTATCGCTTTGTTTACTGCACGGATGTGACATTAGGTTAATTGCGTTGTGAGACATGCATCAGAGTGCCTTGAGCGAAGACGTTTTGATGTATTATAATATATAATATCTATTAATTACGTAAGAATACGTGATTGCAGTACAAGATCGCGCGGTATCGTATCTCAAGTCTAAGGCTAAAAGGAAACGACGATAGCTTCTGGGTTCGTTGTTTATTATCTGAATTCGATAATTGCACTTATTTTATTATTATTTTTGAACAGAAGGATATTTCTTATTGGACGAATCTAGTCAGATCGAAAATTCTATTATTTAGCTTTATTAATGTCTGTCGCAATTATTGACACAAACTTTATACGAAACTATACATCTATTACTAATGGTTTTACAAGGAAGAAGTTTTTGGTAACTCTATCGAAAATTTTACATTTTTTTTATTCTCATACATTCTCAAACGTTACCTTATGTGTTTACTGTGAGCGATACATGAGGGAAGCGAAAAACCTATAATCTTTTCATGTCAGTCTAATGGAGTCCATTATAAGAAAATTACAATATTGTTTTTGATTTATTATAGAAATTCGATTGAAAGTCAGCGTCAAATATTATAATCGGTTGAAGTATAGTAGATTTATTAGGTAATACCTAGGCAACCGAGCTTTGTGCGGCGTCTTTAAGTTTGTCGGGGGAATATAACTGCCCACAGTAAAAAGTTCCTTATATTGACTTCCAAATATAAACACATAAATACATGGTATACATCTACTATCGAATGTACACAGTATACCTACGTATTTTATTCATATAATTCTATTTGTTGTTGAGAATCAATAATATAGAGGTAATGTAATTATCTCAAAATTCCATAAATTGCCCTAAATAAAGCAACGTTCAAATTCTTTTTTATTAGTCCGGGAGCTAGCAACGTCGGGAAAACAAGAATTTCAGGTCAGCTGATTTTTTGATATCTCGTTTTTTTGCTCTTTCGATTAGGGTCTGGACTGTCTGGCTGGCGGTAGCGGTTGCGTTTACCTGTGCGCATCCTACTTGTACAGGTAAAGATACTAACTTATAATTTTTTTTAAGAAGGTTTATTTTTAATATTTTAACTTTAAATAAGCTTAAAAAACATCCATCTCTTATTGCCAGACATTTTTATCATTGCTAACAATGAGCCAGAGGCCAATTGTGATTTTTTTTTAATTAAAAATTCAAAGTATTTCAGTATGTCTGTAACAAAACAAAAGGCTTGAAAATAATTGTTGCCGTGCTAAATGCTAATAAAAATTACTATTAAAAAGTATTTGAATGATTAGAAAATATTAAAAATGATTATAAATCAAATTCTTTAAAATATTTTTAATCGCTTTGTCTAATTAGGGTTTTTTCTATCTCCTTCTAAGCAATTTATTCTGCAATTGTTTGTCTTTAACCGATAGTATCATACTGTACGACTTTTCGGGACTTTATCGTTCTAAGGCACGGTTTAACAACTGAATTAGTGTCTGGCAAATTAATTTTAGGTCTTTTCATACTTAAGCAACATAATATTAAAATACAGACATAATGAAATACTTTGAATTTTGAATTAAAAAAAAAATCAAAATTGGCGTCTGGCTCATTGTTAGCAATGATAAAAATGTCTGGCAATATGAGATGGAGTTTGTTAAGCTTATCTAAAATTAAAATATTAAAAATAAACCTTCTTAAAACAATTATAAGTTAGTATCTTTACCTGTACAAGTAGGATGCGCACAGGTAAACGCAACCGCTACCGTCAGCCAGACAGCCCAGAGCTTAACCGAAAGAGCAAGAGAGACGACATCAATAAATCAGCAGACCTGAAATTCTCTCTCGAAAACGTTTCTAGCTCCTATACTATATCTTGTTATTCCAGAAAGGACGTTTACAGAGATAAACTTGAAAAGCAAACTATTATCAAAATAAAAATTGTGATTGAAATCACTGGGATGGTTTCTGAAATAGCCGCGTATAAATTTATATATAAATCAAATTAAAAATATCTACATTTCGTAGGTAATATAATTACACTTGAAACACGTCATTATTATATTCCTTTCAGCCATTTCAAAGGCTATTTCACTCTGAGAAGAACGATCAAGAAACTCAAACTTTTGCTCTTTTTTGTTCAAAGATACAAAATGTACTGAATTATTAATAAAACTAGTACAATACTTGAAAATTGCATGAAACAACCTTACATCCGAGCAGTTCAATCCCGATATGGCATAATAGATGTTGCCATATAACTTTTTTTTTTTAATTAAAGTTTTGGTTTTCTTTGTTTGGTAGAGCAAGGTTATTTGTAAGTCTAGTATTAATATTACAGATATTATAGATAGATTTTTGGAACGATTTTATATTTCATTTGACATGAACTAGGTTTTCGTATATGGATTGTGACTGTACAGTTGAAGTATGAAATTCTTCAAATATATTTTTTGATAAATAATTTTGGTTTCAAGTTATAAATGATACAAATAATAAATAACCTTGTGCAGCACAAAAATTCTTTTAATATGAGCTGCATGACCACATAAGGTCATGAAACTATAAAAAGAATTTATATGTATTAAGGTGTCTCGTAAATTAATGTTTATTTTGTTTATTACATAATCATAAAAAGAAAACCATAATATTTAAAGTGTGTCTCTTCGTATTCTGTGGCCTTAACCCAACGTTCAGCAAGTTTTCTGAGACCTTTCGATGCAAAGAATTGCCGCACTGTATTTTCAACATCTTTGGATTCAAATTTTTTTTCCACGAAATAATTTCGCTTTTGATCTGAGTAAACAGTAGCAGTATCTGCATGGTGCGGACATTCAAGGTGCTGAATGTGGTAGGAGTTCAATACCTCTAAGTTCTTCGATCTTATTCTGCATAACTTCGGAATGTGTAGTCTAGAATTATCATGTTGTAAGAGCACTTGTTTTCGGTTTACTAAATTTGTATATTTCTGCGATAAAACTCATACATTTGTGTCAGCTAGGTTAGTTTGTGTCATTTCAGGAGTGATACATTCCCCCATCTAGAATTATTTCAAAGTACACTAAACTTTAATAATTCCACCACACACGTAATAAGATTTTCGGCTCAAAACGTCCTGTCTTCACAACGGGTTCAGGTAATTGTCCTTTGTCCACTGAATCACGAATTCTTTTTTTTTTTTGGATTGTTTAGATAAATCTATTTTTCATCGCAAGTAACAATGTATTTAATAAATCGATCGTCTTTCATCAGAGCAAGGAGCTATTTGCACACTTCTACTCGACGTTTTTCTTGAATCTCGTTCAATCGTGGGGCGCTATTCGATATCTCATAAATCTTACCCAATGATTTTAAATGGCGATGTATCATGTCTTTAGAAGATCCAAAGGACTTCTGTAATCGGCGAGTGCCGGTACTAGGTTGGTTTTCTACTCGTTCCTTCGTAGCCTCAATACCCCATACAAGTGGACCACCAGAGCGCGAATGATCCACCAGCGTCAAATCTCCACTATTAATACGATTGAACCGACGCTGTGTTGTCCCATTACATATTCCCTACATATCTTCTCCTTCAATTACATATTTTATTGCAGGCGCGGCTGGTTTAAGGTTTTGTTTATATTATGTCTGTACAATACACGATTTTCCTATTTACAGCGCTCCATGCTTTTTTATTATCAAAACGTCTTGCCACGTCTATGAATACAGACGGTACCATTAAAAGAAAGTAAAACAGTTGTACTCTTCAAGATATGACATGTTCAAAAAGAAGCGTGTGAATTTCAGTTACGAACACCGACATTACTTATGAGACATCCTCAATCTAATATATATTAGATATGCCCATAATTGAAAAATTAATTCCAAATATTTTAAAATGTTGTCAAAATATATTTCAAATGTTTTGAAATGTTAATATAATGAAGTTCGTTGTTTTGTGGCTTCATCGCCTAAAAACTGGTGATCGTATCAGTATAAGACTGCGACTAATCGATGCTGATTCGTTTATAGATAGATGGATATAGGCCATTTAAAGTATAAAAAATCTAAAAGTATGTTTGTATGAATGTTTTCTTACGCTGACGGCTGAATGAATTGTCATTGGGACTTTGGCCATAGGCCTTTTTCATCAGAAGACGAGTGCATGCGTAGCCACCATGCTGAAATGGTGGGAATTCATAAGATTCGTAGTTTTAATGAACAATGGCTGGAAAAGGAATACTATCACCACAATCAAATAAATTATCGGAAGAAACCGTCGATGGTGCTTCACTTATTTATAATTCAATTGAAGCTCATAATTGTGAGCAATTAAAAAGATGGCTAAAATGTCATGGACGTCCACAAAAAGGGAAAAAAAATGAGCTGATAGAGGTTCGGTATCAATATTTGCTTACTATTTATATAAAAAAAAAGTAACATTAACAATTTAAATACTATAATTTATAATAATATTAAGTCATTTGTAGTACCGAAAAGAGCAGTTTTTTTAACATGAATGTGACTCATAAAAATATAATTATTAAAATAAGTCATTAATATTTTGAGATTACATATGACATTATTGATAAGAAAAATGTAAATAAGATATTGAATATTTTTTGTATTTTTTATTATAAATAAAATCTTAATGACGAGAGAATATAGAAAAAAATTAATAAATTTACAGAGTCAAAAATGCATTTAGGAATATTGTACCTGTAGATGAAACAGTTGATAATTGATATTTCGCTCATTTCTCATTTTGCACATGATTTGATGTGATTTACTTGAGAATTTGATTATTTTCTTACGATATTCCAGACAAGGCTTTGGAAAATTTATAAAATTATATGTATTGTCTTTGAATCATATTAACCGTGTATCACTTTTACATACTTCATAACGACACCATTTTGTTGTTCCTTTTCGTACAGTCAACATAATTAAAATGAAATGTAAAATATTTTTTTTTTTCATTTTTTTGTGATTTATTACTTTCTTTTCTTTCAATTTTTTACAGTGAAAATGCTTCAACAAAAATTGTTTTATTTTTATTTTTTATGTACGGGCACTTTATCGTGGTTGCTTATCAAAAACTGTACGAAAAAGATGGCTGATGCTAACGCATGCGCACAAAAAAATTTTGAGATGAAAAGGCCTATTAAATGCGGAATAGTTTGTGAATATTTTTTGTTTATCAGTAGTTTGTGAATAGTTTGTGGCTATTTATCTTATAAGAAATGTAAAAGAATGTTTTTATGGTTATTTGTCACTGGACTGATTGTACTCAAATTTTGCATAGAGGTATATTATGTTCTCAAATAGGATATAAGATTAATATGATAAGATTATATTATATATAACAACATTACTTTTTATTTATGAAATGTATAAATACCAGGAATAATGGTATTTATACATTTTGTTGTCGTTTCGATGTCTGTTCCAATATAAATCGTTATTACTACCATTAATGCCCAAGGGAGGACCAAGATTGGTATCGAGACCAGCATTGAAATCGAGAGCGGGACTGTGACTGGCCCCGACAATGAAACCAGAATTTGATATTGAAGAAATTGACATCGAGAGTATGACCGTGATCGCGACCAAAATTGACAGCAAAATCAGCCGATATAGAAGACGAAGGAATGCCTTCTAATCTATGTCCACGGGAGCGAAACCGGGGGCATGTTTGAATAATAAAAACAAAATTGCTAAATTAAAATTTATGCCCAGCGAAGCGGACAGGCGACCGCTAGTAATTTATATAAAATAAGGTACAAAATAAAACCTTTAAAGTTATTAATTCACCAATAAAAGAGATTGAGAATGAGAATTTTATAAAACTATAGGTAAGTATTTAGATTAAGAAAAATAGTCTTCGACTGCATTTATTTTATTATTTATCGTAGTCGTTGAAGTAGTATTTGTATCTCACTGTGAATTTTTCGATTTATAAGAAACTTTGTGGTCGCTTTTTTAACTTCCCGCTAAGAAAATTGAAAATTTTCTTAAATTGTCGAGAAGTTATTGGTTTCACCCCATTTTGCAAAAATCGAGTTTTCATCAGATCTCGACGTTCTGAGAGTCTAGGAAGCTTCCCTGATCGTCCCTGAGATGATGTCCGTATGTCTGTGTGGATGTGTGTGAGTAGGTGGGTGTGCGTGTGTGTGTGAGTGTGTATGTGTGGATGTATGCAAACCTCTTATAACTTTTAAACGGCTTGACCGAATCGAGTCCACTAAACGGCGTTCCAAAGAGTTTCAGCAAACTTAGATTTCCTGAAAGTTTTTGTCGATTTGGACCGATAGATATGGAGTAATTTTCAAAAAACTAAGAAAAAATTTTTTTTAATTGTTTTTTTTTTAAATAACTTTGAAATGGCTTACCGATCAATTCCAAAATCTAATCAGCTCTTAAGCTATTAAAAGCACGTCGATTGCCGCAACCAGGGTAAAAATCGGTTGATTCGTTTGTGAGAAATCGTTGTCGAAGAAATCGAAAAAAACAGTTTTTTTGGAATAACTACGAAACGGCTTGACCGATCGATTTCAAATTTTAACCAGCTCTTGACCTTGTTAAAACACGTCGATTACCGCAAACTGGGTCAAAATCGGTTGATTCGTTTGCGAGAAATCGTTGTCGAAAGAAATCGAAACAAACCGTTTTTTTTGAAATAACTACGAAACGGATAAAATTAGCGGGAAGTTGCAAAGTTGGCCTTTAGGGTCAACCGTTTTCCAAATTTTTTGCATATGGGGGTATGTTTAAATTGCTAAGCCATCTCAAATAAATGAACGAAATGATGTATTATAATATAAGAAAAAATGTGTAGAGCGAATGTTTTTAATGAAAAGGCATGGCACGCCCTAGTCAATCTTACGCACATCAAATTGGTGACATGAAAATAGGGCCAAATTTCGATCAGACGAAACCGAAGCTAATAATGAAGAGTTGTGATTGCTGAATACTCTTCAAGGACATAGACATGAAAAACATGTATTATGTTTATTATTATTAGACATGTTTGTTGTTTTTACGAAGTCGAGTTCTTTTGTTTTTCGTGGTTCCTAGCCAAAATGGCAAAAACGGAACCCTTATAGTTTAGTTATGTCCATCCATCCGTATGTCACAGGCATTTTATGCAAAAGCTATACGATGAATATTGATGTAATTTATAGTTTAGGCGTCTTGTATGAGCCGCTACTTCAATAAATATATCTAGGGGACACCATACATGTAGCAGAAGCTGAAAAGATTTATTTTCAGCAAACATCAACAAGTGGCACACATTTCGACAGTTCTTTTACTAACACTAAGGTTTCTAAACAATTTTTCTGATTTCATATTACATTAATAATTTCGGAAAGAAATTAATAATAAATACTGTCAACAAAAATTATTTTGAATGTGTTTAGATATACTACTTTTGAGTTATTGCCCAACAACTGCGCTTCTCAACAAAAAGGACGTAATTGCCATGAAGATACGCTCTTTTGCTGATGTTCTTTAGTTTGCCCTAGTTTAATAGTAATAGTCAACATACCTTCTTGTTTTTTCTAGTTATAGGCGACTAAAGTGCTTATAACTATTCTGTGCGGGAAACATGGAAAAAGTGCGACAACGTACTTTTTTCATCTGTATTGCATTTCTTTGTAATAATCGTTTCGGAACCTTATAATGAGCATGGTCCGACATGCTCTTGGCCAGTTTTTGTATTATTACGCTACACCTTACCACCAGGACATGATATACAGTCAAAATATTAAATGCATCGAGTTACATTCATAAAACCTTTTCGTTAAAACTTCATTTTTTGTTACTTCTTGTAGGAAAAACTATTCTTTGGATTAGAAAATAGAATTGTCTGTAATTAAATAGAAAAAATAATTGTTCTTGGGACAAAAATAATAATTTTATTTAAAAAAATAAGGTTTTGTTGTAAACTTAAATGGTGTCGAAGTCCTAATTAAGAGTCGAAGTGACAGGCTTTGGTTTCATCTGGGTGGAATTTCACTTAGGTGATTATATTTCCTTATAATAAGTTATAGGTAACACGATGTAATATGCGATGCGACGAGATATGATGATAACTTCATCTACCTTCAGTATTCTACCTAGATTAGCTAAACACTATTTTCATTTGAATATTTCTTATTATATTTATTTTTGTTATCTAAAAAAGGTATATATTATATACACTGTTATTTCTTTCTGGAGTTCCGTTGTTTGCATAGTGATGATACTGATTTAAATTTTATTTTAACGCACCTCCGTAATGGATTTCCATCCACTTTTTAACACGACGTAAACATGAATGTTTCAATTTAGTATCTGAATTTTTGGAAATATTACATTTTCTTCTCGAGCTGTTACAAACTGTCCTCCCATACATTAATAAACACCACGGTCCATCAGCTGCAAATATTACTTGGTAACCACAAAAAGAAATGATATAGCTACATTACTACATATTAAGGATTTTTAGATTTTTTCATTGACTTATCTTATGACGTCCTTCTTACCAAATTTTGTTTTTCTATGTCAACGAATAATAGCCCTATAGATATTGATTTATTTGTAAAAGTCAAAATATGCTTCAAAAATGTCCGTATTTTTAGATTGAGTTGACGCTAAATTTTTATATAGCTTCAAGGAACCGTAGAATTGAGTATTTTATATTAATTTCAACTTAATACTTTTACGCATTCCTAAAAGAAGGGGTTTTGACATATAAACGAACAACAAAGTACTCCTATAAGGATTTCCTTTTTGGTCTGAAACCCTAAAAGTCATTATTCGAATCTGTTACTGCAAACGCCTAATATTAATCAAATTATACACTTAATACGATCATAACCTAACTCCAATAAAGTTTTTGTGTGTGTCGTACATTCAGGCGCTTAAGTATGAATCTTGTCTGTTTTGTTCGTTTAAATTAACGTTTTTTTTTTTATATTAATTATTTATTCTAGCGGCGGAGTGTTTCAAAATCAGTAGCATTTAACTATAAATTTTAACTATTCAACATAATATTTACTTTAACATTTAGTAAAACTGTCAAATTCGATCGCTTCAAAAATCACTTGTTTAAAGTTAAATGTTAACGAACGGGTTGCTGTGAGTTACGATAAGCGCCTAATATATGATTCTTAATTTTATAGATATCGGAAGTTTCTGAAATGGATTACAAAGAAAAAGTTCAATTATTACTTATCACCATAAAATATTAAGAAAATAATCAAATTAGAATTAAAATATACGACTATGTATATATCGTCAATGTTAAAAATGTCAAAATGGCGGATTTGAAAGTTAACTTAGCATTTGGAGATGGCCCCACCTTCAACATTAACTCTAAAGTCACCGGTTAACTGTCAATTGTGAAGTTGAAACAACATGTTTTGACATGTTTAGCTATTAACTTTAACAGTTAGCAGCTAATTATTGTGAATGAGAGTTTGAAGCATACCTCTGTACGAGACTTGGCCGTATTATGTTATTTTTTAAGCGGCTGTTTAATGTGAAAACGTATGTAATCATTAAATTTTGCTCGTATATGAATAAAACAGACGCATTTATTTTATTCAATTAATTGATTATTCTGATGAATCAGTTGACATCTAGTTCGAGCCACGGCCCCTTCAATGACATATTCATCACGTTCATGGTTTCGAGGGGTATTTGTGTCTGCATCGTCCATTAAATTGGGTTAACAAGGAAATTAATTAAAGCTAGGTGTGTATATATATATGTATGTATTTATTATTTATGATTTAGATTGAACTTAATGAAACAAGCTTTTTAATCGTCCATTTCATTTTTTCGCTTTCGGTAACATTTTTCATTATCGCCTGATAATAGTATTAAATTTAAATAATTCAAAGTATTTATGCAATAAGAAAAATGTTTTGATTGATTTAAGAAGTCTATGTAATTGCTGTAAGTTGCAACGCACCTAAAGAAATGGTACGTTTATTTTTAATAATGTAATATCATTGCGTCGAGATGGACAAAGTAAACAAAGAGTTGTGTTCAATAATAATTTCATTGTATTTGAATTAAAAGACCAGTTAAGTAAATACTGATATTGTATTAGTCTTCTATCTTCATTAGCCTGATTATAATATTAACACGAAGTTTTATCACATAAGTTAATTGACGTCCAATGGCACTAATTTAGTCCCTTAAGAACCAGTCGGTCGTTTTCAACCCAGAACATTTTTGATTAAAACTTTGACTTCTCATTTTCGTAATCTCAACACCATCCATATACCTACCGACTAATAATTTTAAATATAGAAATATTTTTTGATTTAGTTCATGTCACACGATGCACCATTTTTTTTTTGTCGCTCTCACACATTCTCGAATCGACATCAATGGTAATGATTCATCTATATTTGTATAATCATCGGAATGTTTTTCCCGAGCATGTGTGGAATTTCAAATAATGTATTCAAAATAAACAGCATAAGGATGGCGAATGACGAATTCTCGAACGCGGGCGTCACGGCGGATGATGCGTTTCGTACGCCGCTCGTATCATTGTTGAGAAGCGTCATCGCGACTGGAATAAGGCTAGCTACGCGCTTTACGTATTATTTTTCTTACAGCGCTTAAGCTCCGTTTTCAAATCTGACAGATGTTAATTAAAAGTTATGTTGTTAGAAGTTACACATGGAATTTGTTGTAATTTTAGAGTTCTGATGAAAAAAATTTGTTGAATGTGATTGCGGATCATCCTGGTGGTCTGTGATATGTTTATAGCGTCGTATTCGATTCCGTATATGGTAAAATTAATCCAAAGAATTGTAAATTTAAATCAATAATTTTTACAGCAATGTCGTATTGTCATTATATAAGCGCTACCTATTAGTTAAGAAATTTTAAATTTTTTACTGTATCGTTATAAAAATTTACAAGACATCTTACATATTTTTATAACAAGACGTGGTATTTTGTTTTTTTTTATTAGGAGTGAGTGTTGAAAGTAAGTAGTCCTTTTAGTTTGAACATAACAAGGAGGGAAGATTGTCGGTCCGTGTCTTTTGAACTGTAATAGGTCGACAATTAAAATTTTCACAGAGTATATATGTATTGCTATGACAGCTGAATATAATTAAAATAAAATGAAAAATTAAAGGAGGTCTCCGTACAGGACCCCTACTTTTTTCGGCGTTTTGTGTTAAATCTTAATTTTTGTTTTTTATTTAATACTGTTTATAAATGTGTAGTGCTAAATATTATACTGTGGTTCAGAACCCTTCGTGTGCAAATCCGACTAGCACTTGGTCGGTGTTATTTTTTTAGTGTGGTGGCTTTCTATTCTCATAATGCTTAGTTCCATGATTAATGTTCATACGAAATGGCATCGCAGTATATATTTAATTATCACAGTATTATTTTAAATATCAACTAATTATAATTGCAAAGATAAAGAAACGGATAATGTTCACTTTTACTTTTGAAATTAGTATAGATGATTACCATTATATAAACATAAGGTACTTTTTTTATGTACACTATTATTATTAATATTTTCATCTTAATATCTAGCGCTGTAGCGCTTACTTTTCTTCTCTATACGTTAATTCAAACATATGATGTGAACAATGTCTTAGTTTAATTTTTGCGGGCAGAGCGCCGCCGCCGCCTTGTGAATCAGTCAGTACTGCATTAGGCCATAACAGCTGCGCGCGCGATCCGAGCCTCTGCGCGAATTCTTGAAAGGCGAAGGGCTTATTTTAAATTTAGATCACTCCCTACCCGAAGCCCTTCGAGCCGTCTTCTCACTATTTTTTTTTATTTTTTATTCAAAAACAGTGGGGCCATATTCGTTGCATCGGTTTAGAGTCAGATACACGCGTTTAAGTTTCTTAAGTTGGCTGTGTGAAGTGTTAAACAAGCTGATATGTCAAATAAGCATCACTACACTGTGAACGATGACCTGTACGGAACTATTGTTAGGACTCATTCAAATCTGAAACCGAGAACTGGATATTCTGAAGTATACGAAGCTGTTGAAGGATTAGGTAATGAAACTTAATTTCTTTAAATCATCGTATTGCACATTTCGTCCTTGATAGAAACCATGCAATCGTTCCCCATCTTTACTCGATCAATAAGTATTTAGTGCTTAATCGGATCTATACATAAGCTTATTAATCATCCAACGAATATACCCGCGATTATATCCGACGTGGCTCCGTCGTTATCAAGAAAAGTACAAGGTTATCTTCGGCCACCATTCAGATTCTGTAATTCGTTGCGGCCGGGAGCAGTAGGTCGATTAAATTTTATTACATACTGACATCACCCTTAGACTGAAGTGGCTCTTTGTATTTAGATACTCTGCGGGCCTAGCATGACGCCTTAGGTAAGTGTCTCTCTATACGTCTGTCCCTTTCTCTCACTATATTGACGCGATAAGAATAGCCGTATAGGGAGGCTCTTGTCTAGGGCGTCGTGCTAGGCCCGCAGGTCGGAGTAAACATATGTAGTATTACGTTGAAGCTGGCGTAACTCGTGTACACACGTTGAACCAACACTGACAGATAACATACCTATATATTTAGTAATTGTTTTCTAACAAGATAACACTTCAAAGTTTTCATATTCGTTTAATGTATCGTTATAATTAGTTTGTGTATTCAGTGTTATCGGTACAATTAATAATGCATTTGAATGAAATTGCATCATTGACTGCAGGGCTACATGTAAATGTATTTATTTATTTATTTGTCAGCGATTCAATCACATATCGAAATTTATTATATTTCAATCCATTCTACTAAATATTATATAGACAGTCCATGGCTTAACGTAGCTTATAACTATGAAAATGTTGAACTTCCGGAATCATTCTGAGGGATGAATGTAGGTAACCTCGAGAAAATACGTCTTATATGAAGGCTTGAATCAATCTTTTTAGTTGATGATATGTACGATTCGATAATTTTAGGAAGTTTTCAGTATCAAGAAGGTTAAAGGTTTAATCATTGACCACAGGCGAATGTACCAAATACTTATCAATTTAAACTGTTTCCTCTATGCCTTGGATGATAGCACGTTGAACCATCGGTCCCCACGTTGGCCCCGCATTAGTGACCATTACGCTTAAGAGCCTCAATCCATACTAGATCATCGTAGTTCTAGTACTCAAGTTCAAGCCTCACAATTTAAGATAACACTGTAGAAGGATATGTAACGAACGGCTAAACCTTGACAGCGACAGATTATTAACAATGTATACATCAGTGAGACAATTTATGTTATTTCTGAGAATTTTAATATATAAATTAATGAAAGGCTGTCTTATCTTCAAAATGCTATTAACCGAATTCCATATTTTACCTTAGACCGGGCACTTTTATCCTCGCCAAACGAGTTTCTCAAGGGCATTAACATCGCTCGAGTTTTCGGACGACGCGACGTATCGCCCGCTGTATCGAACGTGGATCGGTATTTATGCGGCATTCTTGAACGTCAGACCTGTCCTAAACCCGATATTAATTCGATTTATTCGATGCTAATTCCTCAATAATCCTGCGACTAAAGCTTCATGTTATCTTCTATTACCGCGTAGGTATACCTACACACTATAGGTTGCTTGCGGTCCAAATGAGATACTATATGTAGGTATTTATATCTAATTTGCATTAAACAATAATGTTCCAAAGAAGGTTCGAAAAAAAATCATATTCACATTTATTGACGTTATAGCTTATATTCTTTATGGACATCACAAAAAATAATCCAAAGTATGGAATAAAATTAAAGTTTCTTTTAATGTTTTAGGAAAAATATTCATTTATCAAAATTAGATAAGAAATAGTCTATTATTAATTGTAGAAATAATTACTGAATAATAAATTTTATGTGTGTGTGAGACAGAGAGAGTCCCGCGGTGGACCTATTTCTGAAAGAGAGTGACTTATTTCTGAAACAAAGTTCCTTAATGTGGCTTCTACCGCAAGCCACATAAGGGACTTTGTTTCAGAAATAGGTCATTTCAGCGTAACGGTCGTAACTATAGCTCAGAGTTTATATCGCATACTGTCTATCATATCTTCCGCATTAGTGAGTTTAACCTAGAATACGTTGAGATCTAAGTTATTTAAAAATAAAGAAACAGTTTTAAGTGTGCATGAATAGAACGAGTTCATTTTAAGTTCAACAGGTGTAACGGTCGTAACCCTAAATGGTCGGTCTATAATATCTTCAAGGCATTAGGATTGAATTTCTGTGAATTAAAACTGTTTGAAAGCAAAATTTAAATAATTACTGTGTCAGTAAACTGCGTATAACACAAAGTAGCTTCGAGGCGAATGAAAGAATGAATGAATTATAAAATAAAAATTGTTTTCAGTGCAACGTACGTAACTCTTTATTATAACGGTCGTAACCTCTTGTGAAAAACGAACATGTTTCTTGCTCTAAAATATCTAAATGATCAGCTATACGCACAAATTACTTTTTCTTGAAAAGTATTAAACGTTATCTCCTTAAAAATCTATACGAATCGCAATAGACTTCTTCATATTTCAATCTTCTTTTCACAACAGTGAAAGTTTTTGTCAATTGGTTTCTGCCATCCGAATTTCTTTCAAAGTTTCCACAAATAGTTCATCGCCAGTTTCCCAAGTTTTAACAGTATTGATTTTCTGAAGTTAATATTATTTTGTTCTAATCTATGTATGTATTTAGGACATCTTGTACATAATGACATCATAGAACTTTCATTTGAGGAACTGCAAATGGATACATCAATTAGTTCTTTATGTGATTTTGGGAAAAAATCAATTATTGGAGATTTTTACTACCACTACCAAATTTTTTTATTATCACTGCGTTTTTCGTCGGGGATAAAGGTAAACTGCGTTTCACTTTCTGAACAGCCTTGTTGCCAAAGGAATGGAGCTATTTGTATGACATTGTGGGTCAAAATTCTTCAAATAAATTTGCTAGTCTTAATTTCTTTCGCTCACAATATTCTCGCATATGTATATTCGATTTTTCCCCCTCTATATCTAATACTGTATTTAGATTTTTTCTTCTTTGACATGTTTCGCACAGTCTCACATTTTCTTTTTGATCTTCTTTCTTTTCGAAGTTGTTGTTGCGTAAGGTCTTCATTATCTTCTATTTTCTGTCGGTATTATTTCATTTGTTCTATAGCTGGTGGTGATATAAATAATATTTTCGTGTAATTTTACAAATACATATACAATAAGAATTACCCTGTGTGTAGTAAGAGATGGCATCGTAATATTTTGTTACGACCGTTACGACATTTTATGACGCAAATGAAATACAATCTTTAGATCGATTTTATGAATTGTATTTGTTTTATAAATGCTGGCCATATTGGAAATTGTTAAAAACAACGAAACTTTAGACTATTTAGACTATATAGTTTATTTGTTTATATACATGCATGGTCGTGGATTTAATTAATTTATTAATTGCTAAACTCTCTTACTTAAATTTTTCTATATAAAATTGCAATTTATTAATTAAAATTGATATAATTTTACTTTTCTAAACTTTACTGTAGATTTGCCAAATTTCAGTGCAAAATGTATTAATAAAATTATATTTGCACACGCTCTCGATCAAATTCTGGTAACTATTTTGACTGGTATGTGGCTGTGTTAAATGGCTTTCCGTTAACCGATTAAACGTTTTATAAAATATTCCTTTCTACTTTATGCCTGTAATGTAACGTATTATGACTCTTAACACAAATCCTGTGTCGCAAGTTTTATCGCGTTATGGATCGAGATAAGAAAATTCAACAGAGAAATCATGAATGAAGAATGATGCATATGAAATAGCTGTAAACTTTATGTAAATCTGTGTTGTTTCAGTGTTGAAATATGCATACAGAGGCTTATTTTAATGCACATATAGGGTCGTGCAGTAGAAACTTGTGTGTTTACATTTAGGCGTGTATCTCATTCATTTACAGAAACACAAATTAGGAAATGCAATTCAATTTACTTATGCCGAGTAACAATTTAAAGTATTCTTAAAACGTATTGATTTCACTATTATTAATGTACACATCGCTGTCCTTTCAGATGCCTTACTCGCGGACCTTCAGAATTCGATCAACCCAGGGGGTCGAGTCGGTTCACCTGGTGGAAGGACCAGCTCTCCTGGAGCTAGAACGGGCTCTCCGGGCGCAAGGACTTCGTCGCCCATCGGGCGTGGGGGTTCACCAGGCCGACTAAGTTCTCCGGGAGGGAGTCTCAGCTCCCCCACTTCTACTGGATATGGTTCAATCAATGGCTCCAAAAACATAACGGCAGATTATCAGAAACCTGCTTCGGTTAGTTTTACAGGGTTAATGATTAGAATATGAATAAATTTTAATTTATTCAATTGAAATCAGAAAATATAAGTAGATATATAAGTCCCAATTTTAGTTTTTACATGTGTGTACAAGTAAGGATATCTGAAAAATGTACTTACAATCCTAATACTATTATCAGATAAGATTCACGTTCCACGAATAATCTCTATGATGATTCGATTGCAAAGACTTATATCGACTTTTTTAGATTTTAAGCTTTTCATCCCTCATAAAGGAACATAAATCCTTACAAAATAACTGACATTTTTACTATATGCTAGTTAATTATACAAGTTTTCTTATAAGACTATGCTTGTGGCGTACTAATGTATAATGTAGTGTATATATGTAATGCAAGAACGTTGTTTTATAGACTTCTATGAAATGGTTGATTACTGTGTTTTCTCTATGAAAAAAAATGTCTTATAAATTTATCTTAGATATGAAATATTCTGAGCTGTGTTTAAACTAAATATCACAATCAGGTAATATGTTAAATAACCGTAGATGAATAAATTAAAATAAAGCAAAAAGTTTCTGTATTAATTGTAGTAAGCGCCACCTGTTCTTTAAATGTAATACTATTTTTGGAATCAGTCCAAGAAGTTGCCTCATCACGAATTAGATGGCGCAAGTTTTTTTTATCAAAACTTTTATAACTCGAGATTATTTTGACTGGCGTTATCTTTGTAATTAGGTCAATTAGCTCTTGCTCTCGTTTAAATTCCTTAACATAAATTATTAATGTCATGTGTTCTTTCAGGTTACAGTTTCATACTTTTTCAATAACAATTATTGTTTTTGTTGTCTTATTTCTTTTTAATAATCTTTTACAAGAGTATCTAAAGTATAATTCGAATAACCACCGAAATATTTGAAAGTGATACCAATATCAATTTATATACAAATGAAATTGTAATACATTTAAGTATTAGGTTCCCATCACACTATTATGGTAGATAGTGTTATGCAAACATCCATTTCCATTTTTGCTGAATATCTTAAATATTTAAATACAAGAAGAAAAAATATTAAATAGGTATATAATAAAATCTTTTACACAATATATATGTATTTTAATTTCAAGATTTTGTTTATTGTATACATAGTATTGTGAACGAAAACATGTTTATCACGTTGATCCGTTAAATTGGTACTTGAGACATTTTTACGTACAGCTATGCAACAATATTTTGCGAGTTCAGTAGATATATATTCTTAATAATAGAATCACATTCTTGCAACACTCTTGTTTTGTACAAATGCATTCTGCCTTTGAAACTGCTAGGATATTCGTTTCTTTGCATTTGGTTATGATGCCAGCCAAGTCGATAAGCACTTAATTCAAAATTGCATATTCGCTTTCTAGTTTCCTTACCTGTACCCACAAGTGCTAATCCATGGCGGATTTTAGACCATTCCCTGACGAACTCGTTCAAAAATAATTCTTTTTCTGTAACAAACAGTCGATTCGATGTGAACTTGGAATTAAAAAAACGATTTGAGATATTGTTTTCCTTTTCGGCGATAGCTTTTTTAACCCCCGACGTAAACAGATGGATGTTATAAGTTTGACGTGTGTATCTGCCTGTTTGTGGTATCGTAGCTCCCAATCGACCGCACCGATTTCGATTTAGTATTTTTTGTCTGAAAGATGACTTGATTGAGATTGTTCTTAGCTATGATTCAAGAACATCTGTTCAACCGTTTGAAAATTATCAGCCATTTTCTGGTTGACGAATAGATGTAAGCATCTTCCACAGGTTTGATCGAGTCAAAATTCTGTATTCTGTCACTTGTATGGCATTAAAACAATAACTTTGAACTAATCCTTGCATCACCTGAAATTTGCAAGATACCCAACTCTTCTACCAACTTACAGCAGAGGCATTGTGTTTGGATTCATTGGAATGGTCTCAGTGAATAAATTATGGATAGATAGACTAGCTTCCATCCGCGACTCCGGCCGTGCACATGGAATAAATTCCTTTGCCTTGGTTATCGACCGATGGCGCTCTCAATCACGGTACCGATCGTTATCCCGTTCTCCATTCAGATCCTGATCTTGCTCTTGATGCCAGTTTGTCTGACTCTCAATTTGATTCTTGTCCCCCCAGTTCCACACGCTAATGGTGTAGTATGCTACAAACTACAAAAAGAAAACAATGGTAAAATATGATGATAGTGTTTAATGCATTTTACTTACTCATAGTTAGTAATTTCAAGTCAGATTAGCAAAATATTTTGAATAGCACAATATTTTTAAATAGTAAAGTACAACACTTAAGTCAAATTTAAAGTATCAAAATTCTGTTTTTCAGCCTTTGCTATACTGCTAAAGCCGATCCAGCGTGAGAATTATAAAACAGCTTTCTTCGATCGAATACAATAGCGAAACCCTCAAGCTGTTTATGAGGAACTCGTAAGCTTGGTCTTAAGTCGAGTTTTAATAATAATAATATAAACTCACGCCTGTTACTCAGAAGCGTAGGCGGAGACTATAGATTTCCACGTGGTACGATCTTTGCAAATCTCTCTTGCCTCACTGACATCCATCAATCTTTTCATGCAAGCTTGTCGGTTTCGGGTTGCTTAGAATTTGGCCCTGTTTTAATATGCCACCAATGTGGTCTGTATAGGATTTTCTAGGGCTCTATAGATTTATTTTGTCAGTTTACTTTCATTCATCCTTTCCAGATGGCCAAACCACCGCAACAGACCTCTTTCTACTATACTCACTACGTTTTCCTTCAAATCACACCATTTTCGAGTCAATCAAGTTTTTCTGTTATGGTCTTTTGTAACTTACGGACAGTTGCAGGTTCTACTAGCAAGATATGTATAAAGTTTAAAAAGAAGAAAAATGAAAACTTAAATTAAAAGTTTAAAAAACCTTTGACACAAACAGGACTTCTAAAAAGCAAAAATAAATAATAAGTATTGGTCCCTGTAAGTTTAATATGAGTGGTAGATAATGGTTTGATCCCAGCGTCGTCGTGTCGCCGTCGACGCCGCTAAGTTGATAAATAAAATAATAAAATACAATTAAAAGCGTTAAAGTATGAATTTTAAATACAAGTAAGCTATCCAGGCATCGTAAATAAATATAGAAACATCGGTACCTGGTTGTAGAGTGTGAGTCTTAATTAGCGGTCTCACGACATGACGCTTAGATCAAAATATTACCCACTACTTATATTAAACTTAAAAAGCTAATACTTATTAGGGGAACTGCTTGTGTTGAGGTTTTTTTTATATTCTATTTAAGTTTGTATTATGATACTATATTGAACAATTTTCACGAGTTGCCGGTTTAACGTCGTCTGTCGACGCATATTTCCTAATAGTTGAAATTTCATCCGAAATTTCTTTCATCGCAGACTTCTTCATCCGTCTCCCCCTTTCTACCCCTTTTTATTGTGTTCAATTACTTACGATATAAATATTAAATTCGCTTAAAGCTTGTCACTTGTCTCACATTCTTATTGTCAAATACTTCAATAGCAGCACATAGTTGTTTGTCCATGGAACTGGACATGTTAATAAAAAAATAATTTTGCTACTCCGCTAATTGTTGTAAAATAAATTCAGAAGGAAAATACACTAATACTAAAAATTCTTACCCTCGTAAAAAGCTACGTTTACTCATTTTATTTTAATACTCACATTTACCTCGGTATCGTACAAATTGGGGCCGTACGTATCGTACAAGAGGCCAAATTAAGTTGTGGAACCGGAAGCAGAATAAAGAGTGTTACCATGATCGAAATCAAAAACGATACTGCAACCAGAATCAAAAGTAAATACGAGATTGGGATTGACAGCACGATTGATTAATATAAAAATAACTTTTCAAAACAAAATAAAAACCGCCTCCAAAAATCTTAAAATAATTAAATAATTAATTGTTTTTGAAGTCAGTGCCAGCTAAAGTTATGCCAAACACGTTTTTACATTAATTTTCATAATTAGACATTCTTTTGACGCAATGCTTTGTTGATGTACTAATTCGTTGAGCGTGGTTATCTTTTGTTAACTTTGATGTTTTTCGCTTTCATTATTTTATATTTTTAATTTGCTTTGCTTTATCTGGTATCGAATCGATAATCAACTAATTATTTAATTAATTTGAGGTTGTTGAAGTTGGTTCTTACCCCTTATTTTTAATTAAATTTTATAATTCATAATTTTCTTTTTCTTTCAAAATTTCTTTTGATAATTTCACTAAAGGCCACGTGTTGTATGTAGCTTTCAAACATGTGAAAACCTTGGAACCAATAGAATTGTCTAATTGGGAATAGAATGTATTATTGAGTCCACCACACGATGAAAAAGCAGTCAGAAGTGACACTATTATGAAATTTAATCCTTTCAGGGCCAAAGGTTCTTTTTTTTTTGGATCTTCGATCTATTTCATAGCGCACTTTACGTTGATCCATAAGGTCCATTCCACCCATGTTTTTATTATAGTGTGACACAATCACATGTCAATTTTGTCCGCTGAACTAGCTTTACGGTTGCACTTTCTGCAGGCGACAAAAAGTTGGTCGACGAATGTACTCCTTTATTATCCATCTATTTGACATAAATTCTTCTATGAAAACTTGCCGTGTAAATATCGCTGCGCTTCATTGTTTTGTCAGTAGGTACGGTTTTCGGAACGTGTTACCTGTCAGTTCGGACTGTTCCACATGCCTTGATATTCTCATCAAGGAGTTTATATTGTAGTAAAGGTGAATGGAAGAAGTTGTCCATGTAAATATCACATCCTAGGCCTTCGACCTTTTTTTGTTAGCTGCAGTATTACTGATTCGCCTAATCCATGCTCAATTCCAGAAGTTCGTTTGCCTGTATATAAATCAAATTCAAATAGGTAACCGGTTACGGCATTACATCGGCACCATAATTTGAAGCCCCATTTCACAGGTTTATTTTTTATGTATTGCTTCATTGCACTATGCCCCTTGAATTTTATCATATGCTCGTCTATCGATTGTTTTTCTGTATTATTGAGGGCATTTTGAAACGATATGTCTATTATTGGCCGAATTTTGTATGCTCTGTCATAATCAGGGCTAGTTATGTCTCTTATTACTTCGTTGTTACAGAAATGTAGGTTCCTGCGAATTTCTTTGAATCGGGCCCTCGGCATAATATTCGATAAGAAAGGTACTGCCATGTCTGGTTTTGTAGACCAGTAGTCCTTCAATGATGGTAAAATATGATAGGCCATATCCAAATTCATACCAAGGAATGCTTTTATTTCTTCGAGTTCTGAAGTACATTCCTATCCATTTTCAAAAGCATATCGTACTGACTCCGATACTACATATTGTACTAAATCATGAAAATCAGTCACTGAACAGAATATATCAAGGGAGTCAACAGTGCATTTTCAACTTCTTGACAGATTTGCACTTTCCCAAATTCGTATTCCATCTTACTAAAAACATTTGTTACGTATGTTCTCTCATTTTACTTGAATTCTGGTTGATGATTACATTGTGCTTCGGTCACAGGTTCTGTTGTGGACGTGGAAGGCTCAGGTTTTTTGAAATGTCGTGTCTTCAATCACCACGTCAATAATCCCTTTATCGTCGTTCCTGTGTCAAACGCCTTTGATCTTCTTCATCAAGCAGTAAATCATCCTCTTCGTCACTATTAGCAGCCATCTAAATCTGTTATATTTCGTTTTCTTTAAGTTCGAAAACTCCGAAACCCTTACGAAGCATAATCTGTAACGACACGAATAAAAAAATGAGGGTATGTGAAAAAAACATCAGCTACTTGTACTAATGATTAGTTCGACTAGGTAACTATTCCTCATAAATAGTATCTCTCTACGACCACTAGGACACCGGATCCCTCTATGTTTTATAATGACTTATTATTGTACTCAGCAGAAATAACAATTTAACAGATATATAAAATTAAAATTGACTTAGCAAGCAACGATTATTTCACACTGTAAATACTAAAACAAACAGTTTTTCATTTCCGAGCACTTTTGCAAAATATACGATTAGCGCGCCAGTGTCAGTTTCCAATTTAACAGATAAAGAGGGATATTTTTAATTTTTTGCTGCTAGCATAAAAAATTAAAAGGATGTGTTTAGAAACTATTTTATTAACAAAAACATAAAGATTGTTTTTTAATTACCGTTTTATTTTATTATTACTATTCGGGACATCGGTGTCCCCATGGTAGTTAAAAGGTTAAATTCATCTTCTAATTATTATTTCCAGTAACTGATCAATTTTTTCTTATTCTATACATCTGTACTATATAGAATTTATACAATGAAATAGTATTAGACTGTACCATATCTAACTCATTTTTCAAATGTGTATAATGTTTTATGTCGTGTGTTAATAGCCTACGTACCAGAACTCAAGCATGCTGCACGAAAAGATTGTGCCAATGAACTACGCGGGCAGCCAGTCCTATGGGAGTCCAGGAGTTGGATGGAGGGTGGGCTCTGGCGGACGGGGAAACCTTTCCGAATTGGATACTTTGCTAGACGACCTGAGCAACGCCAGATATGGAAGTTATGAGAGTAAATCGCCTGTATTCAACGACAGAATTGGTGAGTACGCTCGTTCGTTTCAGTCATTGAATGTCCTCTGCTATATGCCCCCCCCCTTAGATTTTGACAAAGCTTTATCCTGCGCCACATATCCAAAACGGTGGTCCACGACCTTTACCAAGTCTTCAGTCCACTTAGTGAAAACCGTCCCACGCTGCGGCATCCAATTCGTGGTCGCCATTTGGAACCTTTTTTTCTAAGTGGTTTTCGGTTCTATCAGCGATGTGGTCTGCTCATTGCTATTTGAATTTGCTGATTCTATGAGTTATGTCCGTTAATCTGATTCTTTTGTAGACTTTCTCGCTTCGGTATTTATCTCGCAGAAAAACATCGAAGATGGATCTTTCCATCACACTGAATTTGTTTGATAAACTAACAGTAAGGATCAACTCTGGCACATCTCTCGTATTTCTATTTTGATAAGAATTGATATTTTCAATCACGGTGTTATATTAATATCTGAACCATGCAGTTGCTTACTCAAATGGTCTTAGCATTGGGTTAGCTGGTATATTAAGCGTGTAATGAATTTTTAAGGAATAGTGCACTTTGTGCTGATACCATACAGTAGAAGCGAAAAAACTGTAACCGTACTGTCACCTAATACGATGTGCAGCACTATGCAATAATGTCCCTTTTATTCGTTATCAGAAGATAGTAACAGTTCAACGCAACAATTTGCAATTGTGAATTGCATTCACCTAAACTTCGAAGTTATTATACATCCGGTCTATAACCCTGATACTGTTACGTTTTTATTGTATTTACACTTTTATTACGATTCATACATCATTTAAATAAGACAAATAAAATACCACGTTTTTTAAACCTACTAAAAAGTATGAAATAATCGCTTTTAGTACCATATATTTCTAATCCCATGCATATTGGACTGAAAGTTTGTTATTATGAATTTGTAAATGCGATGAAATATTTGTAAGATTTAAAAGGCAAATCGTGCAACGCATGCATTAGATAATATTGATGCATGTGAACTATTCATGCTGTGAGTCACTACCAATGTAATTGCACTACAAATGATATGAACTGTAGTCTGAGTTTTCTAAACGACAATTACTCGCCTACGTTTTATCATTATTCTCTATTTTTAGTCCGTTCTAAAAAACGTGCCCTTTTTATATAAATAATTTTTTTTTTATGTTGCCTTATTTTTTCCATTTTCTTTCTCTCTCTTTTTCTTCTACTCATTTAATTTTTCACTGAAACCAATGCAAAATTAGTAGCGATCAAATAAACGAAAACACAGACAGACAAGAAACTGAGTTGATATTAAGTCATCCAGTTTTGAGCTATGTTTACAGATTCAAGTCTCTAACTCATCGAGCAAACCAACTTGGTTTGCTCGTAAAATAGATTACAAAATGTGTATGGCACAAACAAAAATCGATATGTAACAACTTTCAAAGTCGCTTCGATGTAACGTTATGTTTCTCGTGAAGAAAAACCGGACAACTACGAGTCGCACTTGCGTAGAGAGAATTCCGTACGTTGAATATGTTATCTGTCGTTTTTACATCTGTCCCAAATTTATTTGTGGTTACTAAAACAACTGCAAACGTAAGTTTGTACTCAGAATATTGATAGGTTTACCATGTTAATGCTACTAAACTATTCATGTCTTATGGATTTTCCTATAATCTATAAGTGGATAATTTTCCTGTTATTTTTCTCAAAATTTTAGGCTTAGTAGTTTCAGACATAAAAGGCGATACGTAAATTTGAATCATTTTCTTAAATGAAATTGTTTTAAAACTATAAAGTGATATATATTTGGAACAACTCATAAATAATCAACATTTAATTTGGTATGTTACACGATACAGTTTTAATTTTCTAATTTGATACTCACAAGGGACCTCCATATTCAAAATTCATTTATTTATGTTCCACGTTCGTATTTGAGTCACGGAAATTTATATATGTACTAACTTTTCAACTTAATCGCTCTAATAAATTCAGAGCAAATTAGGTATGGCAAACGTACAGACAGATACACGAGTAATCCTGTAAACTTTCCGTTTCTTTTTATTTGAATATACAGAACCTTAAAGTGTATTTCTTACGTGTGTGTATATTAAACTGAAGAATCTTTGATTTTGCATATCTCGTTGCAGTTACTAAGCAGAATACAAAATACAAAATCTACCTTCATTCGCATTTCAATATTGATGGATTTACAAAAAAAAAATATATGATAACCACCAATTAATGTAAACGGTGTCAGCGTAAACTTTATAGCTATAAAGTGTCGGCACAAGCGTTTAGAAGCTGCGAGGTGCAGCTACAAGCTTCTGACGCAAACCTAGAAGTATTGAGTTTTTTAATAAAGCTTATCCAATTGGTCATTATTTACCTATTACAGTGAATTGAAAGACGTGAATTATTGCAAAGAGGGAGTGCCCTTGTCGTTGCGTCGAGTACCCTTTATCAGATATGCTGTACCTGTAATGCTGATACTCACCGCTGATAGAATGGTGATTTTTCTATCAAAAGATGGCCGAGGATTTTCTTGCAGACGCTCGATTGCCTTTGCAACACCCACAGGAAAAAAGTAGCATGATTTAATTCTCGCTCCGAAAATAACACGGAAAAATGGAATCAATCAGTGTGTACTCATAACACAACTTACAAAAACGCTCTATTCTTATTTATATATTATCATGTTTCCTAGTATAAAGATTTGTATCGTATCCGTTTCCTCAGTTTATTCAGAGGCATCTGTTTAAAATTCATCTATCTACTTAAAGTGAACGAGTCAATCAATCAATTTGATCGATATGGATCACGCTGCGCATCCTGTCAAACAACATTGCTGTAATTACGGCTGGCGAGGTCGCTCGTCTCCTCCTATTTCATCGGAAGATCAATTCTGACCATATAGTTGTGACATCGAATCGTGTTTGTTTTGATAAAAATTAAATGTTGTACTTGACATATTAATTAACATAACAACTTACTTAGCAAGTGTATATACAGAGTATATTCAACTTTTTCTGTATTTATAGCTTGTATACGAGTACTATAATATTCTACTAAAGCCATTACGTAATTGTTAATCAATTTGGTTAATTGTAAAGAACAACGGAATAGGAAAGCGAGGTGAATACATACGAAGAGCGCTTTTGACGGTCAGAATTACTTTGAAAACAAGAGTCATTTAAAGGGGTGACCAACACATTAATCAAATCTTATTAATTTGATCATTCACAAAACATCCAGTTGTTTTATTTATTAGACCCATCTCGATAATTATAAAAATAACCATTGTATATCACCTGTAAAATGAAATATTGGGTTACATTTAATACTGTTCTGAAAAGAATAGTCTGTTGCGTCAATTTTTACTCGCTTTTTTTTTCTCATTTACACCATCTCACACAATTGCTACAAAACCTAGAACATAAAAGTATAAAACCGAAAATCTTAGAAATCTAATAAGTATATTCGCAAATTCATGAAATTACTTCAGCTTAATGACTTTGTCCAACATAAATTCATAATTCATATTATAATAGTCACCTACTAAATAGTGATGAAAGACTACCGACATGTATAACGAAGCATCGATACGTTTAGAACTTGCTGTCGCAAATACGCTTAACGGAAATGGGTCGCGTGTCACGCAGTTTTAATGCGAATTGCGCCACGACCTCTAAAATTATAATTACATGACAGTCGACTAATGGCGACATTTACGTTTGAATGCACTCGCGCTCTAGGTTTATTTGCGCTATGTTGCACGGTTTATTTATGGCTTTTGCGTTAAATCGTTCTTTTTTTTTTAGATCTTAAGTATGTACGATATTAAAATTGGAGCCTGTAATGAAACAACCTGCAGTCCATGAAACGAGACATCGCGACTTCTGTAGTTTTACAGCAATATAAAAGCGCTGAACGTTTCTTAAAAAATGAAGATCTGATTCTTTTGGAGAAAGGCCAAAACGATTTTAATAATTTCCTAGCTCTTTGTTCGTTGTTTTGAGCTACTCAATACTTCATTTATTTGCTCACAAAAAAAGTGAAGTATGTATTAGACTTTTCAGCTTTCGCTATTTTTAAACTTTGCTGAAAGCCAATATTTTGTTTACAATTATAGTTTCGCTGTCGTTTAATTTATTCTTTACTTATCACTACTCTGATTAAAAACGTTCTGGATTAGGCGTTTTGTATTTTCTTGTCTACAAATGTATAATATAAATACAATTCATTATTTTAAATATCATATTGTATTACACAGCTAATTGTTGATGTTAATTGCATCTCATATTTGCTGAATTTTACAGTCAAACATCATGGTGTTGTATAGTCGTTTGCACAATGAATCGGGTAAAGTTAAAACACCTGTTTTTCTAGACTTGAAGAATACACGTTTTAAAGTTTATCATGTTAAAAAACTTACTATTTTCTATTGTATTGAGAATATTTTTGTCCTTGCTTCAAATAATGGATGCTCTTCGTCTGAATTTAGTCTCTGCCTTTTTCGAGTCAAAGTATTACTAAAATAAATAATGAAAATAGAAGTATATAATTAGAAAATGATCCGTCGTGTTAAAATGGTGAAATAATATTTCAAGAATTTTGCTTAAGGGTTAAGGGAATTTCATAAATTTAATAAATAATGAATCTTATACAGTAATACAGACTCAACTGCACAACTGCAACTCGTACACCGCTTATAGAAAATCGATAATTTTAAATGCATTTGTATCGAACGTAGTGCAATTAAAATGAAGATTAGATGCTGACGCATCAGAACAATCTAAAAACCAGACATGGTCTGTGAATATGAACAAGACCTTATTTATTAGCAATTTTACTGATTATTATCAGAAGTTATCTCCGATGATGACAAATCTATATTACGACGTGTTAAATATTTTTTTTTATAGTACAGTATCGTCGCTAACGCCTAACTTTAAATTCATCGCATCGACTTTCCACCTCGATCCCTATCTTGCTTCCGCGATCATATTTCCATCATTATTTCCTCCATAGGCGATTCCGATATCGATCTTGGTTCTAATTTCGTTTCACCGCCTGTTTCTATTCGATTTCGGTCGTCATTCCGATCGATATCACCATATAGGTACGCCATCGGGAGGTGCAAGCTATCAACGGTTATCGAAATGTGTGAAATAGGATGTCGACACATTACGTTCAATTCTGACGAAGCTTTTTACAAGCCGGTTCCGAGTGTGATTAAATGCAAAAAGACCCTTATGGTAAGTCGTATCAAACCACTCACTTCTTGTCCTAAACCGTTGGTGTCGGACGTTGTCATCATACTGGTGATATCAATTGTTAGCTTTCCAATAGCCTGGTCAAAATGTTAAAAACCGCGTTAATTTTCGATAAAGACCCTAAAAATATGAGCGATAGCTCATTCGATTCGGAATGACCTCTAGCTAAAATATTTTTAAGATTTTACTGCACATAAAATATTGCAAAAGTTGCAAACAAATTAAGGAAAAAAAAGGTATTTAGTTTTTCGCTTATATCTACGATTACTTACGCTTATACTGCGATTCATTTATCGTTAAATAAATAAAAGACGAAAAATGTGAATTATAAGCAAAATAAAAACCTTTTATAAATTTTTATCACGGAATCTTACTAAGTAGATATTCAAGAAGTGCTCCAAGAAGTAAAAATGTCAAAAATGGCAATTATGTTTTGGAATGTCAACGAGATATTACTAATAGATTATTTTAAAAAATAACTACAATGAATGCTGTATATCATGTTAATTTGTTATATCAACTATGAGAGTCAGTTAATACTAAATTTCTCCGTAACATCGATAAAGAATTTTCACTTCAAAAAAGGAAAGGCAAACTAAGTAGCAAACCACATTTATTTTGCACGAGAACGCGTATATGCATGCTGACCAAGCAACACAGCGATTCATGAACAAAAACGGCAATACATATAAATATAAGATAATCCATCCCACAGACCAAACTCGCAATTTGCGATTATTTTTTGTTTACACTTATGAAAAATAATTGAAGGGGTTGATGATTTTAAACAGATGATAAAATAATGGTGACAGCAAATGAGTATTTTGAGAACCAACAGATAAAAATCTGAATGGCTTAATGTTTTCTTGAGAAATTTAATAAGCGCATTTCGGTCTCAGAGGACCGAGATACATTGAAAATGAATTGTCTTCGTACGTCTTCATTCATGCGTTTTATTTGTGAGAATTGCTTGTACCTAACATTGATATATAAATGCGAGCAGGTTTCAGCTGATATGAAATGTTGGGAGACCAAATTTTACCTGGACGGTTTTTTGTAACAATGAAAACGTCCTCAAAACTGCTATAGAGGTTACATCTGAAAAGAAATACTGTTTGCACCTACATCTTATCTCTAATTTAAAGTCGCGATAATGTTTTCAGGAATTTAAATAAAAAGTTATTTGCAACCGTATAAAGATATTCCTCTATTAAAATGCCAGAAAATGCAAGAATGCCCACTATCTATCAAACTAGCCCAAATCCGATACATATATAATTTTGCGGGTAATAAATACGCAGGTTTTGCGGCGATCTCATTACATGCCTTTTCAAAAATCACTCATGATTTTTTTTTTGGAAATAGCAAAATATTTATATTAATATGCGTCGGCTAGATACAAATCGCTGATCGTAGCCTCTAAAAGCGCATATAAATCTTAGTGCGGCGTTCACCGGCGAAGCGGACAGGATTGAACAAACAAATTTGTCGCCGAGAAGCTGTGCCAAACGTCGTTAAGTCGGCCGTCTGCCTCGTCCGCTGTCCGGCAGAATCACGTTTCAAGCGCAAAATCATTATGATATAATAGTCCGTAATTAAAAATTGTAATCCAAAACGTATGTTTTTCCGTGCTTACTCTTCCAAATGTGACTAAAGTAGAAACTGTTCTATGTCTTATGTCTCCTTACTAATACATGAAATGATGCAACTTTATATGTACTATTTATACTATTATTTATAAATTACAAACAACTATAGAAATATTTGAGCATTAGCACTCCTTGTCTTAATATACGCCTTTAATTTTCTTATTGAAACACGGTTTTTAGTTTTTTGTTTTAATTTTTATTATGAAATTATATAAGTTACATCGTACACTTTTGTATAAGTAGTCAACTATCATGACTCTTATTTGGACCTCTTGTTCTTTATAAAGAATACATAATTAAAATATGAAAATCATCATCAACCATTCCTAAACAAACTATCAGTTATTTTTGATCAAGTTCAACTACCTCGTTGATACGTGTTAGCTCGATTACAGGTGTCAACTAGATTTTCGACCCTTTCGGTTTTATAAGTACACTATTTTCAAGAAGTGCAACTTTACGAAATTAAATTCAAGATCCAGCTTGTTCTAGCTTTGAATAGAGCTTCCTCAGAGTAAACATAAGTTTAACCTCATTCCGCTTCATGAGTTCATTTAACTATGTTGATAAATGTTGAATTTTAGTCGTGATAATCTAATGATACTCTTCTCGTCACCCAAAATGACATTATTGAATAGTATCTAAGTTGTATTCTGTGTCCGTACAATGTTTTTTAGAACCAACTAATACCAAAAAACCATTCATTGCCTGTAATTCAAAGAATTTAATTGCACTAATAAACTAATACAATAAGGTCGGTCAAGTGGTACTTGAACTCGCATGAAGAGGACTCCATACTATAAACGTTGTATTAGTTCTTTGTGTCAAATTAAGCAACATATTTTATACACATTTTTTATTCTCGAGTATTTTATCTTTGCCGTGTGAATTCAAAGACTAGAATTTTATTTAGATTTTCCTTTAAATTGTGAGTGAGGAAGTAGATCCGTATTTTCTTAAATTTCAGGCTCCAGTGTCTCGATAAGGTGGCTTTCATAACCTATATTTTCAAATTCAAATAAATATGTTTGCAATTTTATATAATTTTTTTTATATAAAAGGTATATATGTATTTGGGTTCCTAACTCTGTATATGGTACTTAATTGCAACTTTTTTGCTAGTAATTTGCAAAAAATGTGGCAAATGAATGGGCAGATACACCTATAAAATTGTAATTGTAAAGCTAGAGTTAAATAAATAGATTTTAAAAAAAAAGTTAATTTGAAGAGTAATTTACCGTAGAACGCTTTCATGTACTAAATGAATATTAATAATTATAACCTTTTACCATAAAAGAGAGTGTAAAAAAGGGCATGATTACACAAAAAAATTAAATATTATTAAATAAAATTGGGAAGTCTGGTAATTACAAGAATGAAACTATTAAAAAGGTCGCTCCAAAACTATTGAGATACAGGAAAATTATATAACTAATATACGCCAGATGTACATACACTCAACGCTTCAGCGTTAATACAATTATGTAGACGAATTTTCCACAGACCGTAAGCATCGTGCCAATCGTTTAAAGAAATAGAGTCAAAATATTCAGCAATAGCGGAGTCAATTTCTTCTGATGATGAAAACGACGACCACGCAATTTTTTTCTATTAAAAGACATCCAAAAGTTGCACATTGCAAGATTCAGTGAGTAAGGCGGGATGCTCTAAGTCTACAATGTTATGTCCCTCAAAAAGTTGATACTGAGCGCAGCAGTATGAGATGTATTGTCGTAGAGAACAGCATTAAGCTTCTAATTCTAAGGTTTGGAAAACTTCTGCCAAGCAGTGTTGTGTGTACCAGAACACTGTGACAGTTTTCTGTCCTTCTAATTTAATTGCTTTGACATGGCCTGTACTTCTAAAAAAACCCGGCATACATTACTTTTTTCATTGCATTTACTTTTTTACGATAGTTGGCATTAGATCATTTTTATGAACCCATATCGTACTTTCCTGATAAGTAGGCAAGTCATAAAAGGAAATGTACGTTTCATCACCTCTTATAATTTTAGATATTTTACGGTGACCGCCTTTATTCAATAACTTGAATGTCTTTCGACTAATCCTTATACTCTTGGACTTTTGGTGTTGTGTGAGACGATGTGTACCCCAACGAAAAACAATCTTACCCATTTTTAATTCATCATGCAAAATTTTATGCGAATCCAATAGCAAGAATATTCTGAATCATGTTGTAGGTGCATCGATTTATCATTTTACGAACACGTGCGACATTGCCTGAAGTGACTGTTGAAACAGACCTTCCCGTATATTCTACATCTTGAAATGAATTGCGTTCATTACGAAATTCTCTATACCGTCGAAATACAATGGCTCGAGACGGCACTTAATTATTAAACGCTGACTAACCGCCTGCACACTTAGCTCTTTAAATAGACCAACCTTAAAATATAGTATATTATAACTCACCAGTGCTCACGTTTCAAACACATTACTCGTCTCTTAGAAGCACACTTAACGATATATACGTCGAAAAAGACGGGAAGTGACTACTGCGTGCGCTTTTGTTGTGAGACAGACCAGCATACATGCGCTGCATACATTTTAATAGTATCTCAATAATTTCAGAGTGGCCCTCGTATAGGCCTATAACTTTACAACAATTATTTGCAAAGGTATTTGGGAGGTAGTGTAGAGTGCTTACATCGCATATAGTGTGTGCAATAATACTTATCAACATGGTTCATGAAGATTAGATCATACAGTAGTTACACGTTTTCTATCATACCTGAGGAATATGATTGTGTTGATACCCAAATGCTGGCGCATGTAGACTATACAGATTTCAGTAATAAGTACATTTGATGAAATAAATCATCAAATACTGTTAAAAATACTAGATGTGATATTTTGAATGATATTTTTCATAATTATTTTTATCTTATCTTCAAAATCGTAGTTATTTTGTAATTCTTAATGGGTTCTCATCTGACATGTGTCTAGCCACTTTAGGAGTCCCACAGCTATTTAATTTGGAACCAATTTTCTTCAGTAGATCTTTATAGATATACTGTAGATGTAGTACATTATTTAGATAACGTAGATGTGTGTGATCACAGCAATGTTTACTATCTTTTTGCTGATGTTTTAAAAGTTGCTAAAGATATAAACTCGGAAAAACATTGTAAGATTTTACAAGAGGATTTGAATAGAATTATTGGTTGGTCTAAATACAGATATTTGTTGATTTTAAATACAGATAAATGTTTTACCAATGCAATAAAAATAATCGAGAGAGACACGCGAACAATTTATTTATTATACCGGACCGATTCCTTTGAAACAAATTGACAATATCGCAACCTTGTAGTTTTTTTCACCTATAAACATCTGAGAACTTGGGACTGACTGTAGATCCCAATTTCAGATTTGAAACTAACGTTCGTGAAATTGTTCACAAATGTTTCTATCGTTTAAAAGTACTCTATAGATTACCCGGTTACCTAAACGTTATTTTTCGGATAACGCTAGTAGAATTACTTGTTTTTTCAAAGCTTAACTACTGTGGTATTGCATATGGACCGCGTCTTCATACAACTTTAATACAGCGAGACCAAAATGCCTGTACTAGATTTTGTTTTAATTTGTCGCCTCGAAGTCGCGTAACGCCGTTTTTTTTTTTATAGCAAATATGTTTTCTCGACGCTTTGTCCACCTTACTGATCTTTTCGGCTCTATACAAACAAAGACTCCCTCGTATTTATATAAAAAACTTACGTGGTCCTCTTTCAGTCTTTTTATTTGTTTTATACTCCTATTATAAAACAAATAAAAAGACTGAAAGAGGACCACGGTAGGAGTCGTGTTCAGTTCAGTAGGAGTGCTATTTATAAAACAGCCGCATTTAAAGGCAGATTTAGGTATACCGCTACCAAAATGTGGAATGATAGCACCCTCATTGCGTAAGGTTCGATCGACTCATTCTTACAAGCGCTCTTTAAAAAAGCACATTTTGTCACTGCAAATGGATGGCATTACCGATCACCTACTGTAAAAATCTCTTATCCTTAATACTTATGAAAGGACAGACAATTAGAAAATAAAAAGAAAGAAATTATTTTATTTACTATTTATTCTTTGTTTACCTGATTATATACTGCTACTGATTTAATAATGCACGATGCAAGATCCCTAGCACTAACTCCTTATTATTAAAATTTCTGTTTGGCACATGGATCTGTACTAATTTTAAGTTTTCAGGGACCAGCTGAAAATCAGCCTGTGGCTCAGGCTGCAGCACTTCTCTGAACTGGTCACCCTTTCGGTCTCTTGTTTATTTATTTATTTTTTTAATTTGTAAATGTTAAATGTCTTGGTTAAGTTAATTTTAAGACTTATCTTCATTTTAATTTTTTGAAGACCTAATAAAGGATTATTTATTTATTTGCTTAGATTTGATAAACATTTTAATAACATAATGATCAAAAACTTCAAAATGTTAGATTTTGCAAAAGGAAATCGTTTAGGAATCAAAGAACAAAAATACCTGTCTTCAACTATCGAATGCGCAGCAATATAGAATATTGCATTCAGGTTTGGTAGCCATCGTACAAATGCTACAATAATGGAATTGAAAAATTGCAAAAAAAATTTCTCTGGCATCTTGACGTACAGACGTGTAGTGGCCAAACGATTCCTCAATTGTTGTGACCGCCTACATCATTTCAAAATCACTTCTCTCGCTTAAACCCGAAAACTATTCGATATCGTACTTTTTTACAAATTACCAAATTATTTATTGATTTTCTAACTTTTGAGCATGATCAATTCCAAGGTCCCAATAAAAACTTCATGACCCAGAATATTTTTACGAACCCACCATTGAACAGAATGATAAAACGTTATAAATACACTGATCCAGTTGCAAAAATTTTACGTAAAGTTTCAGTAGGTACAAAAGAATTAAATTTTTCATATATATAATCGACGTAGAATATACTTACATATGGTAGAGATATGCAGTGGTCGACATGGCTGCGGCACAAAAATTTGCCAGTTCGCCCTTGAGATACCACACTCAGAATGCTGGCGTGAAGTGTCAACTCCCGCTGTTATCTATCGTCCAGTGAGCGAGAGGTCCCGTGGACGACTCCTCTTCCATCATATAGCGTGTTTCTCTCTAGAGATCGGCAACGCACTGGTATCTCGTCTAGGGTTGAAAGTTTCTATGGGCAGCGGTGACCATTTTTGTGGTTCTAAAATCTAAACTGCTATTAAAAAAAAAGATGCTTTTCGTACAATAAAATAATACCTTCGCAGAAAAGTAGCAGCAATCTCCAAAGGAAAACCAAAACCATCATCGAGTGCGGCATTCGAATAGAAAGCAGGCCCGGAATCGAAATCGAGAGCCATATAAATTCGCTACCCCGTCTTACCCGCCACTCCGTATTGCTTCCCTTTCTGTAGTATTTTTTGGTCCAAATAAAGAAAGTAATATTTTTTAACCGTCAATAACAATTAAAGAACGATGATACAATTTAACCGTTTTAACAAAATATTCCGTCGCAATGAATGTAAATATATTTTTGGTGCGCGATAGTCTGGGGCCATAAATTCTTGGTCTAATATGATTTGTGCCCTTTATTTCGATATAGAAATTGAACAACGTACACATCACACTAATTATCAATTTCTTTTCATATTTTATTGAATCGGATATTTAATTAACTACTATCCTGTATGTCCAATGTACGTCGCCATTTTCGTTTATTATCGGCTAAATTAAACATCAAAAGTTAAACTCTTAATGACTCTTTGCCCAGAAGGGGATCAAACTGAAGACCTTCGGTTGTTTTATTTTTTTTTGTCAGCGGTTATAATAGTCCGCTCTTGGCATTGGCGCGTCGCGTGTCACACGACACCTGCCTCGCTTCTAATACTTCGTGACCGCAAACAAAATTATCACATCATAAGTTCCGGTTTCAGGAAAATTAATGCTATGCTTAATAGAAAGCTGTTTAAGTCTTTATGTATGTTTAATATATACAGTATAATATTATGTTTATGCTTTTCAAACTCGATTGGTAACGGTCGCCACTTTAGTGTTCATAGGTTTGTCGGTATATTAAATGTTATTTTATTAATTTGCTTTTTTATTCAATAACATTTTTTTTTTGTTAGACCACAAGGAAACAGATGTGTTAGTCTAAATAATTGCTTTACTACATACCCTACTATTTGTTACAGGACACCACCTTACCTCTATAGAATAAGTATTTGGGGAGCTTTTAAGTAAAATGTTTACAGGTTTAGGGAGTTGGCTTTTATAACTTTTGGCAAAGGGAGTAAGGGATGTTTTTAATTTTATGTTTAATAAAAAAGTGTAAAAAGATGAAAATGTTCTCCAAACAATATTTACAGTTTAAATTAATAGTACTATTTTTGTTATGATTATACCAAATTTTTTTCATATTTATTACTAGAAATGAAAGAATATTTTCTAGAATGAACGCAAGTTTACACTGTTAACGGTAATAGTAACTTTTTTAAACGAATAGATGTTTATTTGTGGAATTCTAAATGCAATTTCAATATTTACTAAAAGTTTTGAAAAACTTAATTATAGTTGTTCACTATATTTTTATGATAGCTTATTGAAGGTGGAAAAGCTCTAAAATCATTGAAAATTTGATTACGTAATACTTGTTCATCTCATTATTGAAAAGGCATTAAATATTGTTATCTACATTTTATATGACAAATACTACCGAGAATAATTTTATTGTGATGAATAATCGAGGTTTTGGGGTTTACAATCACTTTTAATCTCAATGATTCCAAATTTGTTGCAAATATATTGATTCTCTTTTTAAAATATTGAACTATATTTCTATTACTCATAATTATTGCTTTTGAAAATGTTAGTAACATTTTACGTCTTGCATTTATGTCATTTTCTTTCTGTTATATTTCGATTTTCTACCCCTCTGTACACTTATATATACTCTTGTTAAATCGAAGACTTATATAATCCTTTGGTTTCTCGGATTTCCGCTACGGTGCCGGTTTCGCATTCCCTGTATAATGTTCTAGATACTGTGCACACAATATCACTACATAACTATAAGTAGAGCATGGAAAATATACAAAGGGCTCGCCTAAGTATCCGCACAATACACATGTGGAGGCTTGCAGGCTGTCTCCATCTCGGCCTCCACCGCTACCATTTCTTACCTTTTCTGATTTTACATAATCTTCTGTCACGTATTGCTCTCTGTTGTACACCTACTTTCGAGTGCGTTACCTTTTTCGTTTTGATAGCAACAGCAAAGATTTAATTGTCGGAATTCACAACGGCCTTTACCGACACTCGGGATGAAGAACTGCGACCATAGAGACGGTGGAATTCGTAGACTCGTGTGACCGATTCGATGAGGTCTAGTGATTATGATTTTAATGATACAGTTATGAAGCAACCGCTATGCACTCTGCTGAGTTTTATGAATACCGATGTCAATAAATCGCATCTATTTCAGATTCTTATGGACGTACCAACGGGGCGACGAGCCCGTCCTCATCTCGGCCCACTGTCGACTCGCTGCTCGACCAACTTAGCACCGACCTACACAACGGGTAAGACACAACCTCTAAAATATTCATAACACATAGGTCAAACACATGACCCTCCTTTTGGGCTTCACCGCAGTCACTTAATATGTCGGGTTTTCGGTACACGTGACGAGAAAAAGAGAAACGTCTCACAAAAATATTTTTTATCTATACCATCATAAACATTTCACACAAGAAATATGAGCCGGTTTCGTAATTCTTTCATTTTAAAAAGTTTAAAATATTGATTTTTCTTATGTAAATTTTAAACCTTTTGTATTTTGGTCACTGTAAATTTCCACATTTTAATAATTTAAAACAAATCTATTTTGGACATTACTCATATAGTAAATATTAGCTTTTCGTTATGAAATGTGTTTCTAATGACGAGTTTGTCTCATTGTAACTGATATTATACGATGAAACCACCTGGCATGTGTACTATGTCCATGGAGCATATCGTATCATTTCTCCATTCACAATGTTAAAATGAAATCATTTGAATCATTCGATTCAGTAATATTGTTATGGTGTTTGATTATTGATTTAAATTATTGATTTCTGTAGTTTAGTTTTAATGTAGCCACAACACGTCGCCAGGTGGACACATACTACATGTATCATAGACTGGTGATATATAACACTCCTTTGGGTCGGTTGTAGTGGAATAATGATGCCGGCGTGCATATTGTACACTTTTTTTTATAAAATCGAGTAAAAATATAAAGAATAATAGAAAAATATTAAAATCATTTTTTTTTCTTGTATAAATGCAACATTTTTTACATATGTACATATACATAAAAAAAGCAATAAAAATATTTTAAGATTGATTCATAAAGCAATATCAATTTTTTGGGAGAAACGGGTCACCAGTCACTACGATTTCGTTTTGAACCTTAATGCAATCTATTAGTTATTCATAGACAAGCAGGAAAAATCAAATGTCATTGAAGCCCTCTTTATTTTTTATATTAAGTATTGTCTATAATGTATGTGTTTAATGCTTGCGTAAAAAAAACTACCATATAATATGTCAAAATTATAATCAAAACACTTAGTTTAACAATGACATTTTTAAATTACAAGTGTACAAGGTGCAGACCAGGGCTCCATACATTCCTAACACGTTTTTTCCAATTATAAATTCGATATCCCGATACCCGTTGTCTTTTGCATTATTCATTAACCGATTTCAAAAAATGTAGGAGGTTCTATGTTCGTTTGTAGATATATTTTTATGAATATTCAGCGATAATTTTGTCAATTGTGGACCGACTTTAATTTTTTTTTTGTATGAACGTCTCGAAATTATTTCATAGTCAAGATCTGCTAATGGGATCCCAAGGAAATTGAAGGAAATCCTCAAATGTTATAAGCACGTATAGTGTGTTTGAGCTCTTTTTAGTTTTTCAAGTTTTTGCATGTGGTAGTTATCATCTCATGCTGCTGAGCTGATGATGGAAGTCACAACACTCCTTAACAGTTAGGAGTTAGCGATAATTCTGCGATTTGCCACCAGAAAAATTACTCTTCATTGGTTGTTAGTAAAACCTATTATACACAGAATCAAAATTAATGGCTTATTAATCTACCTACATATTTTCATTCATTTATATAATTCCAACGTGACAAACCAAACTTAGCAGGAACACATTGGAAGTTTAGCGATAACAATAGAAACAGAGTAAATCAATTTAATGTGGACGTGAATAAAAATGTGATCTGACTATCATTGAATCTACAAAATTTCATATGAATTACAAAACATAAAAATAGGGATAATGTGCTTAATGATCAAATTAATATGCATTCACAAATCGGCATTATTAGACGCTTGCCTGTAACAATTTGGGCAATTATTTTTCTGTGACGACCTACAACCGATCTAAGGAGACACAATTCTGTCTAATTTACCTTTAGCTGGAACCCACTCCAAAAATAACTGATTAGTTGCTTTTGAAGTCTGTTTAAACAATTATTTAAATGTTTTCATTATTTATTTATAGAAAAAAAATTCTAGCTCATGATAACATAAATTATCATATATATAATATAAATTTTAGATGTATACGTACTTAAATTAGCAGTGGAGCAATATTTTCCTTGAGGATTATAGTAGATACAACGGCTAGCAAAACAGCATCACTGTTTGATATATTTTGTATAGAAATACAAAATTTCTTGTAACACTAAATTAATAGGATTACAAAGGATCCATTTAGTTGTGTACATACATGTATTTTAAATATACATAACCACATCTAAAACCGTCAAACTGGCATCCACCTTATTTTACGTGAATTGTGTTCCGTAGAAATAGTACGTAGTAAAATGTGTCAAAAAACATTTAAAACATAATTTACGATGTTTGTCCGGCCGTTCCAAATATTTAATGAGCCGTTTGAACAGACCATGAGGTTTTACCGCACGATTACATTTTCTCCACATCAAAGGCAGTCGAATCAGTTGTTTTGAGGTTCCCTTGAATTGCCATAAAAATGAAAAACACCAACTCTGTGACTCTCAATACAAGTACCAGTTACTTCTTGCCGTGGTCCAATTCTGATTAATTCGTAAAATATCTTTTATTCTGAATTGTCCACTAGCTTTGCTTCGTCAACGTGGATATATAAAATAAATTATATATTGTTATCAAAGAATAATTTCTTAGTCTAATATATTATTTAACGAACGTTAACGTAAATAAAATATACTTTAAAGACTATCATAACACACATACAGACATATAAAATATATATGTATATCTATAAGTATTTTTGGTATAAGGTATGTAAAGAGAAAAACGTAGAAATTCCACAAATTGTTGGTATCACCATAAATCCTTGCTATAACAAGAAAATGAGCCATTTATCACAGATAAAAAGAGACAATTTTGTTTGGATTTAGTCCTAAACTATTTTAATTCAAACAGACCTATACGTATGTAGATAAATTTTACAATCGTATAAAAGAAGCATGTACGAAGGAGCTCACGAATTCAATTTCATTCTTTTATATTTAATTATGAAACTGAACTTTAGAATTTCAATTGAAGCTCACAAGTTTCAAGGAACAGCTATTAATTGTGAAACAATGCTCTTGAATTTTCAGGCCCAGGTAAAAAAAAAGGCGGTCTTAATTGTAGTATTGAGTTGAAATTATGAAGATATCGTATTGTCATGGGAATTATGTGTTATACAAAAAATTAGCTTTAATCATTTCGCGTTGAATAGTTAGCCAGATATAATTTTTTGTTTGCAAATATATATTACCGATTAAATAAAATCTAGTGATGAGGTAAAGCGAATATTAGTGTAATTTTGAATTCAAAAAAATATCCCACTAAACATAACCAAAATACCTTCTTGTATATCTGCTCCATTTTCAATTGACCTTTATACGATCAATTTCTTTTTAGCCAACTTCAAAAAAAATTTTTGAATATTTATATTTACGCGTTTGGATTCTTTTATGTATGCTGACCATTTTCTTTTCGGTTGCGATAAAACCTAAAAACTTAAAATTATTGGGTCTCTTGAAACTGAGTCCAAGGGTGAATGCACACCAACTTAAAATGTTGAGACCCTGGAAAAATTATAATAGTAATCAGAATTGGTTTTTCATTTTCTCAGTATAAAAGTAAAGGCAACGACCTTGTCAGCTATATATATATATTCAATCGTCTAAGTCATCAGTGAAAGCTAAATGATAACCTTTTACATACTTTAAGTAATTAGTTGCTTCTGGAGTCGGTGCCAGCTATAGTAAAAGTCTTTATATAACTTTTAAAACGACTTTTACAAAGTTATTTTCAAAGTTATACAAATAAAAGGACAATTTTAATTTGTGAGAACTTTGAATTTATTTCAAACCGTAATTACCGATATGACAATGTAATCGTTCAAACATTAGTTTCTATTTTCTAGTAGGGATAGGTTTTTATTACAATGACGTGATATATTTTGTAACCATTACCATATACACTTGAAATGGTAACACAAGGCGTTGTTACCATGTTGACGTGCGCAACTCAACCGTGGGCCGGCGGCCGGGGCCGTGTGGAAAACGGCCCGTACGAATATTCCCCGTTTATAAATAGTGATACGTCAAAAGTATTGCGTTGTAAATATGGAGTTTTGTTCAGAGATAATGGCTGTAAGCTCCCCGCTCGATGGTCTCCTGCCGATGATAGGTTTATTTTCGTTGTGTGAATTTTTGGGTTTCAAGGTATTCTACGATTGTGAAGTCGTTTCCTAGCGTTTAGTTTATGATGAAAATTTCTAAATGTGTAGATATACTTGTTTTTTATAGAACATTATTGTTTGGGAGAAACTAGTTTTTATGTGGAAAATCAATTTTATTTCAATGCCCGGTTATTCATTGTTATTTTGAAAATTCAGTACTTCCAAAGAAAGAAGGAATCCTTACAGGATCACTTCCTTGTCCGTCAGTCAAAACCGTTTTTGGTCAGGCGCGCGTGAAGGTATAAAGTTGAAATTGATACCTACCAAATTGTTGTCTAGATCCCTTGGAGATGTAAAAGAATCGAGGTTCTAAGTCTGTCTTATATTTTGAAACTCGTAAGTAAAACAAAACCTATAGGGTATTTTCCATTGATTCATGTTCATTCATGTAATTGACAAAAAAAAATCTCACAGCACAAGTAAAGGAAAAGTCTGAAAATTGTTAATTTGTAACTATAGGGTCGGGGAAAATTTTTTTCTTAGTTTTATATGCAAATTCAAAAATATTTTTCATCATGTTTACATTTAATTGTAATATATGTGCCATTTTGTAGGTAGTAACATAATCCCGTTGTTGTAAAAATTTTGGGATTTCTTATCAAGAAACTGCGATAAGTTGTTTTGACAGTCCTCTCTTGATGTTAACCTAACACTACTTAAAGAGTTCTGAAGAGGCCGAAACAGGTGAAAGTCTGAGGGTGCAAGGTCAGGGCTATGTGATGGACGCAGTAACATTTCCCAACCAAACTCTCACAATATTTGCTGAGTGGCTAAAAATATGTGTGGTCTGGCGTTATCATTGTGAAAAACTACACCTTTTCTGGCCGTTTTTTCTCTACTTCTTGCTTGAGTCTTATCAGCTGTTCACAGTAGCGATCCGAATTTGCTTGATGGTAAAAGCACATAATGAATAATACCCTTACAATCCCACCATACACATAGCATCAACTTATTGCGAGTTAATCCGGGTTTTTCTGTAGAACTTGCTCGTCTTCTGACCATGATCTTTTTCGTATATTCTTATCCTAGGTAATCCATTTTTCATCACCAGTAATCAATATTTTCAGAAAAAGTTTGGTTTCATTGAGTTTCAATAGAGAATCGCAAATGAATAACATAATTCATTAGATTTCTTTTAGAGTTCGTGTGGGACCCAAGTATCGAGCTTTTTTTTATATCCAGCTTTATTCCAAACGAGTTAAAACTGTTTTGTGGTCAATCTCCAGCTCTTCAGCTATATCGTAAGAACTAATATGCCAATTTTGCTCTACTTTTTCCAAAATGGCATCAACTTCATCCGTAACAGGTCGACCAGCACTAGGTTCATTTTTGACATCAAAGTTACCGGACTGGAAGCGCTTGAACCAGTTTTATTCTACTCGTAATGACACTGCATTAGGTCCACAAATGTCACAAATTTTTTCGTGGCCTGTGTCGCATTTTCCGTTTTTTGTAATAAAACTTCAAAAAGTATCGAATTTCTACGTTAAATTCAGTCATTTTGTTAGATAGAAAAACAATAGTAAAATGGCGGAATACCATTTTTACGATTATGCGAATGTCAGAGTATGCGAATTTTCACGAATACAAATACGAACGCGAATATTCGTTACGTGACCAAAAAATCGACAATGTGCGGAGGCTTGTTTGAGGGTCACGAGCCTTACAAAGATTACAAGTTGAATTAATTATAAATCACTCAAGGATAGCAATGACTAGTTTTCGTTCCGATAGTTTAGTTTTAGAATAATTATAAAACGACGATTCCTGTATTAGGAAGTTTTTAAAATTCACGAATACGATCAAAGTTCAATGTTATAATTTAGTGATTTCACTGCAGAGGCAGCACCATTAATAACAAGTCAATTTGTATTTCAAATATTTAATTTATTATTGCTAAATTAGCAATCGATTTGCTTTAAGGGCTGCCGTCCACGCTATGCGAATTTAGTTGGTTGCAGCGTACTCGGCTCGCGTAGAATAGACGCACCTTTACGTTGTCAATTTCGTCAAATTCCCATTGCCCACCCATAACTGGACATACAAATTTTATTAAAATTGCATCCCTGTAATATTCTTGAGATATTCGAATTTCTTAGACATAAATTTTGTATTGAGTATAGCTACGATTGTAGGTTGCTTTTTTTTTAAATTGGTAAATCGATAACGGTGCAAACAGAGGAAAATGTTACCCCTCTAATCATATATATATATATATATATATATATATATATATATATATATATATATATATATATAAATCACTAGTATAAGGTGTCGTTGAAACTGCAACTTTACGCACGTACCGATCGCCTCCGCCTCGAGTCGTCGACAGCGAGCGTTTCATGAAACGCCTATTTCTCGCCGAAAGCAGTACTTCGCTTCCCTCTTAATTTCGCCAGTTTCACGTTGTTGACGTAGTGTCAAATATACTTACTCGCACATGGCACGCCGCCATGCTTTGCTTTGACTGTTGCCGAGCATTAACTCCATCCACTTATTTTCTACGTCAAAGGCCAAGCTATTATTTTAAGATATCCTACCATTACGTATAATCTCACATCAACGAATAATAATATAATCCAGTTGTAATTATTGACGTCGTAAATAAGGAAAATTTCTTGAGTTCTAAAAGGTTGAAAAAAATATAAATAGGAAACTGAAAATATGTCACAAAATTCTGTACTTGCCTAATTGTTGAAATTAGAGTAACAAAAATTTTTTTTATTATAGCACACACAGTCTAACGAATTTTGCGCCTATTACAATACTTGCTTTTGGAACACGATTAAGTGACAAATGTCAAGAACTTGTTTGTCGATTTAGTTAATCGTCTATACAAAAACCATAGTATGTATAGTTAATTTGGCAAACTATGCATATAAACATTTCAGGCTGACTTGTTGGCCGACTTGTTGGCGTATGATTATCTCGAACTGATTTAATTTATCAGGTAGTGTCTGAGATGAAGGCAGAAAAATCGACTATCAAATACTAAATCGTAGTGCGTCTAGAAGAAGAATCATGATTTCTATTTCTGTAAATTGTGAACTTAACTACTAAATCATGAAAGCAGTAAATCACACCTCGTCAAATATTTATACGTATAGAAATATTTTAATAATTATAATAACTACTGTGAAATACAAAATAAGTAAAATATTTTTAAAATATAATGGGATTCGCCCATTTAAAAATTGAATTTTGTCAATCTATCAATAATCTGTTTTGACCACAACAAACCACTGTAATATCGTCTAGGTCGGATGTTGACGTTAATTTATGGTTTCCGCCCGTTTACACGACTCGATTATTTTTAAAAACTTCTCTCTCCCTCTCCCTCGCTCTCTTCACATCATCGCTGTTATAGGTTAGAATAACTCGAGCAAGGTTGCTCCTGAAAACCGAGACGTTTACTAAAAATATAACCGTCGCTTTTACGTATCTTTTAAATCTATTCAAAATTAATCATTGACTCAATATTTGAATATGTAACTCTCTAGACGCGTTGACTTTGAAATTATAGTGAAGAATATGCGGTGAAAATTCTGATCAAAAATGGCTACAATTAAATTTAGTTAACAAAAAATATTGAATAGTGCACTTCTATAGGGCCAATTTGGAAATAAAAATGATTTATGTCGTTTGTCTATACTAAAGCTACATATAGATTTACGTAGGTCAATCTGAAAGCCCATAGAAAATCAAAAAATGAGCAAACCAGCAAGTTATTTTTATTATTATTGTTTTTCAAAATAGTGTCCGTCGACATTAGTACACCGCTGCATTCGATGGAACCACTGATAGAAACATTCTGCCCTTTTGGACTTAGGGGTGGCTTCGACGGGCTTTTCATATGCAAATACTGCTTTCTCGGCGTCCGTACACTACTGCCTTCATAGTTTTTATTTTATTTTAGAAAAAAAATGCATGGTGCGACATCGGGAATGTAAGGTGGATAAGCCAGTATTTCTGTACTTAACGCCCCCAAATAGGTAGTTGTTTGTGTGGCGGTATGTGGTGAGGCGTTGTCGTGATGAAGGAGAATCCTACTGGGAAGTCGTTTTTCCCGAACTTCTTCCAAAACAAATGCCAAACAATTGTTAGCGTACCGGTACGCTGATATATGATTTTTGAAACAATTGTTGCATTCAGAAACAACCTGTCATTCAGAGGAAAGAGGCCATCATCTTTTTTCTAATGCTTGGACCTCGTTTTGCTTTAGTAGGCAACTCTTTGAAAGATAACACCCACTGAGCAGACTCTCTTTTGGTTTCGGGATCGCAAAGTAAATCCAGCTTTCATCACTTGTAACCATGTCGTACACAGCATTTTTGTGACCACCGGCAAATCTTTGCATCGTTTCAGGGCAATAATCAATACAACGAAGTTTTTAAGCTTCGGGTTAAATTAGGAGGTTACCGAGTACAAAGCTTCCTGACCGCTAAATGTTCATGAAGGATTTTGTGCACTTGACTCATACCGATGCCTAAGTTTGTCCGAATCTACTTGTAGGTCACACTTTTGAGTCTATCATGAACCGCACAGCAGATGTCTTCGGTCGTCGCCATAGAAAGACGTCCCTCACGCAGTTCATCAATCAGATTAGTGCGACAACGTTTAAATTCGTTGAACCAGTTACAAACATTGGCAAGGGATACAGCTTCATAATGAAAGGCGAACCGAAGTCTGTTATAACTTCCTTGTTGGTTTAAATGACAGCAAAAGTCATAGAAAATCATTACACGAAGATTTTCTCGCATTTCATGTTGACGTTAGTAAATAATTTTCTATTTGCCGCCAATTTTGTTAGAACAAATGACAGATAAATGCAATATACATAATGAGGTTGGCAAAGATTTCCATTTTTTAAATTTAAATATGTGTTTTTTACAGTTTCTAAGTGGCTACTTCTAAACACTTAAATGTCACCTACGCCGAGTACGTTTATTTCCTTATTTTATAAGCATTGTAAGAGATATGCCTTCTCTAAGTCAATTTTTTTTATTATTTTATACTGAAAGGTTCCTTCCGCCCTTAAGCCGTTCACGCTGGTTCCATTACGAACTAGAGGCTGCTGAAGTCCGTTGTCACCAATGGCGTAAAAAAATTCAGGACGAACGGTTTAACATGATGATTAAGGGCCGAAGCAAGTGCATGGTTTTAGTTGATTTAAGTGAAAAATACAATTATCAATTCGCCCGTAGTCGAGATTCGAAACCGATACCTTCTTGTTCAAAGACAACGCTGTCAACCACTCTGCCATTATCGTGCGTTTTGTATACTGACCTAACCGCAATTTTTTGTTCTGCACTAACTAATATAATGTAGAGCAAATCCGAGAAAAAAAATTATGTTGTCACGATAGCCGGTATAGAAAGAGAACATAGAAATGAAAAGAACATTACTCATTTACTTGTTTTTATCTAACTTTTTCACTGTGTAATCTATAAAACTCGGTTGTCTCGTAAATCGATACCAGATTAACATAAAGAGAAAAGAATTTTAATATTACAAATTAACGAATAATCGATGCGAACAACAGAGGGCGCGCAAATACATTAATAGACTATCTATTATAGCTAGTAGGCAGACCGTAAATAGATGTACGGTCTGTCTATAATTTTGTCATTGTTGTGCTATGTTTATGAATTTTCGTTAGGTTTCAATTTATTGCGGCCTTGCAATTAAATCAGTATAAAATAATGCTTACATTCTATAATAACTTTTAATACACTTGCACGATAACCGAAGAATTTTTATGTCGTGAATGATTGAACGAAAATATTTATTTTCGAAAATATTTATAAATACACCTGTTTATTATCAATCAGGTGGATTTTCTATATGAAAGTCCATAAAAGTGAGAAATTCGTAGCTAATTTAAATTCTGAAATTTATCTTAAAAAATACATGTAAAAAGCTCTTACTGATCATTACAGTTCGTACAACCTCTAAGCCCGTATATTAGGTGCCAAAAATAGAACGCCATAATTAAGAGAAAAATCTTGAATCATTGAAATATTTTGCTGATCTAAATAATCAACATAAATGGAACCATAAATATATCATAAACTCGTAAATATGACTCGTCCGAAATAAAGCAAATGCTTTTTTAACCTAGTAACAAAATCCTGTAATCGATTTTGTAATGTATTTCATTACATATATATTAAGAAATAATGTAAAATTATAAAGACGTTAATCTAATTAACAATTTATTTTGATGATGAAATCATCGAAACTCGTATTAACATAGTAGTTACTTTCGATAAGAGTTATCAGAATATTTCTTTGTTAGTAGTAAAATTAAAATCATATATTTTAAATACATAAATAATTAGGATATTTACGATGATTTGGATTAATAAAAAGATCCTTAGGAACTGTCGAAAAATTAAAAGTCCTTTTAGAAAGATTAATTTAAATTCGATACTGTACTGAATATCACATATTTATTTACCTCGAAAAAATTTTCAATAGACATACTTGTTGAAACGTATATTTAGAAGTTCATTTTTTATTAATTTTTTTTCTCAATCAATGTCTCTTGGCTCGCTAACGTGCCCCAATTTAATTATTTAGGGTGCTCCATTTTAATAACACGTCTAGCTCGCACACACCTGTCCGGAAGAATCGACTCTTGGCAGAGCGGTTAATCAACGTAAACAATTTTATGAATATTGCCGTGTCCGACCGCTAATAAGAATGGTCAAGCACAGAAATCTGGTGCACGCACGACGTGCAATAGACGGAACCTTTTAACGTACATTTTTATTATCTACTAAGTACTGTAAAAACGTGATTGTGAAGTGAAATGTAATAACTCAAAGCTTGATTTATGCTTATGGACAATATCCATGGGTAATAAAATCTGTTCAATAGCAGATTTTATTACCCATATCTTTTTCTACTTTAATATCATTTCTGGCTTAAAGAAATTAGAAAAAAAAAATTAAAACTTTTGACTGTGCATTAACTTGATCTTAATTCACATAAAAAATTATAAAGCATATAGTAATTAAATTGCCAGTGCGGCGTAGTTCAACACAATTTTATTGAAATTGTCTTACCAGTATGAAAATGATGTTTTGTTTAATGGAAGTTGTTGTATGGTGATATTTCCTCTAGCATAATAATGCACGAGAACGACGAAAAGGAAAGATAAAATTAGATAACTGTCATAAGTTGAGCTAACTCAGCCATCAAAATTTTATGTAAATAAAGCTTAATTTAGAAGGGATTTTGCTTTTTGAATATTAGTTTAGCACTCCAAATGCACTAAATTAAATATATTTTTTACTGCGGCTATCTGGGTGCTCATTATATGTAGGAAAAATGTATACATTTTTGTAAATACCTACACAAATAAAATGACGCAGTAATGACGTTATCGGTTCAATTGCATTAGTATTAATATTTTACCGAATCTGAAAAATAGTCTTAAACATGCGGTTTATTCTATTTTTAAATAATATTTTTAGGGGTTCTGTAGCAATGAAGGGTATAAAAGGAAATAAACTACACAAGGTTAAATGAAATGAGTATCACATCCATGCTTATAAATTTGAGAAATGTAGTCTAAAATATTATAGGCACAAATGTTCATATTAATATAAATAATAATACAAAATACAATCCTACTAGTATTATAAATGCAAAAATTCGTGATTTATTGATGGATGTTCGTTACGCTTTCACACATACACTACTAGAAGATTTTAATGGAACTTCACAGTATCAAGTATAGCTTAAACATCAGAATAAGACATAAGCCATAATTTATAAAGACACATGCTTTTGCTCTCCGCTTCTCTCGCGTGAATGTAGCAAAGGCAGAATTGATATTAAAACCAGAATCGGAATCAAGAGCGGGACCGGGATCAGAATAGAGAGCGTGACCGAAATCGGGATTAGGGTGACAGCGTGATCGATCGATATAAAAATGAAAGAGTTCATTATAATGTCCACACGGGCGGAGCCGCAGGCGACAGTTAGTAATAGTATATTATTCCCTGAATACTATTACTAACTTTCGCCACGAAGTTGATATAAATTTTCTCAATTAACGAAATGAAAATTAGACTAATTAAATAGATAGAGAACAAAATTAACAATTTTGAAAGCTAATGCAATATAAAATACAACTCTAGTTGTGGTTTTAAAAATTTCCTTGAAAGCTCTACACTAGCAACACCATTTCTTACAATGGGGTCTGCAAAAAAAATGTTCATGAAATTTTCATATGGAAAGTTATTCCAAAATTTCGTTTTGTAATATCACTGTAAAATTGTGTGACAGTTCACATAAACCGCCTTTCTGTATGTAGATATTTTCCAGAATCGTTTTAAAAATGGAATTATAAGAACGTCACAAAACTATGAGAGTTTATTTTTTTTTCATTTAGTTACGAGACTCTAATAACGAGAAAACTCGGTAAATTATAAACTCTTATTGTCGTACATTTACATGTCATAAATAAAATTATAATTTTGCTGGGAATCGAGATCTATCTACATAAAGAAAAAATAATTTCATAAACGTAAATACAAAACATAAATTGTAGTTCTTGAAATTTCTTACTTTAAAAAAGATATCTATCCAAATTCTATTGTGTATTATGTCATGCAAATCCGTTAATATTTAATTTGACAGCGCACCGCCACCCCACTCTCCTGCGGCCGGCAGTACGACGAACAGCTTACCCAGGCCGGGCACCAAGCAGGTCACGGTGACGGTCAAAGAAACGGTCGTGGAACCAGCTCCGACACCGACGCCGACCCCCGTACAACAACAAACTATCGCCACCACCAGGCGACATGCGTCCAGCGCTACGCGAGAACTCGATGACCTGATGGCGTCGCTGTCAGATTTCAAGGTTATAGACTAAATTTCAGTTTTGATAAGCATCTGTGTCATTACCGTGTAAAAATATTAATATAAATATTTAATTAAGCTTTACTAATTAACTTGAAGCGAAATACCATAACCAATAAAAAAGCCTTTTGAGACGGAAGCTAAGTCTGAAAAGTTTTCTGATTTATTTGAAAGGATGAAGACATAGTTTTTCATTTAGTTCGCCGACCAAGGTATTGTATTCTGAATTAAATGGATATCTTCTATTTTGTGATTCATGATATGAAAAATAATACCGAAAATATTTAATAATTATCATGTGATTTGATTACTGACATGTCACGATTAAAGCATGAACCAGGTAGTGGTAAACGTCAACACCGTGCGAAACGGTGACCCAGTGCTAGGCGCAAGGAGTACAGCCGCAGGGGCCGGCGTCGTCACGGCCATCTCGGCACACTGCACCACACCGTGCGCTCCCAGTTTCCGTTTATTATAATATTTGGAAGTCGCCTTCTTGGGCCACGGCTGGAAATAGCCGGCCGAGGCCCGCTCCAGCGGCGCGTCCCGCGCGCCCGCCCCGCGCCCGCTCGACTCCGCAGCTATACATAGCGTCGAGCGTTACATCACTGCTCGTGGTGGGGCCGCCCGCTTATAATATTAGAATACATAGTCAAACATTTCAATCGGAACGCATTCGCTGGGGATCCTTCCCGCCGGACGGTCTTCTCTGTATGTCGCTTTCGTCGGCCTATCACTTTTCGCCTCGCATTTGCCGATCGACTGAATCGGAGCGGTGTTGCAGGTGGGCGGCGGCGGTGTCGGCGAGGCCCTCCCGGCGAGCGGTGCCCCGGGCACGCGCGTGTACCGCGAACGGCGCGCCTGGCAAGAGCATTATCACAGCGGCGCGCGCCCCGCGCCTGAACCCGCTTCGCTCGAGCATATGCTGGGCTCCCTACGTGCAGACATGAGCCGTCAAGGAGTACAAACGCCCCAAAAGGGCTGCTGCAACGCCTGCGAGAAACCCATCGTCGGACAGGTGCCCGTTCTCCCGGCCACCGGCTGAAAAATGGATTTCACCCTGACGATGAGGATTTAAATTTTCAAGAAAAATAGTGTGATAACTCTTGTCATCGTGAAATCTACGTTTCGGCATCGAATCACGTCGTAAGGCTGATGTTTGAAAACAGAACTGATGTGTGTTCAGGTGATCACGGCGCTGGGCCGCACGTGGCACCCGGAGCACTTCACGTGCGCGCACTGCAACCAAGAGCTCGGCACGCGCAACTTCTTCGAGCGCGACGGTCGTCCCTATTGCGAACCCGACTACCACAACCTGTTCTCTCCGCGCTGTGCCTATTGCAACGGGCCCATCCTCGATGTCGGTCCCTTATCACTTTCACGTGATAACATTTCTATCGAATCGTGATATAATGTCAAGTTTCTATTTTTCAGAAATGCGTCACTGCATTAGAAAAAACATGGCATACTGAACACTTCTTCTGTGCCCAATGCGGACAACAGTTCGGCGAGGAAGGCTTCCACGAGCGCGATGGAAAACCTTACTGTCGTAACGACTACTTCGACATGTTTGCCCCCAAATGCGGCGGCTGCAACAAACCCATCATGGAGAACTACATCTCAGCTCTAAACACACAATGGCACCCGGACTGCTTCGTCTGCAGGGTCAGTATACTATTCTCAGGTCCCTTTTACTCGTGGAGAAGGTGAAAAACCGACATATCTCTAAAGGTAAATCGGTCGGTCCTCAGATTTGCCCTGTCGCAACAAGCGTCACACGCCAGGTTAAGTATTCGTGCACAACCACGCTTCGTAAGTTTTAATGAAAACTCATTAACGAAGCATCCAATGAAATGTATCGTTTCATTGTACAGGACTGCCAAAAAGCGGTGAAAGGAAAGTCATTCTATGCGATGGAGGGGAAACCCGTATGCCCCGTGTGCGTCGGCGTCGACGAGGACGAGTAAATGATGATGCCCCCAAAACGGATGCCCTACCCATTTTTTTTCAGCTAACTCCGCACGTCGCGGCGAAATCACTGAATGTTTACGATTACAACAGATGTTATTCTCTGAAATATCACACACTTAGGCGCACACACATGCAAACAGATCAAAATACAAATGTTTAGATGTAACAACGTACTTAATAGGAAAATAATGTATCATATTTTTGTAAAGTAATTGTACTTATATAAGTTTATTATACAATAAAGAGAACAAAAATATTTAAGAAAAAAAAATGAATAAAAAAAAATAAACAAAAAACTATAATACAAAGAATTAAAGAAAACAAACCCGAAGATGGCCGATCGAATACTGGTCATCAAACCAGGGTACCGCGGCCAAGTTCGGGATGCGTTCGCCGTACGCCGTTACGTATTGCGTTGCGGGTGTGCCAATGACCTACACCTATTGTTTTCATTCACTTCAAGGACGGAGAAAAGCTGTATAAAATGTAGAAGGGGTCGAGTCTAGGCGTGTTGAATTTCGTTGGACGCATCTTCGAGTAGTCGTTGCTATTTGTAGGGACGCGGTGACGTCACGAGCCGCCGCGCGCAACACGGCTGACAGAAAGATTTGTTTACTACACTCGCATTGATTATGGTACTATTTTTGTGCCGATTGTCTTTATAAATAGGTCCTAAAAATAAAAAAAAGGAAGATAACAAGATTGTAAAAATGATCCGTATGCAATAAATAAGTCCAAGTACCTGAAAATCAAATGGTAATTTTATTTCGTCAAAAAAAAAAACGACCTAAACATCAAATGTGCATATTAGAACTTGTACAGAAACTTACTATTCTTGTAAATGATAAAATACGTTTGGTTTGTGATAATTTATTTTCTTGTAAATCAAAACTGGCACCAGACTCTCTCGTAAAATAATATTTAAATATCTGGCGTTGATCCAGTTCGCCTTGAAATGTTGTGATTTTACTAAAAACACACGATGATTTCTGTTTCACGAGCAATGTCAAGAAATAAAGTAAATCGTAAAGCAACTTTCTTGTACACGCTTACCAACGAATCCGAGGCATACATACGTACTTTAGTTTTTTTTTTTTCATCTGGAAATCCAAATTTAATACTGTAACACATTTCTCAACGATAACGGAATTGTATTACCGCATTTCCGAACATACTACATGCGTAAAACATGTAAATAACTTATTACTGCTTCACGATTACGTTACATCGCGAGTATCACTAGAACTTTCAATATGAATGATAGACAATCTTGAAGATTATTAAGTTTAAAATTATATTTAAAGCTAATTATTTAACTCTACCGCCATTTACATTTGTGACGTATTAATTCATGAACTCTCATCACTATCTCGATAAATGTGTATACAATGGAATCAGCTTCATCTCTTGCACTTGTCGTATAAAACATTCACACATCGCACGCATTTATATCGCTTAAATGCATACATCGCTTCCTGTTCGGATATTTTTATTTAAAGTTCTTAGAAACATCCGCTGCTGAAATGAATTCGAATAAAAAAATGAATTTTCGGCTTTAACAATAACAGATTCGCTATCGAGGAGAAAAGAAAAACTTAAATAAAAAGCTAGATTGCATTTTATGCTCCGATGATTGAACGTCCCAGGTTGCAGGCCTTTCACTGACCAAAGTTGTAAAAATATAGTACGGTACCTCTACGCCATTCCACGTTGTGGACACAAAAAACGCAATTACAAAAAAACACGACGGGCGGTAAAAATCAATATTGACAAATAACCGCCCAGTTTACGATTTTGTGTTAGATCATTGTTTTCATAACAATAATCTAACACAACATTGAGACAGCAACTTATTACAAAGTTGATGTCAACAAAAATGTATAGGAAAACAGTGTTTTGTGTAGTAAGCGAATATATGCTGAAGGACGGACAAGCAACGGGGTTGTGAATATACAAGCATTGTAATGTAATTACAGAAATATGCTATAATACATATAAGTAATATAATTTTTAGTAATTATTAATTATAACTTTGTACAAGTGTGTAAGAAACGCTATTAAAATGTTAATGTTAATTAAAGTGAACTGTTTATTTATATATGATACAAATATTTTTTTAATGCTAGGCATATTTTTGAATAATATTTAAAAATACTTAATATTTCTAAATATTCATTATCTGAATTAGTAAATTTTTTTCCGGGTATTAATAATAGATACTGTTTTATGAATACTGGCTATATCTTACACTTACTAAAAATGTATTTGTATGATGAAGCATGTCTGTGTGTTGCCTGAACTTCAGTGGTGCGATTCCTAAAAAGCATTATTTTCAACTGATGCAATTTGAGGCTTATGTTCAAATATATTTGTATAATATATAGCACTCAAGGAACATTATATTTTTATATTTTTTTTGCATCTACTCATTTTAATTTCTAGTCTGTAAAAAATAAGGCTTGGTGCATGTCTGTCTGTCATTATTATCGTACTAAATTTCAAAATCACTGAACAGATTTAGATAATTTCAACTAGTATGATTTCCGTTAATAAAAGAAGCTATGTGTGTATTAAAAATTGTCTTTTTCATAATAGGGTTAACTAGTAATAGTATAAGCGAATGAAGTTTGACCTGCTTTTATGGAATATCTTGCTTGAATTGTTGAAAATAATAAAATTATATATGGTAAAAAGACCTAAATTTAGATGCTCTATTAAACACTTCGCAGTAACTGCACTGTCTGTTTTTAGTAAACATGCTTATAATTTACATTAAAAACTCAATATTAAAAAAAAATTGATTTATAACCACAATTGGTTTATAAATTGTATGATACAATTGTATGATAAATAATAAGTTTTAATTATGAAAACTATTATTTTGGCTTGTGTTAGCGTTACATATTAGTAAACGTAACAAAGTTTTAAAATAAAAGGTCAAAATTAATGAATTTAGTATTAGGATAAGCACAACAATTTAAAATTTCTACCTAAAATGGTATTAGCTAGATTATTATTGATATAACTTTTGAATACAAATTTAATGTGAGAAAACTCACACACACTCTTTATCCTTTAATGATCAAATGCTTTATATGCCACAGGAGTGCCGTGAGCCTTTCCATGGGGGTTCGTTCTTCGAGCACGAGGGTCAGCCGTACTGCGAGACCCACTATCATGGTAAACGTGGTTCCCTCTGCGCCGGTTGTCATAAGCCCATCGCCGGACGCTGCATCACCGCCATGTTCAGGAAGTTCCATCCCGAACACTTTGTGTGTGCTTTCTGCCTTCGCCAACTGAACAAGGGTACTTTCAAGGAGCAGAACGATAAACCATACTGTCATGGCTGTTTCGAAAAGTTGTTCGGTTGAATTATGGGATTGATTGAAATTAATGTCGAAGTTAAAAAAATGTACTTTTACTGACGTTTCTCATTTGTAGTTATCTGTTGTGTTGTTATATATTTCAAAATATAAAATATATTAGATTCCAATTCAAACGATTGAAACCAACTCGTTGTACTGTTATAGTATTAGATATTGAAAAATGGGTGTAATATTGATGTTTGTTTTTGTTTCAAATACGATAGAAATAATCTGTACGAAATAACACGATTGGGTACGACTGAATAATAATTTTTAACAATGTCTTCAAAGCTCCACGCAGATAACGCTGTCAATGTGGATTCTACATAAATATACAATTAAATGTTTGTATCTCGTAAATTTTGACCGTTTTTGACTAATGAATTTTAAAATAATCGAAATGTAATACTTTTTGTAAAATGAATCGAACGATATAGACGAACTAGTGCTAAACTGAAAATTAGGTGCTCTAGGACAGTTAATTTGTATGAGCGTTTTCAGTAGTTGCATCTAGGTGTACATGCGAGAATTGTTATCGAGAAGAAAATTAGTTTCTAAACAAATAATCACATATTCTTTAGATTCATGACTAGTTTTTCATTAACTTTAAAAAATGTAATTTTAATGTAAAGTTTGAAATGTAAGAGCAATAGTTACATCAATATTTTAAGACCTTTACATGCAATTTTTATAAACTGAATCCATAAATAAAAGTACATATTCGCGAATATCAACTATTGTACTGACTCACATGAAAATTTATTTTATATCAGGTATATAACACACGTTTATCAATTTAAATATTTTTTTCACTAAACACAGTTATTAATACAATGATATGTACAATGATTTTTTTTTTAACAGAAACCAACTTATCAAACTACCAAGAATACAGTTCTGTTACAGCTTTCAATCCCTAATAAAAGTTACTCGCACATAAGCCGATTGAAATATAATTGGTTACTGCGATCGCCTGAACCACATCTATGGTTGTTGTAAATCTTGCTATGAATTTTAGTAGATTGTATTTTTTTTTATTACTTTATATTAATAAAGTTCAATTATTTCAAAAACATTTCTTAATAGAGTACATGGAAAATATACCAAGTGATAGATAACATCTTTAGTTTGTGTTTAGTGCACTACATAATGCTATGCAAATATACCACATGTACTCTGACTGACCACCTATACTTACGAAAAACGTACTTTTCTTGTCCTTTATATTGTCCTACTCGAGTAGAGCATAATTTTGCACCAGTGTTTACAACTGATGACCATATACATACTTTACTCTTAAACATGTTATCATATTGGTCACAATATTTTATTATGACTGGTTTTAAAATAGATTATTTAAGTTTTTTTTTTATTTTGTAATCTTTTTTTTATTATGTGTACTCAATACTCTATTCCATTTCTTAACCACCAGTAAAGTTAAAGAATAAACAAATAGATCGATTGCTAAATTTCAACAAAAATAGAACAAATAAATTAGAAATTTCATATCAAAATATTATTTCTTTGAGGATTTCAAGCTAATGTTTCAAGATACACTTGTCCATTAAAGAAATATTTAATATTAGTTGTAGTTTTAATACTAATATTGTGATGATAAATATATTTATATATATATTGTGTAATTTTTAAACTTAATGTGTGTCTTAATGTTAATTTTAACAATTGAAGATGACTTTCATTAGTGTAGCTGATACAAGAAGATATTATACTGTATAAATTATTCATGGCATTTCAAATTCAAAACTTCAGACTTGAAAATAGAGTCAATTTAAGTTAAAAAATAATCACAACAATAAAATTCACTGTCCCAGTATGTTGTAACTAAAAATAAATACAATATCTGTTCATATTTTGAATGGAAGGCATCTTCAATGATAATGAAATTAAGCCTTATAGGGCTCTAAATACAAGTCATTATCTTTTGCAAAATGTTGCAAAGTATAAATGCAGATCAAAAATAAATTTAAAACAAATATGTTTTGAATATTTTCAAAATAGACCACATTTAGTATGCATTGTTTTTTATTGTGGTTTTAATGTTACATGTTCTTTTTTTAATTAAGCTACATATATAGTTTCAATAATTTTAGATGTGAATAGAAAAATCATAATGCTGATGCATATTTATCCTACACATAGACAATGCTTTATTTTATGGTATAGGGAAACAGGATATGTATGTATTGCAGGTTAATTATGTTTAATAATTACTTCCATTAGCATAAACTAGAATAGTGATGTACCCTGTACAGTTTTGCTAGATGTTTCTGTTGTTATTTGTTTATGATTGATTTCATTGTAGATATGGAATCAGTTTTATCTAAAATCATAATCAGGTCGATGAGTGTGCCAAACGATTTCCTTATCTGACAGATTTTTTTATCGCTTTAATTTAATTTGCAGTGCAGGCGGCGAAAATTGTGTGATTACATTATATAGTAATAACCAGTTTATATTTTATGTATGTAAATGATTTTATGAAATCTGTAATATTTTAACAAATATATTTAATGTTTTTATAATATTATTGTTTTTGAATGTCAGTTCCTTATTCTATTTTATCAAACATCTTAGATGTTTAGGGCATATTTATAGGGCATATTTGAGAAAAATAATTTTCTCAAATCTCTGTGATTCCTGTTTAGTATCTGTAGTGTTTTTGAAAGATAGATGTAGGAACAATGATGTCAGAAAGTGGTGTGGTTTGAAAGATGTAGCGACTAAAATAGAAAAAGGTATTTTGTAGTAGTTTACCCATCTAGAATGGGTAAACTACTAATATAGAGCGAATTTTTGTGGTGGCAAGGTCGGCATGGGTTGCCCTATAAGTCCAACGCAGATCAAATTGGTGGCATATTAAAAAAAGCCAAATTATAAGCACCTGAAACCGACGAGCCTGTATGAAAAGTTTGATGGATGTCAGTGAAGCAAGAGACATAGAAAGTAGAAAGAGTTTATAATTACAATAATATAAACTCACCTATTTCCCTATAAAAGGGGCCATCCATAGATTACGTCACACAAATTTTAAGGTCTTTTGAACTTCTTCCCCCTGGTGTGATGTCTGGTCATATATTTTTCAATGTTGTATTTAGAAGTAATCAAAATAAAACAGCAGTTTTTCCATTTTTTGTTACTTACATTAAGAATAATCTTTAATAGAATTAATAAAGTCATATTTTAGACATTGGATAAAACAAAAGATAAAGAACTATAAATTATTAATAATGTTAATAAAAGATACAAAACTTAATCATCTTGTGGACACGGACTTGGATCCACTTGATATTGTTTATTGCTGGCATATCATGCACTTTCGTTTTGGATGTTGTCAGGAATATCCATTGTGTTAACATCTTTTTCTTCTACAATATAGCATCGCCATTATTCATTAAACAAAGAATTCTTTGGTACGTCTAGCCGCAATTCTTCGAGGACGAATTTTCGCAATAGGTAAAACCTCTTGTTTTTTATGAGATTGTTTGTGTTAGTTACCCGGTTTGTATGATGAAAAATATAGGCCACACAATGTTTCTATTTTTCTCTATCGTTCAAACAAAACATTACATAAAATTCCTCGTTTTAGTATTTTGGATTTCGACGCCACAAAACTCCATTCATGCACCTTTTATGTGAGCGGTTTCGGGTGCTCAGAATTTTGCCCTTTTTTAGTGTGCCACCAATTTGGTCTGGATAAGATTTTCTAAGGTGAACCCTTGCTGGTCTTTCCACTACACACATTATCTCTATGTAATGTTATATTATAATTCTATTGTATACTATTATACTAATATCTTCGGATACACACAGCGCCACCTGATCCCAAAATCAGCAATGAGGCTTATAGTATGTATGAATACTTGTACACACAATACATAGAAATGCCTAGACTCAACATAAACAATAATTTTTCATCTAATAATTGCTTGTCTTGTGCGGCAATTAAATTCACAACTCTAGCATACAGCAGATAGGGTCCCTACCAACTGCGCCAATCAAGTGGTCTAAAAATGTCTTGAATCCTTTTTTAACAACAGGTAGATATTCCAGCATCATGTAGATATTATTTCCACCCAAACCCACTTGTATCTATCTTGATCTAAGATTAAGATAAAGAGTTTAAGATTCTGTCACATAAATAAGCGTAAAGAAACGCCATTATAATTGTATTGAATTTCAATAATGGTAAGAGAAATCTCATATGGGTTTCTTTTTAATTTTTGTAAGTGCAAGCATATGATATTCACTTTGTTACTACCTTGTTATACATGTAGTACAACAGTGTATTACTAAGAAATTGCTTGGATTTAAAAATTTTTATCGAAAACATAGCAATCTTTTATCCTCAAAAATACAAGAATTTGATAATTTTGTGTAAAAAAATTATTTAAGTAGGTATTTTCAAGCAATTACTGTTTGTTTTGAAATGTGTGACACAGCCCACATCTTAGATAAAAATGTATTGATTTAAATAAAACTATATTAAATAGGTGATTATTATACACTACATACAAAATCAAGCTACCTATTTATTGTCTAGAGAAAATAACATATGCTGGCCATCGATCAAACGTATTATACTTTTGTCACAGATATAAAGGTATCACAGGTTTATTTCGAAATGTTTTCACATGTGACATCATGGTTGCAAATAACAATGCAGTTGCAATTAAATATTTGAATAAAAATTATAATTAGTATGAGAAAATTAAAAAGCAATATTGTGAAAGTGGGGTATCTGCCGAATGTGATAAGGTTTCATGCTGATGGGTAGCAGAGGTATAGTACCTAGTTTGCTATATCAGCTCCTTAACCCTAAAAAAAATGGTTGGGTACAGAATAAGGAGTATAAAGCTGTTATTGTACTCCTCTAATAAAAGAACTCACAACAGGTGTGAACAAATATCGCTCCATAAGTCTCCTCAATGTCATTGACATGATAAAACTGTACATGGAAATAATAAGAGTTGTAAATGAGAATGAAAGAGAAAAAATTTGTACATTCTAGAAACTCTTTAAAACATAGTTCATAAATCAGTTTCCACATTCTTTTACTTTTTGTGTGTACAAAGTGGTAGAAGTTTTCTTTGAGATATAATAAACACTGGCCTACAAACAATAGGTAATGTTGTTTTTTTAAGATAGAAAAAAGTTAAAAACGATTGCTTTCTTTTCCATTTGTGCTAACTTCCTTTAATATTCTTAATGTTTCTGACTGAATAATTTGCAGTCTTATGAGTAGAAATTCATTTATGAAGAAACAAATTGAAATAATGCATTATTGAAAAAAAAATAACAGTTTAACCACATAAAAATAAAACAATGAACTCCTCAGGATACTTTTATAATAAAATTCATTCACAGCAATTGTATATACAACCCTAACACTTTATCACTCACTAGTTCTTAATTTAATGTCACAATAACAAATGTATTCATTTATTTTATAAATAATAATATATATATATTATAAACTCTCTTAATAATAAAACTGATCAGTCTTTGGTGGGAAACAAATTAATTGTGTTCTAGTTATACTAAACCAGGAAACAATTCTGAAAAGGAATCACACCAAAAGTCTGGTAAGTCTATAGATTCAGGATCACTGAATGGTGAAGGTAAAGACTCATAGCCGAGATCGGAATTAAATGTGTGGGCTGGAGATACTGCTAAAAAGTTATCTTCAGACGCTTGCGGTGACAAACTCATAGGTGAGAGGAGTTTCATTTCAGAGTCCAATGCTAAATCATTAGCAATGTCGAACTCTGTTTCTACTGTTAATGGTTTGATCTCTTCTACAGATAACTGTTCTTCACATGGCACTTCTATAGTAACACAATCATTGGCATCTTCCACACTGGTGTAAAACACATCACCTTTATCTCCATCACTCAATTCTGTGCTGAGAATATGTTCATGTTTAACATCAACATCTTGTACATTTGTTGTGCTTGTGTCTTCAGTGTAGGGATGTGCATACGAATGCTGTGATAATATCCTGTGAATATCATGCTTGGATTCTATGACTCCACCTTCACAGGATTCCAAGTACTCTGTTGTGGGCCCCACCATTTTAGCTCTTTCAGCACACTGTCCAGTTTCGCTGTCTTGGACCTGAGTACAGAAAAACAAGTTAATAAAATTTGTATTGATAAATTGGTTTATTCAGGGAATTTATTTTACTTTAAGTTTATTCAAATGATATGGCTAAATATTTCAAAATACACTGACTAAATTATCAATCTGATAAATTATTGCATCATTTTCAATCATCCTCATTACCCTTAGCAATGACTACACAATATTCAAGATTTCATCATTTTTTTTTTGAACTCACATCTGCAGTCTCTCCTGAAGGAGCTGCACCAATTTCTTTGAAGAGTGTATCGGCAAGTTGCTGCAAAGCGTCGAGACACTCGTCGGAATCGAGGTGGGCGAGCAGGTCCGTGAAAGTAGGCACATCGTTAGTAGAAGGCGCGCCGCGCGGAGCGCCGCCGGGGACCCGTCCTTCTGCTGAGGGGACTCTGCCGGTCCTGTGGGTCCCGCGGTGACGTCCCGCGCCGCGGCCGCGTTACTACGAAGTACTGCATTTTCATTAACCAATCGCTCGTTCAAGGCGCGTAAACTCGCTACCTCCTCACTCAAACGCTCCTTTGCTTCTTCAAGCTGTTCAATTCGACGCTCCATGTCATCCATCTTGGCCTTTTTACGATCACGGGATGTTTGTGCCGCTACACGATTTTTCAATTTTCTGTCAAAGAAAACAAAATCTTAAAACAATTTCTAAAACTGAAATCCTATTGGAATTTTATTTTATTATATAATAGCCCAGAAACAATGCTTTTAAAATGAGAAACAATATCAATATTATAAAAATACGCAGTAACTAACTTCCGTTGCATTTTTTCCTCCCATGTTAAGTGATCAAGCCGACGTTTCCTGGTGGGCGTAGGCGGCACGTCCCCGACGGTATCGCCGCTGTCCACCAGATAGTTATTTGGTAGCGTTATGATGATGGGGGCACTCATTGTTAGTTGTCTTCAGCGATGCCAGCTCAACAGGAAACTAGAGAACTCGTCTCCAAACTTCACTGTCAGCTTGTTATTGTATTGTTATCATAATATTACGACGCTTTTTGTTGTTATTTGCCTTAAAGTTTAGTTCCTTCGTAAACTACGAGATAATAGAAACGAATGTTTGCGTTTTTCATGTTCACAAAAATCCAGCTTTCAACTCGAATTAATTCCAGAAGCTGACTATGTGGCTGCTTTTGATTGGATTACAATGGCCGGTAGCAGAACCAATAATATTGCTTACATTCTGTACGAAAGAGAAAAAGTATAACTATTCCATACGCTAAAAAGAAACAAAGCTTATGATGTCATTGATTATGGTGACTCACCAGACAGTCAGTAGGCTGTATTGCCATTTTTAATTTTTGCCACGTCTATCACAAAATTTAACAAATTGTGACCATACTGATATTATCTGTATCCCTAAAATTAATTATAATAGTGTCATTTATTTGTGTCTAAAGATGAATTCATTTGGAAACCCTATGTATCTTCAAAATCTAAGTAGCTAATTTCACTATGTTAGGCATCATTTCTTTTAATTTGACTGCCCACTCTAAAATTGGAAGTAAAATTAAAAATTGTCGTGAAATAAAGCAAACCGTGAATACAATTTCATTTTCTTAATAACGCAAATACGAAAATAATGCTATAACTTTATTTGGACACCCAAACTTTTCACAACCTCAACATTGACTTAAATTTGGAAAAAGTTAATAATTGGAAGTAGACATTTCACAATCTTACAACACGGCAACTGGGAAATTTATAGTTAAACTAAAATCAAAGCTTATTTATTACATTTTGCTTTATGTCATACATGTTTGTGACTAAAATGTTTTATTATATTTATATTCATCTGTGCCTAACGTTGTTCACGTGATAGTATGTTAAACACATTTTGTTTTTCACTCTACCAAACAAATGCGAAATTATATTACTTAGATCATAATTCTATAGATTGTATGCTTGCGCTCTTAAAGTTCATTAGTTATATTCTGTAAAATAGTATATTTTCCACTGAGGTAATATTACTACGTATAGAGAAGATAACTCGTAATATGATTTTGCGCTACATTTTGCTGTACGCCGTACCGCAACTATAAAATGAGTATCCAGCAGTCATTGCTACGAGTTGTTTTTCTTGCATAAATAATTCTAAAAAAAGCCTGGTTGTGCTCTCAAAGACTACACTAAACATTCGAGAACATCTAAAAAAATTGATGGTTTAGCATTTCATTGGTAAGTAGTCGTAAAAACGTTTAAAATTCTTTAATTTAATATTTTTCGCTTTGTAACAACGCTCGTGAGAATAGAGCGACATGTTGTCATATTACGTTGAGCAAAAAGCGTAAGCGCCGTGAAATTCTTGGTGCTTACGATGATTTAATCGTGAGAAATCCATAATCTATACGCGAAATGGAAACCTAGAGCGGAACCGACAGAGCTAGGATTCAAAAATCAAACCGAAATTAATAACGGGGTAGAGAGCAGTATCTTAAGCGAGTTGGAAAATATGACAGGAATAGTATTATTTTTTTTTTATAATATTGTTGAAGTGCGAACGAACGTGCGAGCCACCAGAGGGTAGATGGTCTCCGCCGTCCATGGACAATTGTAACTCTAAAGGTGTCGCTAATGAGTGGTCATCCTCTTGCCAAGGGCGGATCGTGAATTTATGGAATCTTGAGCTAGTACTACTTAAGGGCACACTAATATTTAGCTAATTGTCATTTTGTCAAAAAAATGTTTTCTATAATAATGTAAGTACACGATAAGCATAGGACAATAAAATTATTTATTTATTTATGTTTACAAACAGCAACTGTACGATATTATAGCAAAAGAAATTGATAGATTACGTGTAGATATGTTATATAAGTTATAAGCAAACTTTCTGTATTTTTATGCTGCATTTTCTTTATTGACTCATCACATTGTAAATGCTTTGTTAAAATCACAATTTGTGGAAAAAACTGATAAATTATTTACTATTGTGTGAGGTGTTAATTCGCGGAAATCCATAGTAGACGCTTGCCTGCAACATGCATTAACATGCAGCGTGCAACCCACCGCTGACCCTCGAATCTCTCTCCACTACGAATCTCTTTCAAAATGATTGAATATTGATTCCAGAGGATTGACAGATATCGAACACCTAAGCAAGTGTTATTTATTTTTATAATTATCTTATTCCGCTAACTGTTAAATTATTAATTTCCTGAGGATGTGCCTGGTTGGCATGAAACGTACATAGAATTAACAATTTAACAGTTAGCGGAATAAGATAATTATAAAAATAAATAACACTTCCTTAGGTGTTCGATATCTGTTAATCCTCTGGAATCAATCAATCGTTTGGATAGAAATTCGTAGTGGAGAGGCAGATTCGAGGGTCAGCGGTGGGTTGCATGCTGCATGTTAATGAATGTTACAGGCAAGCGTCTGATAAATCATTTAGTCGATCGTTTGACATTGTTGTCCTATATTTGTTTATTCCTGGTAAAAGAGCGTTTCGCTTCGCAGCTTGTGATTGGCAAGGTAAAAAAAAAACTTTAAGACAGTATAGCAATTTATAAACACATCAACAAGTTTATTTTCATAAATGAGCATAAAAATTTCACTTCAAGAAATGTAAAATCTGACTTAGACTGCAGTGAGTAAGATTTTAACTGAATGGACTCATTCACAGTATATTTACCAACGTCATCTGGATAATAATCAATAATATTACCTATACTTTCCATATCTATTTTGTCATATTTTTGTCTTGCAAATCCATTAAAAAAATAAATTTTTTACTAGTTGTCTTATAGACTTGGCTTCTTTCATTTAAATCCATAATCAGCTTATGCAACGCAACGTTTAGCATGCCTCTGTCAAGTTTTTCTATGTCGTACATTGAGCCTTTAGCCATAGACTTAACAGAACATTTTGAAGTAATGCGTCTCTTGTTTATATCACTGTAGTTTGTTCCCACACTAGTACTTAATTTTTAGCTTTTAATTCGTATTCCTTTACCTTCTAATCTGATTGATGCTGTTTATTGTTCACGATCTCTTTTAATGACACAATTAACTTGATGTTTTCTTTACAAATTACTTACCAATGTTTTATATATTTTTTTATTAACTAATTTCAATTTCTCCTAAATTTCCTCCCAGAAAATAATCAAAATTGCAATATCGAGTTTCGCCAGTTTATGTAGCCAATGAAGGCTGGGGCCCTGGGCTGCTGCCCAAAAAGCTTTTAGGTAGATCTGCATCTGCCTCTTGGATAAGAATATGATAGCAGATGGAGGAGGAAGTAGACTAATGGAAAGGAAAAGGGGGCTAATGGGAGAAAGTGAGCAACCGCAACTCTCATTTGGCTGGACAAACCACAACAGAAAAGACTTGTTATTTCACGCTTGTATTCTGTAAGTGCGAGATTGTGGCATCTCACTGTTCGAGTCGGCCCATTTTCGTGCTGCATCCAAGTTGACGACAACATGACTCTACCATATTATAAAATAAGAAATTAAGATAAAAAATATTATCTTGACCGACTCGAAAAAAACTAATTACTTTAACAAGTTTTTAAAGTCTATTTTTATTTATTTTCTTGTTTATGTTATTTTATTAGATGCTTCATTCACAAAATTAAAATTTTGCCATATATTCGAAATGCAATTTAAATATTTTTATAAATTGGACTAATAAATAATTTCTTTGCACTTGAAAGGCAAACTTTACATTCGTTCCACGTGAATATTACTGTAAAGTTTTTAGTTCAATTGACATGGATAATCTATTCTGAAAGATATAACGGGCTACTTCTAGCAAGGCTTGGCTACCTCTGTTTCGAACAGTTTTCTTTTTTCTATGAATGTGCATTGTACATATTCTTCTCTATGAAAGGGCTCGTACACAAAATTGCGACACGAATTGCTGCGATGCGATTTCGTGCGGCAAGGCATCTCCCAGGGTGACCATTCCTTCGACGACCGTCAATCGTACTGAACGTATTTTGAAAACTAGGTTGTGACATGGATCGTAAAAAGAAGTGTGCTCTTTTGTTATTGCTTAGGAGATACAGGAAAAAGAAACAAAGAAGATTTTGGGTTCATCCGTTTATTACTATCATGAATGCCGAGGGGAACTATTTTCATCTAAAATATGAAACTTTGAAAAGTGTCGAAAAAAAATTTTTTTATTATTTTAGAATGAGCATATCTTCATTCGAAGAGCTTTTAAGTTTATTATCACCATATCTTCAGAAATGATCGTACAAGGGGAGGATTCCTGTTATGCCTCTGGAAATGATAGGCCTCACTATCCGGTAAGTAAAACAATAATTGTTTACATTAGTTTTTATTGAGAAAAGAGTTTTCTAAGTATTACAATCGACAAAGTTCACGAAAAATCAAAGTCTTTTTCCGTTGAAAGTGGGCTTAATATGCTTGAGTTAGAAAAATCATTACTAGGTGAATCAATTTGACTTGGTGTGTTAGATGAATATGGACGTATCAGTGGCGTTTCTTGAGATGTTGCAAAATGTTGAGTTTGATAGCCACCCTGGCAGTTGTTATTCGGATAGCAGTAGCCATTATCGAGGAGTAACTACAGTTGCTAAGATAATACGATTAGTTAGTAGGGCAATATGAAAACATTGTTTAAATGCAAACATACCAAAAATAACGCAAGAGTTGCTTGAAGAAATTGCTGCAGACTTTGACAAGAAAGCCAACTTCCCTAACTGTATTGGAACCATTGATGGGAAACATATTCGTATTCGTAGGCCCCCAAACAGTGGATCACTTTTTTTAATTACAAGGGCCACAATTCAATAGTTTTGTTGGCTATTGCTGACTCAAAATACAGATTCATCTATGTGGACATAGGAGCATATGGAAAGGAAAGCGTCTCCACTATTTTCCACAACACGAAACTGTACGACTTACTGATGAGAGGTGATTTGCCTATACCAATATCGAGGGTTTCAAGAACCGGTTCTATTTGTTTTTGTCGGAGACGAAGCTTTTTCTATTTTGAATAATGTCATGCGCCCATATTCGGGCAAGTATTTGTCTGTTAAACAAAGAGTATACAACTACCATTTGAGCAGGGCAAGAAGATATGTCGAGTGTGCTTTCGGCATAATGGCCAATGAGTGGCAAATATTTCATCGGCCCATTAACGTCTCATATGATTTTGTAATTGACATTATCAAGGCTTGTTGCATATTACATAACTTTGTACTTAACCGTGATGGATTAGAAACCCCTGTTGAAATGATCATAGATGATTCCGCACTACTACGCCTCCAACGACGGTTGAATGTAAGTAATCAGGTACTAGGTGCAAATATAATAAGAAACGAATATTTGGATTACTTTACTAGTGAAGTTGGGGCATTAAGCTGGCAACTACAAAAAACTTAAGAATATACAATGCCGCTTGCATTGTTGCTCGTTTTCCAAGTAATAAATTAATAGAACAGGTACAAAAGGATCAATTCGCAAAGACAAAAAAAAAGTGACTGGCGAAAACATTTGTAAACAATTTAGAGAATATTTTTTGTGATTATATTTATAGAATGTTTGATTTGTAGGTAGTTTAAGTAAAAAGTGAAAAGAAGTCTACTTACCAAGTTTAGTTTTTTCATTGTTTTCTTTTTCCTCAAAATTTGGAAATAAACTTTTACAAACGTTCTTCCAAGCTTCTTGTTTGATGAATTTATTTTTATAATTTTCGTTGCTAGTGTCCTAAAGAACAGGGCGCTCCTCAATCAGTGATATTAAAAAATCAAAGTCGTACTCTGTCATTTTTTGCATTAAAGTATACGTCTTGCCCACACGCTGTCTCAAAGCGAACTCACTGAGCATGGCTCGTATTAATAAATCGCTCTCACATTAGATCTTAAGACTTATATCACACGATGACATCTCAGCTGTCAATATTAGTTTTAAGTCATGGACGAATTAATAAACCAATCCTAAGTCATACACATATGACGTTTAACTCAAGTAGAGTATCTTAAGTAGCTGTCAAAAAGAATGAACATTTTATTTTGTCGGAATGAACTAGTAACGTTCCGTTATAGGAAAAAAATCGTAAAATGACATCAGTAATACAATATAAATGAAAATTATTATATTAATGGCATTATATAATCATTATAAATATTATAATATATTACAATCATAAAAGTCGATGAGTCGAGAAAGATGCGTCGAGGGAGCTCGCAGATTTTTACGATGCGACGTCGTATCCCATTTTGTGTACGAGCCCAAAAGCGTTTTGTAGTGACAATTTTGTAATAAACTCCATGCCTGTTGCATGTGGCCTGTATTGTCAGTTGATGAAAAATTTCCCACTTTGCAGGAATCTCAAGTTGATCAGAGATTAATTAGGGATTGACGTTATGCTGGATAAATTCGAGAAATTTGATATTTTACCATTAACTAGTATTAGTAGTTTAGGTCGAAAAACTTATTTTCGTAGATAAAAAAATGCATATCTCGTTCATACTAGATTACTTTATATTTTTTTATTTTAATTGTCCTTGATCATAAATCAAAATTAAACGAAAGTAAACAAAACGTTAAAAAATATCATTTAGGCATTGAAAATGGTCGATAAGCATTTATGAAAACAATGTCATTCCAAAGACATAAATGTTTTTAACACAATTTCCTTATGTATAATTTTTCAAAATTGCACCGGATTTATTTTCATTGTTCATTTCCGCACACTTATCTTTTTATTTATAATTGTATTTAATATTAAATATAGCTCTTGCTTTAGCTGAAATACACATACACACACTCACACACACACACACACAGACACATACACATATATATATTGTATAAACTCTACATAACGGCATTATTACAAACGTAATAACAACGCTTATTAAAGATAGTCTGTTACTTTCGTCTGACATTTTTTGCTGCTCCGTAATAACTTAATAATAGACTAGTGGCCGAGCTACACATATGCAAGTTCATCACACAACAAACAAAAGTGAAAATGTCTTAGAATCTTCGGTACTTCAATCGAGGTAAAAACGGGTTAGATAATAAAGTAACAAAACAACAATGAACGGTCAACCGCCATTCTTAGTAATTTTGACAATTTAAAAAGTACTGCTTAATTTTTAATAAGTAGTAAGTAGCAATAAGCAATATTTTAAGAATTAAGCCGTATTGTAGTCGTATTGTAATTAATAAGAGTGAGCGTGTTGCTATATAGACTTTTATCATTGTGTAGATAACAAGGCAAACCAATCAAAGTCAAATAATTTCGACGTTCAAGGAGTTTGTTGTTAAATCGAATGTTGTTATAAAGAGTAAACGTAGCATATATATTTATATAATAATATTTCAAATAATGTAAAAAAAAGATTGATTAGAGTCAGTGGCGGCGCTACACCACTCGTGGACGTCGGCGACATCAGGTTTGCGAGGCCTCTTTTTAATAACTTGTAGGCAAAACTTTTTTGTTTGCGAGGCCCCTTCAGGCGCGAGGCCGTCGGCGGTCGCAAAACGTCGCCGACGCCTAGCGCCGCCACTGATTAGAGTGTTTGATGATAAAACATAAAACCATAATTTCAATATTGGCAATCGGCAATAAAATTGTTCTTTACCGTAATATTTTCTAATTTGGTTGACTTTTCTTTACATCGGCCAGCGCAAAAATTAGATTATGAATAACAAACTAACGCTATGCTGGATTTTAACAACATGGACTTGAATTCCAAGGAGATAATATTGATGATGAATGTCATCGAGGTAAAGTGTTCCACCTTAAAAGCCGTGTAAAATGTAATTCTTTAGTAATACTTTCGTTTCGAACTCAGCGGTCGAGCAAAAATTTATTGTGGTTGAAAATTTAAAAACCAAAAACAGAAATCGATTAATACAGATAATACAGTATGTTTAATGGCAAAAGGGAAGGGATTAAACAGTTGGACGGCAGTGTCAGTTTAACCTATCGACTAAAATGGTCGTAACAAAAATATGGAAAGAAATAAATGTCTGAAATGAAAGATAAGAAATGATTATTATTGGAATAATTGAAAATTGCTTCGTTTCTTAAAATAAATTTGAGGAGAATTTGTACGGAATCAGCCGGTATTTCTCCTTAAATTTTGGGTATTTAATTAAGATTATTAGGGACTTCAATAAATTGTTTTTGGCAATGCTACTATGTCACGGTGTGGAAATGGTGTGGAATATGTAGGCTGTGGTTATATGCAAACTGTCTGTGGTGTGCATAAATGATTAATGTATTAAATTATTTTTGAATGATTATTGCAGATTATTGTGTGCAAAGAGTACATGATTGTAAGGTTTGGTGAATATTTTCACTTGTGAAAAATTTGGCAATTTCGGAATTTCTTTAAACGTTTGTGAAATAAATCAGTTAATTAAGGATGGCGTCCACTAGTACGGATACACAAGCTACGGTCGCTCAGAAGACTTGGATAATGTCAAATAATATTGAGACTGTTTCCAGTGTTGATGACATTTATCGATATGATAAGAAACAACAGCAAGATATTTTAGCTGCTAAACCTTGGGAAAAAGGAGTAGGTTTTTGACGGATTATCCTTACATTTTAATTTTTGTTTTAAAAGAGCAAAACTAAATATACCTAATTATATATTTTATTACGCTTTATATTTGTTTCAGTCCACATTTTTTCAAGGATATCAAAATATCTGCTTTAGCTTTGTTAAAGATGGTGATGCATGCACGGTCGGGAGGGACTTTAGAAGTGATGGGATTGTTACTTGGTACTGTTAAATATGTTATTTTAAAATCAATTTTCTGTATTATAAAATTGTCAATTTTTAAATGTCATTTTTCTCTATATAGGTAAGGTAGATGCAAACACAATGATTGTAATGGATTCTTTTGCACTACCGGTTGAAGGCACCGAAACTAGGGTCAATGCTCAAGCACAAGCATATGAATATATGACAGCGTACATTGAAGCAGCAAAACATGTAAAATAAAACATTTTTGTCTGTGGTGGCTGCATAATATAAATAGATTCTTATATATTTTTTTTCATCAACAGGTAGGTAGACATGAGAATGCCATAGGTTGGTATCACAGCCATCCTGGTTATGGTTGTTGGTTATCTGGAATAGATGTTTCCACTCAAATGCTAAATCAAAATTTTCAAGAACCATTTGTTGCTATTGTCATTGATCCAGTAAGAACTATTTCAGCTGGAAAAGTGTGTCTTGGTGCTTTTAGAACATATCCTAAGGTGATTTTCATAAATATCAATGTGTAATATTAATATAATTGTTCATACAGAAGAATAAAAATGTGACAATTCATTGTAAAAGCCAAGTATGAAATATGTTACATACTTAATCTTTAAGTTTTACTATTATAGGCTTTTTTAATCCCTTTTTATATTACAGATTTTGGGTTTGTTTGCCAGTTATACATTATATTTGTAAATGACAGTTTCTGATATGTTATTGAGTTGACAGTCAAAATGTAATTTGAAGCTGGGAACTGTTTAGATAGGGTCACTATTATTATTAAAATTTATGGAATAATTATAATGACTTTTTTATATATAAATTTTAGGGTTATAAACCAGCAAATGAGGAGCCATCGGAATATCAAACAATACCATTGAATAAAATTGAAGATTTTGGTGTACATTGCAAGCAATATTACTCTTTGGAGGTATCCTATTTCAAGTCATCACTCGATAGAAGACTTTTAGATTCTTTGTGGAACAAATATTGGGTTAACACTCTTAGCAGTTCAAGTCTGATTACAAACGCCGATTACACAACTGGACAAATTTTTGATCTATCTGACAAATTAGAACAGAGTGAAGTTTCTTTAGGTAAGGAATTAAATTCTAAATATAATTTATAGGTTAACGTTGGTGTGCTTCAAACTCTCATTCGAAATAATTAATAGTTAACAGTTAAAGATAAAAACTGAACAAATGAAAATATGTAGTATTAACTTCACAATTAGAAGTTGAAATAACTTAGTCTTAAAAATGTTGAAATTTGTGACATTCAATTAATGTTTTGAACACATGTGCCTTCAGTGGAGGCCACACTGTATGGTTCTCTATTACAACTCACAAAAAATTCACTTTAAATTTCTGAGTTATATTTATTTGTTATATGAAACTGAATTGTATTCTTTAGGTAACAAGGCTACAAATATATATGTATATATCAAACTATGTAAAATACTTGGTAGCATAGTAAAATATTTTATAGTATTTCTTAAAAGTAAATATGTGAAAAAAGTGTCTAGTTTCCATTGTTGGTTTTGACATATAAAATAGCGGTTATGATTGTAGTTTACATGTTGATTTCATATATTTACAAATTTTATTACATTTTGAATAATTTGTAGTCATAAATTATGATAATAGTTTTATCTCAAATTAATTATATTGTGAAATTATTATATATTATAATAAGTCAAATGTCAAATGTGGCCAAGGGCGAATCAGTCATTGCATTTTGCAATAATAGCTGAAAAGAATTGCAATAAATATTTCTAGATAAAATTACACATATAAAAAAGAAGTAATAACTTTATTCCTAGTTATACCTTTTTGCGACTTGCGGCTGGAACGCAACTATAATCACGATGCATTTATACGCAAGCATGATATATGCTCCCTTAGCAATTTTCATGGTTATGTTTTCTTCATTTTTTACTAAAAGTAGTCCTACTATCATATATGTAAATTTATCAACCCTTTAATAATGTTATGATGGAGTTATCTAGCTTTTGGGAACAATTAGTGTATTTTATTGAATTAACGTGCAGTGAAATTGAACCTATGTGGTTCTAGATGGTTTACGCAACATTCCTATTAATTACTATTAAAACATAAAGTCTGTAACAATGTGAGCATATCATATGTATGAGAGTTTAGAGCACGCCTCTGTTATTGTTTTAAAAAGTACTCATAAATTTATGAAATCATACAACACATGAAACTCTGCCACTCTAAATTGCCTCCGAATGATGCAGTGTGCAGGTATAACACTCAATGATTCATCATTTATCTTCCCCACATTCCTATTTTATGCCATTATGACGCTTTTGTGACTAATATCACAGGGGCAGAGTTTTGTGTTGTACTGTAAATAGTTGTAAAAATTAAAAAATAATTTATTATTCTTCAACTGTTTTTATATATTTTAAACAATATAAACTGACTTTTTATCTTGTTTTATGAAATATTGTTTGCAGATTTCTTAAAAAAAAATTTAATAAAAAAATAGAAAATAATTTGTTCTATAAAAAGTAAGTAACAATTCAATCAAGTTTAATTTTTCATGTGTTTATTCATTCAAGTGTTGAAACTGAATGTAAGCAACTCTAAAACAATTATAATAAAAATACGAGTATAAAATATAAATCGAGTGGTGGTGATGAAGTGGTCGAGTGTGGCGCCTTTGAATAAAAATATACTTTGTTCTAATGATATTGTCCATATATCAAATGGACAAATGAATTATTATATAAATCAAATTAAACCACTCACTTCATGCCTCGGAGAGCACATTCAGTTACCTATGCCAGACATTAGTTCAAGCTCCTTAGTCTCAAATGAAAAGATTGTATGGTTATAAAATCGAGGGTATGCTTCAGCAGTGTTTACTAATCCTGACACAACTTACATATTATTAAGTGTTGCGAAACCCCCACAGAAATTCTAGCAAGTGTGGAGGTATTCTAAATTTAAATATATTGAAAATATGTAATGTTGGTAAAGATTAATTCATTATTAGTTTTTATTGTGATTTTCAGTTTAATTTAATCCAATGATAGAAAAGACAATAGAACACAATCTTATTTTTTTAAATATTAAATTATAACCACAGGTCGAGGTGGATTTATTGTAGCTGGTACTGATCCACATGAGAAAAGAACAGAAGACAAACTTGGTAAAGCAACTAAAGACGCATGTAAGACAACTATTGAAGTGATCCATGGACTGATGGCGCAAATGATCAAAGACAGATTATTTAATGGAGTCAGTGGCAGACCTGCGCCTCCTACACCTATGATTGAATAAGAGTTTTCAATTAAAATTCAGTTGATCAGATAAATTGTCATCTTCAACCTTTTCAACTTCTCATATTATGATAAATTAACTTCGAGTATGCATAAATTGATGTTGAATAAACCATTTAAATTAAAATCTTTCTTTTATTAATAGAATGTAATTGTGTTATTGCCAAATAAACCACATAGCACAAAAAACATTTATTTATATATTTTGAAATTTAAATTTGATACTGCAAAGGGTGTAAACGTTATTGACATTTAGACATGACTATTTTGAGATTATTTGAAATATAAATACAAAGTATCTATTTTCAACTCATATTTGAAATCGCTTTCTTAAACTTAATGTTGTACTTAAGATATTTTTCTTGTTGTATTTGTATTTTGGAAATACTAACACTTGCTGGGAAATGAATCTATTAGGGATTCAAGGATAGAAACTAGATGAAAAGTAAAATGCAATTCACTATGAATCCATTTTAACACATTTAGTTGGTCACTCTTGACTAGTGAAGGCACTGATGTCAAAAATAAAACTAACTCATCAGCATTTTATAATTCCAATAAATATATAATGTCACTCGACTAGTGGTCTAGAAATTCTCCAAAAATAATCATCATAATTTACTTAAAAAAAAGAAAGATATAAACATAAATCCAACATACAAGATTTGCTTTGGAATATAGTAACCAAATAAAAATGCATTCAAAATATTTACACACATAAACTCATGGTCCAAAGGTGGCAGGGGAAGTTGGTCATATTTTAAAGATAATAAATATGGGTATTTTTCGCACTTTTTTAGAGGGTCTGTACTTTTATTTGGCTTATGAGTGCAGTTTGCAATATTATTTATGCATTTCTTTACATTACGTTGTCATAAAGAGAACAACAAAAAGCATTTGTAAAAGTTATTAACCTGTATCAAAAGACAATGTGGTATAGTCTAGTTAGTTACTTTTGCTCAATTTCTTTATTATGGTGAACTATAAAAACAATCACGTTATTCTCTTATTTTTCTTTCATTTAAAATATAACATCTGTTTACAGTTCTACCTCCATGGAGCAACTTCTCTTTTAGGAGGGGATAATAAGGAAATCCTATCAAGGCAAATAAATGATTAAATGTTTGAAGATCTGGTTTTACTCCATTGTTATTCAAAACTTTAAAGGAAGTCTTGTTGATTGCAGATAATCATTTAAGAAAAATGTCAAAAAAATATTTTGATCTATAAAGAAAAGAAACAGTCCCACGCTCAAAAACGGCTGCAGTAAATGAGTGCTAAAACTGAGAAGAGAAGAGCTTAGCACTATTCATTGTAGCATATTGTATTCATATTTAGCAATTTTCATTGTAATTTTGTCACATTTTCCATTACAACTTAGTGCTTTGTTAAAAAATACAATAATAACACACACATAAAAAGCTTTTGAAAAAGGATGGCATTTCTTATTTTTGATAAGCAAAGTTTAGTTTGTTTATAACAGGTGCTCAATCACATATTATAATGAGTATTTTGTATTTCTTAATTTAAAGTAGCATCAAAAGCAATAAAATTTTTAAATAATATTAAACCACTCCACTGACGTCTTGTTTTAGAACAGAATGTGTAAATTGTAACAAATATAACTTATTGTCTTCCATTAAAAAAATGATTATTACTTGTTCTCTTTGCATTTAAAAATAAACCTTATGTTATATTTCAGATGAAATATCAGATAATTTCTTCCCTTCTTTTTTTTGGAATTGCAAAATGGTATCATAAAACGTGAGACAGAGACAAAATGTACACTTTGAGCCATTTTTCACAATTCAGATAGTTCAGTTACATACTTGTAATTGTGAATCTTCACTTTTTAAAATATCTATGCTTGAAAATAAATTTTATTGATGAGTTGCACTAAAAGTTTAATAAAGATATGCAAAATTAAATGTGAGCTTTGACATATATGGGACAACTAGCTGTCCCGTCCGATTCGCTGGGTAATTTTTATTTATAAATTAAATGGCGAAGGATTTACGGAATTCGAAAAATGAGTAGCCTAGAACCATCCACAAATCATTCCGCATCGAATGGTCCCAGTCCCATGTCTATACGTTTAGTAGTTTTTACGTGATTGGTGAACAAAGACAACCTATTTTCATTATATATGTATAGATTTGTCAATTTTTAGTTAATGTTCATGGAATTTTTTTGTGCAACCTGCTATATATTATGTATTGTAAATACCATTTCCAAAAGTATTTTCTATTTGATATCTCAAAGATATTAAGTGTGTATTACAGATACTTTTTATTAATGTTTTGTATATTGCTGGTATGTTTGAGAATAGGTTCAAATGACATTTAAATTATAAAAGTTTAATTACTTAAGAACACCTAGAAAGCTATTCTCATTTTTGGTAATAAAATGAAATAAAACAGCATGAAAGATTATATAAACATTCTCAAATATTCATTTATTTAACCAATTTACATAAATCCATAATCATATGTACATTCTCTTGCATAGCTCCCGATTTACATACATAACCGTGGCTCGCGAATTGGAGGGCCTTCTGTTCAGATATTGATGAAACAAGCACCAGATTGTAATATACCAAACTCTGAATTAAACAAAATCACAATTCTTATATGATTTCTGACTATTCACATCACATAAAAAAATTCTAAGTTATACAAGATCAGTGCACATTCTACATATGTGGAATGAATTTCTAGAATAATCAATCACAAACTAAAGCATGACTTTCATAGATTATATTGAAATATAAATATATAAACATTTTTTGGGTGAGATAAATAAAATAGCATAGTTATGTATAGTTTCATCACCCAACTTTTATATTTAAATTTAACTCTTTCATTGCTACAAGAAACAAAAAGCTATTCTGTAAAAGTTTTAATTATACTGATCTTTAAAATGTCAGTAGCTACATTGTGTTGTCCATTTTTGCAAATTGAATTACTCTATTGTACAATTGAATAATTTATTGTGTAGTGATATAAAACGACAACAAGCAGTTTTTATTTACAATGGCTGCATATAGAATGTATATAAATGTCAAAAAAATGTTAGGCACTAATCTATGTGACAAGTACTACATCACAAGCAGATTCCTATATTCAGACAAGGCATGACAAAATTCCAAAATATAAAGAACTAAATTATGCTTAAAATTATCTTATATATAATAAATAAAAGAACATGATAATGAATTGCATTAATTGATTACTACATTTTTTTACATATTAATTTAATTTCAATGTAATTACATTCTCTCTTTAACCCTTTATATAAAATCGCCCAAATGCAATATTGTATTCGAAGTTTACTGTTTTTTTAATCTCTCAGAAAATATTTTATAATGAATATATAAATATACATAAATGTTATTTTTATGTTACATTGGACAGGATGTATTGTATATGTGAAGAATCTTACGTTTATATCACACTTTCTACTGAAAGATATATCTTAACTCGACATTAAGTACACACTGAACAGCCCTGTGATATTTAAATATCATTAGACAACATATATTTTACTATTTCTCAACACTATTCTGTATTTTATTTGAATGTCGTATTTTGGTTCTGCACTTTAAAATTGTATTAAGATAAATTTGCATAATCCAGTTGTGGAATAATACAGAATTATTGACCAGGTATTAAATTAAACATTTCAAATGGCGTCAATATAGCTAAAGAATTCTAATTAAAATTGGAATGTTAAAAAATCTCAGTGATGTTATGTAGAATTCGAATCAAATTATATTCCTTCATCTAATCAAAAAATGTGTATTTTACCAAAATACATATTTATTACCCCTAATGAAATAAAACACAGTCATTTTTTCATTTGATATTATCTGTCAATTTGAAAAAAAAAAGTGATCACATAAAAGTTTCGCAGTGACATTAGCCTAAATAGGGCAGCTATGGTAAGTTCAAAATGTCTATGTTTCCCTTCATTAGGAATATTGCTATCGAGTCACATCAGTTATTGCTATAATTTCGAACCTACAATAGTTTCTGACCTGATTAAGTCACGATACAGAAAAATAAGTCTCAAACATGATACCTATATATGTCAGACGGTGACGTAAAAACAGTTCATTATAGGCATGTAGTTGACGGCGTAAGTAAATTAGCGAGGCGCGAGTGCATGCGCGCTAGAGGCCGAGGGGCCGGGGGCCGGCCGCTCGTCAGTGAAACAGGTCGGCGGGGAAACCACCCACCTCGGCCTGCTCCAGCACGGGCGCGCCGGCGGCGTTGTACGACACGCGTATTCGGAGACGGAGCGGTGTCTGTTATGTGAACAAATGTTATTATTAAATCGTTCACATGTGTGTGCAGTTTCTTTATAAAAGATATAAAGAATGTGAAATCATCATATTTCAGTTGCTATGAATGAATACATCTTTTTTGATAATGTCTTTTATTTATATTCTTATAGTTACAAAAAGGCAGAGTGAAGTTCACTCCGACTCGCATTGAGAAGATTCCGTGTTATAATTAATAATCGAATGAATTTATTGAAATCTAAATTTATCTTAATTATCCTATCTAATTTAATATATATAAAAACAATATTTCAATAATTCATTGATTTCTAAGTAAAATTTGTATGTGGTATTTAAAATAAAACAATTACAACATACGACAAATACAAAAAGTTTCCTTATGCTACAATATGAACCAAACTCCTACCTACAAATGGGCTACCATAACAGTCACTAAACTAATTCAATTTATTTATTAGTCCTTAGTTAAAATATGTTCTAACATGTTCTATTCACAATGTTCATGGATTTAAGTTAAAGATTTAAGAGATTTTTTGCTCACAAAAATTAAACTTTAAAATCGTAATTAGTTTATTTGCACTATATATATATGTAATACCATTATATAGCTGTCTATGCAAATTACAACGTATTTCATCCAGTACATACAGAATAATTAAAATGTAAAAGATGGACAGACATAAGAATGATTCTAAAAGAATTCCATTTTCAGTGTATAGAAATGGAATTCCATACATATTCAGTGTATGGAACTCTAAAAAGGGCAAAAATCATACTAATAATATTTCAAAAATCATTGATATGGTTTTTGAAATACTCTACTGTCCAAAATGTGAATAGATATTAAGTTTTTTTATTCTCACATTACATTCATAGTTGTATCAAGAAGTTATTTTGATAATATAAAACTAAAATCGATTAAACAAAAAACAAAGCAATTGATGAATAACTAGTAGTTTTATTTAAGGAAGTCAAGCATTCTTTATATGCTCAGAAATTTTCTTTGTAAGTATTAATCTATCTTTCATTTATTCATGAAATTTTCATCCAATTCATCTTCATCTAGATAGATAAATATAATTATTAAAAACTTTAATTTACATAAAATTAAAATATAATTTTAAGACAATAATTTTGTAATGACAGTGAAAAATCAATAGCACTTACTCGTGAAGGGTTGGTTATTTTCAGGAGTTGTGTGATCTCACCATTGGGTGGCAGTGTCGTGCCTGATGGGGACATCATGTCTAACCGGAAAGTCTGCAAACATATTGTTAGTACATGTTTACTAGGTCACAACTTATGTTGCCTATATAAAAGAATTTGCATCTATTAATTACTATTAAACTATTGTTTTGAGCTGTAAAGCTTTTGATATTGAACATTTTTATGAGTCTTATTTTGTGAGGCTGAACACAACTACACGTGTTACGTTTAACAATGAGAATGGCCAAGAAAATGGCCTGTTTATTAGGGAAATTGCATATTTATGAGTAGTTTTATTTATATCTATATTCAGCACCTGAGGTTGGCGGAAGGTGGATTTTGGTAAGTGAAATGCAAAAGGGGAATAAATGATAAATGGAATTTTTAAATGAGCATACATTTGGCAGAATGTACTACACATTATATGCAATTCTTTTCAAAAAATTGGATCAGTTATCACTTCGCTAATGATTTGATATTGAATTTTAGCATTTTCTTTCATTTCCAGTATTCTTGAGAAAAGTAAGTATGTTTTTCTTTGCTGCTAATTAAGAAATTTCATAAACTCATAAAATATAAATGCATAATAAATTTGTATAGAATTTATTTGTTTGCGCTCAATACTCTGGTAGATCATAGAATCAATTTGGATTTGGTTTTCGGTGATGTATTGAATAAGCTAATATTTACCGTTTAATTCATTAAATCAGTTGAGAAATAAAAAAATACATAAGACAACTTTAAAATTTATATGCACTCAATTATTTGCTATTACATGTCGGAGGAAATGTGCTGTTCTGCTTCTTTATTGAAATGCCCTAATGAATATAGCAGTTTTTCTTCCAGCTTTGCATAGGTTTTTATAGCTTTTGAGATGTAGACCTAATTTTTCAGTTAGAAAATCTATTTAATATACAATACAGAAACATTTTCAGTTTGTTATATTGAACTATTATTACAATTTACTGAACCAAGCAAACAATGCAGCAGGGAATGAGCGAGAACAGGATTAGAACTGAGAATATTACTACTACAATGCATTCTTGTGCTCCAATGAGGGTGGACCCATGGACAGAAGTTAGTAATTATAGTATTATAACAACACTTTCAAAAATCTAGATTTTCAGTTATCACTATAATGTGAAAGGGTTAGTTCATTTGTATTTTCATTAGAGATTAGTGTTCTGTATGTTAAAATCTATCTATCAAAATTCTTCATTAGTCGGGTAAGTACTAGAAAATGGAACAGTGATTTGTTTTCCATTGATAGAGGCGATAGACTAAGGTCACCACAAAACAAGTACATAAAGATTTCCTCACATTCACATTGAGAAACAAAGAATTCTCAAAAAGTATAATTAGATTTAAAAGGAATTCTGGGATAACAGATCTTCATTTGAGGTGTAAATATTTAGAATTGTGTTTTACTATAAAATAAATAATTGAAATATTGATTTAGTTACATTATTACAACTGTGCTCTAGACAGAACAGATTGTTATGGATAGTAGCTACAAATAAAAAATTATGTGTTAAATGGATCCAAACATAGACTCTTTAAGTTACTGATCAAAATTTCATTCCAAGTTAATATCTTCTAAACTTCATATAAAAAAAATTTAATTGGAAAATAAAAAAAAGGAAATTTCTTGAAATGTTTGCTAAAATCAAGTAAAGGTGAAGCTTGCATTTATGTACATTTTAGTCTTATCCGATACATGGAAACCCTAAACAAAATATAAATATCCCAATTATGTTCATTCAAGTTTAACATCTAATAAGCTAATTGTAACTTTTGAGTGTATTTGAAAATATCTGATACAATTTTTATTTGCGAAAACAAAGTTATCATTTTTGTATAATTTATTCTAATATACCTTAGGTACAGCGGCCTGAAACAGAAACTCCGTGAGCTGGCTGGTGGTGTGGTTCGAAGCTTGCATCGTTAGCTGCACAGTCGCCGGGTCAGGAGTGCGCTCCGCGCCTAGCGTGACCCGGACGCCGCCGCGGTCCAGTGCTACTACAGTTGCTAGAGGTAATGCTGTAGGGACAGCAGGTGGACCTGAAATGAAATTTTCATGTTGTGCACAAAGTCGAATGTGTGCACTTCTATAATAAGATCCCAGCTGAAATTCAATATTTGCCATTTCACAAATTTAAAACTTTTATTAAAAAAATATATGATAAGGGCTATTATGCCGGATCTGAATATATTAATAAAAAAAACAACCATGGGATTGAACTTCTCAGCTATCAGGTTCATATAATCTTCAAATGTTGTACAGAAATCTATACCCATATCTTTGAGCAAAAAAGAGCAAATGTTAAGTTTCTTGCTCATTCTTTTAAAGCTGAATCATCATTTGGAATGGGTGGGGTATTTATTAATACCAAAAGAATACAATAATGACATATTTCTAGTGGTCGTTTTATGAAACGTTGGTAGTTTTTAACTATTACCTATGAAATAAAAATATTTATGGTTTAATTTACTATAACAGAGGTAAACTGTGGGACATATTATGAAGAGCTTGTCATGAATTAGACATAGTTTGTTTTGCATCATTACTTAACAGCACACTAATAATAATGGAATAGTTTGATTTTAATTAAAATAAATTGAAGATAGCAAACACAGTGAGTTATTATCTACTAGCTTCTCGCCCGCTGCTTCCCCTGCCTGGGTAAATAATGTGTTCTTTTATCTTTTATATGGAACAGTCTTGGTATTGTTTCTGATTTTGAACCTGGTTACGCTCTTGATTCTATTTTTTGGTCCCACACAAGTTTCGACCCTGATGCTGTTCTCAATTTTTTCCTATTTTTCAACTATGATGTATGCCATCTATATTTCAAGACTAGCAATTATTATTTGCTTTATAACTTACCAGACTAGATCTTTAAACAATAACTTTTTTCCTGGTATCTAATTTAAATTAAACAAAGCTTTATCTACTTCTGAAAATCATATTAAAATTCATTCTGTAATTTCAAAGATGTGCATAAACACACAGACACAAAATCTAAAAATCATTATTTTTCTCTTATATTAACTTTCTCTTTTCATCCCCTCTCCATTTTTCATACATACCTTCAATGTGCAGATACACTGGGTTATACTGTTTTATTATATGTGTACATTTACCAATACAGAATTATATAATTATTGATAATTTGACTGCCTGATTGGCGTAATTGAAAGTGACCCTACTCGCTGCGCTGGCGGCATGGGTTCGATTCTCGCACAAGACAAACATTTATTTATTTAATTAAAAATTAATGTTTGTCTCGAGTCTGGGTATTTCTATGTATTATATGTATATATTTACAATATATATATATATATGTAGTATATCAACAATTTGGTGGCCATAGTACAAGCCTCGTTGTTCAATTTGGGACCAGATGGTGATGTAGCTATGTCCGAAAATATTATTATTATAATAGCATACCTATTGGTGGTTGTTGAGAATCGAATAGACCATCTAACAGCAGGCCGGCGGGCGCTGCGGGCGGTAACGTAGGCGTGACCGCAGACGTCGGCAGAGTCGACTGATTCATGTCCAGGCCACTTAGGAGATCTAATATATCCTGTAACATGTCATATATATATTTTTTAATCTTATGCAGATTTGTTATGAACAACTTAAGCCTATGATATTGTACATTCAGTTATAAAACTGATTTTTATTTTCTATAACATTTACCAGGTATCAAAATAAAACTATTATAATTAGAGTAGGTAAAATATTTTTGTAGATGCTAAGATCTGTTCTTCTTAAAATTTGGGTAAAAAAAAAAATTTCAACATATTACATCTGCTATATGTGTTATGCTTCACTTTAGAAGATTATGATTACCACTACTCCATATAAAATTCCTGTGTTGATTCCAGCTGTGTTGAAAACAATGCAATATATGCCAGTGTCTATATAAATAAGTGGTTGTTTTATGAAACACAGAGTTTTTAGCTTGAGTATCAGTTACTCCTCTAATAAATAATTTTTGATTTGGTACACATTTCTATCGATGTACCTGATTTGTAGTGGTGGTGGCAGGCGCAGGCGCACTAGTCACAGGGATGTGCTCGACGTCCCCGTTTGGTATAGGGTCAGAACCGATGATCAAGTCTAACAGTGCATCCTGCATTGAGAAATTTCAGTTGACTTTTATGGAATCAGTAATATTTATATTAAAGTATAAATATAAATGTATTACAGTAAAACCTCCTTATTCGCGCTTCCTTTATTCGCGTTTTCACTATTCGCGGATTAAAAAAATGCGACCCAATTCCTATATTCGCGACTAAAAATTTTTTTATTCGCGGATCTAATAAGTACATACATAATAATAAAATTATTCCAATAGGTATCCAACCCAATATCCTTGTCAAATGGACTTATAAAAGTAAAATAGATCTTATTACAACTTTGCCTAAAGTAAGTTGTTAAATGATATCGCCGAGGCCTATGACACAAGCCGCCTTCGCCTTTGACACAAGCCGCCTTCGCCGCGATCGGTTTTGAGAATGTCACAAACAGAATGAAAGCAACCTTATAACTCAAAATAAAGTATATTTTAAATGTTGTGTTCCGTTTATAGTAAAAGCCGCTTTGCGTGTTTTATTGTTTCGTCTTTCACATTCGTTACAAAATAGTGATCGAGTAACACGTCTCTACTGCACTCTTCCTAGTTTATAATGTCAACTAAAAAAATGAGAAACGAGTTTCGATACGAAAAAATCTGTGTTACTGCTTAAAGTGAAAATAGAAATGCTTGATCGTTTACGTTAATTAATTAAAATGTTCAAAAACTTCAATTAAATTAATTTTTATATATTTTTTTTTTTTTTTGTCACCTAGGAACGTATCCCTTATAATCCCATATAAATTACCATTCCTTATTCACGGTTTCTGTATTCGCGGCATATTTATGGAACATATACCCCGCGAATAAAGAGCTTTTACTGATTAATTAAAAACAATGATAATATGATAAATTATTTTGGGCTATACAACAGGATTTGGGGTTTGTTAGCAGAATTATGCATTAGTTTTACTGGAAGTGATTAAATTCTCCGGAAATATATTATTCACAAATGGCTGCAAATTTGAAAAAAATTAAAATGAATGTATCATCCTAATTGAATAGTGAAAATATTTCATGTAATAAAATTACATGGTAATATTTAATTTTGTGTTATGCAAGAACTCAATTAAAAGTCACTTTTAGTCTAAATAATATGAAAATTGCAATTTTTTGTCTTAACACCTCGAACACAGGGATCATCAAAATCTTACCAAAAGCCTATGTCACAAACAATTAGGTATGTGGTTCTACTGAGATATATTATTGACTCCACAGCTCAATGAAGTCAATTCATAGTTTTGTTATCATTATATTTTATTAATGTTATATATGAACAATTTTATTTTAATCTTGGTAGTATTCGGGAGTAAATTAAATATCATTCACTTTCACCTTTACCCACAAAATAATCAACAATACTCTCAATGTCTACCTGATCAGTTCTCCGATGTTCTGGGCTAGTGTATGGAGTGTTCTCCTGGTCCTGATCTTCTTCTGTATCCACGCGCGGTGTCCCTCCGCCTGGAGCCTCCATAGGAGGCATGCGTTCCAGTAATGCAGGACGAAGTTGTGCATAAGATCTATTTTTATTATATCACAATATAGCAGATCAAGTGTAATGTTAAAAACGTCTATTGTAAAATAATAATTCAAGTGATATGTGAAAGATCGATATAGAATGATTCATTAGGTTTTATGAACATTTTATAAAATCAACTGTGAATTCATTAAAAGATTAAAATGTAACATTTGAACTAATTATTACAAATTTTATTTATAAAAATTTTTGAAGTGAAAACTTCTTTAATACCATTGTGATTTAAAATTCAATGAAATAAAAAAGTGACACTAAAAAGAGACAAATATATACTTTAGGATTTACCCTATTAGTGAATGAGATAGAATGTGAGAAAGAGATATGTATGCTTGTGCACCTGCATATTGTCATTGGTTGAAATTGAAAACATGGAGTCTGAACAATAAAATGAAAAATATTTTTTAAACTAAATATTACAATAAATAAACACCCTACAATTATTCCACTACTGATATTGCATTTGTCTCCTTCCTTCGCAATTTAGTTATTTGATGGTTTTACTTATACCACAGATGAACTTCACACATGTTAATTTTTTTATATATATCAGAACAACAAAATCTTTCATACCTAAATAGCTGCGATAGCTCCACTCCTCTTTGCTGAAGCTCAATGTGTATATGAGAACCAAAAGTATCAATAATGACACGAATTTTCCTGAAATGAAGTGTGTACAGATTATCATTAAGCAAAATAATTTTGAGTACTCTAAATAATTTGAATTGTTGAATTTGACATTTGTATTAAATGAAACTTTAGATGGAATATTAAATTAATGTCAGATTTCTGATATATTTGTATATCCATCCAATTACAATATTAATTCATATATTATGTACAACAAATAAAACTATAATATAGACAAAAATATGCAATTACAAAGAATATATTTTCATACTCACTCCTGGCTAGGCTGCGAGATAAACCTAGTAGAGAGCTTCGCCAGGGATAGCAGTAAGTATTCCTTAGTAGTGATAGACAATTGTGTAGACCAAAGTAGTTTCTGATATATGTCAATCACATATTCCTCAGATGGACGTGTAAAATCATCTATAAATAAACAGTAAATTAATTGGATTTTTGAAGTAACACATGAACAAAATTTTGAAGAATTCATTAAATAAAGCAGTATAAAAGTTTTATGATATATTTATACAAATGCGAATACTATTTCCAAACAAGGGGAATATGAATCTGCTATATGTACTAAACATAAAGAAATATTAGGCGCATAAATTATCTGGACTCTAAGAAACAAGTAAAGATTATTTATTTGAAAACATCGAAACTAGTACCACCCGCATCTGCAGTGATTGTCTACACCTGCTTGTGTACAGTACAATGCATGTTCAGCGCTCCCCAATCCTTTCTTCTTCTCCCCTGTGTTAATGTTTTATGCCATTACACCATTATTTTGTGACTAACTTCAGAGCGGCAGTTTCATGCGTTGTACTGTACACAGATCATCACAAAGTGTCATAATATTTAGATGGCATTGTGTGTATGAAACAGATGAAAAATCAATATTAGTACAGGACATACTTTCAGAGCCTTCAATATAGCAGTTTCAACATTTAAAAAATAAGTTTTGTAATACCTTGTTATGAATAAGAATATGAATTTGGATATGATAAAGTTTTATTTTTAAAATTCAATATTTACCAACTCCATCGTCATCTGCCATGGAGATGGAGTTACTAGCTTCAGACACCAGTAGATCACCATACTCTCCTATAGTCCATGCCGCAATCTGTTGATCAATTATTTAAATTTATACATAATAAGTACCATTGGCATGAGCAATATTGGCCGATCAGTTAGCTTTGGTGCCATGTTGGTTTTAAACTGGAAGGTTTGGATTTGAATACTGAGCACGGAAGAATTGACCGATGACTTTTTAAAACAAAGTAAACTACTAGTTTTGTGCCTTAGTGAACACATTAAAAACCCATTAGTCCTAGACATTATTACTGTATTGGTGACAACAATTTGTATTTCAAAGAGGGCTTAACATTTGACTCTTTCAATCTGAAATAAAAAAAATAGCCAAGAGTATATCGGACCATGCTTATTATAGGGTTTCGAAACCATCATTATAAAGAAATGCATTACAGATGAAAAAAGTATGTTGTTACACTTTCCAGCACAGAATAGTTATAAGCACTTTAATCGCCTATAACTGAAAAAACAAGTAGGTATGTCAACTATTACTCTCAAACTAGTGTACTAAAGTTCATTAGTAAAAGAATGTATCATCATGGCACTTACGTCCTTTTTTGTGAAGCACAGTTTTTTGGCAATAACTCAAAAACAGTATATCCGATCATGTTCAAAATAACTTTTTTTTAAAGTATTTGTTAATTTTTTTTTGTTATTTTTTTCATATTTTTGGACTTACAGTTTAGAAAATAAAAGAGGGGATACAATTTACACAACTTTTGGAAAGAGTATTTACAAAATTAGTCACATAATTTGCTTAGAAACTTTAAATTGTTTTTAAAATAACTATCGAAATATGTGCACTCGTTGAAGTTTGAGAGTAAAAATTTTTTTTTACTTTTCTTACATGTATGGTGTGTCCCCTCTAGAAATATATATTTTTGTTATTTAACCACTATAAATTTCATCAATATAAGTCTTGTAGTTTCTGAATAAAATGCCTGTGACATAAGGACGAATGGACTGATGGATGGACAATACGAGACTATAAGGGTTCCGTTTTTGTCATTTTGGCTTGAAATCCTATAAATGAGGGGAAATTAAACCTCAATAATGGGGCGTATCATAAACCAACATAACAAATTGAATACTAATCCTCAGACGCTTATATGAAAAGCACAAATTAAAGGCCAAAACCCAAATAAGAGAGAAAAAAGGACAAATATATAAAACAAGTTAGATGTTTAGATGTAGGTGTAGCATGCCCATAAATGCCACAGATATCGTTTATCATGATAAAGCGCAACTTCAAGTTAATAAATAGCGCTATTCATAACAACATATTGAAATGGAAAAATGTATCAAATTCTGCAATATGTTAATGACACACAAGCACACAATATAATGAAAATACAATCAATATGCTAATGGCGCAGTGGCGCTTAGGTGATTCATAACTTATTATAATGGATACCCACATCTTGTCTCTTAAATATAATTTCTGAGGCATCAACTTGCTCTGAATGAAACACCTACCTTGTTTTATATTTTACAGATAGAAAATTTCAAACATTGTGAATTCTTTTAATAATTTTTAATAGTATAGAAACAGTATGGGAACAGATGATCATACTAACATAGACTGCCAAAATCACAACCCATCTTTTTGTTTTACTGTAGTTGTGTAAAAATAAATGTGAAACAAACAGCATATCACAATGCGCCTTATTATTTATTAGAAAATTAGTATTAATAGTAAATCTAAAAGTAATAAAATTATGAGAAATTGAATATCCTGCTGATGAAAGTTGATAAATGAAAGGTAAAATACAGTATAATGTTTTAGTTACAAATATTTTTCAATCAAGATTATAATGTTTTGCAAACACAAAAAATAACTATTCAATGTGAGGGGTCTATAATATATAATGTACTATCCAATAAACTTGGAGATATGCACCTGAACCAATGGTTGCTTGTCAGAGGAGTCACCCGATATGGCGGAGCGCTCCAGTGACGTCCAGAGGCGCATAGCGGCGTACCCCTGTCGCTCGGCCACGGAAGACGACACGATTTGTATTGTACTGGACACTGTGTCATCTCGCAGGTAGTTACCCGCCTAGAGAAGAAAGTTCAGAAATTTTGAGAAAATCTAATCTTAAAATTATTCATTTGCTACTTACTTAATTACATGTCAATAGAATTTGATAGAAATAACTGTGATATAAATGTGGAAAGTAACAATAACTTTTATTTAATAAAACATAGTGATTTTCTTATGTATTATATCCATGCAAGTGAAGCTGCAAGCGAAAGTGAGACATGTGGTATAATTAAGGCAGTGCAGTTCTCCAGTTGCAAAATTTTATTGTAATGGCTAATTTAAATTTGTGGTATGCATAGTAATTTAAAGCCGTAAATAGATTATGTATTTAAATACACCTATGCTGAACTAGTATGAGTTCATTTGTATTTCCGCTTTCATAAATAGGAAGATTTATGCAACTTTAATAAATATGAATATAACAATTACGATGGATATTATGCAGTTTTTAGCTCAATAACATTACAAGTTTAAATGCAACGGATAGAAAATATCGAAACATAAGTTTAATGTTATTTATTCTCAGAATTCACTATCATGTATCATATCTAACCTTAAGGAACACTTTGAAGAGGGTATCCATGTGCCAGCGCGGGCTCGGCGCATACCGTTCGGCGGCGAGCACGAGCGCGCTCGAGCACTGCGCCTTGAACTCAGCATCCGAACGCTCAAGAAACGTGAGCAGTTCCCGCACCATGGCGCGAATGTTCTGGCCATTGATCAGGGCGAAGGATAACTCCATGGCGCGACGGCGGATAGACACGTCCGGGTCCTAACAGAAATATATATTTAGTGCCAGTTGTTATTGATAAGCTGCTATTAAGATGTGACAAAAATACAAATCTGTTTTTAAGTAAAGGTAGACCTCTTAGTGAAAAGACCAAATATGATATAACATTCATATAGAGATATATTATTTTTTTTGCATTTCCAAAGGGCAAATACATGCATGCAAGCCACCAGAGTAGGTGATCACAGCCACCCATGGACACCCTAGAGGAGTCACTAAAATATTGCTAACTTTTTGGAAAAATATACGATATCTTGGTAGTGAGCCACTAGAATTCATTCGCTGAACAAATCACAAGAGAGGAAGCTGTTACTTCAAAGTTTATGATCTGTGAGTGTGGTATTTCACTGAATGAGGAAGGTTCTAATATGCTGTAGCCAAGTGGATCGCAGCATAGCTCTACTACATAACAATTTGTATGAATGCAGTCAAATTTTACCTTTAAACATTCCAGTATAGTAGTTCTATGTCTCTGTACTGCAGAATTGTCAACATGCACCGTTCTCAGCAAAGTGTTAAGTGCAACATATCGAATATTTTTGTCATTGTTTAACAAAAATCTGCCTAGGATATTGACAGCTAAAACTCGAAGACTCGACTCGGACTTTATGTCCATGATTGAAAGCACAGTTTCATATAAAATTGTATTGCCGACGTTTTTGCTCGTTTCTGTGTTCGTCGCAACTTGGGCTAATATATCATTCATAGCTTCTGAAGATTCGGCATCATTCTTCCCAAGTATTCGAAGCAGTCTTAAAATTTTCACCTGAAATAATTATTAAAAGAAATTTAGTAGCAATATTAGAAACTTGAAAATCTAAGAAAGTAGGTTAACATTATATCTATGTCATTACAGAAATAGTAATTGCTATTAAAATTCATAAGGCATATTTTAATATTCCTAGCTCAGTTACTCCACTTACCTGAAGGAATGGATCTGACACGCCACTAACATCATGTTCTGGTGAATAGCCAGCCAATATAAGATTCTTCAATATTCTCACCAAGTTAGGTACAATCTGATAAACAATCATAATAAAAATATTAGAACCTCATATATTTATTATGTTAGTTATAATATTAAATTAGATATCAAAGCTATCGAATATGACATACATTAATTCAATGGATTGCAGGAGTAACCTACAGATTTAAATACAAAAAAAAAATATGTTTTATTTTTGGAAATAATAAAATACATTGAGCTAACAGATGAAGCTTATAAAGCAACAACAGTCTTAATCATTTATAAGCATGTTCAAAAGATATGTATCAATCATATCTTGTGTTTACTGGTTGAATAACAAAATGATGAATTTTCACTAACTACTGTTGAAAAAGAAATAATTGATCAAAACAGTTATATATTAGACACTTTTTGTGTTTGGTGCATAAACTCTATCTAGACGTGACAAATTGATTAAATGAATGTTAATTTGAAAATATGTTAGTTATTGTACGTTATGTACAATAAATGTTTCAAGTAAAAACGAAAAGTAAAATGTTAAGATATCTTCTCGAAATTTTTATACATTACATGTAACCAACACAAAAACGACACACATGCATGGACAGTGAGCGATTCATTGACTAATTAATTTTATTATTGTAAAAACTTTTACATACTCTTCAACACATTATAAAGACAATATTTGTTAGCTGCATTTAAATGTAAATGACAAAATTATGATAAAACTTATAGTTGCCTTAAGCTAGACTCAAGTTAACCTCATTAAATATAGTTTAGTAGTTTTGGAGATTAGCTTGTTCAAACAGACAAAGGGATTAAAAATAAACTACACCACCCACAATAAGTTCTGGAAAATATTTTCAATGTACAGTACAGATATGACAGCTCTATAGATTTATTGTATATGTCTAGATTGTTACAATCTACTAAAATGATACAAAAATTCAAATTGATGGCATTAAAAATTGTTAAAGCTAATTTTGCAACAATTTTGACTATACTTTGATAGAAATGAAAAGGCAAATATTTAATAAAATATTATAGCAATTATAGTAGCATGCTAAATGGAGTGAATAGAAAACTTGAACTACAGTAAAAGAAAATGTGTAACAATACACATTTTCTTAATATTTTGTATGTATCTATCTATATCCATCATAAACATGTATACAAGGATACTTTCAATATAGAAATATATAGTTTGAACTAGATATTTTTTTATGTATGCTATATCCTTAAAAACTGTTGAATAAAGCACTAAGGTCCCATATGTTATGGTTTCAAAGTAGCATTTTAATTGTCAACATATCGCACACTGATAGTGCATGGAACAGCGTGTAGTGATTACCTCGAGCTGTCCGCTCTCCTACGGGACAACACAAATGATTCATTAGTTTTATTTTGCCATCTATGAAAAAATTGAAAATTAAAAAAAATAATCGAAAACCATTAATGACATCAGACACATGAATTTTAATATGATGAACATTTTAAACTTACATCATGTGTATTTACATCGACATTTAAAAGTGATATAATGTAAATAGCTCATGTGAAATTTATCTCTTAGGATGTGTAACAGCTGAAGCTCTGTGTTATTTGCTAATCAAAATCACTACTAAAAAAAACAATGACAATGAACTATTAATTAGTTTGCTGTATTAAGGCAGTGTTATGTTTTGGAGCAAAACAAAGAATTAAGCAGTTTATTTTTATTTAAACGTCACATGTGAAACAAACAAATAGTATTTGTGTAAATACTAGATATTGTTTTTTAAATTATTTTTCTATTTGACCTTTACTTTCTTATTTATAATTATGGAATAAATTTAGTATAATTCATTGTACATGATAAAAACTGATAATATATTAGAATAATCTGATAATATATTAGAATACATACATTCGTGTTTACTAAATATGTAATCAGACATACAAAAAAATATTTAAATATCAATGTAGAAGATCTCTGCAGTCTTACCTTTTTAAAATGGTTAAGTGTGTCAGGACTGTTTTCACACATCTCTGTGATCAATGTTACACCAGTTATCAGAACACCTGAAGAAAACAAAAGCAGTGTTTCAGATCGAAAATATAATTTGCCTAATTCATGGAAGAAGCATTTATTTAATTGAATATGGGTTTAGGAAGATATTATTTCATATTTTAGGTTTGTATGTATAGATAATCAGAAATATTAGGTTGAGGAAAAAACTTTTATTTGTATTTTATAAGTAAAAAGTTGTACAATCTCTTTGATTGTGTTGTTTATATCTGGCTAGTTTTGATACCATGAAATAGATGACATTTTAAAAAAATTAAAATATAAAAGTGTCCTGCTATTTTTCTATTGTTTGTCTGTCCATCAAAATGAGTAAATGTAAGGTAGAAATTCGATATATTTTCATGTTTTATAACAAAAAAGGGAAAAATGCAAGCCATAAAAAAAATATGTGACGTTTATGCATCTTATGCAGTGATTGTAAGAGTAGCACAAAATTGGTTCAATTGGACAAGTTGCAAATGTCCATGGGCAACAGTGACCTTCTATATTCTCTGATGGCTCACCTGCTCATTTGCCTCTCCAATATCTTATATAAAAAAATGTGATATTTTACTGTAGTTCTAATGATATGAGTAAAACAAATTATTTTTATTTTCGTAATGGGATTTCAGCATGAGTACTGGAACATGAGTGACTGATTAGGACAAGGCGAGTATCATATCAAAATTTATTGCTCCTTCAGAAATAAAAACACTAAATCTCTGTGTGCTTGATATTACTAGAATTTTCCTCTGTACAGTGTAATATACATTTTTGATAAAACTTATTATAGATTAGGAAAGTAGAATTATATAATTTAAAAGTTCCAGCAATGAATTCCTATTTTAGTTATTAATTATCAAATTATTTGTCTCTTAAAAGAGATTTTTCTCAATGTTTTTATGTTAATAATAATACATTTAATAAGGTTTTATTCAAACAACATCAAAAATACAATCTTATATATACATAAATAATTTAGGAATTGGTCATGTAATAAAAGAGGAAAAATAAAAACATGAGACAACATTAAAATATAGTAAATTAATACTTTGCACAGTAGATAAAACAAAAATTGTAAATACTAATGTAGACCTAGAATAACATTAATACAAAATTAAAGAATTATTTTAAATAAAAATATAACGATATGATACTTGTCTAAAATAGGATAAGCTTCAAATTACTTGGTCTGAAATGTAGATTGCATGGAAGCAAACGTCGAAAGTATTTCGTATTCTGCATGAAACTCCTAATCTTAGAATGTTTGCATTATTTGATTAATCATATTTGATGTTTTCTCAAATTGAATGTAGTTTGCTACATTGAATGGAAAAAATGGATAAGATTATAGTTAAAAATACTTATTAAGTCTGACTTTTGTTAATTCCAATTTATATGAGGTTTATTGGCTGTTGCCAAATTTGATATGCATTTAATATGATCCATATACCATTTGAAATGCAGTGACTCAAACTTCTATTAAATTTAATTTGCGTAGCCTTTATTTGCAAAGCTTTCGAAATAACAATAAAATATATCGTGTTGGTTTTGGTGGTATTTAAAATCCTATATAACATATAATTTTCCTCATTACTTTTGTAAGTAAATTAGCAAAAATAATTAACTTTAATTTATGAGATTAGTAATAATGTATTTAATTGTTTTATTTGATATTTTATATAATTTATGGGAATAATGAATGTCAAATAAATAAAACATAACTTTATTATCATATATTTTAAAACTAATATATGATAAAAGCAAAATGGAAATATTTAATTTAAAAATTAAACAGCTTTTGATCTTTTTGTAATTAATGTTTGCTAAGCATGTTGTCTACAAAATACAGAATACTCCATTCAAATCCTGACCATGGGTTAATTGAATGACTTAAAAATTTAAGGCAAATTAAACCACATCTCATAATTTTGAGAATACATTAAGCAATCTGTCATCATGTCATTGTCATGGTAGGGGGTTAGAGGTGACAGCAGCCACAACCACACTGGGTCAGTATGAAAGACTTAATTGGCTAAACTCCTTGATTTGAAAAAACACTGTGGAAGGATTGGCCTCTGCAGTGAGGTGATGCAAACCTACCACAAAAATATCTTTAACTACCTACTTTGTTAGCTTGGGAAATTGTTAAGACCACATAAAACGTAACTGTTTTTTCATAAAAGTGTCTCTTTAATAATGAAGCATTATTATAAACATTAAAGAAGTACATAACTTATTTCTGGTTTCATTCATATATAATAAAAGTGATTAACTAACCATGATTTTTCTCAGTGAGTAAACTCCTTGTAGCAGGTAAAAACATTTCCATTAAGTCTGGTACCCGTCGAATGATGCGGAAAGCACATAAAGCTGCTTTCTTTTTGATGTAAGCATTTGGTGATTTTATGAGTCGCTCCACTTCCGATGCTAAATCTCGAGCCATCTCCGGTGATGCAATGGCACCAAGGGTACACAATGCAAGGCCAACTACGAACTGGGTATTACTGTTCAGGTCACTGAATGGAAATATACATTATTAAATTAAATCATATGTCAAAATTGAAAGTAAAAACTAACATTAAAATAAAGAAAATCTATCTCCATAATTTTTTTTTGCCAAAATTAAGTATACACTTTTTTTTAATTTACCTGTCATGTGTTTACTTCTTTAAAGATAAATTTTACTCAAATAGCTTAATTTGTATTTTTCTTAGTGAATTAATTTCAAGTTATGATAATAAAAAGACGTTTTTTTTCATTGTTAATTTAAAATAAGTAGGGTTTTATTATAAAACATTCAAGTATTAAGTAACAATGAAGTTTTGTATTATTTTGGCTCACCCCGTGTAAGTCTTTGTATACATATTGAAATTCGTTAAACTAGTCAATTTTATTACAGGCTACTTAAGTGTTACTTAACATTAATATACTACTGTCATAAGAGACATCATTCAAATTCTATGCAGAGTATTTGAAAACAATGTGCAATCAATTGGCACAGCTAAATAAAGGAAAGCTAGGTCGACAACTTGATAATCACTAAGTAAACACTGAGCCATTTGTTAATTTATGCTAAAAGACTACACTGTTCTCGTTACTACATGGTTCACGTTATCTATATAGTGTACTTAAAAAGCAACCTTTACTTCATTAAAAGGCTAATAGAGCCGGTGATATAGAATGTTGGCAAGGCTGTTTGATAACTTTCATTTATCATTACAAATGAAATATTTTACTATACACTTTGAATAAAAATCAATTTATTAAAATTACAATTTAATTAAATGATCCCACATGTTTACACAGTTTAGTGATAATAAATGGTTTAAAATAACAGAAATAATTTGCAATGATAAACCATTTATTCCATGTCAAAATCTATGTAGTTTTATAATAATTTGAATGATTATTAATTTTTATACATATAGTTAAAAAAATGTGTTTTATTAAACCTAATATTAATATTGAAGACGCAATTCATGGAAAAATTACAACAGTGTCACTGCTAAAATATATGGAGCAACAAATATTTATACATAAGCCACATGAGATTAACAGCACTTGTGAGTGTTCTGCAGTGATGTCAGCCTATTATGTTTACACAGTCGAGGAGTCGGTTCCTATTTATACATAAATTTTATATAAATAAGAATATATTAGTTTGATTATGAAATTGAAAACAAATACATTTTGCGTCCATCATCGTTATGACGGACGCAATCAATATAATTGATGAGAAGTTATGTAAACGTACATAACTTCTCATCAATTATATTGCTGATTTTCAAACACCAATGATACTAAGGAGACATTTATGTATTATTTTAAAATCTTCACAAAATTATGTAATTAAAAAAAATATATATACTTACTTTTTAAGACAATTGGTGATTAGTAAATGGACATCTTGTCGTTCATCCAATAACAGCATTGCACCCAGGTATCCCACTCGCTTATCGGTGAATCGTGGGCTTGCTATGAGCTTTAGACATTCAAGTTGACCAAAATGAGCTGGATAGCCCAACATATGGATATAGAGTAACTTAGCGATATTTCGACATCTGAGAACAAATGGAATATGGTTAAATAAATTTTTTATATATTATATTTAATTTTACTGCTTTTAAAATATTGTATTAAATATAAGAAGTCAAGCAAAAATTAACTTTTGTCATTTCTCTATTTTAACAGCAATAAGTAATTAATAAATTTAATCTAGTAGGTATTTAGAAAAGTTCCTGAAAAATGTATATTTCAATTAATAATAATCTCATGTTTTGGAGTTGTTTAAAAAGGTCTTGTTTAAAAACCAGTTACCAATAATATTAATTTCGATCTTTCTTTTTAAATAACATTAAATAGGACAAAATAAGATGTAAATTAATCATTTTATTTATGATTTAGTATATATACTTAAAATTGTTGCAAATTATAAAATGTTTTTTTGATAGATATTTTTATTGGCAATATATTGTTTACATCTTAAAATTAATATAAGTTATCCAAACTCTATAATAATTAAGAAATTAAATAGAACTATAAAAACCTTCTTAAATTATATCAGTATGAAGTAAAAGATTGATTTTACCTCCAAACACTATCCTCTTCCCTGAATGTAGACCTTATGTAAGCACATTCCTTATTAACGACACTCCGTTCTTCAGCAGCAGTACGTGCAGCCCTTATTTGCCTGATGAGGTCCCGTAACCTCGTCGGTGTGGGCATCCGCACTGAAACGGGGGCCACTGTTATGGACGGCACAAACACGCACACACACATGAATGTATTAATAAATCTCACTAAAAAATTACGAGCTATTGAAGTGTTGAAATAAATGCAATCATTGTCACACATGTGGATTCAAGAAAGTGATCAGAAAGAGAAGTAAGTTTACAAGCACACATTTAAGCACATGATTGAGATTGTGATAAAGGTGCATTAAAGTAAAAGATATATAATAAAATAATTTTTAGAGATTGAAACATAACAGTACACAAGCTTGTCTTTAGGTGCAGTAAGCTCTAATAATAACAAAATTCAGTTTGCTTCGTATTATGTTCAGTTGATATTCAATATGTGATAATCAATAATAAGAGTCATCAAGTCAATGCAGACCATGACACTGATTACACGAGATCAAATTCGGACTCACCTCTTTCGATGGCCTCATTTACCACTTGTTTTATTGTAGCGATATTGAATGCCGGGTTGAACCTGGAATAAGTAAAATTTGATCGCAAATTATCTTTATATTGGCCTATAGCTCCACAAATGTGAGCACATTCGAATTAGAATTTGGTTTATAAGTTACACTAAATTCATGTCTAAAACAATTAAGTGATCATTATTACCAATATTTCAGCTACATATACATAACTAATATATTATAAAATATGTAGTTTTATATACATTATTTTTGTTCTTTTTATTTGGTATTGTGATGAGTTATGTGAATATTAGTTATGAAATTTAAGCAGAATAGATTTTTTGTCAAGTAAATTTTTAAAAGTTCAATTAGATCATTCCTAGTCTGATGGGAATTTTAGATTATTAATTACAGACTTATTTAAAGTTTGCTACTATGGTTTTAGTTATAAAGTAAAATACTAAATAATAAGAATCCTTCACAGTTAAGTTTCACATACCCAATATAAATTTAATTAGGCAATAAGATTCAAAGAAATTTTTATCAATTCAATAATACTAAAGTGTAGTTCTTTCAACTATTATAAAAAAAAACTATATTTAATAGTAATAGTCATAGTGAAAATTTAACAATAGATACTGTAAATCCATTTTCATTAATGAAAGTTTATTTTAGTAATTTTTAATACATCTTTCTGCCAATTCTGTGCTATCATAGTTTTAACAAGTTGAATGCTGATTTAATACTGATATGTATGAGCGTTTTACAGTTTTTTATAAGAGATCATGGCAAAGGGCCAATTGATTTTAATGTTCCAATAGTTAATATAAAGTATTATAAGACGCTTTATTAATAAATATATTATTAGGTATGGATTTAAGTAAAAAAAATGAGGGTCCACGGCGCCATGTATCCGGCCTATCAGCATGCGTGTGGCCGATAACACGGTAACGTGGGGAGGGTAGATAATCTTATTTCGATCTGTAATTATGGGTTATACATAACTTTTGACTGGGTTTATGGATAAAAAAATAAAAATTAGTCAATCGTTGAGTTATAACACTTAGTTTTAATCATTAAAAAATTGATAATACACAAAAAGTACATAAACCTAGAAACAAAATGATGAACAGGAAACAATTTTAAATTTTTTAGAAATCGGCTTAATAAAATGCATTCAAGAAAACTATGAATGAGCATCACAGAAACATCCGGTACAGAAACCTGGCGATCCGGCACATCCTTTACATTCATATGACGTAGCTATTCTCTTCTTCTTTTCTTTGCAGCCTTTGCATTCCTTCCTCATAATTTCTTTTACTGTTCTGGTGCGATTTCCCTCCTTCTTTTCACGCAACTTCACTTTTTCAATTTTCGTCAATTTATGTTCTACTTTCAGTACCTTAAGTTGAACGGGTTTTTTAGACAATAGTTTTTCCAGTATGGCAAGGCGAAAATCATACAAATTTATGATGCGCTTTCCTGAAAATTTGTTATACAAATAAAAAGCATTTGCCAGGCTCATTTGTAGCATATGAATGAAAAGTTTCTTGTACCACCTCATTGTTTTTCTCTCACAAGGGTAGTACGACAGCATCTGGTCCTGAAGATCAACACCAGACATAAAATTATTGTAATGGACAAGTGCAGAAGGTTTCAGCAGAACTTGGCCTCTCTTGTTAGTAACTTCCAGCATTTCATTATCGTGCTCTGTTGATATGTAGAGCACATATTGTTTATCTCTCCACTTACCGATGTGCACGTTATTTAAAAACACAGACTTATTTTCGCCCTTTTTAAGGGTTACTGTGTCAAGGTCAACAGGATTTCCTTTTTTAATTTTTGCTAAAGTGCCAGTGCAGTATGTTTGTCGGTCCAGCAACTTCACCGCCAACTCATAAGAATTATAATAGTTATCCATGTAGACGCTGTGGCCGGAATCCAGTTTCTCTTCCAATAACTTTAATACGATTTTTTGTGTGTGTTCTACTGTTGAAGTTTCTTCACCTGCATCACTGTATATTTGAAAATTCAAAACAATGCCTTCAGGTTCTGCCAGAACATATAATTTAACCCCATTCTTGTGGCGTTTATTTTTTATATACTGGCGGAAGAGAAGCCGCCCATGCCACAACACCAAGGATTCGTCAAGAGACAGCTGTTTGCCTGGACTATAAATATTAGTCATTATTTTATTAAAATGATCCACAATTGGACGGATTTTAGCCAATCGATCCTCATCACTTGGTTCTGATGAAAAGTGAAGACATTGCAATATTAACATGAACCGGTTACGTGACATGTATTGTCTAAAGGAAGGTATATTAAAAGCCAGTGAGTTTTCCAGTAGTCGTCAAGTCTGTTAAGCCGTATAGTGCCTGTGTGAAGTAGCAATCCAAGAAAAGTCAAGAGTTCCTCACGTGTCAATTCCTTCCAATTAGTAATTCTGGATTTATCAGTAATTCCTGGCTGCTGTAGTATTTTTTCAGCATTAAGATTTGTTTCACACACAATCAGGTCAAGAATATCGTCATTTAAAAATAGTAGAAATGATTCAAGTGGGTCAGAAGGTGCTGGAATTAATAGCTCTTGAGTTTTATTAAACCCTAAGTCTTTCATTGAACCTGTGGAAGCCCATGTTGCTGTAGCTTCCTGCTGTAAAGCCTGCTCATCAACATTTTGTGCGACTACATCATGATTGTCACCAGAACATGGAGGTAATGGCCTAGATGAATTACCAGCGACACCGGCACGTGTATCTGACTGATCTTCATAATTACACTGTGAATAAGCAGCTTTCTCACTTGAGCAATCACTTTCGTTCAAACTATTATCTTGATCTATTTTACGACGTTTTTTATCCACGGAAATCGAAGAATTATCAGTAGAAAAACGTTTCGACGGATCCGGCACATCACTCATTATGGCGCGAAAATTACGTATTCTTTATAAGCGTCTATAAAAAACAAATAACACGCGAATTAAAATCCGTAAACGGTTTTACGAGATCGAAAAATCGTACGTGTGGCCGCACAAGCGACATGACTGCCTCGAAAGCCGGCGATTCCTAACAATTCTAACCACAATATTTATGATAAATTTCTCAAAAATTACCCGGATTCTGATCCATTCATCTCGACAATTTGACAAGGCTTCTTAATCAGCAAATATTTGAATAAAAAGTACACTGCACTAGTTCAGAAATAATTATTGTTCTTCCAACACGACAGGTGTTCGATAGGCCGAACGCGAACAAGGTGACACGAACAAAAGATCACTTCAGTTTCACTCTCATGCACATTGTTAATACATAAATTTTATTGAAATGTTAAAGTTTCTCAAAATGACGAACATTTCAAATTGTCACAACCCGTATAAACGCAAAAGAGAAATTTGACGTTAGCACATCAATCATAATTTTCTGGCGATATTTACACGTAAATTTATTGCTATTGAGACATATAGATTATAGATATATCACAGACGATAATAGTCCGGAAAATATTTATCACAGTTTAAAACTGAACTGCTACAATACGAAAACCGCCAGCTGACATTTTCCAGTGCGCTATACGAAACCATCAACATGGCCGAATGACGGAGCGCGTGACGTTTTCTACAATTTAGTCAATGTTTTTACTATTAATATTAAAAGTAAAAGAATAATTGGGTAAATAGTATTATTCGTATCCATAAATTAATATTATATTTAATAATTCTTTTTAAATGGAATACTGCTATGAGAAAAAAATATTATGAATGTTGTAATTAAATTGAAAAATCTATTATTGGCAAAAAATAAAGAAAATATCATGCAGTACTCTTTAAATATTTATAAAATTTATTTATATATTATAAACAGTATAACTTTTCCATTTCTTATAATCAGGAAAATACTGTTAAAAACAAGAAAATGTGCCACATCATTCAAACTGTTTTATTTACCTTCTATTTTGTTCAGGAGGAAGAACACTCCAATCAACTTCATACATTGGATAAGCCATGTTTATTGAGTTTGTATTTTTTAATAAGTAATACTTTATAAACTTATTTTAACATATTTTACTATTGCAGCACATGCAGACAATGCAAACAAATTGCTGTACTAAGCATACTGTTATCAGAACCGCTTTATCAGTAACAGGTACCATAATATCTCACCTACAATTACATATCTCTTATCAAAGTAAGGAGTAGTTATCACTGAAAAAGGATAGCAATAGACTGGTTAAAAATATTTATTCTCATCAATACAAAGCATGTCGAAACAATGGAATGACACTTCGTTATCTTAATAGGGAAACACATTAGTATTCAACAAGTATTGTTCTAAGAGTTCATTAAAAATTCACAAGTTGTATGGGTTATAAAGTATCTTCACGGTTTCTTGGTGGTCTATCAATAGAATTCCTCTTGATGCAGTCCACTAACCATCGAATGCCTTCATCAACACCCACTCTGTAATTTAAAACAATAGTTTACTTGCCTTTACATTATAATCTAAGATTTTAAGTCTATATGTGAATGCTAAATACAAAGTAGTCACGTCTATTTACCTATAAAATTATATATTGTATATATTTTATATGAAAATAGACAGTGTCTTTAAATATATTACAATTATATTTTTACAAAACTATTCCCATAAATTTCTTCATATACTTAAATAGAAATACAAGCTTGTTTCAAATAAAATTAAAAGGCATTTGTATTTAATGCACCTAAAAATAATTTATAAATACATTGTGATATATTTACTTATTTCTAAAGTCAAAATTTTTTTTAACAATCATGTACATTTTGAACATAGTGTAATTATGGATTTCAAGGTCATTTATTGACAAGGTGTTTATTTCTTATTAATAGTTATAAATTATATTTAAATAGTGACTTTCATATTAAAAAAATAATTTTCGTTTTATAATATATACTCATTTTCACGAAATTGAAGTCTGAGCATCTATTCTTTGTTAAAGTTTATAACATTTGATTCGAAAATTTGTTTAATGAAAAACAATATTACAATAATATACAGTATATGATAAAATAGCTTTAATACGCAAATAAATATACAGGTTAACCAGGAACTTAGTTGACTTCTCAAAGAGGTTATTATGCATTTCATATAAAAACATTAAAGTCTAATATTATTAGACAATATAGTGAAGTGTTTGTATATTTATCGAGTAATATACCGACTAATATAGAAGGTGTACCCAATAAAATTGCTTATTTAATGAATGATATTTTATACTTTTTTTCATATTAAGCTTGAAGCTTCCAGTTGAATATTTTAATGCAGTTTTTTTTGTGATGATATGGACCGATTGGCTAAGTTTCTGGTCGAGTTCTATTTTCAGAAACACATAATAAGTATAATTGTTTACTTGTGTGTGTTCCTGATATACTCAATATTTCACAAATATGCCTTATACATTGCAGTAAATAAAATATGTGTTTAATCTGTACGAGTAACACAGATATATATATATATATATATATATATTGTTATATCTTATCATAAATACAAACCCTGTTAAAGCTGAAGTTGCCATAAGCATGATATCTCTTGCACCTATCAGATGTGCGTTTTGATTGAAAATAGGCTTGACTGTATGTACCCCCATACAATCAGGAATATCCTGTTTATTAGCTAAAACTAGAAGAGGAACTCCTGATAAATGTTCAGATGCTATCATTTTATCTGTAATTTAAATATTCATTCATAAATTCTTTAGAATTCATTTGTTTTTACTACTATCTTTATTAAAGCAAGCCATATGCTGACCGAATGTCGTTTTTGATTCTGCTACTCGATCTCTGTCTGACGAATCAACAATATAAATAATGGCGTGGCATTCAGCATAATACTGTAAGAATAATAAAAATATTTATTTACACTGAATATTTACACCTGAAAATAATAAAATATTTAATAATTAATATTTTTTATATATTTGATTTCATCTAAGTAGACATAACTGGAGCATGCCGAAGCATGCTATGATCAATTCAAATTTTCCTTTCTAGTTTCATATCATTCTACTGACAAGGTTCTATATGAATATATGATTTACAGGTTCATGTCTAAATAACTTTTACATAAACATTAAAAATATTTATAACTAAAATGATAAAACTTTTTACTTATAATTATTTTATTCAAAAAGTACAACTCGATTGTGACAATAGGAATTTGTATTCATTGCCATAATTCATTGCCTTCTTTTATATAAAACATCACAATGCATGGCACTGACATAATATACTAAGTTATAAGCAATGAAACCTCAAATTTGTAACATTAGTTATAATAGTAGAAATACTAGCATTTTAGGTTTTTTATAGCCAAAACCGCTATAAAAATTTTAAGACTTTTGTGGCATTGCTAACTCAAGGTTTCATGGCTTATACCTATATAATGCACAATGAAACACTCTACAATTTGATATTTCAGTTAATAGTATTTGTCTGATACTGAAATTGAATTATTTTTAAGTCCACTTTAAAAAAAAATTATTCACAACTGTTTTTTTTTTCTATTTCTTTTCTTAGTAATACTTTATCATTTGTAATACTTTGAGTAGTGTTATGACATACATTATTTCTATAAGTAATTTTGTATTTTAAAGGATTAATATGTCAAAAATAAAAACATGTTTTATTTTCATTTATTACATATGTAAATTATAAATGTTGTAGACATAAACACTTGCCTTATCCCATAAGGACTGGAGTTCTTGCTGGCCACCTAGATCCCAAAAATTTAACTGTATACCTTCTACATCTATTTTCCCAATATTTAGCCCCACAGTTGTTGTTATCCTGTTAGGATGCATAGCTTTATATTTTTTTGTAAATTTTGTTTTGGTCGCTTCTAAGTAAGTCTGAAAATAATTGTAAAATACCTACATTTTATAAATGTAAGAGAAAGTTTTAAAGATGTTTTACGAAACAATAATATTAGGTTTATAAACTGTAAAAAGTAATAACACCTGGGATTTAATTATTCTTTAAAACGTAACAAAATTGAAAGTTTTAGGAAACATTATTGCCAGTTGATAACTATTCTATTGTGTATTTATTCTTATTTATCCACATACCGTCTTTCCAGCATTGTCCAAACCCAAAATTAAAACGCAATATTCATCCTTTTGAATTAAATATTTATATAAACCGTGAAGAAGTGTATACATTATGCTTTTTTATTCATTAATTCACATATGAATTAGAATAGTCGTCTTATCAACTTTCATTTGGTTTGTACTTTTTACTTTATTCAAAGTAAGGCACTTTATCTAATATAGTGAATAAATTAGATTCAGTCTTTCTCTAATCACGAAGGCCTTTTTTTAGGAATTTATATCCTTTTCTATTTTGACAACAAACACATTGAACGTCAAAGTTGACAGTGTCAATCATAAGGTATAATAGATGATTAGATTGACAGGCTTAAAACTATCAATTTAAAGTAAGTGCGTGTTTTATACAACATATAATGGGTAGGACCTAAATAATTAAAAAAAACAGTACCAGACGTGTAATATATCGACCACGATCATAAAAAGTATTAGCTTATAGAGTCTAATTATTTTAGTAAGTGATATAAAATGGAATGGATTGATCTTATTGCGACTTATGCCGTCGATATATCGATTAGTACACAATGATTATTGTAAGAGGGGTTTAAATCGATCGTGTTCTATCTATTAGATTAGAAATCATTGCCATTTTCGGTGGTGCTGTGGTCAGTGTCATTTGCCGACAGGTTTCCAAGCTATTACATCGCACTAAATGCGAAACAAACTTTTAAACGCGTGCCTGACGTACTGGTTACAGTACGCCTTATATGGTTTTGTAGAAGACACGAATATAGAGGCGATTAATGTCTGCACTTGTACCCTTTTCTTGACGCACGACAAAAGCACTTTTTTTGTCTACGTATATTGAAAGTTAAGTTATAACACAAAAATGCCACTCGCCAACTCTATAACAAATTTTACGCCAACAATATCTCTTTAACAAATCGATTTTAATGCAGTTTATGACAACAGATGTTATTTCTTGAAGAAAACGCCTGTCACATTAGTGTCATAAATAATGAAATGAAGAATAATTTGGTACGTTTACATTTCGAACTTCCAGTTAAATAAAAATATTTTTAATGTGAAACACTTGTTAACACCATGATAGCAACTATAGATTTATGAGGGCAACCGTGACGGCATACGGCATAACACTATTACGTCATCATGCTACTTATTTGTAGTCTCGCTTTACTACTTTATAGGCAGGTGGCGTGTATACTATATAGTTCGTTGTTTTTCTGTATGTTTTGTGTTTATATTTTGTGTATATTATTAAAAACGGAATAATAAGAAAAAATGTGTTTATTTTCTTTATTTTTAAAGTGAAACTTTTATTACATCGTCTCATACTTTTTCGTCTGCGTTTGCATGTCGCGTGACGCTCGGCCATAGTAGGGGTAAAGTGAAAGGCGCTCCCTTTCACTGCTCGTCAGAGCAGTCGAGGCCAATAGGCCTTTTCATCTCAAATTTTTTTTGTGCGCATGCGTTAGCATCAGCCATCTTTTTCGTACAGTTTTTGATAAGCAACCACGATAAAGTGTCCGTACATAAAAAATAAAAATAAAACAATTTTTGTTGAAGCATTTTCACTGTAAAAAATTGAAAGAAAAGAAAGTAATAAATCATATAATTGAAAAAAAAATTTTTACATTTCATTTTAATTACATTGACTGTACGAAAAGGAACAACAAAACGGTGTTGTTATGGAGCATGTAAAAGTGATACACGGCTAAAATCATTCAAAGACAATACATACTATTTTATAAATTTTTTATATATTTTCTCGTCATTAAGATTTTATTTATAATAAAAAATACAAAAAATATTCAATATCTTATTTACATTTTTCTTATCAATAATGCCATATGTAATCTCAAAATATTAATGACTTATTTTAATAATTATATTTTTATGAGTCATATTCATGTTAAAAAAAAAACTGCTTTTTTCAGTACTACAAATGACTTAATATTATTGATAAAGATAAAATTGTTAATATTACTTTTTTTATATATAAATAGTAAGCAAATAATATTATTGATAAAGATAAAATTGTTAATATTACTTTTTTTATATATAAATAGTAAGCAAATATTAATACCTAACCTCTCTATCAGCTCATTTTTTTTCCCTTTTTGTGGACGTCCATGATATTTTAGCCATCTTTTTAATTGCTCACAATTATGAGCTTCATTTCAATCGTAAATAAGTGAAGCACCATCAATGGTTTCTTCCAATAATTTATTTGATTGTGGTGATAGTATTCCTTTTCCAGCCATGGTTCATTAAAACTGTACGAATCTTTTGAATTCCCACCATTTCAGCATGGCGGCCACGCATGCGCTTGTCTTCTGATGAAAAGGCCTATATGGCGGCGCCTATAGTTCGTATCAGCTCACCGTGTAGTGTATAGACTATAGAGTATTCAATTTGTTTAGACGGGCGGAGTTACCTATACTACGTTAAAAATAAACGAGTATTGCGTTCAGTACTGTAATAGTACCAATAAATATTGTTTTCAGTTCTTTAATGTGTGTATATCACCTAAATAATTGTTGAAAATTATGTAAAAGTATCCTAAAACACAGAGTTAAATAAAAATTACTTGGAAAACTAATCTACTTTTATTATTTGCCATTATCATTACAATTTTCCAAAATAATATTAAAATTGATGATGCGATATCAAAACCCTAAATCAAATATTTTTCCGAAAATTTCTTATTAAATGTCTACGATGGGAAAAACAAAGTTTCACTTTTACCGTGGTTTCATAAAACCACAATCTTTTTCTCCATATTTATTTTTTGGTTTTTAATATTTTTTTTTTCTGTTTTACTGTTTCAATGCATTTTCTAGTAATTATAACTGTTTTTGCTTTACTTGTTTCACTTTTATTATTATTATTATTTTGCATAATGAAAAAGTTACATAGGTCCCGTTTGAAATAACCACATGGTCGACTTACACTTCGTTTTTAGAACTTACTATTAAATCTACAATTTGTAATGCATAGCGATATTGTTTAACAACCTTATGAGACTACTTTAAATTTTGCTCTCTTTTTTATTACCATTTTACCAGATCCTGCTTTAGATTGTATCGTCCCCGATGTAAATAATCTTCTTTATGCAAACATGCCCATATAGAATTTATAAATACTTCCCGATCCATCTGCAATAAATGCTGATAATCTTTGTATATGATTTGCTTATTCTAATGAATAAAATTTTCACTACTAATACGTTTTCTTTTCTAACAGCCAAAAAAGACGATCATTTTTGATGTGAAACATCTATAGGCGCAGGGTAAACTGGATTGTTGGCGTGGCGAGGCTTGCTGTGGCGACGGGTCACCACGCTATACTAGGATACATAGATAGTCTATTTATAGTAGAGTGCACTGTGTGGCGATGGGTCGCCATGCTATACAATGGTATATATATAATCAAAATGTATACCGTAGTAAACAGCATCATCGAATCGAGTGAGAAAATAGTCGGACAGTCACTTGCGCATGGCGACGCGTCTCCACATCGTACACTAATACCTGTCGACTGTATGTATTTATATTATAGCGTGGCGACCCGTCGTCACACCGTACATATTATTAAATTTTGATTAATATGATTGTATTTTTGATTAACAATTGGTCATTAATAATCAATTATTAATTATTGTAACAAGCAATTTTCACTGTCAAAGGAAACATCGAATATAACTATTAATGAAGTCACAGATAAAATGAATTAAGTTGTGGCAACTTGAAAGTAATATTGACTTTTTGTTGTATTTTATGAAAATAAATGTTTATTAAATAAATAGTCATCATTTTCTGTAAAAAAAAATGGTCATATTTAGTTTTTCCATTATGCTATATTTAATTGTTGTAATTTTGTCTTTAATGCATATTACTTGTACAAACTCGATGTTTCACATCTGCCAGGCGTCCCGTGACGGCTCACATTTTTTTTGATTTGTACAACAAAATTATTCGACAGTGCTTAAATTTATCAAACTAGCGGTAAGCGGTTACTTTAAAAAAGTCTTTGTCTTGGAACGCGATGCGAAGTCTTTCAAGTAGTTCTTTGGTTTTGGTCGATATTTGAAACCGTATAAAATCATTGTGATAACATATTTTCGAGTTATATCGTTTTTAAGTGTTACAGTACCTTTTAATTTTGTTCGTAAGAAAACGTGGAGCAGAATTGGAACTAGGAATGTTCGTATTTTTTTCTTATATATTCGAATTATATAATTTTATAAAAATCACCAATATCTCTTTGTTAACAAATGTTTTCCCCAAGATATTCTATATGGTCTGGTAGTATAAGTGGAATAAATAGAAATTAGAAAAACTGGCTGCAGCTACAATTTAGTAAATCTCTGGTTTCTAGTAGTTACAGTCAGCTTCTGAGACATGTATATGACAATATAGGCAAAAAATTAGTTTAAATGAAGTTCAATATCTTTATAGTGCTCAACCCCTAGATTTAGTGCAAAGTTCAACGACCAGTTGTAGCATTTGTATGTTATTTAAAATTACTAAAAATCTAGTTTTAAATTATAGTAATAATTTTAATTCGAGTGACGCGCTTTGGAATACCGCTAATAAATAGATAAATTCTAGCTCAATTAAATCCGTTCAAGAATTATAGGTAAACGTTACATACTACTCAAACACGCACACAATCACGCAGACCTATAGAAACAGACAACGTCGTAAAATAGCTTCTGTTCTTTCAGAATAATTTCTTAAGACCTCAAAGTGTCGAAATAAGATGAAAAGAAAAAATCGACGCGATAACAAAATATTGTACGAGAATATTGTATCTACACATAATATCATAACTATAGAACCGTCGCACGTTGTCTTTATGCACTGCGTAAAATATACATCAAAAATTAATAAAAATTAATTCCGGACAATGTAGAGTGTAACAGAACACAATAAGTCTATATTTACCCGACTGTGGAACACAAGGGAGAGTAGTATGTTTGTCAGCTTATATATATATGTATGTATGTATGTATGTATGTTTGTTCCTTTGTGGCGTTCCAGAGATCCAACACGGGAGCGATATTGATGATTCATATGTCAATGGATTTATCATAAATTTGTAAGTGTTACTAAAGACATGACAGTACTAATCCAAATTGAATATGGCAGCAACCAGATGTCATTTTGTAAAAGGGAAAAAATCAAAGACGATAAACAATATCAAGTGGAGTATTATTGAATAGGTTTTTGAAAATGTTTAACTTTTAACAAAGTGCTTGTCTGACCACAATAAGGTTAGGTAATAATTCTAGAATTAAAAGTCTGTCTTGGGGATGTTTGCACCTTGCATTAGTCTGTCTGCTTATAAAGTTGTCTGACTAATATATATAAAAATGGAGTTTCAGACTAAGTGAAATTACATATTTTTTTTAGAGCTTTAAACCGCCTGTAAAGTAATACTTACTGGAAGTATTTGAAAGTAATGATGACTGGTTTTTAATGATATTGTGTAATATATACGTAAAAATGAGTTGTCAGAATTTAAGTGAAGCGAGTGGCGTTTTTATGTATCTTAATTACTTGAAAAATGGCCGTCTGGCCAAGCTAGCAGGTAGGCATACGATCATAGTACATACTAACACTACTCAATCTCACACATTATGTTTATCAGAAGTAAGTGACGTCTGGTCGGACTGGGATTTTGGACTATAAGTAATCAATACTTAAATAAAAACAGATTTATCAAAACTGCAGTAGGTATGTGTAATTACTACTTATTATCATTAGCAGAAATTAGTAGATAAATTATGATACTGTACTTAGAAACTCACAGAAGTATGGTCACCTACTATGTTATGCTAAGAGAAACTTATCGTAAAATCGACTTACTACTGTTTTTCTTATTGAGAATTGATGGTTCCCATTCAGATATTAAAATTGCAGTCAAATGAAATTGTACAGGTGATTGTATTGGTTACGAATCTATGTTTAACTCAACTTGGGCAAAAATTATACTTACTGTGGTTATGACACGCACGGCAATTGTAGTATGTACTTATCTATATAATTAAGAAACAAGAAAAACGTTGTGTCCAGCTTAACTATATCTTAGTATGTGTTTTTATAATTAAACTTGGTATAATACGAAATAGCTGGACCTAAATTTGGGTCTTTTCGTAATGTCATATGAGTTTCGACGATGGTTAATTTATTAAGTAAATTTTTCGGAGTAGTTCTATTTAACGCCAGAGGATATTTGTTTCTTTTTCATTAATTTTGTTTTGTTTACATGAATGCGGTTGAGAGTTAAATAACAATTAGTAATCGTATTAATGGAGCAATAAAAATATATAGAGAACCAATCATAAAAATAGTGAAAAAAAAAACCAATAAATTATAGTATTTTTTTTTTCATTTTAATTTTCGACATTCTCATAGTGATTACTGGTTGCTAGTCTTTTTCTAACAGGTTCATAATTTTAAGTGAAAGACCTTGTAAAAATGATCTATTCAAATCAGTCCTGTCGAAATGATAGTCTGCCAAAAAACTTTAAAAATAAAAGGGTAACTAAAAAGAAATGCATGTTTGATTAGGAAAGCAGCGACGAATGTAGACAGTGTTCAAAAAGCCGGTACGAAATAATTTTCTTTTTTAACACTGTCATTGCTCCTACACTGAACAATATGTGTTCAAGATGTACATCTTAATATCAACATTTTGAAAATTTTGCTTGTTTCTATGATATAAGGAAATTAAAAGATATTACAAAAGAATTTATAGAAACTGTCGACATTCTTCATTTCAGCGAGTAGACAGAACAGTGACTTCGAACCTTAGGAAGAATATGATGAATTACAATTAATGATTCCAATTTTACTAGACTTCATTAAAGATGTGAAACAGCTACTCTCTGTTGAAAACATCAAACAGATTCCAATAATTATTGGAATCTGTTTGATTTGTGTATGGAAATGTATTGGAATCTAATGTGCTTTTGTCGCTGCAAATCCATATCCATACCCATAAAAACTTTCGAAGGGACGAAACGGAAAGTTTAATGGAACTTATATGTCTGCAGAGTTCTTATTTGGATTTACGTATAGAATACATCATTTTTTCCGATTGTGGAATTGTCATTAAAAAGCATTAAAAACATTTTCTATTTCGTATTCGGAAATCCACATTGGTTTTTATGTCCACATGGACTTACGATAAAAACGGATACAAACCTACAGGTAAGGTGCAGTTAGGATCCATACAGATACAAATAACATTACAATCCCATTCAGTCCAATAAAGAAACCTTGCTATGATGGACTTACATATAGATTCCAAATTTAACTCTATCAGGAAATTTTTTCTTCCAGATAGATTACATATAAGCCATTACAGATTCTATGGTTTTGTATGGGACTGTATTGGATGTTTTCAACAGGGCTCCAATCAGAAAATAACTTGAAAACATATACCTGAATATTTACATTGTCATTCGTATCATCATAAGAATGACAGTATAAGTTATTCTAACCTCCAAAATTACTAGACGAATTTTCATGGGGCTTTTACAAGAACTTAAGCGTATCTTGTAGCGCCATATCGACTTTTATTCCATGCTAAAATTGGCTCATAGAAAATTAGTATTTTTTTTAAAATAAATGCCAGCATACGAACTGGAATCTACGAATGATGCAATTAGGTTCAAAGTGTTAAATAACTACTGTTATTTAAATAATATATTATTTAATATTTAAAAAAAATGTGTAAATAAAAAGGTGTTGAAGGTATATATACAAAAACTATAACCTAGTTCTTGTGTAAGCAATGAATAAATAGTTTATTTAAAGAAGGCGTATTTGATTTACTTATGTAATAGTAACGCAATAGTCTGGTTCACATCTACCATTTTTTATGAAATTTGAGTAGTCTCCGAAAATTACGAGCATGACACCACGCTCGTAATTTAAGAAAGGTAATTGAGGACACTTGTTAAATTTAAATGAACGTAATTACCAACAACTTTAATTAATTATCTTGAATTCCATGCAAATACAATTTTAATTGATTTCTAATGATACATAAACTATTAAAAGTGCAAGTAATGAAATCTTCATAAGTTAATGGTACATAAAAATCTTTTTAAGTAGATTTTTTTTTTTATAAATAATAGTCAATTATTATAACAAATAATAGAGCTAAAACTTTAATGAAAGGCTGAAATTGCAATTAATTAATATTGAACAAAAAAGACTTGAAGTATTATTATCATATCTGGAGTAGTTCAAAAGTTATTGTAATTATAAAAACAATAGAGCGGATGAAAAAGACAAGTTCCGAGGTATAATAATATTAAAAGTTATACATATAAAAAATGGAAAAAAAACCTTTTAAAAAAATAGTACATGGCTACTTTTATTACAGAATTAAGTACTAAAAAAATTGGAAAAAATTAATTTGTTTATAATAATTTTTTAAACAATGATAGTAAAAAATTAAAAAATATATTTTAAGTAGTTTTTAACCATTAAATATTGAAACAATCAAGATTATTGAAAAAAAATTATGTACTTTTTTTAATTTTCAATTTTTGATAAAAAAGTGTAAAATCAAAATTTTATTGTTTTGCAAAGTTGATCTATTTGTAAGCCTATTAAGAATTACTTCATGAAGTGAAAAAAATTCTAAGGTTTTAGTTTAATATAATAATTATTGGGGTTTTTATGTTAACATTCAGTTTATAAAAAAGTTATTAATTAATCAATGCATAATTAAAGTAAAAATAGGAATAAAAATTTTTTAACCGCGAATTATTGTTTATTTAAGTATACCAATACTACATGAATTTTATTATGCCTAAATATTTATATTTAATATGTTCAAATTTTTTTTTTGTTGTGTCAGAGTGACGCAACGTGCGCGGAAGCCAGACAACCCGTTTTTAACTCTATTTTCAGGGCTCTGTAAAAATTATAAATATTAGAGTTACAGTTCCGGGAACTGGCACTTCTTTTTAGAAAATTTGTTGATCTCTTTGGATTTTTTTTCTAATTTCGAAAATATTCAGTATTTTTTGAGATAATAAAAAAAATCATACCCCCACTTTTTTCACTTAATTGTTTATAACTTTAATAATTTTTTTCAATCCCTTTTCGCACCTTTCCTTAAACTTTCTACGTGACAATATAAATCGAATGACACCATGCTCGTAGTTTTCAGGGACTATATTCAAATTCCATAAAAAATGGTACATGTGAATTAGACTAGTCTTTTCTGACTTATGATTTGAGTTGCACTTTCGAATTTAAATAAAAATTAGGATTTTATAACGTGCGTTTATTAAATAAATACAGAACAGCTTATATAATATATAACCAAATTTGAATTAACTTTGAATCGAAATACAAGGAGTAAATTATTCGAACTGTGCATATAAATATATATAACAAAATTATTCGTAATGACAGAGACACACGTTCTTAAATAAAAGCTCTGATGTACTCTTCGAAGGAATCAATGCAATCAGATTCTTTATCTCTTGAGCAATTTCAAAATTTATAGGTCCAGCTTGTCGAGCTGTACGCAGTAAGGCAAGAGCCTGATCATGTTGATTTTCACGTATAGCTATTATAGCCAACAAAGCCCAAGCATCGGATAGAAGCATTTCCAGACGAACAGCCGCTGAAGCCCAACGTTTCGCTAATTTATCTTCACCGAACTTATTATAAATTCTAGCAATGATGAATGCCGAGTGGCCACAAGGTGTCATCTTATGTGCAGCTGCTGCATACTGTAATGCAATATGAAAATTAATGTTTAGAAGTTCTGAAGCAGCTCGCAAAAGCAAAGCTGAAGATGGTTCTGCTTCTTCTTTTACAGCTGTATCGAATGCTATCCTACATTCCTCATCCCAACCGCGCATTTGTACCAAACACATCGCACGCATTTGACATAATTTTGCTACAGGGCCATTATTCATTATGCACTCTTCTACGTGTAACAGTGCATCTTGTGCGTGATTCCGAAGCAATAAAGACGCAGCTTGTAAATAGCATTTATCGATTTGATCAGGGAGCGTCCATTCGAGCCTGGAACCCTTTTTGTCACAACCCATTTCATAACATTCTAATAACTGTGCACTAAATGTATAAGTTCTAAGACATAAAAAAAATGCGCTTGCTATAAGGAATGGACTTTTCGTTGCAATAAGATTGGGATTCCACAGACATTCTTCTTCTCCGCTTTTAATATACCACCGGCGTATAAAACCGTTCCAGTCGCAAGGTAACTCAAAAAATTTTCTCATTTTTTTTGCAGCGACAAAGGCAGCCTGATGATTTCCATTAAAGTGATGAAGCACATGCAAAGCTGCCCAACCTAGTACATTACACAAAGCCTCTGAATTTACCTGTTTCTCAACAGAAATTTGAAAAGCGGCAAACGATCTATCATTTTCTTCTGATCGTTGGTCGAATTCTAATGCACCAAGAATCCATAAGAGATATCTATTTTTTTGTATTTGCAAAAAACTATTTATTATCTTTAATGGAGTTTGAATTTCAAATAACTCTAGGTTTCGTAGTACATTTATTAATAAAGAACGTGGATGATTTGGTGCTGCGTCCAGCATTGTTTTTGTATGAATGTTAACAATTCTGTGGTCACACATCAGACGTGCTCTTGCAGCTGCAAAAAGCGAGGGTAACTGTTGCTGAGGAGGTTGTGGTGCAAACGACGCAGTTACTGCTCGTCTGCTTGCGGAATGCTGACTTCTGATTATATCTTGCCAGTCCAAGTAGTTACAATCACCAGGATAAAATTCCTTTAACATAGTTTTGATTCGCGTTTGCAGGCGATTCGCGGCAGTTCCTTTAGTAGTTTGGTTTAATGTTGAATTTAGAGCTGTGATCCCGCATAATTCTGAATGAACTGCTAGAGCATCACATCCTGTTCTAATTCGTTTAGTATCGATTGTACGATCTTTCTCCACAGGCACTTCTTCAAAATCGTCTATAAGTTCCCATTCATCAGTACAACTTATCAGTCCTAATATTTCGTAAAGTTTACTGTTCCTTAGTTTAGGAACAAGAGGTTCAAACAAATCAAATCTAATGGTAACGTAGCTTGTGTGCCCAAATAAGTCAAAAACTGAATTGCTTTCTCTAATCGGAATACCTTTGCTTTTAACAGATGGTAAATTTAGCAAAGTAGTAATATGTTCAGGTAATTCAGATTCATCAAAAAATGATAATTTTGCACAAACAGTCACACTATATTCTCCCGGTTGCTGCAGGACTTCCATGTCTGCATATCCCATATAATGTTCTCGTGCTTCTATTTTACCTTTTTTGGGAATTCCAGCTATTTCAACGAAAAATGGACTTTTTAATCTGTCAAGAAGTTTTGAGGAGTCGATCAATAAACGTCTACAGTTATTCCAATATTCACATTTACACTTGTCCTTTTCAGTATTGACGTCAATATTCGGAGGGGTATAAAAATCTTCTCTTGTGCAAAAATAATCTGAATTACATATATTACCCAACATATCGATCGATGTCCATTTTATTCGTTCAGCATCATATGTGCTCGCAGCCAGTCCAAAACTTACAGTTGAGGGCTCACATAAACCTTCGAAATCCATAGCAGCAATGTAGCATGTATCATCTTTTGGTGGTGGTGGCAAACAACTAGCGTTAATCATAGTGACGAGTAGAGGAATGCGATTTTCCATGCTATTACTAGTTTCGAAAAATATCTCTACCGAACATCCAGTCCTTAGACCTGTATCCAAGGAAATTAAATTAACTCTTATAGAATACGTCTCTTCCCCAAGCACTACAGGAAGCAAGTCTATGTTAGCACCTGCTCTGTTATCTGGATGCAACAAGGGGTCGTACTCTTTAGTAGATTTTGAAATAGTACGAAGTAAAAGCACTATAGGAGTATCAATTAGCGATGATGCGATATTGGGATTATTTAGATTAATTGGCAATTTTTGTAACATTAAGTTTGATTGGTCTTCCCATATAATATCCAATAAGACTTCTCGATTCATTATCATCAAAAATTTATGCTCCGTGGGAAGTATGCCATCCAAGATTAAAGACATTTCAATTAGTCTGTAAGAATGTACTTCATCAGTAGATGAACTATGAGAATTAGCCTGCATATTAGTTTTCGTAGAATTTGTTGTTGTAGCCATTTTACAAAAGAAATTGTATAATAACCGATACTAAAAATTAAGGTTAAGTGACACCATATCTTTTAAATTGAATTTATGACCAAATATTATTTACATTCAAAGTTACAGCTAATGATGCCGTCACATTGACATCTATCAAATTTTGGCAATTTAAAAAAGATAATGTACTTTTATTTGTTAATGGATGGTAAAGAATCAATGATATTATTCGTCTTGTGCAGAAAGTAAAGTGAGAGAAACAAAAGTGATTGTAGCGCTCGAGGCGGACATAAATTGCAACAATGTAAACTTTTTGCAAATGAAGTAAAAAAAATTTTGCAAAGCAAGTTACTAATTTTGGAACGAACGACAGTCACACAATTTTATCGACTGTATACTGAATATGTATTTTATTCATTTATTATAAGTTACACGAAAACAACAAATTTGCTCTAATACATCATAAAGATGCTACATAATTAAAGAAAGACGCGAACTACCACTACCACTCCAAGAAACTATTCGTTTGTCTATTCATCTAAAACATAAGAAATCGGGTTTACTAAATTCGAAAGAACTTGATTGAACTTAGATTTCCTGACGATTTGATCAATTACACTATTTATTGCATAAGTTGGCGTCAAGCCAGAATTGTCCTCTCGGTCCGTGACAAAATGAAAATTCACTCACAAATAAACATTTTATTGAATAAACAACCTTACGCGACTACAATTGGAAAAGTACTACTTATATATAGTACATAGTATAGTTTGTGAGTACTACGACAAATAACTTTGTCATTCCTCTAATTTATGCACCGATAGCAAGACTTATTTTACTTTTATCATAAATATACTTTCAATTTATGTCTTTTGTTTACAGGATAATGTAAAACAAAATAAAATAATAATGCAACTCATATAAAATCTAAATCTGCAATAATTAGTTTAATAAATTCTAATTGTATTGAGTTAAGGCGGAAGTAACATGAAGCTAACATAACAAAATTATTGGTTACACATTAAAATTTATTTTACGTAATAAATTAATGTAAACATAAAAGTGTCTTCAAGATATTTTTCGAATATATTTATAGAATGTATATCATTAATCAACTAACAGTTTTTAAACTCATTTACAATAAAAGGTTGTTTAGAAATATTTCGAACATTCGTGTTGTTATAAATATTGTCACTACATGTTCTTTAAAATAACAAAAATGTTTATTATTATTTATAATCAAAAATTCATGATAGGTGGCAGCGAAATCGAGCGCCCATATATAAGATGTTAATTCTCAAAAATTCATTATTAAAAGCTTGCTTGTAAGATGCAGCATGCAACCCACCACTAACCCGTGAATCTGTCCTTTCACTACAAATCCTATTCTAAAGAAGCCTGTATTGATTCAAGAGGATTGACAGATAACATCTAAGCAAGTGTTCATTTTTTATTTATCTTAATCGCCAATTAATTAGATGATTTCTATATACATTTTATGCCAATTAAGCACATCTTCAGGAAAATGCAAACAGCCACATTTACAGGTTGTCTGAAGTGTTAAAACTAGAAACAGACGCACTTCTACCTGAAAACGCGTCTTACTGCCAAATACTTCGCTACCTTGCTTGACGTACAGTCATTCAGTGAGTGGTACGTCAAAGGAGACGCAAGCCCCTCCAGTAGCAGTTACCGTCAGTTAATGATAGGTGAAATTTAAATCATATTTGTTTGTCAGACGTGCCATGTTTACGACTTATTTGTTCTAGAAAATTCATCAAGTTATTTATATTTTAAGAACATTCTGGACGGCCAGTTGGGTACATAAATAGCTTGGACGAGTTGAGTTTTATTTCTTCGATCAGTGTATTCACAAATCAAGTACTCTCGACGACGAACTTTCAAATAGTTCCGTAGCGATTACCGATTTATTGTGATTCTGTGTTTCTGAATACATATACACCTTCTTTTCTGTGTTCCCTTCCATCTGATTTAAATTCTTGAACCCCTGATAGGGTCATTCGTCACATTTTTTTTATGATCTTTTCTTAACAATATCTGGAAAATCTTTTTTTGAGAAATATTCATTTAAATCTTTATATATTATATGAATAAGAACGTATTTCTGTCTATCGTTTGAACGTTTATAATTCGAGGACTATTGTTCCATTCATATAATTGTTTTTCTATTAGAAAAATAGGATTTTGTGCCATTAGCTAACGATAGATTTCCTAAGGTTATACCAGAAACGATTTTAATGCACCACATTGGAAAAAAATCGGGGTAACACTTATATACCGAGAGCCACTGGTTTAATTTTTATGATTCTGATATTAGTAAAGAAATACGTTATCTGACCAGGTTTCTGTATACACTAACTTTTACCCGCCGCTTAATCTGCAGGAATATAGAATGCAACCCTTATTTTTTTATACTGATTAATTATTTGTAATTGTAATATTCAAAACGGGAGCGACATACGTTTATAATAAAATGATTTTGCGGTAGTATGTGTTTTTAGTGTGAGTATGCGTTCTTCTGGCATAGTTTTATTGAAATTTAATTGAGGACTGGATAAACCAGAATCGGGATCAAGACCGCGATCAAAATCGAGAACAAAAAAATGAAAGAAAAATGGCTTTTTTTATCTCTTTTAAATTTTTTAACCGATTGAAATTGAATTGTTTTCAAAAAAACTACATCAAGTAAAATAGGGTCCAGTCACAGGCACCTAATATGTAAATGACCGATACAAAGTTTTTGTACCGAATAATGTCAGTCATTCAATTCCTGAGAAAATCGAGTAATTTTTATGGGATTTTCATAGCAATAAAGGATTTAGTCGTCTGTTCATTATATTGTGTCTAAGAAAATAGTGAGTAATCATGAGTATATTTTCCTCTCAGATATCTGGAAGCATGGTAGTGTCCCCGCCTAGACGAGCAGAAGCAAATAAAGCATAGCCGTACTATTTTTTTTGCGAAGCCATTCAGAGCACTTACGACCTTTTGTAATTTCGTTATAGATAAAGCTAAAAACCTGAATTTTAAATGATCAAAAGCATGTACTATAGTTATAATATATGCTACGGGTATATTTTAATTTTTAAATTAAAATAAAAAAATTAGACAATTTGGGAATATGGCTAACTAGCTATATTTCCAAATTACCTGCTATTGCTATAGTATATAAACTACTGCTAGTCGAAATTCTTGTCACTGATGCATTCACTCACGGATCATCAAAATGCTAATACCTACTTCTAGCAGACATACAAACTTCAAATTTTGAATTCAGGTAGTATTTAGTGTATAAAGGAAGAAAAAACTGAAACTTTCAGAAATTTCAGACTTATAGTGGCCTCCATCAAAGGAAACTAATAAAGCACAGCCATACTATCTTTTTCTTGAAACCACTTAAGCATTTTCGACTCTCTTTAACTTCGTTGTGTATAATGCTAAAATTATTGCATTTCGTAATTGTAAAGCCTGAAGTTTCAGTGACCAAGAGGACATGCTATAACTAACTATATTACCAAATCATTGTCTCTTTATACCTATAGTTTCCGAACTTTGTAGTTCTTGAATTTTGTCACTGTCGTACTCATTCGCGCATGGATCATTAAAACTCAAAGGTGGTTCTAGCAGATACACAATAATTTTCCTGTGACTATGTTGTCGTGTGAAAGCAAAGTCATTGTATTTATTATAGAAATAATGTTGGTAGGTAATTGATGAGGGAACAATTTTTGAAAAGTTGGTACGCTTTCGTAGATACTAGCTAAAATAACTTGGATTTACGAGAGAATTCTTAACTCTGCGGTGGAAGGACTGCGCTGCGAGACTTGCATATTTGTGTATTTTATATTGTTAATGAGTATAATATACGTTACATGTATCAACAGGTTATATAAATCCAGAAACTACTCTTCAATGGCTATTAATAAAACCTTGTATGCAACGAATTGATTAATTACGTATTACTTTACCTACATATTTTCATTCATTTAATTATAACGTGACAATCGTAGCAAGAACACATCAGAAATCTTAGCGATAATAGTAGAAAGAAGGTGAATTAATTTAATCTGGAATTGAATAAAAATGTAATCTGTATGAATTGTCAAGATCCTTTTTCTCAGTAACGGATAGAAATATAACGTTGAAATCAACATAAAATACTATAATCTACGGTCACTTGGAGGTGTGCAAAATTCAAACTTATTAGCCAACATAAACTAACAATACGGCCATTTTGTCACATATTGTGATACTTGCTAACTCACTCATTGAAACCTATAAAATACCTACTTTTGAGGTAAAAATCTCGTTTTGGAAAAATCCAGAAATCGTTAATTGTATTTATTGTACATGCGTTTCGCAGTTGGAATATCGATAGTGACATAGACTGATGTAGAAGAGAACATATTTTAAATTCACGCTATGAAAATAAACGATTTTACCAAAAATTCGGAAATATAAAAGATATTTTACAAAAGTTTATTAAACAAAAAAATTCCATTATAAGATTTTGAATTCCCGGACCCTGTATCGTGTCAGCATTGGTATTGAAAACCGGCAAAACCCAACAAGATTTTCGATAGATAATTAAGTTTGTACAGAACCCTCAGGATGCGAGTTCTACTCACACATATTCGATTTTTTTTATAGATAATTTTGATAGCAGAAAAATTGTAGAGATGAAAACTTCACAGAGATAGAACCTCGCGGTCTAATAGCAATATAAAACGTATTTAGCCGGGTTAGGTGCGGTTATTTGCTGAGATATGTGCAAGAATGTAAAAATACATAAGATAAAAAACGACTTAGAAGTGGTCAATGTATATACAATTTTAACCTAAATATTTTCTAAACACTAAACAGTCTAGGAAGTGGCACACAAGACGTTCGGCCGAATGTCACGTTGCTATTAATAAAAGTCGTCTGTATCCGTCGGTCGCCCGTGGCTCGGGCAATGGATAATAGGTACCAGTAATGGGTCAATCGTAATGAGTTCAACGATAGGTACACGGTGCGCAGATTTAAGTTACACAACAAATTGGATCACACCGTTTACGATAATTCGACAGTAGGTATTAAGTATAAGAAATCATTAAATAGTTAATCTTCAAAATGGGAACACCTCACACTTTGTCATATCACCGGCGCACATAGTTAAAAGATAAACACGATAAAGTGCCATTATATGCGATACAGTGCGAGTACCCAAGTCACAACACAGTGGATGAGGCGTTTGTTAAGCGGCACTGCCACGGCGACCGGCCACAAAAACATTCTCTCAGGTGGAACGACCGGAGCTCATTGTTTTGTGAATGTGATGTGATTGTGAAACGGCGAGTGTAATGTCGAAATGGCTTTATCCACCAACTGTTGGAAGTATTTAGTTTTGACGTTCAACTTCCTCTTCGCTGTGAGTATGAAATTCCAATTTCTTTATCTGTCGATTTCTCTGGTTTAGTCCCAACTCGTACGACGAGAATTAGAGTTTGTGACTAATAAACGCGATTACGATGACTAATAATTGAAATAACTGTTTTAGTGATCTATTCTTATAGTACGTTAATAAAAAGCAGATTACCACACTTGTAAGAGTTAATAAATTATAAGTACACTGAATTAATTCAACTAAAATAAAGTTTGTTTAGAAGAAATTAGACGTTTTAATGTTTCACTGCATTAAGATCCATTTTCATTTAAAATTATTATCTTTCTCTTTTTATCTATGGGTTTTTGGGTATAGTTAGAAAGAAAAAAACGATATGCTTCAGCATTCATGACTTTAAAGACATACCGATTTATCTGTAGTGTTTAAGTTTGACAATAGATGGCAGTGACAGTCTAATTTGTATGAAACTACGTCCCATAATAGTTCCATTTTCATCCAACAGGTATCGGCAATAGTGGTGTGCATTGCCAGTGGATACTTCTTGTATCGACTTTTTCTCTATCGACATTTCATCGGGGTCAGTGTTGAATATCCTGTAATATTGTTACTCGCCATAGCGATAATATCATGTTCCATATCATGGATAGGTTGGAGGACCGCAAAAACGATGCACCATTTTCATATAATTATGGTTTGTTTCCATTTATTTTAACTACCTATGCTATTATATATTAATTTTATTTTAACTAGATGATAATTTCTTATTGTTATCAATATTGCCAACTAGTCAAAATCTAAGATTGTGGTATAAATGTTATGCTTAACATTTAGTTTTGCGCGTATCTTTACACGAGAAAGTTCAATACAAAATAGTTTAATTTTATTACCATTTCCAACAAGAAACTGATACTCAAACAAAAAGCAACAGTACTAATTCTAGGTTTTTCTTATAAAAGAGATTAAATAAAAATAGTTATTATGATTTTATAAAAGTTTATTATTGAACTTCTGTGAAATAAAACTTCGGCCAAGTGTAAATGGGGCTTTTGTACTCGGTGTTCTTTCATTATAATTGTTCTAATTATTTATCAAAAAAAAAAATACAATATTAATAGGGTTTTCACTAGTCGATAGGTCACCTTAAAATGCTATTTAAATACCAATTGATTTTAGATACCATGCATAAAATGTAGCTGGGCTGCACACACTTTAATTCTATTAAAAAAGATAATTTTTGAATTAAATATATTGTTTTGTATTTATGAGTCTATATTTATATTAAATTTATTATCTAAGTTCATATTTTTGGAAATCGACTTTTTGAGCAGGTTATTTTAAAAACAATGTAATCGATTTTTTTATGACAACAACAAAAGATAAAATCACTCTTGATGCTAAATGTACTGTATTTAAAAGCTGTGTGTATTTTATTCAAAATTTAATAATAAATGAGAGCATTTATGTAACTATGTTAGGTAATCACTATATATACCTACCGGTATGCAACATGGACTGCCTTGATAATCTTAGAATAAAAGCAATTCATGGGGCTTAAAACTGCCACGATTAACGGCTTGACGTCTGTGTAAACACTTGTACAGATGATATTCGAGCAATTTGGGCCACAAAAAAACTCGCTTCAATTTGAATAGCAGCTGATCAATAGCCACACACTAGCTGGATAAATGTACAAGCTCAAAATCTTCTGCATCCCTTCTATCCAACAATTATTACTCTTTTATGCAGTTGAAAATGTTAGACCTTAAATATATTTAGTTAATATTCATAATTCAGTTGATTATCGCAATTTTATACAAAGATAATGCAAAGAATTGTAAAAAGATCGGTATTTTGTTTCTCGATAAGAGTTCAATTTCATATGGAATTGTGAAATATGGTTGCAGTTAGAAATTATAAAAATTTAAAAACTTAAAATCTTTTTTTACTCATTGAACAGTTTAGACGTGAATAATTTAAACGTATGGCACATTACTGTGAATATATGCGTATATAAATTTGTTGCAAATTTTCTAAATAAAACTGCAATTTGTAAATAAAACTTCAATTTTAATAGTAAATAGGCCTTGATAGTAATTTGGCTTTGACGAGTGAAACATTTTGCAAATTTCAGAGGAGCAAAATAGTTGGGGCTAATATTTGTTCACCACCCAGAGTATTTTTATTCTTAAAACAAAATGATAGATAAGACAGTTATCATTTTATTTTTATAATAAGGTGGGTAAGGGTGTAATCTCCTATAAGTCGCTCGCTCAGTGCTTTTCTTGCTTATTTCTGCATAAAAGGTCACGATTGACTACTTATCAAGATATCATTTGGTTAAAAGTACAGTTATTATTACATTTTCGAAAAACAGTTTAAAAATCATCCAATATAGTACTTTTAAGCAGTTTACGAGGGACGTTCCCTATAAAGTGAGAAAGAAGTACAAATTCTTTGGAACCAAAAAAAAGTAAATATTGGCTGGTAAAGTTGGAATATTGATTAGATTTAAAAAAAACGAAATAATTTAAATATCTCTTATTAAAAAAAAAATTATTCGTATGAGGCAACTAAATATACAAAGCTAATTTTGAAAATGATATTTTAATAATCGATTTTGAGGAAAATTTAAGGAGATACGGCGTATTGACAAAACAAAACTCTATGTAGAAGTAATATATGGAGATATTAATATGTGTTATAAGGAAAAAAATATACTTATGAATGTTCTGAATTTACACCTACTTAAAGAGGTAGGCCGAAAATTACATAATTTGATATATTTTGAAATTTTCAGTCCGGAATATTGATACTGGCAGTGGTGTTAATTGAGTTCGGCTGCTTCGTCTGGGCCATGAGCGTATGGGAAGACACGGACATCACCGTCAAAACCGCAATAAGGTCGTATTTCAATCAAACTATGTCGAATCCTAACTCGGGAGACGCTATCAGATGGGATAGGCTGCAAGGGAAGGTGAGTTAAATTCATTTTATTGCCTTTAAGTTCTCGTTAAGACGATAGCAAAATTTTCATGAAATACAAAAGCTTGTCGTTTTCACCGCCCCGATTGTTCAAAATTGACCTTTCATCAGATTCCGACGGCTGCGATCGATCACGCGGTCATCGAAAGGACTTAACGAACTTGGATTTTCTAAAAAATATGACAACTGCGCTCGCAAGCTGAAATAAAACTACAAAATAACACCCCTAAGAAAACATCTCTAAGCGTAAACAACCCCCCTCGGGACTCTGTTTACCTCTGTATCGGCGCTTATGCGTACTTACATTTATTTTTATTATTAGGCATTAACCTTTATTTGTTTATGTCAGACGTGACATGCTTAAGACTTATTTATCCTAGATGTTTTATCATTTTTTTATGTTTATAGAACATCCTAGACGGCTATTTAATAAGTATGAATACCGGAGAGCAGGCGTAGAGGGGAGAGTTTTGTTATTTCGATCAGTGCGTCAAGTCAAATGCGTTCAAAAATAAGCGTTCGTGGTTCCGTAGCGATTTATTGTGACTATGTTTTTTAATGTACGTCTTCTGCTTTTCAACGTGTTTCCTTTATATTATCGCAGACCTTAAACCCTCGATAGACACATTACGTAACAACCTTAATCAATTTTAGTCGGTTCTATTCGTGAGAAGATCACGTTGAATGCTGTAAAATTCGATCGAAATCAGTTTAGTTTTTCGAAAGATATCATGGACGCAAAATTTTCAATAATGCTTCTTCATAATTAGCTTAAGACTTCTTGGCCGATTGCTTTTCAAATGGTAAATACTTTTCCAATGTCACAAGCCCCGTTCAAATTTGTTGTTTCGTTCAAAAGATAACTTGAACAAAATATTTCAAAAATAACAAATATATCATATTTTTTATATCTCTGATATTTTGAAAAAGGGGCGCTGCAAATTTTAAGCTGGAAAATGAAAGCCATATATTGCTTTCATTTGAGAGCTCAAAATTTATATAGGTACTATTTTCGTATTTTCCGAGCTCGGCGTACTAGTAATTAACTCATATTAATTAATAACGTTTCTTGTAAGCCACGCTTTTGTATCCGCCCTGGCAACAGTTGCAATTTCAGTGCTCATTTCAGTTCCAATGCTGCGGCATCAGTGGCCCAAGCGATTACACGTCCGTCGGTCACGTGCCCTTCTCGTGCTGCGGTGTGGGCCCCATCGACCCCATCAACGAATCTTACGTCGCCAACTGCAACCAAATATACCAGAGAGGTTGTAGTGATCTACTGTACAAGTACACCGAGAGGCAACTGCTGTGGGTGGCCGTTATTGCCTTCCTGGCGTCTATTTTGCAGGTAATTAGCATTTAAGGACAACCATGGCATACGTGAATGTCATGAAAGGATACTAAAAGTAAGATTTTCAGATAATATTATTATGAAATAACCTAATAGAGAGTGCGAGGATTGAGCCGGAATGAAAAATGAACACGCAGAAAACCAGAAGGTATACATTCATTAGCACCGAGATACAATAATTCGCTATTAAACATTTTTAGTTGATTCCACTTGTCTTGTAAATGCCATGATCACAAAAATAAAACTTACTTTTCAGCATTCGAATGCCGATATATATATATATATATATATATATATATATATATATATATATATATGACTAGTGGTCTCGTACTCAGACATCTCCGGATGAAAACGAAGTCATAAATTATTTACAACAAACAAGACGTAAACATGTTCAGTCTGACATAAACAAACAAGTTTTTTTTGCACGTTGCGATATTCTGACATATATTGTTATTTTTTAAAGTTGCATAACGGTTTGAAGGTTAATAAAGGTTAATAAATATAATACATAGCAGTGCGAAAGAAGAGCGAAATGCACAAAAAAAGTAAAAAATATCTTATTTTTTAATACATCCATGGTATTTAGAGATTCATCTTTAACAAAACGAGGTTTGTTTTTAAACAGAACTTCAACTTTCATTCTTTAACGTAAGTCGAACAGCCTTGCGAAACGAAAATTATACCACTCTTAACCCTTAACTAACATCGTTATGTATGTTACACAACTAACATCATGGGGTAATAAGTTACCCCATTTTTTTCAACGTGTAAATAATTACTAAATGGAAATTATTCTTAAAAACATATATTTTACGGAATAAGACATTTATCATAGTATCCTATCAAATTAAAACAATCGCAAGTTTTTCATTATAAACTCTTTAATATAAAAATAGAGAAAAATGTAACTTTTCCTTAATATTAATTTCAGCCTTTATGTCACTATAGGAGAAAAATCTTAATAATTAATGTAGGAACTGTAAAACTTATTGTTATCAGTCATTAATGAGGCATTCTTAGATAATCAAATAACATATTTTAAATATTTCAAAAAATACAAAAGCAACGCCATAACAAAAGTGGACCTTATAATCTAAGTGAAAAAAAAATTTTTTTTTCAAGAAATATCGAATAATACAAAATACTTGAGTTATTTTTAGTTTACTTATTTTGGCAATAACTTGCGTTACTTTCATCATAACTATCAAGCTCCATCTCTGTGTCTGATCTGTGGCTGCTGTGCTCTGAAGCCGAATCCTCATATTCGCTTTCAAAGTTCGTAAGCGCCGCTAAATCTAAATCATCTTCGCTGTCCCAATGATCCAACATATTGGCAATCTGTTCGTCCGAAAGAAATTTCTCCATGATGATATTTAGCTAAAAAGAAAGAAAAATAATAAATATATTAAATGAAAAAAAAGCATACATAACAAACAACGTGGGGTAAAAACTTACCCCATTTGCTTGTACAGCGTCACTGGTGGGTCGTAGAGCACTACATGTCCGCGAGGATCAAACGCTTGTGCTGCACTGAGAATACTTAGGAGGACAGCCCCGTATCGTGATTGGAAAAAAAATTATTTGCTCTTTTCTACGCTTGGGGTAAATAATTACTCCACTGTGTTAGTTAAGGGTTAACTAAATATGCTATAATACAGTCAGAGGTTCAATTATAAAACTTAAAAGTAGAAAACAATAAGGGCAATCATTTGTCTCGTGTGCCCTATGCGCGTACTGACCTTAAGCACAATAAAACATATTTTTATTAATAGTGAATTGATGTTTGACTTTATTACGATGAGCTCTTTAATACTTGATTTCGATCTACGATAACAACCAATAAGGTTATGTATTAAACTTATGTTCTAATGTAAATGGGAAATCAATATATTGTTTTTCTTTAAAACGTAACAAAAAAAAAAAATACGAGTGCGTGTAACTTTTACACGCAATTGAAGTAAATAAAAGAATAAAATAAATAATTTTCTGTGTGGTTTATCCCAACTAAACTGATAATCAATAAGTAATATTAGATTTCAGTCGTATAAGCCGAGTTCGGGACCTTGGTTGAAAGAGAGATTGCTTAATGTGATAAATTTTGGAATATATTATATATCCATCCGGGCGAAGACGTGGGTATAGCTAGCTATTAACAACAACATAATATTAATAAACGTATTAGGGGTTTAATTGAAGTTGCCGTTGCCGAATAGTGGCTACTTTGAATTTCAATATTCGACGAATTCGAAATTCAATGTATATTTGGAGAATCTGCGTAAAAGGAACGTAGATTTTATTGAAAGCATTGAAGTTGCCGTTTTCGAATATTGCCCACGTTGATTTTAAATATTTCTGACTTGGCGCCAAATTCGAAATACGAATTATAAGAGCGGAAACTGCGCAAGAACGTTACTTCCGTCCGAAAAAAAGTCTTCAGTTACACCCAAGTCACCTCTAAAGAAGTTTCGTTTCAAGAAAAACTTTTTCCAGTCATGTTACCATTTAGTAGTGTTGTGTTATGTTAGCGCTAACATTAGTAACACAGTTTTTCCAATGTATGACGGAACGGGTTACATCACCGCGACAGTTAGAGGTCGCTCGTTCCCCAGTGGGTTGCAGCGGCCTATACCTAAATGGCTTTAGTACATTATTGTTATTCGCGGTATCGCGCCTTCATTGTCACACCCAAGGCCGGAACAAAAGGATAATGTAATTAATATTTCTGTTGTATGCATATGAATAGCTTTTTAGTTTTGCATTAGTCAAAACACTGACAGTTTTTGTATTAAATTGATTGTAAACATGATAAATATTTTTATTAAATATTTCATGAATAAACCACTAAGCATTAAAAAAGGGCAAAAATATTTGTGGTGAGACATTATTTGACAGAATGAAATGTGAAGTGATCTTTTTTGTTAGTGCTCCTACACATGAAGTTGTCAAATAAAGGATATAAAATCTAAATTTTAGTTCATAACATAAATGCTCTATTTTCATTTGCTGAAATGCATTTGTTATAAAATGGATTAACTTAATTTGATGCTTTACTTGCGTACAAGTATGTTTCGCAGCCGTACAAAGCACTATCATCTTTGATTAAATATTAATTTGATACTGGTTTAATCCTACGCAATCCTAAAAAAGTATCCTATATACTTGCAATTAGTTATACTATAAGGATACTTGTCATTTTCACGGAACTCAAATAACCTAACCTTAATAATCTTTATTGTAGATAAGGGTCGAACAAAAAGGTCAAATGAAAAATAATCATGGTAATCCGTCCAGTAGTTTTTGCATGATGCGCCTACAAAGACCAAGTTATCATTTCATTTATATAGAAGCATATAATAGCTTCGCCGCATGCATGCATTATAAAATAGATTCAACGAAAAATATTGTTAAAAAATGTGTTGATTTGCTTTTGACAATTTTAAAATTTTAATTGTAACAATCGGCCGATATGGGCAAGCTTGTGATTTTTTTTTAATTTTGACGAGATTTTTCAATTTTGGTAGAAGTGACGCGATACACATTTGGTTTCAACTTTGTGCAACTGCAAATATCGCTTTCTATCATTCGTTGGTACGGAACTCTGAGTGCGGAAGTATGATTCTCACTTGCTTTTTCTCATAGTTACTGTTAAGTGTTTCAATCTGACAACATCGATGATCTAACGTGTTTAATTTCATTACAATTAAATTTTCCATTTCTCGCCGCGACTGTCGGTAACTTTGATTCAATTTAATCTGAAAATTTTCTACTTAATATTCATTTAATACAGTATATAGAGCTTAATTTAGTCATCGAAAAACGGAGTTGATTTGCTTACAGGAGCGTTTATCATAAATTATTCGATAACAGATGTGCGGGTCAGGTCAGGCTGTGCAATAAACTCTCTCAATTAAGAACGTCAACAAACATACTTAACTACTTTAAGTACCTAGGTATATTTATTGATATTTTAAACTAGGTACTAATAATAATGCTTGTACTTATCTGTTTAGTACTTGAAGAAAGAAAGTCGGTAAAATTATGAATTACTTTTATATACGATTTTTCAGGAATAATTATATTTAAATAATGGGTATTAATGGTTAACTGTTTTATCGCTTCTCGCAGATATTTGAATGTAGGAAGTTGAATCATGTCGTTACGCAATAGCCTACTTTAACCTTTCAGTGAAGCGGGCTTTGTGTAAATAGATAAAGGTCGCTGACAAAATGGAGCACGAACTTTTTTAAGCTCGCCATTGTAATATTAATTGTAATTACTATTCATTTTTGTAGTTGAATTGCAAATACGGAACACTCGTGAACAATCTACATTTCAAATGTAAGTGACTAAGATTCGGCATAGTTACATAGCTTACCTAAATATCATAGGCGATCGCTTACCGAATCGTATTTGGACCAAATTCGAACTAATGGGATTAAATGGAAAATTAAGTAATCGGGTAGATGTCAAATGGAAACTTTTCAAAAGACAATTTCAATGCTTTGTAAGAAATTACATTATAATGACTTTTCTTTAACTTACAAAAAAAACGTTCGAAATGGATTTGTCTTTCAGCAGATGTCTTAATAAGTGCTATTCGTGAAAAATTTATAAAAATAGTCGATATATAGAATAAAGCGTACGTTGACGGAAAATTATAAAACTTGAATCATATTTAATGGCTTATTTAAGTGATGAAACGATAATTGTAGAACACGGAAATAGTAACTGTTCCACTGCTTTTTTTTTTAACACGTATTATTAGCTTCACTTGTATGTTTGTTTGTTTGTTTGTTTGCTTGTTTGCTTGCTTGTTTGTAACCGACTTCTTTGCACTCGATTTTGACCCACTTTGAACGGTCAGATTTTATTGAAACCTTGTAGACTTATCAAGGACCGGTGACAATACAATAATTTGATAAGTTTGTCTAATTGTCCTGGTCAGGATCGCCAGGATTAATTAATTTGGTTTGGTAATTCTATTTGGTATCGATGTAAATTCAATCAGTTCAAAATAGGAACTTACGTATAAACAAAATTAATATAAAAAATAGGTACAAGGATTAATTCATACAATGTCATAATTTGATGTTGATAAAATATTTAGTTTTCTGAAGATTTCTTTTTGAAATTTAAATGAATATAATTAAAATTTTGGATGTAGAAGTTAAGTAGAAAAGTTCATATTTTCAATCAACTCATCTATAAAGAATATGGATTCTTGATAAAATAATATTTCATATTAAACTCTATAGTAAAAACGTCAAAACTGAATTATTCTCAGAAATTAAGACCACAAACTTAAATCTTCTATTCGAAGAGAATTTTACAATCATCCGCCCTCTATCAAAGGTTTACAATACTATTGACTTCAGTATCATTTTGAAAATTAACACCTTGACCCTAACTCTCCTGTTCGGAAAGAATTTCCCATCCGTACACCCTCTGTCGTAGATTTACGATACTAAAAAATGTGCGTCATGTCCAAACATTTACAAGAACTCGGAATACAATTTTTTGACAATCGATCAAATTAAAAAATAAATATAGTTTAAAAACTAAAAACACGCTTTAATCATCACATTGAACTAAAAGTGGAAAATAAATATAGTTTAAAAACTAAAAACACTTTGATGATCATCGAACTAAAAACGAAAATAATAAGAATTATTATTTTATATATTGTAAAAATAATTCTTATTATTTTTCGTTTTTTAGTTCGATGTGATCATCAAAGCGTGTTTTTTAGTTTTTTAAACTATATTTTTGTACAGTTATATTAACTAAATTGTATATAGTTTTAATGGATCTAGTTTATCAAATTGTTAATTAAAGTCAAATCAGGAAATGCAGAACTAGATGAATAAAATTGTTGTACGGAAATACCATCCACGTGAATCCAACTCGCATATGTCTCGTTTTTACGGTTTCCTAATAAACAAGTTTCGCCACGTCTGTCCGTCCATATGTCTGTCTGACCACAGCTTAGCTCATAATCTCTTATATAGTAATAGAAAGCTGTGATTTGGTACGGGAAAACATATTAATCACGCCGATAAAGTGGTACAATAACATTGGAAAAAAATTTTTTTTAGCCTACCTCCCCTACACATGGAAACAGTTTTTTTTTCTCATTTATCATACGGTGTTAGGCATTGTTGAATAGGTCATTCAAAAACATTGTGGATTTGTGAAAATCGTTCTTTTATTTAGGAATCGGTTTGGGAAATATTAAACTTTAAAATTCAAACTTTTGTTAGAATCAAATTTCCTCCCCAATAACAGCTATTTTTCGATATGTGAAAAAATTCAGGGCAGTAGTATTTATAACGAAAGTAAAAGGTAACTATCACAGCTAAGTAGAATTTATAAGTTCCGGCCAATTTATAAAATGTACTTGGAGAAGTAAAAAGCAAAATTTCGTACAAATTCCATTGAAAATTATTTAGATGTAGGTGTTGGTTGTGTAAAATAGTTAGTGAATATAAGTTCGAATATAAGTGAACCCCCGACATATACGTATAATGAAAGGACCATTTATTTATTGGAGCCAATCATTGTTGTGGTTACGTATAATAAATGTTTTTAGTAGGAAGCTTATCCAAAAACTTGTAACTGATTAAGATAGATAAATTTGTAATTCGAAATATAGTTACCATTATCAAAATTGTAAATATTTATTTAAATGGAGTTTATTTGTGTTCGTTATATTTTTATTGGTTGGAACTTTAAATAATGCAAGAGTACATAATTAAATTTATCCCACTGAAAAATAACATAATTATTGACATGCCTTTTAACTTGTGCTTTTAACCTTTACAAAAAAAATAGTAAGTTCAAGGTTAATCGAATTTATTTGACACTATATTCTTCTATATTTTTTTTTGTGGTTTGAATAGTAAATGACCATAGCGGTTAATTGTCACGAGTTTGTCGACTTGTTAAATTATACTCAAATCAGCATATAAAGCTGTTACGCAGTATTTTAGACGAAAATAAAACGGCATTTTATTACTTCAAACTACGTTGTTGGATCGAGCTAAATGTGGTATTTGCCAAAATATATATATGTATAAGTAATCTGCATCTTTTCAAAATTTCAATACACAAAATATAATTTTGCAAAAACTTTGTTCGTTTTGTTTAGACATTAATTTGTGTCGAAAAACAAATTCATACGATCGTTTTGATTTCTGTGCTACTATAAAAGTAAATGTGTCGCATGTTAAATACGTTTGACTATTCATAGCCGAGTGCTGCGGGCCTATGTATTCACTCTAAACAAGAGCATTTCTGTAGGTCTGTCCCTTTCATTCATCAGGTTGGGGCGAGAAGGCTCGCTCGATATAGGGATCCTCCTCTAGCGCGTCATGCCTGGCCTACCGTTGGTCCCTGTGTACCTAGGAGAGGAAACATGAAAGTGAAATCAATACAATAAATTTTTAACTTAAACTATATTACTTATATTTTTCAATTTTTGTTTAAGTAAAAAATTTATTATAAGCAAAGTATTACATTTTTTAAAACTATTATGCCGTGATCTTATTATGTATGTATATAAGAAGAGATTCACGAAGTGGAAAAATTTTATTTCAATTATGTAAACATTTTTTTAAAAATATACAATGAAATGGAAATCTGGAGAAAATTTTGTTAATTAACAATCGTCTAACTTGTTATAAAATTCAAGTTAAATTTCAAATGAAAATATATTTTTTAAAGTGTTCTAAATACATCATAATTTATTCATGTTTACATTTTTTTGTGTTAATGAACACTTTCGATGCATTTGTTTAGACATTATGATGGATCGGATAAGCTATTGCACGTATTTTTAGGACTAGTATCTCTATTTTTCATCATTTTTACCATGTTACCTAGACTATAAAAGATGAAGGAACTTATTCTATGTCCACTCGGACGAAGCCGCGGGTGAGAGCTGTCCATAAATATTAAAACAGTTTCATTTCGGTTGCGATATGTGTTAAACTCACCTGTTTAACAGTAACAGTTAATAGGCATGTGGGATTTACTAATACGCGGTAGCACTTTGGTTGTGAGCGAGCAACAGACGTCATGTTTGCGAATACATTAATTAATTATATACACAACTGTTTCTGCTTACGATTACAGTTTTTTTCTCATGTCAAACGACAGAGATAATGGTTTCTTTTTCCCATTTAGCTACAGAACTCTAAATCCAGCCGATAATCGATTGTATCATGAGATTATATATTGTCCCCTTCCTCCATTTCGCACATTAGTAGCAACGATAGCTGTGTAGATGATAACACGAGAATTTTGCGTTCAGTCGAGGAAACTTCAGTCGGTAACAAATCAAATAAGTAAGAAAAGTTAGAAACTCGTGTCTAAAGCGACATTTTGAACTCAGCATAGTATAATCCTGCATATTTTCCGTACAACAAGTCTTTTTAACGCTTCCCTTCCTTTCGGTCACACTCCTCTCATCATGAAATCTAATATCGCAATCTTTAGTGTCGACACAACAACCGATGTTAAGTTTCGCGATCGTTTACAAGATAAAGCCACAGTGAGTTTAAAAAAACTTTAGATATTTCCATTGAAATCACCGCCTTTAACTTTATAAAGCACAACTACCCGATACGGCAGACTGTCCTCATCTCTGGGCTGCAGCACTTCGTTACCAACTCTTTGTATTGTACTCGCCCGTATTACAGAGCACAGCAAGCTCGAGTGATCGGTGACCCAGCGGCGTCCGGGCTGTTTGACTCCTTGTATTTTTAGTCTAAGATCCGAACTTAAATCGACCTTCACCGAGCTGATAATAGAATGAAACATATTTTATAACGAATTTCGTATATCAGAAAATATATTAAAAATGGGTTTGCTAAAAAAATCCTGGACAGACTATTTTTAATTATTTTTTAAAAAATATTTTCTTATTAAATGTTGCAACATCAAGATAATAAGAAAATTTTATACTTACTTAAAGCATAAAACGTATAGAATGTGCAGCCGTTGGGTTGTCTATTATTCACCTGGACAAACTACTCGGTTGTCAGGTAGAAACAGGTATGTCGATGCCGGTTATCTTCACTTGATTGGATAATAGAAAAAAATATTTTTTATTTTTAAATTTATAAGAAAAAATTATATCAATATAAGCGCTGCATTATTGCGAACACGTTGATATAGGGTTGTCTGCAAAAAATCCGGTCCGGTTTAAAATATTTTTTTTAAATAATTAAAAATAGTCTGTCCAGGATTCTTTTAGCAAATCGATTTTTAATATATTTTCTAATATACGAAATTTGTTATAAAATATGTTTCATTCTATTATCAGCTCGGTGAAGGTCGACCTAAGTTCGGATCTTCTACTATTTCGAAGAGATAATACAGCTCTTAGAATACGTTTTTGGCATATCAGTCTAGTCGACAAGTTCAAAAACGTGTCAATTTTTGATAAAGGTCCTAAAAATATACGCGGTAGCTCATTGGATTCGGAATGACGTCTAGAAAAATGTATTAGTAGTATTTTACTGCACGATAAAAATTGCAAAAGTTATTAACAAATTAAGATGAAAAAAAAGGTATTTTATTTTTAGACAATTACTCATAAACTATTGACGTTTACGAAATTTAAAAAGGAGATTCATAAAGAGGAAAAAACCTAAAAAAAGTCTTGACTCTCGGAATTCTACTTCCATTATTTATAATTTTAATTTAGTGCTAAAATAGGGCCCCGCGCGGCCGAATTTATATTTTTCTTTAGTTTTAAAAAAATATAATGGTCATCTGAATTTGTTTATAACAAATTGTCGACTTAATAAACAGTTAAATTATTTATAAGAAATATTTTTTTAGTTTACTGAGAAATAGCAATCATGATTTTTAAAGAAAAAATCATTTCTAAACTAATTATTTAAACAATAAAAATAGTAAAAGAACGGTTTTAAACAATTATAAAAAAAATTAAGAAAATTTTTCTTTTTAAAAATCATTATATTTCCATGGCAACAAAATAGTAAATAAAATTTTTTCACAATATTAAACTAGTCCATTTGTTCATAAACAATTTATTAAGAAATACCGTAAATATTTCTTTTTCAACGTTGATCAATGCCTCTATAAAATGAAAAAATAGCCATAAAAAAATTTTAAGAATATTATTGAGAATTTTCATTTTTTGTTAACTTAAAATATTCAAGATATACAAATTTAAGATACTTTTATAACGTGGTCTTGTTGAGTATATACTCGTATATAAGAAGAGCTCCAAGAAGCCAAAAATTTATAGGCCAATTATTTAAACTTTTATACCGACTTTTGTAAAATGCAAGTCCACGAAAAATTACTTAGTAATTAACAACTGTATAACTTTTTAAAAAATCAACAAAAATTTTTTTTCTAAAGGAACTTTATTCTTTGAAGTGTTCTGATGACACCATAATTTCATTAAATTTTAATATTTATATTTAATATTACAAGAAAATTATTTTATGTGATAGACTCTGGTGAGCGGTAGCGCGGCCATGCTGTATCGGCCTATTTTCAACACTAAATTAAAATTATAAATAATAGAGGTAGAGTTCCGGGAGTTAAGATTTTTTTAGGAAATTTTCTCCTCTTTATGTATCTCTTTGTTGAAGTTCTTAAATATCAATAGTTTTTGAGTTATTGCCAAAAAACGAAATACCTTTTATATCTTAATTTGTTAATAACTTTTGCAATTTTTATCGTGCAGTAAAATCCTTCGAATATATTTTTCTAGACGCCATTCCGAATCCAATGAGCTATCGCGCATATTTTTAGGACCTTTATCAAGAATTAACACGATTTTGAACTAGTCGACTAGACTATCTGATATCAGCTACTAGGTTTTACAACCGTACCACTCGTAGTACCCTTAAAAGCTCCTATCTATTGTTATAACTGTATTATTTTTTCATCAGTTCCGATGGAATTATACGGACAAATGTATATGTGGACCGATTTACGTAAAGAAGTTATGAAAAAAAATTGTGTAGTTTCTATGAATAAATTCGAGAAATCGAAAATAATTTTTAGCGTAGTCCATCGTGAGGTGTCGTCGGGTAGATAGATATTATTGAAATTGTTGATATTAATAGGACGTGTCTTTACTTATGATGTTGAAGATTAGCATCTTAACCAGATAATTAAGGCAAAAATAGGAATACTTGGGTGTAGCCTAGTGTTTTATACCGTAAGGAAATAACTTCATTATTAAATGTGCAAATTATGGCATTCAACACAAGGGGCACAATACATACGATGGTTCTCATCATGTAGGTAAGAATTATTTGTATCGTCTTCGATCCGAGACTGAGAATATGTTAAAAATATGTAAACTAATATATAAATTTAAGATTAAATTAAATTACTAAGAAAGATAGTTCAAATCCGAAGTTGTTAAGTAATTTGTAGTTTTTAATTCGCATAAATTTCGACTCGTTTGAACTTGCAAACGAAAAATTAAAAGGATCACCAATATGGCATATTTACTAATATGCCAACTGTATTATTAAAGAACAAGCTCGTTTTATTTTTAAATTATTCTTCCGCTATAGAACGTTGCAATACTTTGTGCTATTCAATTTACTAAATTTCAAAAGTTAGGTTAGGTTAGGTCACAGTTTCTCACTAAAATCAAATCGAGCTCCAGTCTTTCCTAATAACTCTATTAGCATTCTGGTGACCTAGAAAAACGCTTGCGTAACGTAATTATGTATCTACTTTATGTTGGATATAAAACACTCTGAAAGTAGCTAACATGTGGCTTACGACATTTAGGTCACGTATCCATAAAGGATAAACTCATGTGTGTGACACTGTGTAAATACATGTGGAGAGGTCTGTTCTGCGTGTTAGTGAAGTGTTTAATTACGCACAGTGCGATGAAGGGTAGTATTTATTTTTTGTGATCAGTTTGAATGTAAAATAAGTATTATTGATTTATTTCTAGGGCTCCATTGCATCATGTAAATCTACAAAACTATAAATGTAAACTATTCAACTTGCGGGTTTGATATTTACGTATTAAGTTGTATTGGAAATAATGTATTGAATTAATAAATTCTACGTACAGGTTGAATGTATTGTCCTTTCCGGAGTTTTCCAAATAAGTAACAAATGAAAAAATCAAAATGAACGTACTAACGTAAACTGAAGTAGGTCAGAGTTGCATTAGCTCAGTGTAAAATATAGTCGAATCTAAAATGCACTAGAAAATTTTCAAGTGATCGATTTCATCGTTGTTAACGAGTTAGGTGATCCAAACTCACAATAAACACTAAAAATCATGGCTGTATTGATGTATTATATTTAAAAAGCAAAATCGGATTTGAAACATTTAAATTCAAATTTACTGTACTTCTCGCCTTATGGCTCTGCAGAAGGGCCATTGAAACCTTTATACAATAACAACAATATATTTGGTCGACGTCACTGTCAATCGAGTGGTTAGCATGGCCCGTCTCTAATGCAGAACGCGCCATTTCGAATATATGAGACTTGCATCACTGCGTGAGTGTTTTTCTAAGTTATGTGCATTAGAAGATTCGTCTTCTGTAGTACAACGTTATGTAATAGTTAAATATTTTGATTATATTTGGTGTGATTTTTTTTTATATTTGGTTTGATTTTTTTTTTTCGAGTAATTGTAGTTAATAATTTTCAGTTCGTTTTAATTGTTTTTTGATAATGTTTTAATATTTTTTCGACATTCTTTGTTTCTTTATCGTTTGCTATTAATTTATAAGTAATAACCATTAAACATTATTAAAATGTAATAATTATTACATAATGCTATGTTAGGGACTAAAAAAAATTATAACTTTAATTATATACTAATTTTCAAAAACCTTAAGAGATCGTCTTGGATTAATTATTAGCGTTATTTGTTACATGCCAGGTTATATGGATTAAAAAAAAAACTTTCGGTAAATACATATAAATATATTTGAAAAGGCCGACGAAATGGTTCTAAAATTCAATCCATATTTATCTAAATAATCTGAGACATTTTCTTAAGTGCACATTATTAGTAATGGATTTACAGTGAACTTGAGTCTCTTTTACATTAGTACTTCACATTATATTCACATATACATACAAAGAGATTTAACATCCCTTATTCAAAGAGAAAATGAGTTTCGTGAGTAGGGCTGATGTTTAATTAAGGGCAGTTAATTTGCGAGAGGGAGCGGTTCGGACAGTTTGGGTGCACGCTTTGATTTGTGGCGCCCTTATCGTGATTATTCAATTTGCGTGTCCACCTACTACCAAGCGCTTGTGCAATAATGCTTTGATTATGAAATCTACACCTTTCAGAGCAATAATATATGTAACGTGAATATTAAATTTAATTTTATTTCTACTCAGATAAGTCCTCTTATATATTAATTATCTTAATGCTGAGAATTAGACTAACAATAACAAATACATATATTATAGAAAATTTGTTTAAAGTATTTTATAAATATTCTAGCTGACCCGGCAGATGTAGTTCTGCACTTTCTTGTAGCTGACTTGTTCCTATAGTTAATGTTCGCAGCTGAACCAACATGGATGTAGAACGAAATTACTCTTCCTTTGTACCGATCGACGTCAATTTAATTTTCGATTCCGGTCCCAATCACACTTTTGATCCTCATCTCGTCCCCACACTCGCTTTCGACTTTAGTCTCATTCTCAGTTTCGGTCTCGGCGCCGCTTTCTATTCCGATTCCGGTCCCGTTCTCGTTTCTGCTCTCCGTCCTGCTTTCAATTCCGATTCCGCTACCAATTACAGTAACAATTTGAACGAAACCGGAGGTTAGTATCAAAATAAAATTTAGGCAATATTACTTGAGGATAGTGTTTTATGAGTAAATTATTTTTTTAATCGGTGCAGTAGCTCGATTCAGTAATACAAATACATGGTCGAAGTCGGTGACGAATTCTAATAGGTATAATACATGAAACATTCCAATCACCCTTTAAGTTTCGATCCTGCCTCTACACTCGATTTCGACCCCAGTCCCGTTCTCAATTTCTGTCCCGGACCGGCATTTCATTCTGTCGCTGGTCCCTTTCTTAATTTTTCTCCTGGTCCAAGCGTTCAAATCCGATTCCGCTACCAGTCCTATCTCTGATTCGAACAAACTGGGGTAAATGCTACTATCAAAATAAAATATTGCTCGGGGATAGAGTAGCTTCCTATGAGTTAAAAAATTATCGAAATTGTCTAAGGAATATAAACTCATGGATAAAGCCAGGGGTAAATGTTAGCAGCTTACTTTTCTCAAAAATAGTGTAAATATCTATCAGTGAAAGAATTTGGTTCATCAGTTTGGTGTGGCAGTACAAATACACGGACAAACGCTAGTTTTTTTTAGAAACATTCTCCGGCATGCGTACAATACTTCACTAAAGTTTCATCATAATCAGATCAATAAATTAGGCTCGTATAGTGAACAAATATACTTATATTAATTTATATATTTAGCTTTAGCCTGAGGCTCCCCCTTGCGAATATAAAAAGATTTCTTACATTTTTACTTTTTTTGTATCGACCAAGGACGCTGTGTCCGTCATGACTGCGATCCTGCTTCTTATCCATCCTCGTTTTTGTCTCAATTTAATACCGATTCCAGTTTTGCTCTCAATCTCAATTCGGGTTCCACTTTTAATTTTATTTCAATAAATTAACCCATTTTAAAGGTTTTTTTTTTAAATACAGGAACCCTAAAAATTATCTTCACGAAAAGCACCTTAAATGTAGTCCAGTAAGCTCTTTTACCTTCCCATGACAGTCGCATTGTGAATTGTTCAGCTGTTCCGAAGATAACTCAAACAAACAGACAGACAGACAAATACAAAGGGCTATTCTTTTCATACAAACCTTGTCCTGATCATAACGAATACAATAAAAAAGGAATTATACAATATGGTACAGTCGTTCAGAAGTGATGCGCGTATATACATTTCGAGGATTCATTTTTATTTATATAGATATGTGTTAAAAATATTTTATAAATATATATATATATATATATACATATTTACAACTGTCGATAGATTAGGACAACATATTATAATTTAAATTATTGCTAGAAAATATAACAGTATTTTGTGCAAAAATAAATCTATTACAAAAAAGCACATTCTCGTGAGAATGTAATCTTCAAATAATATGTATTAGCTCATATTTAAAAAAGTCTGCCTCGCTTCACAGTACAAGAAGAAATAAGGACTCGTCGTTACTTTAATTAAAAGTTTAAAATATAAGTTAAACTTTCTTCGTTCATTCCATTTAGTGCGTCCAAGACGCTGACACAACAAATTTTGTATCTGTTTATTAATAATTATTTGACACCAAACCGTTGCAGATTTCCCACCGCCAACATACGTTTCGAAAGCAGAGATAAGGAGGTACTGTATTCTAATGTTAGACAACACACCGTTGCTCATAACACAGAATTTACTTTTCCAAAAGTTGTCAGCTCGCGTCGGTCACGCGACGTGGTGTTCCACAATACCAAATGAATAAGTAATCTTCCGTGCGATGCACTCCCACTAACAGGTTACAATTTCCGGATAATTAGTTCAGATCGATTTGACCCGAAAGGGCGGTGACCGTTGTGTGACATTTCTTTTGCAATCGATAACCATCTGTATTAGCTTCATTATTTAATTCGTAGTGTTGACCGCACCACATAGGAAGTGTTTCATGGCGATTTTATCGTTATGTTACTCGACAATAATGGCGTCGTATAGCGTGACAACACTAGCTTATCGCGGTCACAAACTATTGTTACTGCTCGCTGTTGACTTTTCAAAGTTACGCTTTTACCCTAAGAGCCATTAAAAAAAAATAGTACAATATTCGAGTGTTCATTCTTTGTCCATTAGATTCTTTTGTTTGTTTAATATATATATTGGCTGCTAGTTTATTTTTTGTAAATCATATGTTGGTATATTGAAACATATTGACTTATTAACATCGTTGAAATATCGAAAATAATTTAAGTATTTAATTTTATATCTTTATTTGATGTAAAAATATAAACGAAAATATGCAGGGCTAAGATTGCTCGCGACTCGAGCTTTTAGTGTGTACAATAATTTTGTTTTGAAATGAGTACATACATCTAAAAGTGGCAATGACCAGTGTAAATACCTACATTTGCATTTTACAGCTCACGCCTGTTAATAGGTGTGAATGAGGGCCGTAGCTGCCAATAACAATTTAAATGATTGGACGAAGCTAGACAGGAAATCGTTAAAAAAATCTAGTTTTGTGAGTAGTAAAATTATGATAAAGTCTAAAAATAACACCGTAAACAATAAATGATAGTATTTCATGTTGTCAAAATATAAAAAAAAAAGTATTGAATTAAAATTCTATGAATAGACCGTTTGATTCTCATTTGGTATTCTTTTAATACTAAAATAGTATAATATAGGAAAAACAAAATATACCTTTGTATAAAAGAATAATTACTTAGGTCAATATTTCCAATATAGTGAATTATAATTATAATTCTGAATAATAATAAAACTCACAAAACTAAATGCATTTCTTCATTTATTCATTTCATTCTAATTCATATATTTAACGTCTATTTAATAGACGTAAAATATATTTCGTTATCAATAGTTTTTTTAATAACAAAATGGCTGAATACGAAACGAGAACACACGAGGAGGAAATGTGAAAAAATCTTCATAATATTATTGTTTGAGATTTATTAATATATTCAAGCCAAAAATAAGATATCTCTTTCCTTAATTACAAATTTATTAATATACAAATTTATTTATCCAAAAATCCTACATCAAATTCAATTAATACACGGATCGACATATTACCTACAGTGCTACTGCAATGGCGAGCTCTTCTACGTACTGAAGCTAAAGCTAGCGCAGTTGAACTCATTGATGGCTATAACCTACGTCTACCTAGTGATTTTTTAAGATAAATTCCATATCTACAAGTACGATGGATCACACCCACGTCAAAAAATTACAATCAATAATCGAACAGAACAGGCCGCAGTCATCTACAGCACATCAAAATAAACAACGCACGTTCGTACACAAAGATCTACACGCCTGCAGCCACTATTTATTGAAATCGACCATCGAATTCAATCACCGCAGTACGCATGACCCGATCGCGTTGTTTTGCGATTGAATAAAATATTCTACCTGATCGACGATAACACGCCTACCTGTTTCAAGATGAAAATAATTTACAACATACCCTCATTAGAGCGAACGTGTGTGATGGAAAGGTCGCCAAGGGTCGTCCTACAAAATCCTATGCCGACCGTATTGGTGGCATATTAAAGAAGGGCCAAATTTTAAGCACCCGAAACCGACGAGCTTGCATGAAAAGGTTGATGGATGTCAGTGAGGCGAGAGAGATGTGCAAAGATCGTACCATGTGGAAATCTATAATCTCTGCCTACCCTTCTGGAAAATAGGTGGGAGTTTATGTTATTGTTTGTACTCCCATTATTAAGGCGAAAAAGCGCACCGTCGCGTCGCCAGACGGGAACCAAGATATCATACCGTTACCGCCATCACCTCAAGTTACCAACATCGTGCCGTCGTATCACGCACCTGCCCCATCTCGTCATCAGTAACGTGATGCCACAAAAGCGAACTCGCCCCGGCCGTGCCAAGCTGCCAGTTACGTTCCACTCGTGGAGTGTGACGTATACACCAAACTACGGAGAAGTAGTTCTGTGAAGAAACATTGCACGCACATATTACGTTTATTCAGGAAAGGAAGCACATTTAATAAAAAACTAAGTGATTTTTGCTCTTATTTTGTAACCGATCTCAATTATAACTATTATATTATTCGTGTTATGGCGTTGTGATTTAGCAAGAATTGTTTTGAGAAAATTTTTCATACGTTGCTGTGTTTTAAGATTTTATTACATTTTTTAGCATGTTGCACGACCAGCTTTGCCAATTGTCCCGATTTTAGCGGGATGTCCCGTAAAACAGCCGATTTTTTAAATGTCCCGCCGGGACATATATGTGTCCCGTATTGTGATATTTTTCAGTTAGACAAAGAAACAAACAATCAAAGAGTATATATTTCACGGAATATACATTTATCTCACTCATTTAATTTTCTTAGCTTTGTATTTGTTGTTGTCCCGCATCAAAATGGTTTGCCCCAAAATTTTTATTCAATTTAAATTCATGTCCCGAATTTCAGAAAAATATACCTGGCAACACTGTGCGCGGCCCACAATGCGAAATATTTGAGAGTGCATTATCATCGAAAATTTTTTTCACCTCTCGTCAGCAACTATTTTTATCACTGCACTCCCGTTAATATACGAAAATGGGAAAAATTAAATATCATTATACGGTTAATTTAATGAACATTAATTCTGTCAGCTTAAAAAAAACAATTTCATACAACAGAAACGAAGAAAAAAACCATCAAAATAGTCAAGAAAACTTTCCCGTCAATACGTGAAAGTTTTCTTGACTTTCGTAAATGCGTTGTGCGAAACTTGAAAACACGGCGTGAATTTTTAACATATTTTCTTGTATACCTACAACATACATATCGATATATATATCATACATGTACTAATAAAAAACAATGTATAATTTATTGTATTATAGGCTTTTTATTGTTGCTGTTTTAAGGTGACAATTATTTACCATTTACTAGGGAGAATGAAAGCGGGTGTTACGTTACCGCTATTCACTTTTTATGGACTTTAGCGAATGAAGCAGGTAAAAGTAGATAAATTCTGTGAACGGAAATCGGTTACTTGGTGAGCATTAGTAAATAACCCGATAGATAGATACACGTACGTGACTAATAGATTCGTTCGAGTTACGACAGAAACGTGTGACTGAACTAAAACTAGCTCGGTCCGCGTAGATGAGACATAGTTTTATGGTTCTCAGCTTTCTGCCTATGACTTTTAGTTGGCGTTGAGATTTATCTATAAATATAGTAAATAATAACCACGTTTACTTCAGTAAAGCACTTTTCATATTTTCGCATAAATGTACATCCTTTTTATTTTTTTTTTTTTTTGGGGAATATTAATCTAATCTTAGTGGTTATGAATGTTGGTTCAGGACAAAAAAGTATCGAGTTCAATAATGATCACGGGAAAATCGAACTTTGAGTTTTCTAATTCAAGTCAAATTAACCACTTTTATTTAATAATAAACCTATATTTTTAAGTTTTCAGATATAACAGTTCCGGGACGACTGTAGGTAATTTTTTCAGGCAAAGTATTTTTGAAAAAGGTTAAGGTCATTCCATAAGTAACTTTCAACGAGGAATCCAATGGTAACCTTCAATTGAAACTTGGACTTGACCTTCAAGGTTATTTCAAGGTCGACTTTTTTTTAATGAAAATTCCCATTTTTCACACCGGCAGTTGATATAGCGAGAAATTGCATGTGCGAAATAATATTTAGGTTAATTCTTAAAAAGTAAAATCAAGGTGAATTGCGGTAAAAATTGTCAAAACAGTGTTGTCTTCAAACTTTAAAGGATTTGTGAATGAATATATGTTAGAAAAAATTTCGAAACAACAACATTGATCACCTCGACTTTAAGATCAGCTTTGAATATTATTTGAAAGTTAATGTACTTTTTAAATTGATAACCTTACTATTATTCTTATTCTTTCTTTTAGCTTTACCCAGAAACAATCTTGAGATGACTGATTAGCAAAGATCTTTTTACCTGTCACTATTGAGTTAGTTGCATGAGGTAAGGGTTCGTCCGTTTATGCGTCCTACTAACTTCGAATCCGGCAATCTTAATATCCATTAATGAATAAATCCATCATTTCAAACAAATGAATCCTGAACTCAAAACCATTAAACCCTAAATCAATAAATTTAATATCCATAATGGAAACTAAACCCGAATATCTACAAATGCATAAACCCTAAATTTATTCCATGAACCAACTCGTATACTTTTTAACCAAGTTGTTTATTGTATTTGTAGCAGTTCTCATTTAATAAATTGCAAATAAATTTATATCACTTTTTCTTTATTTAGGTCAAACACAATTTTGATTCTAATTCAAGTATGTATCTGAAAAATTTCCTGCTCTATCGATTACCGGTGTGAAAAATTGAGGTTACCATTTAAAAAAGACAAGTTGACTTTAAAAAATAACCTTGAAGGTCAAGTGCAAGGTTAAATTGAAGATTACTATTGGATTCCTCGTTGGAAGTTACTCAAGTAATGACCTTCACCTTATTCAAAAATACTGTACCTAAGAAAATATACAGTCGTCCCGGGACTTATTGACATCCTGTATATAAAAAAATCAACTATTTATCTTAATGATTTACATTAAGATAAATAGTTGATTTTTTGTCACGTTTATGCGAGTGAAACCGCGCGCAAAAGCTACTAAGTTAATAAATTATAGTCTGTATTTTACTCTGATATAGGACCTGGAATGCTATCAAGTTTCATTAAAATCCGTTTATCAGTTTCTGCGTTAAAGTGTAACAAACATTCATTCATACATTCTCACAAATTTCTTGTTTATAATATTGGTAGAATTGAGGAACTCGTAGCTTAGATTCCCAAAGTTGATTAATTTGAGCCCGTGCCGGAGTGGGGGTCGCTAACTATCAGACCGCGAATGTGAAGAAAACGTTCGGGACATGAGGATTAACGGAGGGATTTAATTCGATTTAAATAAAAAAAAAGTATTTAATTACCCCGTGGTCAGGATCGAACCTTCGGGTTCAAAGATGACACTTACATAACCACCGAACCGTCGCCTCTCCTGCTCACTACTGAATAATGAAGATTTCTTTCAAAATTACACATTTTTGCTTTTTCTTCCCACGAGTCTCGTCCACGCAAATCGACGGCGGGCACCTGCCTACTCTTTGTCTGATACGTGGACGCCGACGCGCTCCGGCCGGGCCCCGGGTACCGTTGGCGCGGCCGCGGCGTGTCGTCGTGCTGCATGGGCTAAAATGCGTTAACTCACAAAAAAGCCCCGTTTTATTTTGGTCCCCTCGTAACTACAACGGCCTATTGGAAGCGTATCTGCCGGTTACGAAATGAAAAAAAAATCGATATTCTATCCACTTTTTGGTTGTTTTAATTAGTTAAATCCAAATATTTATTCTATATATGTCTAATTTTATCATGTTATTTCAATTCTTTCATGTTTGATTCAAGTATCTATGCACACAAAATTAAACTATTTATGAATCAGAATTTAACAAATCTAACTGCTTTTTTATTGATAGATCTGATTATAGAGTTAAGCATTGTCGCACTTAGTATTGTAAGAATAACTTGTACAAATATGTTTTATATGTATTAATATGTCGGGGGAAAAGAATTTACTTTGTACTTTTTTGGTGCTTCTTCTCAATAGCTTTCATCTGTCCTCAGAAATTTTTAGACCGATATATAGCTATCTACTACCAATATACGCAACAGTAACTGTAACCGTTAAGGTGTTGAATATGTCGTGGTGTTGTGGTTGCGTCTGAGAAAAATTTGATTGGTACCTTCAATTGCGGTATTGGATCTTGGTTCGTCCATCCATTTGATTTTTATATAATCGAATAAATAACCATTGTACGACCGTGCCCAAACGAAAATATGTGAAGAAAAAAATCGGACAAGTGGGAATGGTACTCGCAGCTTGAAGGTCCGGTATAAATTTAATTATGCATGTAGATATTTTATCCAACAAAAGTCTTAATGATTTTTGTCTGTTTTCGATAACGATACTGTCGAGATGATGGTCCCGAAAATTCTGAAACCGTTGCTTTTTTTTAAATATAGTTTAGAAAACCAACCCTGGCGGTTGATTCGAGATTTGTAGATTACACGGACTTTTGTGAAAAATTTAGCTTATCTCTTCATTACCATCTGTTTGATGGTAATGAAGACATAAACTAAATTTGAGATGGGGTTGAGGAGAAGAGGTTAATGGCTCTTTCCTTCCATTTTTTCTTATTTCTTATCAAAATAAAGGGAAACATTATAGGATAAAATTGTCCATAGATCATTCCTTTTTACTATTTCACAAGCTTTTTCAGATCTACAAAACCACAGAAGATCATTTGGCCTTGGGCCATAAACATTTCTGTAATATCTTGCAGAGAAAAAAAAACTTGGTCTGTACGCTCCATTCCTTGTAGAAATCCCGCTTATGCATCCCAGATCTTATTTTAGTTTCATGCACAATCCTTTCAAAAACGATTTTCGCATATAATTGCCAACGACGCTGAGGAGGCTTATAGAGAGATAATTTATGCAAACCTGCCTTGAGCCTTTTCTTTTAAATAACGTATATGACGGGTACAATGACTTTGCACCAGGTACCGTACCAATTTTCCAGCAGTTGTTAAAGAGCTGGTACAGCAGGCTTGTCACTACAACCCCAACACTCTTCAGCATCTCTGACGAAACTCTATCATGTCCGGCAGCTTTTTCAACTTTCATACGTTTTATTGCTTTCATAATTTCATCCATCATAACTTTCATTTTTATTATCAATCATATATTCAGTTGCAGTAACATTGTCATCTGCAACGATATCGTCACATTCAAATAAATTTAGAAATAACTCTACCAGGGTTCTTTCACATGATTTTCTTCGTGTGTAATAAACATCAAATTATCGTCTATAATGACATTTATATATGGTGTCTCCGAATTATTCCGGGTCCTTTTCCCCACACTCCAGAAAAGATTTTGGTTTGCCCGGAAATTATACTTAAATATCCTGTCATAGCGTTCATTTTATTCCATTCTTTCTTCTTTTCATACATTCTTTAGCTCTTATTTTTGCATTTTATATGTACTTTCAGCCTATTTTAGCTTGACTTTCAAACTGTAATTTATTTGCACTCTGTAGTTGGTCTTTGCAGATAATAAATCCAGCTATGCTTTTTTCTTTTCATTAACTGATTTCGAAATTCCACCATTCATTATATTTCTTGCACATTTGTTCTCTTATACACTCCATATACTCTTTTACTTCTTTTACTAATACAGATTTAGTCACCTTCCACAATTCGTCAAGTTCTAGTCAATAATACTATTTCTTTTTTCACCCAAATTATTTTTAAATCGCTATTTGTATTCATCTTTTATATTCTAAAACTTACCAACTTTTATTCGTTCTAGCTCCATGGTGACAATTTTTTACATAGTGTAGACAATGCTGGCATAGAGACTTAATTTAACAGCCCACTAAGAAATTGTCTATGCCAACGTCTACGCCGCAGTATTCTCTTATATCCACAACTTTACTTCTCAATCAAACATTTACAATTATAAGTATATCATGCTTTTGCCTTCTCCTCTTCGTCAAGTATACATATGGGTATATCCTTCTGTGGTCAAATATAGTGTTTGACACACACAACTTAAATTTTGAATACAGTAGGAGAAGGCAATCATCTTTCTCATTCACACTTTCATTTCCAAATTTGCTTAAGACTTCCTTATATTTATCCCGCTATACACCCACCCAGCTGTTAAAATCACCTAACATTACGATCCTTTTGTTTCCGTCATTTTTCACAAATATATTCCATAAATCAGTCCAAAAGTCCTTCCACTCTTCGAGCAATTTGGATAATCTAAGGCGTGTACGTTTAAAATAAAATTTCGTGTAAGTCCAATTGTAACTTGGAGCAAGGGAAGCCTTGAATTTATACATTCATAGCCGTTTACATATTCAAATAATCTTCTTGACAGAATGAAATTAACACCCCGACATCCTGGTTGGCTCTAGTCAACGCCAGACCAATAAGTTTCGTAGGATCTTTGTTTGATAGCCCCATCATTCCTTTCCTTTTAGCCTCATTCACGACTAGAATATTCAGTTGCCTGTTTTTCATTGGTTCTTAGAAATCATTAATTTTATCATCCATATCTCCACACACATTCATACTACCGAAGCAAATTTCTCTAGACAGCGTTTCATCCTTCCACTGAATTAAACGTGAACGGTGGCAAACCTCGTTGCCGCAATCGAGCTTAGAGCTCTTGATTTCCCGGTACGAAAATTTGTCCCCCTATATAAGATGGGACTGCCCGGGACAAGTCTGGGAAGAGATTCTCTGGCAATGTTAGTACTCTCCTGGGGTAATAATTTTTTAATTGCCACGAACATTGGATTTGTGAATTTCGGAAGGCGTAAGAGTGATAGAGAGTACGAAGGATAGGAGGTCGAAGAGATATTAGGGTTTTGGGATGGGAAGGGTAGATGGATACTGTTAAGCAGGGAAGGATTAGTGAATGGGATCGAGGACTCTGGGTTTGCGTGCCCGTGTGCCCCTGTGCAAAGCCGGACATGCTTTGATCAGATAAACACCCTCTGGAGATCTTATATATATCTTTCTTCTTTTAAGTATTTAATATAAATATATCGTATTGTTGCATGGAAACCTCGATGCGCAAATCCGACTTACACTGTTAACAGGCTTTTTATTTTGCATAAGATTTAAAATAATTACTCTCTTTGACAGGAAGAGTATAAAAAAATAAATTCCTCCAAATCTGACCTAATACTTGGACGCCTCAACTTGTAACATGTACAGGAGTACGGGACATTGTCGTATGATAAACAGCGCAGGTATTAAATATTAAATGTGACGAGGCGTTGCATAATACATAGGCATACATTTTGAAATGATATAACAGTTTGCGCGGCCTCCGGCACGTAAAAGGTGAAACAAGAGGTTGGGGCGCGGCGGGTGCGTTGCGATTGGAAACCGGCGCGATAACAAAGGTACAACGTGTCGAAGTTGCGCAATGAGAGAAAGCGGCGAAACCTCGATGGACAACGGGCCGGAGGCGCCCACGTCCATACTACAAGTACAACGCACGGAACTCTTCCTCCGTGAAGTTAGTTACTAAAGCGTTGCAATGGCGTAAAATAGAAATGCGGAGGAGAAGAAGGTGGGGTCGGGGAGTTTAAAACCTGCGCATTTCATCATTCGCAGGCAATTCAGAGAGGCAGAGTTTCGTGCGTTGCACTATACTCGAACCCACGGAATACCAAAGTCAGCATTAGTTAATTTTTCTTCGTCGTCGAAGCACATAATGATCGCTGATCGAGTAATAAAACCGTTTAACGACCTATTGAAACGTAATTGTACGCGTGACAGTTTGTATTGGGTGATCATGTTTATGCAGAAAGGCTCGGTTGACTCTTATTTTTTCCTCTTATGAGAAGTAAGAAGGTCGACTCCTGTTTATCTAATATTTTATTGCTCTAGACGCTGATCGAATATTCATAACTAAATGTGTTTATTATTACGCACTAAAATTATTTGTATCTCTTGTGCTGCAGCGTTGGAAGAGAATGGGCGATGTGAAATAAAAAAGTAATCACTGTTTTTGTAGCGTATATATATACCTATATAAAAAAGAAACTGACAGACTGATTCACTGATCGATCAATGCACAGCTTAAACCACTGGGTCTAGGAGCATGAAATTTTCTTTAGGTGTAGCAAGTGTGCACTAAGAAAGGATTTTTTAAAATTCTACCTCTAATAGTGCAAAATGGGGGTGGAAATTTATGTGAAACTTCGTTATTTTTTGTAATAGCGTTTTCAAAGTCACAATAAATATTCTTTATTAAGAATGATAGTAAAAAACGTAGTTACTAATTTTTCAAAATTACTCTTAAAAAGGGGGCAAGTTTGTATGGAAAAATATATATTTTTTAATTATCGATTCCAAATTCTTAGTATAATTATATTCTCAATAATAATAATTAGGCACCTACTTTTTTATCTTTTCAAAACTACTCCTATAAGTGATTAAATGGGGTTGTTATAAAATAGGCTTGGGAATTTATGTAACTAATTCAGCTACATACAGCCGTGGCTATGAACGCCAGAAACTTGAAATTCAAAGAGATGATTTCTATTATGACATTTTTAGAGATTCATTCCTTAAGGGTATAAAATAAGGGATGAAAGTTTTTTTTGAACCGCCACCAAATTTCAATTAAAAAATGTAAATAATTGTGTATATCCTCATATTAAAAAAAAAACACATTGTTGTAGGGGGTAAAATAGAGGATGAAAGTTTCTAAAATATAACTAAAATTTATTTTGATACTACTAGCGTTTGCTGCGTCTTCGTCCAAATCAGGACCGTGACTAAGAGCAGAATCAAAATTGCACGCAAGACGAGAAACAACAATTAAATTCAAAACCGGGACCGAAACCAAAAATGAGACCGAGGACAGTGTGAATTCAAAATTACAATCAAAAGAGTCATCTAAATCTAAATAAGAAACAATACTGAGATCAAAGTCCAAAGCGGAATCGGGATTGGGAATAAAATCGGAATAACCTTAAATCGAGACCGAAGTTGGAATTAAAAGCGAGACGGCAGTCGAGATCGAGAACGAAAGAAATTGACATCGAGAACACGACCGGGATCGGAATCGTGAACGGGATAGCGATCGGAATCTTGATTATATAATGGAGTGATATATACAAAATAGAGGTATTTATTATGTCTACGCGGGCGGAGCCGCAGGCAAAGGCTTTTAGTTTTTAATTAGTTTTTAATATTATATCTACATATAATATTAAAGACTAAGTTTAGGTGGAAGGCTCATTTAAATATGGCAGTGGACGTGCAATGTCTGCGACAGCGAAAACTTACGAAAACTTATATTTTCTCATATACAGGTTGTAAAAAAGTTTCGAGCATTTCTTAAACAAATAGTTTTTTTTTTAAAGGACGGTAGTAAAAAAAATAAATATAAAAATCTAAATCATCATAATAACCGGAGATACTGAATCACAGAGTTCACGATAAACTGTACGTAGGACGCACTATAAGTTTCTGGAACAGGCCACGTACATAAACAATATTTAAAAAGTAATTACTACATTCGACAATGGAAATCTTAGGTTGCAGAATACAGTTTGTTTCATGTAAGTGTTAATTGCTTTTACATTGTGGCGTCATTTTAAAAAATTGCGTAACTCTATCAGTATGGATTTATGTCGTGAAAATTTTCGTAGTATGATTTTCTACGATTTTAAGTGTAATTTGACAGCTCGGCAGAGCCTCGATCGGCTTCGAATTGCTTTTGGCGATAAAACACCATGCAAAGCGACTATTTATAACTGGTTTGAAGAATTTCAGCGCGGGCGTGTTAATCTCAGTGACGAATTTCGTGATGGTTTTAATTAAATTTTTATTAAGTTTAAAAAAATTAATAAAATTAAGAACCAATTACGCGGTCAACGATTTTCATCACCAGAAGAGACTGTCGGAGAGTGTGAAAAGCACTTTTCCGAGGTCACTTGGAAAGAGTGGTATAAATGATTTCCAAATTGATTCATTCGTATGCAAAAGTGCATTTATTTATGCCAACGGAGAATATTTTGAAAAACGATGAATTAATTTTTGACCTTTCGTAGTAATTCTTTCTCGATCATTCCAGAAATTTTCAGTGCGGTCTACGTATTTCATTTATAGGCTATTGATAAAGGATCTAAGTTTGGTTCACTCGTGTATTTTAAAATGGAAACAGAGTCACTGGTGTAGTCTGACTAGCCCGTTGTTTTAAAATAGAGGCGGTGATGTCATTGTTTGGTTACGAGCAATACCTATCTTTATTTAACGTATTACCGCAGCGCTGCTTAAGGGGACGTCGACTACATAAGGAGGTGCTGATCGTCGCCGGAACGCCATTTCAGCACTTCAGAATTATTCGGACGATTTGTTTCGATACAAATGTTTTTTGTTCCACAGAAAATGTAATACGCACAAAATGTATCATTGTATGTAATTTCATAATGGCAATACATATTATCACCGGTGTCGCCTTCCCTTTAAAAAATGTGTGAATGCGTATAAGCAACTTTGTAGATAGATGTTCACAAATCGACAAATTTCAGTAAAATATTAATTTTCGCAGTATTAAATTAGGTTTTCAAGTAATTTTTGTTTTCATTGCGCGAAATATATAAATTATTTTAATGATATACATGGCGTTATTCGACAAGGATTTTCAAACTAGCTGTTATACTATACAGTAGGTGTAGGTTTTCTGAATACAATTGAAAGAAAACCGACCAATATATTTGTCGGACCCTGCACGATTCAAGATTCTTTGGTTATCATTTGTGGGTTATAATCATGTTATTTGTATTATAGCTGTATTCTATTTAATCATATTATTTATATATACGAGTAATGGAATAACAATGGCTTAACTATAATGATATTGACAATGAAATGACTAACTAAAATGACAGAAGTAATTTTATAGAGTTCCCACTGTAACTTATTTTCATGTACAATCACATGTTTCTGGGTTAAATTCATCGATTTCTTATGAAACTGTGTATAAGCGGGACGATTCTTTGTTGGCCTAAAAAAACTAATAAAATCCAGGTACGGAAAAAACTAAGCAGTATTCAAAATTTTCATGCGTCTAATAAAAAAAAAATAAGACATAGCGGGTTGCACCAAATACTCTACAAAATCATAAAAGCACAATAGGTAGCATGTATATGAGTTTGACACGTTTATGACAAAGATGACGTCTTTCAGTGAATACAATAACAAGGATAACGGAAAAATATGTGTGGAGCAAGGTAGTTTTATAGTATTTATTTCTTGCCGTCACATATACGTTTTACGGTTGCGTGATTGTAAGTTATTGGTGCAATCTGCCGTCACAACGCTCAAAAGTATTTCAAGGCCTACAGCAATATGACAAATAGAAGTTGCGATTTCTTCCTATACTGTTATATATACAATATGTACACGCAGTTTCGCTCCCCTTGTCGATATTCCCCGGATTCCCAAACATTAGCCTCGTTATGAATAAGAGCGACAGAGAAAGGATCGCGGCGAACGTCGTCCATCTCGCTCGTGGCCGCGGCTCTCTCACAACAAAACGGCCTCGAAAGAGACACACAAAAAACCTGTACGGCGACGAGTAGAACGAACTTATCTAGAATCGCCGACGTTCGAACACGCCACGACGCAGTAACCTCGCGAGATAATTCTCGATACGTGCGCCCGCCGCCGGCCGCCGCGCGCTGCGACGATGTGGGGCGATTTGAATGGACCGGCTCGTTACGTACGCGGCCTATATTCGCGGCTGTATGGGGCTGCGCCCAGCGCCTGCTCTCATACTCTCATGATATTGACGTCTACGGTCTGGGTCGACACGTCGCGATACATCACAATATTGACGGTTGTTAACGAGAACCCTCCGGGTGCCTGTAGAAGAACGTGTTTCAGTTTCCAGCGAAATCTGAATTACGTTCATGTAATCCTTAATAGCTCAATGACGATGAACGATGAATACTTTAAAAAGTTCAGATTAAAAGTAAGGTTTTACAAAGTCAAGTCAACCGTTATGTCTGTTCTGGATGAATTGATAAACGTATTTGAATTATAGCAATATTTCGACCACATCGTTTCATGCAAACTACATGAGTTAGCATGAAATGACGGATGTCAGTGAAGCAAAAGGAGTATACAAAAATAGTAACCGTGTTGAAATTCGTAGTCTCTGCCTATCTAGCCCTCAGGGGCGTGAACTTATAAAAAAAATTTGGTTGCCTGTAAAGTCGGTATACGGGCGAAAGTTTTACGTGACAACGACTTTGAATGGTAAAATCATTTTAATGTGAATATTCATTCGTATAGTAGGAAGAAGGATGAAATAATAGTAACAATTTAAAACATTTATTTATACAAAGAATTATATTTAAAACATTAATTTATACAAAGAATCTCACTGAATTTCATATTAACAAAATTTTATTTTTACCTTTACACATACATACGTATTTATATACAAATATACATACAATAACTTGCAATTTGCAAGCTATGCACTAATTCTCTAGTGCTGCGCGGCAGACCGATCATAGTTGAGTGGGAGAGAGACGCAAGGCATTCGGCGGGCCTCTCTCGTTCGGTGACTCATCGTTACGTTACCGAGCGTTACACTTTTCAAAGTGACTCCCAGCCGCAACCTAATTTAAGACGTTGTCACGTCAAAAATCAATTTCACAATGCGCTTATTTAGAGTTTAGTTGAAATTCTTTAGTTTCATTCTTATGGTGTCACAATTTCTTTAAATGATTTTATTGTAATTTAACTAGATAAATAATAATATAACTAACCTTAATAACAATAATAATAATAATAAGCGATATTTGATTTTCAATCACTTTCATGTGTACAAAATATAATAAATAATAAATAAATAAATTTAGCTATAACCGAAAGACATATGCAATCATAAATAAAGCATAAATTTAAGTCAAGACCTCTCCGATGACATTAGATCCACACATTCAATAAAATCGTGAGGAAGTCAAATCTACACAAAAAACATTTTTGAAAAAAGTAAGTGGCATGTGCTTTACATGCATTTGTATTATATATATAACAAACCCCAAAACAGCTACTTTTAAAATTCTTGTCTTTTTGACAGTATGTTTGTCTGCATATTTGTCTGTTGTTTTGTTGAAATATCACTCAAAAACTAATCCAATTTTAATAAAGCTTTTTGTTTTATTAGCAGTAGTAATTTACAGCTTAATTAAGGACACAGTTTATGACCTACAAACTAGATAGAAAGCAAATTCAAATTTTTCCTCTTTTCGATTTGAAGTACCTACTTTATAGACTCTGACAAATGATACTACCTATCGTTACATCTTTTAACAGTCTGGAGTCACAAAGAAAAATGTGACCAACTGTTCATAATTTTTTTGAAGAAGACTCCATAACATATCTAAGATATTCTATGGATGATGTAAAACAACGAGGAAATGAAGCACAGCTTTCATGTCTTTTTAAAACATTATATATTTCATAATTGCCATTCGGACGATGCCACGGGCAGCAGCTAGTTTAGCTATAAAAAGCCACATTATTATATAGATATACTGAAGACAAAATATTTCTCAATTTCTTAATTATATAGATTATATATTGACTGTACTAATTAAGCGCCATGAAATAGAAAGAAATCAAACAGGGTTCTCAATTTTCGTTATAATTACCATTAAACATGTTTATAATTAATAATGAAATTATTCGTTCATTTCAGTTAGGTACGGCTAGTGGTTATTGATAAATTAAAGATGCTTCAATGAGTCATCGCTCTTATCCATTAATAAATTGGTTATTTGATTGAACTGACGGAACGATAAATCGGTTTGATAAAAAGAGTCCTATATTTGCCGATGTTTTTTATGAGTTTTGAAGAAACATTCGGTTTTGTTATTGCAAAGTAATATTTAATTAAATAAACATAATAATGTTTTGTGATCGGTAACGTTTTTGTTTATTATTAATACGTTTTTATTGCAAATTATTTGTTGCCATCCATCAGAATATTATGCAACTATTATTAGTGTGTAACTATCATTAATATTATGCAATATGTTGGCATGGAAGGTGAAATAGTTAATTCAATGTTAAATCAAAGAGAAAAGATATTAATGCATCTAACCCGATATTGAGGTGATTTGCGTTATAGCAAATATTTAGACTAAATAGAATTTTCTATTCTCTTGTTGTTGTTGAAATCAACAAGTAATGTTAGAGTTTAATAATATAAACTGGAATCGGAATCATTTGATCAAAAAAGAGATCTTTCTATACAAAAAAAAAAAAATCTATTGCTTAATCGACCGGAGTTGCAGTCACAGCTTTTATTGATAAAATAATTCTTAATAAACATGTTCGTGGTTTACATATACGAAGTTCGCGTTTTCAAATACTGGCTACTTTGCATTTGAAATTTATCGGACGGAAGTGACATTCAATAAATTTTTATTGAATGTCACTTCCGTCCGAAGAAAAGATTTTAGTTAACCTTAAGACGCGATTAAAAAAGTGTTACCTGAATAAAAAATAGTTTTTAACAGATAGGGTAGTGATTCTGTTACTTCTGGTAATTAAATGTCAATATTTGATGCTCTGACCAATCATTATAATTTCGACTAAATACTTGTTATCTTGTTAGATACTGAAACCGCAATAAACGGAATTAATAATAAAGAGTATTGAAAACAACTACGAGACTATTCGTAGAATTTCTACATCATCGATGACCACTAGATGTAATGTTTCTCGATAAGTACGATAACTACAAGTTAGGGGAATTTAGTAGTCGATAAGAAAATTAGTAAAAGAACGCAAAAAAGAAAACATTGAGACATAGACATAGAATTTCCTTATTTGACGTTTTATATATTGAATTTTACCAGTTTTATATTGTACATTATAACTTATAACTGTTTATGTACTTGTAATGCCAAATAGGTACTTAACTCAGCATACATCTGTAGTGGTTCACTGCAGCGCTAGTTTTCAGTCAGACCTTATCGATGTATGTCATTACTTGATTCTAGGAACAGAGTGCATGTATGATAAAAACATTATAATAAATATAATGATAATGTGTGAATGTATGATGGTGTAATTATGTATTATCTTTATGTAAGTATGCATGTGTGTTACATATGTATATATGCATGTATGTGTATATATAGTATACGTATATAAGTGAGGACGCATATGGGATAGTGTAAAACGTCACACGGACAGGTGTGACGCCATGACCCGAGTACCAGGAGCTAACGCCAGCTGTCTCTGCATTGTGATTTCTTTAAATAAATATTTAATACGTCAATATTTAAATATTTCATACGTTTTAATAAATTAAAATTTCATTTTTGTGGGCTTATAGCTTTGATCGGGGGGTAATATTTTAATTGATATCTAATTATTTAACGCATAAATATTTTATTTTACATTTACCTCATTTCACCGTGAATAGGTGATGCGTGGGATGTAATACCATCTTTGTATTTTGACACCATATGCACAAATAACTGACTTATTTCGTATTTTGAGCGAAGGCAAACCTCACGGCTGATAAATAAGCCACGATTTTCGGCGCAACGGCAAATTAATTATTTACAGAATTATATTGTCTTTTAGCCATTATCGAATTTGAGGTTTCGTCGAATGATGGTTTCGTGTGTTATCGAATACTTCTAAAAATCTATATAAATAAAAATCAATGTAGTTTGTCCTCTATGCGAGCCCAATTTATTGATCCGATTGCAATGAAATTTTCGCCGGTTTAATTTGCGTACTACTAAACCGAACTGATGAATCGATTCTAAAAATTCTTTTACTTAAAAGTATTAGCACTATTTTTCAGTAAATTAATTGCCGACATTTACCCCCGGCTTAATCAATGAATTTATATTCTTAAGATAATTTGAATAATTCTCTAACTCATAGAAAGCTACTTTATCCCCGAGTGACATAGTTTATTTTGATATTAGCATTTGTCACCGGCTTCGTCCAAGTCGGAACTAGGACTGGTAGCGGTATCGGAATTGAAAACTGGACGGGGAGTAAAATCGAGAATGGGAACGGTGTCGAAAACGAATGTAGAAACAGGGTCAACATTAAAAATATGACGGAGATGTTTCGTGATTCGTGGTATAATTACCTAGGGTTTGTCCCCGACTTAGAACATGTGTTTGCATTATTGAACCGAACTACTACACCGATTCCAAAAATTTATTCACTCATACAAAGTTGGAATATCCTGAAATAATACTGCCTAATATTATTTTGATATTAATTTTGCTCCCGGATGTATGTGATCGCAAATCTCGAATATCAATCGGTCGATTGACTTTAAATTTTGTTACAATGTTACATTCAAGTATGCTCGTATTTTTGTGATGCTACTAGCGTTTGTCCTTGACTTCGTTTGCGTATTTATAGGTACTATTGAATCAGACTATTACGTCGATTCTAAAAATTTTTGACTCATAGAAAGCTACGCTGTAACATCAACTGAGATATCCAACAAACACCCAAGTAACATAGCCTATGTTTCATTTTAATACTAGCATTCGAAGAGGATTGAAATTGAAACTAGACCGGGAAGCATAATCGACATCCAGGACTAGACCGAAATTGAGAACGGGACTGGGGCTAAAATCGAGTGTGGAACCGGGATTAAAAACAAGAGCGTCACCAAAATCCAAATTATGAATTTAAGACTTCAGCAAGATCGATTAGTATAAAATATGCAGAAATACATTGTATGTCCACGCTGGCGAAACTACGGGCGGAAAACTAGTTTGATTATATTAGCTGATATCTAAAACCCGATATGTTCATCATCATCATCATCACTCAACCTTCAGCCAGTCGCATGACTGAAAGGGACAAGTCCCGATACACCGAAGGGAGTGTAATTATAGGCGGGAGTGCAGGTTGTAGCTTGGATTAGGAGTGACGGGAAAGTAGAGCCAGCCGGTATTCGTGCAACCTTTAGCCAGAAACTGAATTCGGGAATAGATATTATAGATACTAACTGGTAATAGATACTATAGTGTGTCAATAAATATAGTGAGGAGGGTATGTTCCTTCTGTTTCTCTTTCGTTCTTCGGTTCCTTTACTTGGTGCAGGTTTTGACGGCCATTTCTGAGAGTTGGAACAGTTCATCTGCAACTTTTCTAATTTCTTTTATACTCTGTGCTAATGTTGTTTATTCTTCTTGGTTCCTGTTGTAAAAACTATTGTCTTGTTAAGCGAGTCTCCCGAGTGTGAATAACTTTCTATTGTAGAAGAACATAAAGCAGAGTTGAATAGATGGTGTCGAGCTCTTAAACAATTCCTTTCTGGATTATACTCAAAATATTTTTTATGGGAATAGAATGACTTTGCTACTGCCTAACATCTTATGAACCCACATTTAATGAGGAATATTCATAAACTGACGTGTTCCCCTTATTTAATATTAGCTTTACCCACGATTTTGTACGCATGGAATTTATTTTTAGTGATCAATTAAATTTCCGTGAGCCCATTTTGATGAGATAACGCTTACAATTTGTCCCCAAGTTACGCTCAAATTCCATGTGAAAATCGCATGAAAATTCGTTATTCCTAGTATTGTAACTATCAATCTTTGAAATTTCCTATTTATGTAAGTAAATATTTTGTTTTGTTTGCTAAATTTAAATCTAAATCAAGTCCATAATAAAAAATTGTTGAATGAAAAAGAAGGAATAATTGTGTACGGAATTATTAGTATTTCTTATCCTTTGATAATATACTTTATATGTATATTTCTTATAGTTTGATAATATCCTTATCTTTTAATTTCTCAATATCGCGTAAATTCCGAATATCCAAAACTATAAACACTCAAAATTAAATAGAATTAAAATCAAATCATATCTATTCATTGTCATAAATTATTGTAGTATGAAGGCAAGACATACGATGACGTCACGCAGTCGCAGGCGCAGCGTTGCTCAAGGCCGATCGAATGCTTTGGTCCAAACTTGTGATATTTGATCACAATATTTGAATAACATTTTGCGTCGAAACAGTTTAAATCGTTAGATAAAAATATGTATTAAAAACGGGAGAAAATTTTTGGTTTTTCCATTAATTAACATCAACATTATATTCAGAAAATATATTTAATAGGTAATTATATGTTTCTATGTTATTTAGATTAACATTATTAAATTTATTAATTATGACTGTATGATTGATTAAACCATACGATAGTGTTATTTTATTGTACTACATTGTTTATTTGGAGTTGATTATAAATATTTAAAAAATATAAATATAATGTCTTTATTAAACAGACTCAAACTGAGTAGTTGTTTTTGAAGTCGGTTCCAGCTAAAAAGACAAATCAGACACAGTTGTCTCCTTAGATCTCCTTTTTGACTCAATATTTAATGTTTCATATTTATATTCAACTAGCTGCGCCCCGCGGTTTCACCCGCGTGGTGATGAAAAATTGTGATAATAATGATAGAAAGCGTTTTATTTTTTTGTCAATTTTTCAATGTTTTTCTATTATTTTGCTATTCGAGATGGAGACAAATCCAAAAAATTAAAAATGAAAATCGGTCCAACTATTATTTGTTCTTTTCCCTTGCTTTGGCTAGAATCGACTCCCAAAAACGACTAATTATTTATTTTTGGGGAATGTTTAAATAATTACTTAAATAGGTTTTTGTAGACGGTCCTTTTTAATATTATAAAAGTTATTTTTATGTCACACTTTTTAGTTCTCAAGTAATTACAACTTAATAATTCATTTAGCTATTTTGCATATTAACTAAGCCATAATTAATATAAAATTGGCCAGGCATCGCTGTACTTTTGTACGGGGCAAGTGGAGAAGTAATATTTCGATCTCAAATTTATTATCCACTGGTAATCATTCCAGGATTATTATATTCTTAGTTGACTCCAACTAAGAATATAATAAAGCAACTACTAAATTATTCTCATGCAAAGTATGTAAGTTATTTTTTACCAAATTATTCTTATACAAAGTATGTAAGTTATTCTTATCTTACAATATAAAAGTTCCACAATTCATACAGGTCACATTTTCATTCAACGCAACTAAATGAATTCACCATATTTCTACTCCTTTTGTTAAAGAGTTCCGATATGTTCCTACTAAGATTGTCACGTTGCAATTATTTAAATGAATGTAAATATGTAGATAAATAAATAAGTAATTAATTATAATTCTGTGTATACATGTTTTCCTAATAGTCATTGATGTGTAGTTTCTAGCGATAAATTGCAGTATTATCTTCTAACTCGTAACCGTTGAGGAAGGCTGTAACTTCCATCATTTAAATCAGGATGAGATGATAAACCCCAAAGGCAAAAACTTGTATAACTGAAAAAGGACCTCAAAATCAGGATACTTACCTATAATATTTGAGGATATCCTTCGATTTCCATCGGATTTCATCATCATATCTTGACTTAGTAAGTAACTATGGGATCACCGCGAGACCAGCTTTTCGAATAAAAAAAAAGCGAAGTCCGTTTACAATAGGCGAAATTATCGCTGAACAGACATAATAAATACAGATGGACACAGAACCTCCTCCTTTTTCTGAAGTCGGTTAATTAAACATCTGATAATATAAGATATGTACTAAAGGCAATATTAAGAGAAATAATATTTCAATATTTAAAATGTGAATGGAATACAATAAAAGTTTTCAGTATTTAAAATGTAAATGCAATACAAAAAAAGTAATCTATTATATTTTCAATTTAGCTTGATAAAGCCTAAGAGATTACGCGTTGTACAATTTGTTTTTTATATAAACGCACATTTTGTTGCCAAGAGCCTTGCAAAAATCAAATGATAAAATACCGCAAGATCACTACCGAGAAGTAATTTGGCACATCAATACGACATCTCGGAAAATACAGTCTCCTATGGGAGTGTGGGAGGAAACGATCTGCCTCCGTGAAACCCCATCTGATTTCATCAGAACTGCGATTCCATTTCGGTATTATTTGGGCTGATAAATAATACTTATCATATAAATAACAGTGTTTATATGATAAATAACAGTGTGTTATTTAGTACATGTGATGTCAATTATTTATAAAATATATCAGTGTTTCATGAGGAGCTTCATATTTTTTTCTTATTTTTACTGAATATTCTCATGGGTTCGTTAATATCATTTTCCTTTCAATTTCTGATGTCAATTTCAAATAATATTTCTATTTTTGCATTACCTGTACATTTTTAATCGTAAATTATATTTTGAAAAGAGCTATATAAATATTAGTCTGATAAATTGGTTATATAAACCCGAATTAAAGGCTTATAAAACGAGAAAAGGGCGTACATCGTATTACGACTTTTAGTCGTGGAGCAGTTAAGTAAAAGGCAGTATGCGAGTTGTTGGTTTTTAGAAGCTTAATAAAAACAACTAAGCATTATGTTTCATAAAAGGTACAATGATATCTTCACGTGACCAAAAAGTTGTGTAATATTTTATGAATAATTACAGAAAAATAAAAAATTTTTGCTCGTTTTGAACAATGCCATTATTGTTTTCTATCTCAGACGAAAAACAGTCTGTTTGATATACCATAAACTTAATGTATATAAGAAATTTCGTAGTATTTCGTAGCAGTGTAGTAATCGTAATATATATACATATATAGTATTTTTTTTTGTCTGACTGTTACGTTTTCATGGCTAAACCGATGTACCGATTTTGATGAAATTTGGCACAGAAATAGTTTGTCAACAGGGAACCAGACTACTTCTTGTTTATCTTTTTATTTATTTTGTATGTTTTTTTCATAGTCAAAAAATAGTTAAAGTGAAATCAATGTACTTTGGAGCACACCATTTTGAAGTTTTTAATTTAATTTTATTTTGTTGATCATGCTTATTGTTATTTTGTTTAAAGAAGGAGGGTGTTAGAGGGGCGATGAGGATTAAGAAGCAAAGAGTACAGGAAGATATAGAGTACAGATAGATAGAAAGTAAAAGTAAGAGATTGTGTCAACAATTCGATTGTTACAAATAATAATAATAATGGTTTACTTATTTCCTATTATCATAATATAACAAATTTTATACTTCTTAATGATGGTTGGTTGTTTGTAACTCGATAACGCATGAACGACTGGACGGACTTCGATGAAATTTAGTACGTAGATATAATATTTTCTGAATTGTACGCATGATAATTTATACCATTCCACTAATGCGTTCCTGTGCAATAATACACAAGAAACCGCAATCGACATTGAAAGCGAGAGAGACAGCACCATCAGGAAAGAGAGGGACGCAAGATGGCATAGAGAACAAGGCCGAATCGAAACTAACTGTGAAATTGGAACTTAAATCGATAGCAGCATTGGATTGGCATTAATGATAGCAAGACTACTCGATATAGGAAATGAGGAATTGACTGTATTACACACGCAATGATTAATCACAAAATCTCAAGAACCACCAAATCTAGAACTAGTCAGATGTTAGTTCGTATAATGTAGGTACAGACTAAGGTTTTATATAAAAAAAAATATGTAGGTAAATACGACAGTGTTTGGTGTAAATATTATTTATTACAAATGGTCAAAAACAAAATTTGGGGGGGTGGGGGGAAGAATATGGTTGGATACGAATTGTGTTCGTTTTTTTGGATGCCTAAGTCATTAATTCGATTACGATAAAACTTTGATGACATAGTTGTAGGAACAAATATGAATGTTTCTAAAAAAAGACTGATAATAGTAGGTACTAATCTTTTCTTTAGTATTATATATGTGGTATTATATTACCATACCAGCATTTTTCTGTATTCGTTCAAGTCGGTATAATAAAGGGATTAGAATCAAGAGTGTGACCGGTATCAGAAACAGGAACTGCATCGTGTTCAGAAAATGAGAGCGCGATATGAATTAAAATTGACAGCAAGATCGGTTATTATGAAAGATTTCAGTTTGAAAAGAGGTACTCTCAAGTATGGTTTTTCTTGAAAGTTATTTTCAAATTAAAATTTGAAGAAGTAATACATTCAATATCCACGAGGGCGTAAAATTAATCATATAGTAGTCGTAAATGAAACCAATATGTTATTTGTGACTTTATGATTATATTTATAAGATAATTAGCGGTTTAAATTTTAAGTAAACGTTTTGAATATAATTGAACTGTTTTTGAAAAAACCTCATGTGACTTGAACGTTATTACGACCAAGTAAGCAAAAAATCAATATTCTCGTTTATTTTACATAATCGATGGCCTCAATAATATGTTTGGGGTCTTTGGTCCATTGAATCTGTCATCTAGATTTTTGTTTTTTTCAGTATATATTGCTCAACCAGCTGAGCATGAAAGGCGTCAGTGAGTAAATGCTCAAGTTCAATTAGATTTATGCTCGGAGTAAATACTTAAGTGTTATTATATACATGTTAACTTTTTAGGGTTGAGAGCCAAAATGGCTAAAAACGGAACCCTTATAATTTCGTCGTGACCATTTGTCCGTCCATATGTCAATAGGCATTTTACTCAAAAACTACGATAGGTATAGTAATGAAATTTATAGTGTAGGTGTCTTGTATAAACCGCTACTAAGATTATTATTTAAATAACAAAAATAAGTATTTTTAGGAACGGGAGGGAGGGGCACTCCATACATTTAACAGAAGATGAAAAAAAATTTTTCAGCAAATATCAACGTGTGGCACATATTTCGATAGTTCTTTTAAAAACACTTTAAGGTTTCTAAACAATTTTTGATAATTTTGAAAATAATTGCATCGAAAATAACATTATGTGTCTCTCCCCTTCATTTTTAAACAGTACCTCCAAAAATATAAAAAAAATTGATGAAGGTAACGCTTAACAAATAATTACAAAGAAAATTATTTTGAACATGATTAGATATATGGTTTTTGAGTTATTGCCGAAAAACTGCGTTTCTCAACAAAAGGATGTAAGTGCGATGAAGATACGCTCTTTTCTCGGGGCTTTTTAATTTACACTATTTTAAGAGTAATTGTTGACATACCTATTAGTTTTTATAGTTACAGTTAACTAAAGTGCTTATACTTATTGTGTGCGGGAAATATGGGAAAAAGTGTAAAAATTTAGTTTTTTCATCTGTAATGCATTTCTTTATAGTGATGTCTTCAGAACCCTACATTGAGCATGGTCCGACATGCTCCTGGCTTTTTTATTTTAATTTTATTACCTTAACCTAAAACTAAAACGAACATTGTTCGATTGAAAAACGACAGAGAAACGTTCGAGCGGCTCAATGCGCGCATTACTTGCCTGTGCAATACTTTAGGTGTACGTACAGACAAATGTACTATGTTACATATTAAAATGACACTCGACGGACGCCTACATTCCCGCTGCGCGGGTCGCTTTAAAAACACAAACTAAATTGGAAAATGGGCGCTCCGCAGAGGATGTCGGCTCATAACGACCCGTTTATACAATCTCGCGGGACATCGCCGGGGCAAGGGTTGCCGCTCGCTGAACTAGACGCATGCGGCGGTTTCATGCGAAATCGTTGATGCACGTATTTAGCCGTATGTCGTAAATTGTGATTTGGCGACTTTTGAACGACCCCGTCCAATTACGTCACTGACACGTTTCTGTTGTATGTCGATTTTTAAGAAGGACGGTGTCACCGCCGCTCAGTTTTCTCACAGTGATCGGTTTTTAGTTATACATACAGTCGTCTACATACATCAATCGAAAAAACTATGTAATAAAAAGACAGTAAGTCGATCTGCATATGCTGTTCAGCGTATATTAGTAAAACTTAAACAATGTCTCTACTTCCATGGCTTTTTAGTTTATTTATTTGATAATTCTTTCTTATGTTATTCAATTTTCATGAAGCCACAGACGATCCCCTGTTTCCTCGTTTACTCACTACTGACATTACATTCAGGTTGCTTGTCTGGTGCGGATCGAGGGAGGATGAGGCGGTTTGTGATATGCTATCCTTTTTATCCATTCCATTTTATTATACTATTTCTAAAACGTGCTAATTTTGTCTCGTTGATAATGAAATTCAACAGAAATCATAAAAAAACATAAGCCATTTTTATATTCAGGTGGCAATTTTTAAAAGTAGCCGATTCCCATAGGACTTGGTTACTTTTAAAAGAAAATTACCTGCATTACATTATATTAAGATTCTGAGTCCTTTCTTCCCAAGGATATTTGTTCCAAGTTCGCCAAATTAAATCAATAGATTAAATCTATCATGTGGTTGTATTTTGTTTTCGCCTATAATTTTGTTTGTCGCAAGGGATAAGATTTATTTTAGATTCATCCGTATTTTGAAATAATGTTAAAAAGTTTTCAAACATAGTTAACATAATTTATTTTTTCGAAATGTCCTGAATAGATATATTTGTCAATTTTATTGTAATCACTTGATTTCCTAATTCTGGGATCGGTTAAATCAACATTTTATTTTTTGTGTCATCGAACCGGTTGAGCAAGAGTCACACTCGCGTCTTCATTTTTATGCGTAAAAACCAAAACTAGTTTCAATATGGCTTCTATTATTTGATTCAACATTTTATAAAAACAGTTAAACATAGTAATACGGTATTCTATAACGATAAGAAACCGGAAAGGTACAATAAATTTCTTATGCTATTATATGGATAAATATATAAATTACTTTGTGATTGGAAATAGAAGGATTTTTTTATTGTCAATGTATATTTGTTAAATTGTAGACAATTAAAAAAACTAACAGATTTGCGTTATTGTTTTCTTATTTATTTATTACCCAATTAGTCTGTGGCGCGGGTTATATACGACTTAATCCTGAAACAACATTTGAAATGGAGATGTATTTCGAATTGTTTGTAGTTTATGTTTCAAAAATAAAATAAATATATTTTTCTAAATATTATTAATTAAAACAATTTTCTATTAATACTATGGGTAGTTATGTTTCTTAATTTTGGTAACTGAAAAGTTATTTTAAGAAGCTCTTCCACCATTTTCTTTTAAATTGACATTTAACAAAAAGTCACTTTTAAAATAATATTTGCGTTCCTTGTCTTCCTTTTAACGTGTTTTAGCCCGAACAACTGTTCAAAGAGGACGTGAAACACAAATTTTATTTTAAAAGTGACTTTTCATTAAATGTGAATTTAAAAGAAGATTGGTATGTTAAATAGAAATTACTAACGATACATTTTGTAATAAAAGTTGAAACAATGGTTTCGGTATATCTAGTTTTAAGTCTTATTGTCAAATTGTTTAAGGCTTATGTAGGCATAAAAAAACTTGTAAAGGACCTAAATAATGTTACTTAAAATTATTAAATGATTTTATACGCTTGTATATAATATTTAAAATTATACGTGTTGTTGTATTGTATTATACAACACGACACATATATATGCGATACATATTCAATGCATATATTGTATATGTATTGCTGTAATTATATAATAATGTCGTCGTAATTATGCGTTATTCATGATTATATTGATTGAGAAATGTAGTTTTAACTCATAGCCTCTGACTTTTGATTCATTCTTTTTTGATTTCTTTTTCAAATTTAGGATTTTAATTATAGGCTTTGATTAAAAATTTACTTCTTCAATTACAAACAATAATAATAATTTGTTCCCCCTGTATTTTTGAACCGCCGCTAAGTTCATTTTTATTGTACTTTTAATAAAAAATGTACAATATTGAATAAAAAAATTTTTTTCAAGTCGTCGTTAATTTCTTTTGCATTGTTACAAAAGGTTAAAAAAAATACGTATTTAATTGTTAATTGCAACCATAAAAAATTAATTCCAAGTTAATTTAATTTAATATGTGTCATTACTTTTAAGCGATTTTGTAGCGATTATAAACACAAAGTTCTTTAAATCGACTCCCTCAACCCTTTAGACCGTGATCGATATTTAGTAAACTATCGTTATTCGTATGCGCCACCGTTTCCATGCGTACCTATAAAATATACCTATGACATATACTCGGGATCGTTGTTTCGACCACTTCAATTTGCTAACCCACTCAATAGATCTTATCGACCTTTATTTTTTCCTAATTGAACATGTGGTTTCTGCTGTGGCCGCCGTACGGCATTATACGTTTAATGGTATTACACGTTGTCGAGGCGAATTTATTGGTATGGCAGCCATTAAAACCACAAAGAAAGATTGACTTTAAACGTGGCGGCGGCACAATAATTTTCAGAGGGTGCATGTTAATAATAGACTTTCTATTTTTATGTCTTTTTCGGTGTATTTTCTTCCTACACGTATAGGTAAAACTAGAGGGGTATAAATGCACACCATGTAACCTCTCTCTCAGCTTCCATGACATGGACTGAAATATATTATGATAATATATATTCTAGCTGTCTGGCCGCGGCTTCGTAAGCGTGGACACAGAATGTGTTCTTTCATCTTTTACATGGAAAGATCTTGGTGTCAATCGCTATCACGTCCCCGCTTTGTATTCCGGTTGTGGTGGTGTTCCTCATCCCAGTTACGCTGTCAATTGTAATCCCGACCCGACACCAGTTTCGACTCTAGCCTCGTCCTCAATTTCGGTCCCGGCACTGGCTCTCGATTCTATAATCCTTTCTGTTTTCGATTTAGATACCGTTTACGGTTTCAATTTGTACGAAACCAGGGCAAACTCTGGTATAAAAATACAACAAAACCTTTTATAATATAAAATAAAAGCTCTGGGATAGTATGGCTTTTTATTTATAAAAGATTTTTTGTAATATATTATACAATTCCACTGCCCTATATCAAAGATATTTTTTTCTGACGTCCGGCTTAAATTGAATAAATCCTATACCCATTGAAATCCGTTCAGTAATTTCATAGATTTGCGCGAACAGACAAACAGAAGAAAAAATTAATCGTCATTGTTTTCGCTTACAATTACTTCTCTTGTCGTTCCAGTCTCCGTTTTTCACACATACTTTCAATGTACAAACACATCGGGTTCTGTTGTTTTATTATATGTATAAATTTATATTAGAAACCGCATTACTTGTTTCAAACAGAAAGCTAAAATCAGCTTAACCGTAACCGTTGTAATCATTTTGGAACAAGGATAAGCGAGGAATATTTCGTTTTTCCAACAAAAGAAGTACTTTCCAAAAATTTTTCTAAACTTGTGTGGGTAATCAGGAAAATATCTACTCAATGGATGTTATATATTGTGCAATATAAGTACTTACTGTGATTCATATTGACATCATCAAATCATTGCTCATGCACTTTACCTTCCGGTTTCATTAGCGATACAAAATTTTAGAGCGTTCAAGAAAATCAATGGTTGTATTTTAAAGAGTATTGCTCAATAACGTAACCGTCGGTCGCACAAACGATTGTTAACTCATTAACGGGTCGTTAACGATACGCGAAGTGCATCACGCTTAACGAGCTATTAATCATCGCAATTATTCCTCTCTTTAGGGAATTTTGAGTAGGTTAATGCGTGAAAGAAACGTTAATTGTTGTATTTTTTTTATGTAGTACACTTACTTATCAAACATTATCGATTTTAGTTATATTTTCTCTGATGTATTAAAATTTCATAAAATTCTTTTATGAAAAGTAACTAAAAAATCAGATTTCTTAAAATATATGAATGACTTCATCAGACTGAGAGCGCGCTCAGATGATAGGTTTCATTAATCGTAGTTTTATTTTATTTCCTATAAAGAAATATTTCGACGGTTTCCTTGGAATGTACAAAGAAAGAGTAGTACCTAAAGTTTTACAAAAAGAAGTTAATTTAAATATTTTTGTGGTCTAAGCAGTAGTTTTTTTCAATAATTTTTTACACTTGCAATAGTGATAACGTTAAACGCGTCTTTGCTGACAAGGTACATAAAAAAAATACATAAATATTTTCTATGCGACATGTTTTAAATGTTTTTTATATTCTAAAATTCTGACACAAAATAAGACTTTAGCTACATTAACTTCATTACTAAAATCAAACAAAATGATCGTAAAGCCTAAAGTTCTTAAATATTTAAACTCTACCTAAATATTTAGTTTTATTTTTCTAAGTATGAAAGTGATTATTTATTTGGCAGGTTTTCGACCCACTGATTCGATTAAGATCAAAATTAGTATAGAGATATATTAACCTTTGAAAATAAGCTCTGGATATTTTTTATACTTAAAAAAAAAAATTAGAAGAAGATTTAGCGATTAATTAAGAGATGTGGCTTTAGATGGCGTTGTAAAGTGAAATTACATACACTTATAAATAAACTAGTTTTATGCCGTCATTTAGCAATGTGCAACTATTTATATACGATATATTTGTACACCGAGAGGCGAATCTAGATCAGAATAATATAATAAATTAAATCGATTTCTATATCGACGCTGGCGAAGCCTCGAGCAGGCGTTTAGTTCTAATTAGTATATTGCCTAGTTTTATTATACGCCATGTTGGCAGTCTCGAAATTTAGTTATATAAATGTATTCCAACAAGAATTAAAAGAGTATATTAGAGTAAATTGAGAATGGTCGAGCTGTCTGCCAAATGCCTCGCGTACGCCGACGACCAAGTAATCCTTGGGTCATGAACGTGCGAATTACAGACAATGGTAAATAAAATTAATGATTTTGTTAAAAAAATAAGTATGAAAATAGGTATGAAAGTAGACGTCAACAAGACTAAAGTCGTGGTTTTTGGAAAAGGAGAAAGAATAACTGAATGCGATACAGTGCATAGAGGTACAGCGATTGGAGCGATCGCTGTAGGCGCCATGTAATTAGAGGCGCTAAAAAACCAAATGCAAAAGACAATTTTCAGTAAAAAATCAAATTTTGATGTTGCTTTCGGAAGGACAGAACAGTGTTACGATACTTAATTTAATTACTTTACTTTAATTAAGTTACTTAATTTAATTTAAGCTTAATATGTGTTGACGTTTGCAATAAAAACTTATTAAAAAAAAAGAACAATATACTTATACATATACTTATCATGAAGCTGAATTAGAATTTCTGGAAAATTAGAGCACTGACTTGAGGGCGCTGAAAAACAATCTCGCTTCACCCTAATCAAAGCTGGGGCCGGCGCTGACGCGACATATGTATAGAAGATGAGAGAGTTAATATGTGAAAGAATTTGTCCTCTTGGGCAGTTTGATAACGATTGGCCGTAAAAATGTTGGAGGTTTTGAAATAAAAGAAAATAAAATGAATGGGTCTTGCTTGTTGTTATGAATAGCAGAAATATTTCACGAGAAGTGCGTTTGGCTAATGACCATAATAAAATTCTGGTACCTACGCTTAGATACAATGGTGATAGTTGGAAATGGCAGAAGAAAAATGAAAGTAGTATTGATGCAGTGGAGTTGCGGTCTCTGCCTAGTATATGTGGAGTGCCCTTGAAAGATAGACGTAGGAATTGTATCAGAGAACGTTTTGCAAAAAACCTTATGCACACCAAATTGGTGACATATTAAAAAAGGGTGAAATTTTTAAAAGTTGAAACGTCGATTTCGGGTCCTGACAATTTGCATAAAACGATTGATGAATATCACTGAAACAAGATAGATATGTAAAGGTAGTACCATGGAGATTTGTGGGCACTGCTCATTGGCGTCAGGAAAGGGGAGTAAGAGAAGAGAATCTTATCTCATTAGTAAGCACCCCTCTGAAAATAATTGAGCTAGCGCCCATTCTTCTACCTATCGTTCTAGAAAATAGGCATCAGTATGTACATAGTGTAAAAAATATATATATGTGTGCAAAATTTTTCCGTAAGTATATAATGGAATAAGTATATAATGAAACAAGAGGTAGCTTAGTATATGAACAATTATTTTGGAAATCATTTACCTTCTTGTAGCCTTCGTTTGCCGCTCACGTCATATATATTTTTATGGTTTTATAAAAAAACTGCAGAAACTTCTAAGTCGAGGTAAATTCACTAGCGATTTAAATTTCGGTAGCTACGTTTCAAGACCGGTGTTCGCCGCGTGGGCAGCGCGGGGCTTTCGAATCGGAAGGTTATTATGATGATTCCTAACCACAGGCGAATTGATCAATGAATTTAACTCAAGTCAAATCGAATCACTCGGTTCACGGTACGGAGAGAGTATTAAACCTTCGACATCGGTGCCGAAGGTTGTTACCGTGTTGGTCAAGATATTCCGTAGTCACGTTAATCGTAAACTGTCCCCGAGCTGTATTGAAGCGGCAGGCGAAGCTTAAGTTCTCAATCCTGTTACGATACGATATATTACACTAGTGTAGGTGTTTTCTTGCATCGTATATAGTTGTTTTTAGTATATGTTCTAACCGATAATAATCATATTACTTCTGATTTGTATCGGCGGCTTCCTTGTACCGTTCGCTGTACTCGGCGTTGGCTGACGTCACCTTTTAAATTGTATCCTACGAAATCATTTATATAAAAAGCATTCCTACATTTTGAATACTTAATTTACGATTTTAATTACTTTCAAACGCTAATACGCCATGGCTTCACGGTCCTCAAACTATAAACGTCGATGCACATGGATCATGTAGGCCAGAGCATTATTCAGGGAATGCTGATGAATGTGTCATCAAATAAGGACATCGGAATTATTTCCTTGTAAACGGATAGACGTCTATAATGTAAGTGTCTCAATTCAAATACTATATACAACACTCGCTGATTCGTTCGCTTGTGGCGTATGATTTTGTGTGTTTCCCTTGTTATTGGACGTGTCGCAGCGCTGGGAATTAAAGACTAGTCATATTGATTTTGATTGTACACGAACACTATTAATGTCTATAACTTTGTATCACTTCAAGCATAATAGTGTATCATTGAAATCTGTATGTATTGATAGACAATTATAGCTATTTTTGTACGTAAAGTGCTTTCAATGGATGATTTTTTTTAATCAAATGAGGGATTTTTTTTAAAGATTCGATTAAAGCATTTTAAAGGTTTTATATCTATCTCATTTAATATTTTTAGATGAAATAAGTCATTAAACTTATCTTTAAAAAAGATAAGCTTATAAATACATAAAATTGAACATTTTTAATATTATGGCAACCGTAAGTATAGGTAATTATTTTAATAGATGATTTTAAATATCAATTAGATAATACATGAATATTTATTATTATTATATATTTTTTATATTAAGACAGATTTCCTATAGTTCATTTGGAAAGTTCCTTTTCACGTCTTCCAATTAGATTTAATTAGTTTCATTATTTAAAATAACAAATAAATTAACGACATCAAATAAATTCATAAATTAACAGGAAACATTTTTATATTCCATTAATTACTTAGAGCATAATCAGTCATTACTAGTCAGTTTTGATAAACCAACTATCATTTAGTCGAATCATTCTGACGTATCAATTTTCAAACATAAAAACATTTTTGTAAGGCTGTAGTTGTAGTTTGATATCACTATTTATATTAAACCGAAGTTTTCAAAATTTATTTCACAAACCGCCCAAAAGTAGGACTCTATTCCGATCATTACCGTTTTAGAATCGCCATTTATTATTTATCACTATTGTCTTTATAATAGGCTACCGATTCGTAATAACTTTCACTTTTGTTACATAATTTGTTGCTAATTCAATATATTATTTATTCACCTTGACTAGTAGAATGCAGTTTTTATCGGCAAACTGCCAAGCGGCGGCTAACTACGTCTCGGTAGTATGATGTCATTTGCTTATGTGTTTCCGTATGATTCACGTGTTGCGATTTTCTTTATAAATAAACGTGATGCTCTGAACGTATTAGAGAGAGCGAATACTTGTCTCATATGTAAATAGATGGCGTATTTTTTTATTACGACATAACGAATTGTTTGAAATCTAATGATAATTTCTTTGCAAGCACTATACGCATTACATATAGTACAATATAAAGTTTTAAATTTATTGTTATATTGAACATACTAAAAAATCTGATATGTTCAGATATAAATTTCGCGTTGTGTCGCTTAATAGTGATGCGGCGAGAACCCCAAACAAGATCATGACGGATGAGTGTAACCACATGAAAAAAAAATATTTTTCCATTTTTTTTAAATTCTGTCTGGCGTTTGTACAATCAGTGCCACTACGAGTAGTGACGCTGACCCTTATACGAGATAACCTTATCAAACGAGGATAAAGCATTATTACTATCGGTATTTAGGTAATTAGGTAATATTAATTTTGCACTGACCATCTTCGTGGTCTAATTCACATCAAACTTACTGGATAGATTTGCGGAGAAGTGTCTCCGATTCCTGATCAAAAAAGATGTTTTTATGTGATTTTTAGGGTTCCGACCCAAAATGTCAAAAACGGAACCATTATAGTTTTGTCATGTCGGTCCGTCCGTCCGTCTGTCCGTATATCATAAGCATTTTATTCAAAAACTACAAGACGTATATTGATGAAATTTATAGTGTAGGTTGTATTGTATGAGCCGCTACTTAGTTTGGTAGTTAAATGTAAAAAATAAGTATTTGTAGGGGGGGCACCCCATACATGTAACAGAAGCCGAAAAAAAATTGTTCAGCAAACATCAACAAGTAGAATATATTTCGACAGATCTTTTAAAATCACTTTAATGTTCTAAGCAATATTTCTGATTACGTAAATAATTTTGGAAATAATCGCCCCGAAATTTGCAGAAATTGTGTCACCCCCTCTATTTTATAAACCGTAAGTCCAAAAAATATGAAAAACTGCGCTTTCCAACAAAAGAACGTTAGCGCCATGAAGATACGCTTTTTTGCTGATGCACTTTAGTTTAAATTAGTTTAATAGTAATATTCGACATACCTACTTGTTTATCTAGATATAGGCGACTTAAATGCTTATAACTATTCTGTGCGGGAAACATGGAAAAAGTGTAACGATGTACTTTTTTCATCTTTAGTGCATTTCTTGTAATAATGGCTTCGGAACCCTATAATGAGCATGGTTCGACATGCTCTTTGTCAGTTTTTTACTACTGTATTACGTTACAGTTGCACAGGACAATTTCAATGGTGTGTACTTATCGAGGCGCTCCTTCGTCATTAACTTAACAGCGTTTCATGTTATCGTTACATTGTAATGTTTTACTTTCAACGATGCGAAAGCTGTAAACAAGTGTAATGCACAATATTCAATTGCATGCAAGCGACATAAAAATTCAGGGTATATGGTATTTAATTATAGTTTTTTTTTAATTGTACTTAATTATAGACTTTGAGATATTGTTGCGTATTTGGTTACATATATTTTCTTCGTTCGATACATATTCTTTAATAATCAATTTACAGTAATGATATAACAGGCACCTCCCGACACCAAATGTCGCAAAGTGAGACATATAAAGTTATAAAATATCATTACAGCAGGTTATGTTGAGCTCGATGATTTTTAAAGTCCTCTCTTATGAATATCCACAATCAAATACCTAAGTTGCTCTGGTGATACAGCTTCATTGCATCGAGAATTATTGTCAAAATTAGAAACATACCTAGTCCTCTAGAAGAAAAAAAATTATATCTGAAGTTATATGTTCTTCACCCTTTTACAAGCATCTTTTTCTGTACACTTTGACATGTCAAGGATTTGATACAACGATGAGATGAAACACCAGCAGATTGTAGGTTCTTTTGCAAACGCTATCAAAAAGCCGGTACCGCCGTATGATGCCGCGTACACTTCACCGACGTCTACGGATCCAAGTCGGTGTTCCATTCTTATATAAAAGGAAAAAAATATCCTTTGGTCACCATCGACACGCGTCTCCAATATTAACGGACATTGCAAGTTTCACAATATATTTGAACGAAATTTCGTACCTTACCCGCTCTGAAGCAGAATGCTCCCTAAACATCAACATCAAATGCGGGTCGATTCACTAGTTATAACATCCTCTGGAGAAAAACTCATTTTCCGACAAAGGTTTCTTATGCGTTTCTCTATTCAGAAACGATTATGCACGTACTTAAAAAAAAAAAGATTTTAAATTTGGCACGATTGACAGAAGAAGGAGAAATCGATCAAAAGTAAGATTGAACTGAAAATAGACGCATGCCTGCAACATGCATTAACATGCGGTATGCATGCTACAGTAGCAGCATGTTATAGGCAAGCGTCTATTGTGAATTTCCGCGAATTAACACCTCACGTAATATGAACTGAAAGTGTTCAAAATTTAATTTCTTCTTTTCAGAAAATCTACATATATCTCAAATCGAATTACCGATGCAGAAAAGGTGTCTTATTTTTAATAAAAACGAATTATGAGACTATTAAAATGAGACGGCGAGACTTCTCGTTCAGAAGCTGACATGACCTGGCAATTTATGAAGGAAATTTAAATCATTCAGTAAAAACCGATATCAATTTCGAGTTGTTACAACTTCTCAATATTATAATCATATCATATTCTCTGTTGCATCAAAATGATAATAATTAAGGTCATATGAATAAAAAGTGTCAGTAGTCACTAAACGAAAAGCTTATTCAATATCATGAATTGCTTCACTTGTTGCCGTTGAGACAGAGCGATAAAAAATGTCCTCGATTAAACCAGTTGTATAAGTCTCTTTTTCGGTTTAACATATTAAGGTCAATGATCCATTGCCATTTTTATTAATTTTGTCGTCGTCAAAAAAATGTTTGTCTGTACGTACGTATGGATATTTAGGAATCGGTAGCGATTTGATTTTAACTTTCAATAAGAGTTATACAGCATGTTACATTATATAAAAAATATTAACTTTTTTTCTTTTTATATTATTACGATTTGTTTATTTTTAGTAATCACATTACTATTGGCTATTGTTTTATTTGTTTACTATGTTTTGTTGCGACACATATTTGTCGGCTTCGATATGGTTAAAGTTGAAGGCTTTATTGAAAAACTTGTTGCTAGAAAGAAAAGAAACGAGAAGGAAATTGGAAAGGCACAGCCTAATTTAATTAGGAATAGTATAGCTACGTATTAGTGAAATAATTTTTTAATCGGTTTAGTTATTCGGTTTAGAAGTACAAATATGTATTGAAATCTCAGACAAATGTTAATTTTGTTTATAAACTTTCTCGGTCTTGGATACAACATATCACCAAAGATTCACCGTAATTAATGGTTTAGGCACACATAGGGAACAAACACACTAACATTAATTTTTATATATTAAGATTATTTTTGTGTGTTTGGAACAGCGGATATTTTGATACTTTATTTTTATATGAATTTCAGTATTAAAGTTGTTGCTTATATTTTTCAAATCTTATAAAATTTATATCTAGGCAATTTCTTTTTAACAAATAATTAGCAGTTGAAGTTAAACATTTTTTAAATATATCTGTAACTTAAAATTAAATAATAAATGAAGGGTTTTTTCTGATTCTTTTATTATGCTATATTGAAGCAATTTATATAATACATAATTTGTATTAAAATGGATCTATCTAAAATTTAAATCATATGTGAAGTATTAGTTCGTTGAATTTATTAGACATGGATGTCATCATTACTGCTTACGAATCCATGTACAAACTACAGTTTTAATTATTATTTATTTTTGAAAATTCTTAACGATTTATGTCACTGACCCTAGTTATTTCTAGGCTTCTGTGCACATTAACGGTTTTTCGATGAAATATACGAATATATTATATCGCACGTAGTACTTCGCAATTAACGTAATTGAAACTCAGTACTTATCAATCTAATAGGGTAGTTAGCTATTTTCCTTTTGTTCCTGCAATAATTTTTTTATATATTTAATAAATACTGTAATGTTTCTTAAATAAATAGTAAACACTTTTAGATGTCTGCAAACATAATAAAGATATTCAAGTTACAACGTATCAATTGAATAGAGAGAATAGCGCCATATAAAAACACATAAAAGTGATTAGAAAAAATTTTTGGTAAATAAAAGTTATTTCTTACTCTATTTTAATTTTAATTCCAAATTTTGTTATCACATCAATTCGTTTTATATATTTCATCGACATATATAATATTGTCTGTTAAAGAGCTTCCTAGCATCTAAAAGTAACAAAATATTAACAAACTAAGGTCAGTTCAAATGAAAACTCACAGTATTCAACTAGTTCGTTAAACTAAACGCGAGTGTAATAAACACACACTATGCCATGCCGCTAAGAGACGCTAAAAGAGCTCATTGTTCAGGCTGACTCATTGAACAAAACGACTTCCTTGTATATAACATAACTTATTGCGAATGTATAACTTGTTCATTGCTAGCTAGTGTCGTGGCTCTGTCTACAGATTTGTACATGATGTGTGTATAGCGACCTACTACGTCTTTGATGCTATCAATGACGTGTCTTGTGTACATACACACGTAGCGTATTTCAGAATTAGTCTATTGAGATTTTTTCTTCCCTTTATTATGGCAACAAACAGTCATTTATGATTTTTAATTAGGTACTAAAAATTGGACACATAATAAAATGTAACTATAGTGTCGAAAAATAAATAAAAATTACAACATTTAGAGTTCAAAGTCAAAACCTAAACTTGATACACAAAATGATAAAAATAAAATCACAACAATCAACTAAAACAGCAGGTTACAATAAACAGTTGTTTCTTGTCATTAACTTTACACAACTTATTAGATATTAATAGTTTAAAATTATTTAAAATATTATTAAATAATTTTGGAAAATCCAAAATGCACGCCTCGTAGCGGTCGTTCAATTTTTACAAATATATATAGAAATACATTTATTAGTACGAATGTTTTTCTTGTCATTCGTCCATTTATATGTCTATAAGTACATTATGAGTAACATGAAAAAATTTAAGTTCAAAACATTAGCTCGATTTTGATCAGGCGAGAGTAGAGCACTATCTCAGCGCTTCACTTATGAGGCACGCAAAAATACCACGCAAGCGAATTAGATCGTAATCTTCGAAAGGACTTAGCTTAGGATAATACTAAAGCGTTTGGAAAAAAAATGGACTAGATCAGTTAAGTTTTTCGGGAGTTATCGTGGCCACGCGACTATGGATACATACATACACGCGGACGTCCACGGAATAATTTTGTTAAACATCTTTTCATCAATTTAATAAGCAAAATGTCTTTAAAATGTCATAAGTCTTGAAACTAGTGTTTTTCCTTGATATTCATGTGTAAATGTTATTACATAAGTGCGATAAAAAATAAATAGAGACACTTTTAGTTTAGAAAATCACTTGATTTTGTAGAGAGGAGAGCACTACCTCAACGTTCCGCTTATGAGGCGTGCAATAGGTTTACTTCAGATAATCTTATATTATAAGTCGCTAGAGAGCGATATAAATATCGATTGCGAGCATAATTTTTTTTAGAACGTGGTAGCTTGAAGATTTCGAACTTTTTGTTTCCACATAAGGGGCCGTTGAGCAGACGTGAGTCTTATAAAGTTACTGAAACATGTCTTTTGTATTAATTAAATAATAGGTGGTGTTTGTATGTAGTGAAGTGGCGAATCCAAATTGGAGACGCTGACTGCGCATGCCATGTTGCGCAATCGAATGGGTGAACGTTATTTCTAATACTTCTGCCATTCTGACGGTACGTTGGGCAATTTAATTACTCCCAGCTAGCGTCTTGCGGCAGCCGACAAGCCTGATTTGAAACCTCACAACGGGATAATAACGTCCGAGTTAACTGTTGGCCACTTCCTTTACACGGAAACCTGCATACAGAGCCCGCAGGATGAATACGGTTTTCACTTATACACAAGTACATGCGTCACGGCATGTCTCAGATCTAAATCGAAGTTGAGGTGAGATCCGTGCCTCGTAAAGGGTCTTAGGTCGCGCACGCGTAAGTGCGACAGAAGTGCAATGAGTTCAAATATGACATGTTTACTATTAACTATTAAAAAATCTCGTATACGTTTATAGATCGGCTGTGGCATTAATGCATATGTAATTATCGCCGCTTCAGAATAAATATAAAGACAAATATACATAATCCAAACATAAAATGTCTATTAGAACCGGTTCGAGAATTCCATGTATTTTAGACGCATCATTATTGGACATCGTGGCATTAATTCTGAGATACGTAGGTATAATATAATTCGAAGATGACAAGTTTACAGCTATGAATGTGTGCTTTTTTTTTACAGTGGTAATTATATAAAAAATCTCTAAATATATTTTGTCTCCGACATAAGTTTTAAAGTTGCGTCACTGACACAATAAAGGCTTAAATACCAAATGATTATTTTTAACGAGTTCCCTTACGTTTTGACTGGCATGACTGCACAAACACATACATACATATATGGCGCGTGAAACAAAAGCTCGTAATAAAATACGGTTTCACATTTAAATGTGTCATATTAGTAGATCGACACATTCAAAATGTCGGCCACGCAGAATATAAAGCTACGAATGAATTTATGAAACGTGAACTCGCCGCCTCTGAGGGTCAAACTACAAAGCTTAATTGTTATGAAAGTTGAGAGGCTCATAACTCTATGGGAATACTTATGGGTATTTACGAATTCTCAGTGAAAAACTATATTTCCTTTATGTTATACGATACTTACAACAAAAATAGCTTAGAGGTTTCATTTTATGTAATTTAAATTTTCCATATTGTAGAAATAGAAAATATACATATATTTAAATTTTACCTGTACTGAGTTTGTTACAGAGTTAGGTCTTTAGAACGAGGAAAATACCATAGCTTCATTTATTACCAGATAATATTCTATTTTTAGATTAGACAGGAATAATATAGTAGCTATGGCATAGTTTTCTTGAAGCAATAGATGATGTAGCTAAACTTTTAGTCGGCGTAATGATATTGAGACGCCGGACTATTTTTGTATTTGTATATTAGAGACATTCTTTTTTGGACACTGGACGTTTGTAAAAGAATGAAGCTTATTTAAATTTAAATTCTTGAACACGCTTTTGCCATAGAATAGCTTTATATTAATGATTTCTAAAAACATATTCTGTCACAATTCTTACATATTATAAACCGAAGTCTCCCTGGGCATCTGTTTGTCTGTATGTGAAAATTAATCTCAAAAATGACTGCATATATATTTTGATACAGTTTTCATTAAACGCTACAAATATTCGTGACGAAGGCTTGTATATATTGATTTATAGGTAACTCGTGTAAATTTGCTGAACTATGTGATCAGAGGCGTAGCTAGGTAACCCAAGCCTCCGGTGTAAAAATAATAGTGGGGCCCTATCCGAACTAGTTAGGCTTAGGTTCAGGTTAAATTAAAAGAAATATATATATTTATAAATAATAAAATAGTCCAAAGGTATTTCTTCATTTCATCATCAATGTGTACATGTATAATATGTAAAGTGGTAGATCATAATAAAAAAATCATCAATAACTAAGTAAATTATAGTTAAAATTAAGATACTATGCAATAAAATGAAATAACAATTTATTTTGAATTAAAACAAAATATCAAATTTATTTATATTCATACCTTAGCGAATGACATATCTTGAGTTTGATTATGTATTGTGACTATGTAGCTATTTTAAAGAAGTTATTTAGTCAGAGCATAAACGGGTTGCAGAAGGAACGCAGACCTGTGTGAACGTCCTAATTAAGATAGTCAACTGTAAGATGACAAAATCTAGCACTGAATTTTGTCAGTGAACACACAGTAGTTATTATTTTCTATTTTATCGTACATAAGTGTTTTATTGCTATGAGTTCCTAAACTTCACACGGAACATGGCTGTTACTAGATTATAAAAAAAATATGAAATAATGTACCAGCGGGAACATCGATTCCTTATATAACTTTGTAACCCTATTTAAGAATTGTATGATTTATAATATAATCAAATACATTTATTTCAGGAACGTCTCTCCACTATGCGCCATTCTTATTTCATTTTCCTGTCGCGATCCGTATTTTTCTTAAATCTTATCTTTCTTCGTCGTAGATATAGGTTTGGGTACTTTCATGTTAAAAAAAAAAGCTCCCGTCTCTAGGTGTATCTAAAAGCTGTTTTATTCTATTTCAGAGCACTGGCGTCTTCTGCACTTTCTCGCTGGCCAGCGTCATCGTGAAGAGGCGTCGCACTTCCGTCCGTACTTCCACGTTGACCGCCGCCGCTGCAGACGATTCCCTCTTAGCTTCACCGACCGCTCCCAAATTTTAAATTGATCACCAAGCGATATTAGTAATGACAAAACAATTGTGCGATTACTATGGAATAATCTAAAAAAAAAAGAAGCATTTTCACATTGACAGTTCTAAACTATCTATACATCAGTCTTGCCACTTGCCACTATTGAGGGCGATGTCATCTCTCGGCGGTCGCGTACCATTCTACGATTGATGACGATTTATCACTATTTACATACAGAATACTAGGTTATTTGGTGGTGAGATAATTTAAGATAAGGTTGTAAATACTCACATAAACTATATTCTGCAATTCAAAGAGTGCGAGTGTGACGTATTGATGTTTTAAAATTACGTAGGCATTGTTTCCATGATACATAAACTTATGACCAAAAAAGTGTCAACATAACTCGTTCATGGAATTTTAATTTTTGTCATGGATACCAAAAATTCTAAACATTTTTGCGAGTTCATTTGATTGGAACGTTAAAAAAATTGTATGGTTTTTCTTTCATGAAAAACATTAGTGTAGTTTCTAGACATTAGCTGATCTAAAAAATTCAAATGTGTCAAAACATCATACATCACCATAAGCTTCATTTTATAGGTACATCTTTTATATATAAATCAATACTGCCTTCGACGATATAAACATTTTTTTCATTGACTGGCAACGTTTGTGAGCACGACAATGAAGGAAGTTGAAATCGGGGATAAGACACCGAATTTAGCGGTTGAATTGGCGATTTGACCAAAAAGTAGAACCAAATATTGCTCAAAGTTGACATCTTTTTCTACACAAATATATAGTTATATAGTTCCCTAGTCGATAGGACACGTACTATTTGCAGAAGTACATTAACAAGTGTTTCAGTTATAAAACGTAACTATCAGTTAGACTGAGTTTAAGAGTGTCTAAAATTCCTATGTAAGTGTATTAGACTTGCCTAATAGAATATTTTAGAATAGAAAGTGTGTTTATTTAATGTGATGTTATGTTAAGTACTTAATTCGCTCTTGTTAGCGATATTTAACGATAGCCTACGATTTTTCTGAAATATTGGCATTCTATTCAGGTTATGTTGTACAATATCCACTCTACTGCTTTAAGAAACATGTCATCGACAATTCACCATGTTCTGCATGAGCCTGTATATTGAACGAGGACATGGTAAATCAAAACTATATTCAATGCTGTGATTTTTACAAACAATAACAGTAATTTACTATTTATCTTTTATATACATAGATAAACAATAATAAAATTATCATCATAATAATGACATTCAATTCTTTCATTTTTTATGTCCAAAAAATGTTGTTTCTTTAAGAGTAAAATGAATTGTGATTGAAACTATTTAATTGTTAAATAATCTTGTGTTCATGCGATTCACGACGAATTATTTGTTTACATGACAATGACTGAGATATTTTCCATATTTTGGTTTATATAATAATTCTGAATGAAAGGTAAAAACAATGTGTCTCAAAAACATATTTAAGTACTTTATTTTTGTTAATTGATAACGTTTTTTTATCAATAGGAATTTTAATATTAATTAATATTGCTATAAACAAATAACATAAATACGATTTAATAAAATAATAAGAAACAAATAAATTTTATTTGCTCTCCTTAACTTTGGTTCACTCTCAGACAGATCGAGAAAAACGACAAATTATTTCCATCGTCTATAATATAAACATAGTTCATATCGAATGCGTCTTTTATTCTTTGGTTTAGTTTTGGTTTAGTTATTTTATACTTTGGTTTAGTTGCTCCAAAACACTTAATAATTTATTTTAGGTCTCACTAATTCGTCTATAATCAAAATCTATTTCCCATCGATGCAAATATACATTGAAGCTTGCAGAACGGAATGCACAATCTATTTATTTGTGCCTCAAAATGTTTCACTGTAAGTAAGGAGATTAATAATGTGTATATCTGAAACTCTTAACACCCGTAACCTCAAGGAGCGCTAAAGGAATATATTTTTATAAAGTTAAAACTTCCTAAATTTCGTCGGGCGATTTTTGTATGGGTTAAATTTTATGAGTTCGCGTCACCGAGAAGCCAATGTCGCGCGCCTAGTCGTATATAGTATACGCATATATCGGATTGGGGTAAATGTTTTTCGTATTCTATAACATATACAAATTCAAGATAATTTCTCATCATGTTTTATTTACATTTAAATATAATACATATGCCATTTTATTCAACGACTAGTTGCCATTATGTATATACTGCATGTACCTGAGTGTAAGATATATGTGTATATATTGATATATGTGTATACATCTATATTACACGTCCTTGATCCCTGTTTTAGGTTGTACATTGCGTAACACATATCTGCGTACAGTATTTTGACTGTCTCGAATACAAATTTTGCTATTGTAAAACTGTAACGTCAGCACATTGCTCGGAGTGGCGATAGATGTAGAAAATAAATTATTGCTAATGATTTTAATTGATAAATTACGAAACTTTAAATTTGGGCACTGCAATTAATTTGAAAATTCAAAAAAAAGATCATAGATTTAATTTTCACTTCACAGTTATATTACATATTAATTTACGTTAAGTTAAACATCACGTTATTACAATTTTTGTTTTAACGTTTAAACATTTTTTATACTTAATTACTTTTGTAAAAAACTTGTGATTAAACAAAAAAAAAAATGATAAGTGGGTGTTACTAATTATAACTGTATTCTAAAGAAAAAAAAAATATTTAAAAAGCGCCGTCTATTACTAAACAATCTCTTCGAAACAGATGGTAGGAAGAGATATATTTATTACTAGTGGTGGTCACCACCTTTGTGAAACGTAACTCAGGCTCCAAAATTATATTTTTTATTAATAATAATTTTAAGACACCTATTTAGGCAGCCATTTTCATAGGAAAACTACTTGCCGTAATTCTAAAACTAATAAAAAAGCTGAATAAATGGATTTTTACGTAATCGTGTTTTTTGCAATTCTCGTGGTTGACTGACGGGATCGATTTGCTAAGCTATTTTGCTGTTTTTTCATTTGTGTCACATTAAATCATTTTTAAAGCGGAAAGAATCAACCTTCATTAAATTATTTGGAAAATGGTACGCAAATTTTCCCATTTTCGTATATTTTATACTCCTATTATGTGCGTTCGTTTATGCGGAAAACGTTGCTCTTGTCTCACTGGTAAAACCAATAGTTTTACATCGGAGCGAGTGACGTGGGCAGTCAAAGCTTCGTATCATTGTTTTCAAACAGGTAAACGCAAGCCTCGTCATCCAGTCCAATCAGACAACTTGCTTAATCATCACTTCCATGGACAATCGACGTCCATGGAGATTCTTATTAGTTTTTAGTTCGGCGCTGTCGTCAACATTACATATCAATTTACTGTGAGCATTGAAAAATCACGGATTTTCAAAGTGTAAACTTCTTTAACTCCGTTTTGATATGGAAGTCGGTGAAACAAAAAAAAAACCGACAATAAAAAGAGACAAATATATGTATGTCTATGAGATTTAGTATGAGAGAGAATGATATAAAAAATGAGATGAGATACAATGCGAGATATGTGTGCTCGTGTGCTTGCGTATTGTCGTTTGGTGAAATTGGAAATATTGAGTCTAGTCATAATAAAATTTAAATAATTTTTAAGCCTTAGTATCAAAATTACAATAAATATACGCTATAATCATCCCACTCCTGATACCACATTCGTACCATTCTCTCGCTGTTCGATTTTCTGAAGGTTTCATTTCCAACGCGTGTGAACTGCTCACATTTTTTTTTATTTATACATAGCAATAATTTCAAAAATATGCGGTAAATTAAAACCATACTTGGTACCCACTTTCAGTTTTTGTCTATTACAGAATCAATTTACAAGTTCAAATCCAATAAGGCGCTTTTAATCAAACCGGACGCCTGTTATTACGTATTACTTTATTAGCTAGAATTCGATTAAAAAAAAAACATGTCAAAATTATCGATTTTTACAGTACGTGCATATCAAATATTTTCTTCGCTATGAAATGAAACCTAAATACGTAACAGGTATTTGATATGAGATGTTGTTACTACCTAGTATTTACCATCCTATTGCTTAGTCTACTGCCGCATGATTAATCATGATATTATCGCCACAAGATTAATTAAGTGTAATCTACGTGTAATATTTACAAAGAATCTTAAGTAGGTACCTAACTACTCACACAATTCCAATAAAATCTTTTACGACTTCGCTCACATATGGACATGATTGTAACTGACTTGTACCAAGTTTTATGTGTGGTGTGGGCTGCGACCACTTTCCATTTTGCTCTCCCGTGAAAGCGAAAACTACAAAAACTTGGCAATCAGCTGTTATTAGGGGCAAGCAGGTAATTAAATATTGACTGCTTTTGCAATTTTTCTATTCGGAAAGGACGTTGGTTGCCGGTCACGTGTCGCACACGCAGGTACCTACCCACTTTCTCTCTCAAATTGCTGTTCTTAATGTTATGAGAAAAGAACGTTTTAAAGTTAGTTTTCAAGTAACCAATTTTATTTTTAGCTTTATTTAGTTTGGCTATCTCAGCTGAGTTTCAGGAACACTTTTCTAAAACCCACATATCTACTTAGTAAGGAATGTGATTAGCTATGGTTCAGTTATATTTGATAGCCAAAGTAATGAAATTATGAGAAAACATAATATAATTGTATAAATTCATAACATTTATTCTATGCAACACAAAAACCAAATATACTTGAAATCATCTTTAGAAACATATCTAAAGGTGATTTGTAAAAATAAAACTCGTATCGAATGAAAAAAGCAGGACAAACAGGAAAAAGGACGAGACTGATCTCTGTACACGAATTTTTTTCCCTCACAAATTATTCAGGTAGAGAATAATCAACATTGATTCTGGAAACGATCTGGAACCTACTGTACTTGTCGTAATACTTCAGTTTTAGTGGGGTAGGTTACCTAGCAATAAAATTAAAATAGATTATCCTTTTTGATTGGACGAAAAACGGGACAGGAATATTTAAAAGATGCAGGCAGAAAGAGAGAGAGAACAAGTGAAATGTGACGGCGCGCGTGCGGGCGGAGTGCGGGGGGCCCCGGGCGCCGGCGACGCGCTCCTCCATTCGTCCGTTTTCATTTAGTCGCTTCGAAAACGTCGAGGGTGCTGGTCGGTCTCAGCCCGTGTGAACGGTAAACGAGAACCGCGACGCGCCGCGAGTGACCGCCCGCTGCGGTGATTAAAGTTTGTTTGTGAACGGGACCGAGCCGAGTTGCAGTGAGCGAGATGGGTTGCGGGACCTCCTTTGTGAAATATGTGCTGTTCTTCTTCAACTTGGTGTTCGCGGTGAGTTCGTTACAGAGCGGGAGACGGGGAGGTGTTCGGAACCGGTTCGGCGAGTCGCGGTTCCGGACGGCGCGTGACGCCGCGGCGCGTGGAGAAATCGCCACGGATCACGCCGCGCGTCCCGCGCCGGCCCTATTGTCCGTTACCTACGACCTGATGCTTCCGGACCGTGTGCACGCATTCCGTTCTTAACATATTCTAGCACCCACCGTTCCGAGGATAAGTCGAAACGGGGAAATTTAGATAAATTAATAATATGTAACAGGTTAAACCGTTTCAGATCGTGATCTCGTTTAATCGAAACGTCGTTATTTTGACTTCGATGTGGTCGGTATTTTTTTATAGATAAACCACCGTCGATGAGTCACTCCAAGGATATGGCCCCCATCTCGAGGCCAAATTAAATAGCATGGCACAAATCTTCGGGATTCCTTTGTTAAGATATAACCTACGCAGACGTTCAGTTTTTTTTTTCTTCGGCGTGACATCATGCCTTATTTTCCGTAATTTTAAAACGTTACTCATACCTCAGTCGTGAAGAAATCCAATGAACATAGTTCTGGTATTGAATTGAAAGCTGTCAAGTCAAAGTCATTGTATACAGTATATTATTAATTATTTCATTAGGCAAAGTAGGTAATGGATTATATACAGTGTACAAACAATGCAACTATGTTTCATGTATTTATGCAAATTTTTACAAATTCTGTTTTTTTTTTTAATTCGTATATCATAAGAGTATTTTTTAATTTTATTGCATTAATTCCTAGTATACATTATTATGTATGGTGAAATAAGAACACTGGTAAAAGAATAAAAGATCATCTCGTGGGGCTATGGTTTATTTTTTGATTTGCCCAACTGTTAATTACTCATCCCATTTGTCTCCAGAATTTTGGGCTTTGCAAAAACGTAAAAAATGCTTGCAATACACAGCCCCCTTACGCTGTCGCCGCCTTTTACGGAGGCAAACAAGTTTCAAATAAAAAAAAAATAACTGAGCCAAGGTTGCTGCATTAGTTTTTATGTATTGTATTATAGCCTCTTGATTTGCAACAAAATTCGTTATTACCTTATAACATTACTCTTGTAAGTAGTAAAAGATTCAATGAAAGAAATTAATTTAAACTTTATTCAAGTCGAAGTTCGAACGTACAGAATGGCAATTTCCACAACTAAAACATCCATCCGATTTAGAGCTAAAAAAGTAGGTAGGTACATAAATTAAATCTAATTCGATAATTTTATAATTCTAAAATATAGTACAAAACCATAGCAATTAAACAACTTAGAAAAGGTATCAGTAAATTAACGAAATAAAAAAAATACTTGATACCTACCTCCGTGAATTCCTGAAACGATTTATCTTAGCAGACAGGCAGATGAACAGATAATTATCCAATCTATATTACAAATATGCTGCTCAAATCTGGTCCGGTCCAAAAGTGCTCATTATCTAACGGTTAGATATGCCGCGTTGGTAGGCCGAATTCAAAAAATATTTATTTCCTAGTTTGATAAAATTCGACGATATACCTACTACGGTCAAGTCTTAACTAGATAGGTATATAAAAGCAGTAAGGCAAAAATCATAATGTGCAAGTACCTTTTAATTTAGTGTACAAAAATCATAACAGATTAAAAAAATCACCAAGCGCCAGTTGGACTCGCGCGCAGAGATCTCCGCGTGACGCGATTCTTTGCGCAGATGCCTCCACCTCGCATGCCTTGGCGACAAAGGTTGTTTTTTTTGTATGCTCTCGCAGTTCATTGTGCAATCGACTACAAATACAAGTTTGTTTTGTAGTAACTCTGTAGTTGCTGTATTTTGTATTGTAGCAACCCCTGTGGGGTTTGGAATCGATGAGGATTTATTCCATCCCTTATTATACAAAAGATTTCGATTCGCGCCAGATTTCAAAATTTTTAATCACCGGGGGAATTTAGGTACCTGTATTTTGATGATCATCTGTATCAGTCAACCACTGAAAGAGTTTAGCATCAAAACCCGTTTTGACGGGCAGTATTTTTTATTACATCAATCTAGATACTTTGAAGAAGTATGTGGTATGATCTCATACTTCCTCAAAGTATCTAGATTAGTGTTAAGTATCAATTTTAACTTTATAGTTGTAGCATTGGTAAGAAGAAGATTTTTACACACGACAGACAGACGAACAACAAAAGGTTCTGCACAAGGGGCGCAATAATATTTAAATCTCTATGCGCTGCTGTAAGCTTGACATTCTTTTCACTATGAGATAGGTGCCGCTACTTAACAAAACCTTAGTGACCAAAATAAAACAAATGTAATCCAATTTTGAAGGGACTAATGGATAAATAGAAAATAATTGACAATTCCTTGAAAAAGAGTTCTTGTACTTGTACAGTTTCCGAGGTAATATAGACGTTTAACTACTTTTGGCGCGTGAGGTTCTGGGCTTGACATCTAGTCGGCTAATACGGAGGTGTCTGCGAATATTTTGTAATATCAAAAAAAAGACTTCTTAAAAAAGAGTAAGAAATAAAAAAAAAATCTAATGATTTCATCACCGTTTCTCAAAATGTATAACTTTGACGCATTTGCACATCATTTTATTTGAAAAAAAATACCAAAGTAATGGGGTTGCATCGAGTCGGGGTACAAAATAAATCTCATTCCGACGGTGTTCATTTTTTTAATAACGCAAATGCAAACATTTCACAATCTGGACTAGTCAGTGGAATACATATTGTACGTGTCCTGGTACAATCGCCACGCGGCGGCCCGCCCGTTCCACGGTTGAGTCATTTTGTTTTCATTGTTTTCCCTGCAGTCGTGTATTCCCGTGGGTTGGTAATGAGGAAACACCCACTGCGCAGTATTTTCAGATTGGTAATAGTAAGCTTACTCGTCATTTGTTGATGATTTGCAGGGGTTTCGGTGACGCCGGACAGTTCTTGAATGTGGAATCATAAATTCATTTAACTCAAAACCTCTTAAAACCTTAAAATTTGTTTAGGACACACTTTCTCGGTTTACGCCGGTCACACCAATGTGTGACAGTTATAAGAAGCATTTATTATCTGTTTTGTCGCTAATCTATCGCGAGTCGCATAGAATTGTTATGACGTATTTAAAGTGTTATGTTATGACCTATGAAATAATATTTTGATTTTGAATTTGCTTATTAAGGATCTTTCTTAGGTACAAGGATCATTAGTAACATTTGTTTATTTTTTAATCATGCTCAAACGCGTTGAACTAGTCACAACAGTACAAGCATGGCAAGCGATAAAATTTTCATAGATGAATGACAATCGCACCTGTTTTTAACTACATTGTTTATTAGAACAATAGAAAACGCTAAAGGAAATCATCACTTAAAAAAAATATTACTTTATCTCATCATAACATAAACAAATTCTGTGAATTTACATACGTGAAATTGACTTCATATTATAAAAAATAAATGACTCGTGTGAGGTAGGCAGGTATCCGACAGACTACCGAAGGGTTACGTTGTCGAAATTTGAATTTGTCTCATCGTTGTCCTGATTATAAATAGTCTGTTCTAAGACTACAGCAAATCATAGTAGGTACATGCCTAGATTAAAAAAAAATACTTCCTTTCCGGATTGTAGTATTTAGTTAATAGTAATTGTTAGGTAGGTGGGTAGGTGCCTTTGAGATGAGTGCGGTCAATTAATGTATTGCTCCGTCAAAAGACCGTTCATTCTGTTCATAACCGACAAAAATAGCGACGGACACAACAATCAACACGCAGTGTTTTGTCGAGTTAACGCGTTCATTGACGTCGACGTCGATAAATAACGAAGTTATAGCCGCATCTGCTCTCTGAACGCGTACGCATGCGTCTGCATTTCAATTTTTGAGCTAAAAGTGTAAAAAAAATGTTTAGTTAAATTATCTTAAAATGGAATAAGTATAACATTCAATACGATTAAAATATTCCAGAATGTAATTAGAGTACCTAATTTCTGGGTATTAGATGTCATAATATTACAACGTTACTACAACTGGAACCATGCATTACTAAGAAATAGTGTTGGAAGCGAACTGCTATGTATGTGCATAGATAGCATCACACAGCCTACGGCTGCATTATAAGGAAAAAGACGAAGCGAATGCGGGCAAAACGAACCTTCTCTTTCTAATGACGTCACCCGCCTCCGTCCTCACGCCCTTCAAGGACAAGAGGATCCCTCTCGCCGCTAGGGAGCGACACTGAGATGTGTCCTCGGAATGTTCGTCGTAATGTTTTTTTTTTTTTGATGTGGGACGATATCGTCACTCGTAAATGTGTGATTCTATGATTGTATGATGGTTTTATGAGGTAATGCATTCCGGTTATTCCAATCGCTAAATAATACTTGACGACATAATGAATATTTGCTGATGCACATTAAAGTGAAATCTTGTACGTTATCTTTATTCGTTCATACACGTATGAAAGAAATTTTTCATAACACACGTATTGAGGTACAAAATCGCGTCACGTATCTGCTTAACGCGTGAGTTACAAAACGTGATGCAATGGCATTATAAAAGATTATACATAGATATGAGAGTTTGAAGAATAGCCACGTTCTGCTGCTTAAAGATCTGACACAAGTTTTTGAGCGCTTATTAAGAAATTTTGGATACAATGCAATCAATCCGTGGTGTTGCTAGAGTATAGATTTTATTCGACATATTCTATCATATATATTCCGCATCTGATCGCGCAACGATTTAAACTTTAAAGTAAAAAAAACTTAAATCAATAAAAATATTATTTTATTATCGGTGAATCGATAAACTTTAATGTCTACATTAATACCAATCAACCAAGACTCGTGAACGGACCCACCCACAATTCTTAATTAACCACCAACATCGTCCCCCGCTTTGAGACATGTCATCTCTCTGGCGAACGCTGTTTACAATGAGAAGACTTAACAGTGTCATCTAACGATATATGGCCAGTCGACGACGCATGCGTGTCGGCGGGAGCGAAACCGAGACTAGGAGTGGCATCACGTCGACGCTACGATTCGAAAGCATCGGCAGACGGTTCTTCCAAATCAAAACAGCCTTCATATACCGTAACCGATCTATCACCGAAAAGCGCGGTCGCAAGTAATTTTCCATGTCCCAATCTCTACACTCGATATCCGAGCACCCGAGTAGGTTCGCGCTCGGACAAGGATCGCGACGCTTATATTCGATGGATTTTAAGACACGGAAACCATTAATCCACGGGACGCGACCTACATAGAGTGACATCACCGGCGTGAGCGGCGCCGCCGCCGCGACCGGCCGGCGCCCGCGGCCGGGGAGAGGGCGCGCGCGCCGGCACATGCCCGACTGCGTACATACGATTTATCGTGGTCGGGTATAACGACATTAGAAAGATCTTCTCTCGTCCGTTGACTGAATAATGTGCTAAAAGCTTATACGTAAGGAAGTTAAGAATATGTGTAAAAGTTGCCAGAAAAGTCTTGCTGCTAATATTTTTTCTCTTATTGCTGATTTTTTTTTTGAAAAAATATGAACAATTTTAAATATGATTGTATAAAGTTGCTGAATCAGCAGCTCATGCGTTCAATTGTGAATGTTAAAAAATTATAGTTTTGAAACCTAAATACAAAGATTTTGATTAATTATATATATAATTTCTAATAATCATAATGTTCGCAATCAATTAGTAATAAGTTTGCAATTCCCTGTTCTATGATGGAATTATGGAAATATCCTATATACATGTGAAGAATTGTAATTTAAAAAATGTTAATTAAAAATTAGTAAATAAAAGTGAAAGGCAGCAGGATTTTTATTTTGCAAGTTTTATATTATCGAATTCTTTATATTCATTTACTTTATTAGAATATATCTTTAAAATACTTCAAATAGTTATAAGATGAATGATTTTTCTTATGCCGGATCTTAGACAAATACATAAATAACTGGCTAAACTTTGAAAGACAACAGAATTTGAAACGACATAGAAGTTATCTCCGTTATTCATGTACTATAGAAACTCATATTGCACGCCTTAAGCGCGAGCGTAGGTATGCTTCTATTGTCGCTTTAAAATCCCGTGTAATCACGATAACTAAAAAACTATTTAACTTTTAAAATTAATTTCTTTTTCAATCTCATCACTAATCGATTGGGAATAACTCTATTGAAAATCATAGCTTGATTAGTACGGATTAGCTGTAATTGAATTTTTTAACTCGCAGTTAATCATGTTTTGATTCATTTCGCTTAAATATCTAAAATGTAGATTGAAATGAATGTTTTATGATTTAGTTCAACTGTTTAGCTTTAAGTCGCACGCGCAGGGTACCCGGGTTCAAATCTGTCCTAGAATTTGTTTTTTTATTATTTTTAATTAATTTCAAACGTTTTAATTAATTCCAAAGTTATTTTTAATGTAATTAGTAATACGTTTATATTAACAACAATTATTGTATAATAATTTTAATTAGTGACTTTGGGAAAGTTTTGAAGAACTTCAAAAAAGGCATTTTTTTTTGAAAAGCTCATACCTATATTATCATTAACCTCTAATTTAAATAACATACGTATGTCACGAGCCATTAAGGCATGCACATTTGGTCTTACCAAATTTCTTAATAATGTGTACAGTACAAAGACCTAACCGACATTTTATTGAGAGTACAATATGTCAATTAAAAAATAAGGATGTAATTTTTTTCTTCATTTAGATATTTATAAAAATTTTGAATTGATGACTTCCTCGCAAATGAATCGAATTTTCATAATAATTCAAATCAAAAAATTGAATTATTACAATAAAAGATAAAGTTGTTTAAAAAAAATCTTGTATTATAAAATGGATCTCAAGGTATTAAACAAGGTATGTTATTAATTATAGATGTCCACTTTAATGACTAGCTTTAGTATGCAATACTGTGCATTTATTTGTAATGCTTCATAGAGAAATCTGATACAGTGATCTACAATTACGTTGTAATTGTGGAAAAAAAACGGACCAATAACAGCCATTTATTACGTAAAACTTCTCGGTGTCGAGCAAGGCATTGCATAAATCAGTCCGGCGCCGCGGTCGTCGACTACCATGAAAAAATTGTGTTGAGCTCAAATTATTGCTTACTAGAGTGTTACGTTTCTGAGTAAAGTTAGCCTTTCCTAAAATTTTCCTTTAAAAGGTTCTCGAAAGTCGACGAAATTTTGTCTAGTTTAATTACGCTTGCGGTAATTAAACAGATTTCGGCACCTCCAATATTAGGGAACATACCCAAATTAAGTGATGTATATTACAATGTTTAAAAATATTTTAATATATATCACGTATATCAAAATATATTAATATATGTAAAATATTTTACAATTTTTTACACCCTCTTCGGTGAGCAATCGTAGTATATGCTATTTAAATCATTTTTTTCTAACAGAAAGTTAATATAACCAAGGAGAAAAAACTTAATATTTAACTTTGATTATCTAATTACATGTTACATATCTATTCTAATGTTAATTAAAAGATACCCCTCACGGGTAACTGAACCCTCTCAATGTATTTAACCAGTACCACAATGTAATTTACTGGCTACCGTGTCTAAAGTCGCGTTCGCACCGATCACAGCGTGCAGCAATTTCGCCCTCACTGCTAACGTACTTATCGACTCGTCCACAACTTGACCTAAATAATGCTCTAAATACTGCTGATCTTCTGAAGGTACGATCGCCAGACTTCGGATCGACGTCGACATCGTGTCGGTAGACTAATGAAGGATTCACTTATTTGTCTGGGTTATCGAGAAATCTGCCAAAGCAATAATAACTCCTAATGACGTTTCACGATGAACAGTTAATTCTATTATTTAAAACCTACTCGTATATTAAAATAATCAAACATGAATTTATCTGTCCACACAAATCGAAAATTTATATTTTTGTGGGTATTCAAGGTAAATACGAACTTGCATATTAATCCCATCTGTCTTCGTTTAGAAAACGTTTGTGTTGTGAGCGATCGAGCGAGACAACGAACGAGAGGCCCGACAGAGTTCGAACCTGCCAACAGTCAACGCCTCGGATAATACTGATTAATTTATATTTTACTCGGCAGAGGGGAAATTGAATAAACTAAACTTTAGACACTCAAAATCTGTACAAATCGAGTACCATAATTCGCTTAAGCATAGTGTTTGCTAATTGTAATTTAGACGTTTAGTTCAAATAAATACGATTATGTTGTTGTCTGTATTGTTACTGTATTATAACATTATTGTTATATAGTGGAACGTAAAAATAGTCTGACAATTTTGGTAAGGAACGGTCACCGCACTGGCCCGCCAGCGGACCTGCCACACGTGTGTTTGGACGGAGGACAGTCACCTACAGCAAATTTGATCCAACTTTCCTCGCTATTGCTTGTAATAAAATGCTTCTACCGGTACTGCTGCTGCTGTTACGTTATTTTTTTTTAAGTTGAGTTCTTGTAAAAGCATAGGAAAGTATGTGACTCATCGTCAACTGATTCTGACGAAATTGACGGCGTAATGACAGTCGCTACGATTAATTAACTTGAATATGTGACTATGGCTCGTACGTGACTCATTTCGGGGGACATCAATCGTTATTAAGGTCCGTTCGTTTATTATATTTTATATATTTTACACTATGTCAAAAGATAATATGCATATTTTATATTGAGATCTGGATCAGTTAAACTCTTACATTCCACATCCACTCGTGGATTAGTGTGAGCGCCCTTTTCTTTGTTGCCGCCGCTCCTCCCGCTCCCCGCTCCCGTTCCCGTCCCCGCGCGTATTGCGTACACGTTTCACGGGTTCGTCGACCTGCATGTGCCTGTGCCGGGGTTATGCAATAGGCCGCCTATGGTAACTCACATCCGACCGGGCAAGCGCGACACGCAATTAGATGCGTCGGCGGTGTGGTGGAGGCCTCATAAGGTGTATGAAATATGTGATCCTGTTCACACTAGTGAAACTATTGTCTTGAAAGTAGTGGAGGGGTTTGTGTGTGTCTGATGTAACTGTATGGTTTTCGATCACAATAGGCGCAGTGGAATGAAAGGTTAATTTTTACGACGTCGTAATATGTGCATTAATAATATATATTTAAACATTTTACGTAATGCATTAAGAACTTTTTCGAATTTGAAGACTTATTTCTAGCAATTAATTTCCAATCCTTTTAAATAGTTATTCGCCTATCGAATCCCCTCAATCTGATTGTCCTGATTATGGCCCACATTTAAATTGTTAACAAGTTAAGAATTTTGTTTTTTTTTTGACGACATAAGTAATGTTACAATGATATACATTTTAGTGTGCCCGAGTATATTTATCATTTATGATACGACTTAAATATCGGGTCATCAGCTTTTATAAGTATATACATTTAATACAATTTCAGCATATTATAAAATAAAATAATTATTACAATATTCTAAATATTCAGTTTTGATACTTCGCGGTACCTCCACGACAGTACGTTCATTCGTATATAGGTAATTATGTAGGCTTGCCTTTATTGTATTGAGGTCCATTTCGTAATGGTTATACGCTTATTCGGTATAGAGTTGTATCTATTTATGGAAGTTGGGAGTCGTTAGTTTGGATGGACGTTGCATGTTATTACGTTTCCTTTCTTTTGTTGTCCGTACGTGAGAAGAAATCGACACGTATTTAATTTATATGATTAATATACAAAAGTGGTTTTCATGTAAATTTCATGTAGTCGGTTAAAGAGCGTATTTAAGTTTTTTTTTTGATTCCGAAAGTATCCGCGAAAAGTTCATTGTTTAAAATTCTGGTGTTTTATAGATATTTTTTGAGTACGTTTTGAGCATGTATATTGTCAGAAACGGCAGCATCACTTTCCATGCATTCAGAATTTGCATTGAATTGTATGGACAAAGATTTTTGATCAAATGCGCTCCGTCGCCTCTCGCCGCACATGCGCAACGAACTGAAAGTTAATCCGGCCGGAGGGAGACACTCAGACGTCTAGACTCCAAGTAGGGTCACTAACATCGTAATATTCCGATATTTAAGTTACAATAACTCACCTAGCTACCTATGACGTTGATGTGTGAAAAAGTGGAAAACAAGCGTCCTTTAGACTGAGGTAACGCAGTACGTAGGTGACACTTAAAATTTTTAAAATTGGCCACTTGGAAACTAAACAAAACATATTTAAATTTAAAAAAATGGAACTATTTGCCGACCCTATTATGTATATTGCATTCATCTGTCGTTTGTTTTTACAAATAGGCGGCAAAAAGGAAATTGCATGTCTAACGTCAACATAATTTAACGTGAGAAAATTTTCGTGCAATGATTTTTTATGATTTTCGTGCCAATTTAAGCCAACTAGAAAAATTGTAATAATATTTGGTTGGCATTTCATGACAAAGCTTTATTCCATACCATTGTTTATAACTGTTTTAACAAGTTCGAACGTGGTCGCACTAATCTGACTGAGGAACATCCTTCTACGGCGACGACCGAGGACAACATCAGTGCTGTGCGGCTCACGGTATAGACCGACAAAAGAGTGACCTACCAGTAAATTCCGGCAAGTTCGAGCCGTTAGGTCATTATGCAACGATTGTTTTAGAAGTTAAAAAAGTAACTATTTGAGGACGTTAGGTATAGAAATACTACTTCACCCGCCTTACAGTCCCGACCCTGCATCATACGATTTTTATTTATTACCTAAAATAAAAGAAAAGTTTCGAGGAAAGTGGTTTACGGACGCCGAGGACGCGGCGGCTCCGTACGAAAAGGCCATCGAACCGAACCCGATGTATTGATCTCGAGGGACACTATTTTGAAAAGCAATAGTAGTAAAAATAACTTGGCAGTCTGCAACTCGGTGTACAGCGAGATCGCAAGGTGAACGCGGTCATCTGATGTGTGTGCAAAAATCCTATAATAATGATACTATGAATCCAAAACTTTTTAATTTTGCTAGAATCCCCTGTGAAAGATCTGTTAGACATAAAGATAATTCTTGTGATAATAGATTATTAATATTGAAAGATTATAAATAAATATTCATTACTTTTTTGATATATTTTTTAAAGATTTGAAATTATAATTCGAAAACTAACAACAGTCATATAAATACATGTAACTTATTAATATAGAGGAGTACATTGCAATTAATTTAATCCAATTTAAACTTGAAATAAACTAATATTTAGTTAATTTCGAAAGATGATGCATTAAACATCAAGCTTACGTTTTAGTGCAGTTTGATGATAATTATGTGAGGACATCATTTGAGAGATTATACACCCATCGATTTTCACAACGTTTTTCCATCTCATAACGACAGTATTCATAAAAACTCTTAAAATATTTAGATTTTAACATTAAGCGAGCAGCGACCGCGCCATGAATGTTATTTTGTTTTGAGTGCATCTCTTAATGCGTGATAACGGTGTGCGATGCAGTCACTACTAAAAAATCATAAAGAAAATTCTTCAACGACAATTTAGAGAATTGATTAGGTTTCGATAGACTTATCTCGTAAAAAGAACGCATGATGCCGCATCGCTACCTCCATCAAAGATACGTAAGCGAATCTTGTCAGAAACGTCATCCATTTCCATGAAAGCCTTAACAGGACTGTCTATTTTCAAATCCTTCAAAATCGGTGTTTGCATGAATTCTAAATTAAATTTCTACGATGTATGTTAAAACATTAAATACCTGGATGCATCGAAATAGAAAAGCATAAAACGTCGAACAAATTTACCGTTCATTCGTGGCACATAACTCACACAGATGTAAATGAGGATATACGACATATTTTTAAACCAAATAAATCTCTTACAAAAGACTTTATTATTATCACATTTAGATGTAATTTCGAATGGCACAGTTATATCTTAACCGAAGAAAACAATAAGGACACGCGGTGAATATCTGTACGGGGCGAAGCCAATATCGTATGCCACGCCCACAACGAGGCCTATTTCGTTTATGTAGGAATACTTCTATGCTTTTCTATTTCGTTGCCTGGATGTTATTTATTTAGTTGAATCGATTCAAATTTCTTCCGCTCATATTCGACCTTCTCGTAATTTATTGCCACCTTGAACACCCGAGAGCGATTCGGCTCCAGTTTTTATTCAATTCAGCTCTGTAATCGGGCACATTTAGCGGCCGGCGGACGGCTGCGCGCCCGCAATTGGCCGGGGTTAATCGCGTGTAAAGGTCAAATATACCGATGCCCTTAGTTTTAAAGCGCGGACGCACGTACCTTCGTTGCGTTAGTTTTCCTTAACCCTTTTAAATTTGATGTTAAAAAGAATACATTCGAATTGAGAGAACTTCCTCATTTCTTTGAAGTCGGTTAAAAATGGTGTAATGCCGGTGTGAATGTACAATATATTCTATTTTTTTGCCAATTTTCGATCATTGTAACCTTCTTTTTTCTTCGATTTGATTACTGTAATAATAATGATTATTATACAATTATTAAAACCATAATTAACACGAACTAAATGATAACGGTTAAAAAAATAGACGTTATTTGTTGTTTTGGAATATCTGGTTGTTACACGCGTTTTTTATACTTCTAAACCGTATGAAAATAATAGCCAACACAGGTTCTTATGCCTTGCATATCGAAGGCGAATTTTGATATTGATGAAGAATTCCTTATTGACTTTTCAAATGTCAGTACTTCTTTTCAAATTGTTGATTAAATAAAATAATGTACCTAATCAGAACACTGATTTAAAAATATGTGCTTTGAAATATTTTCAGAATGGGTTTTAATTTGTATCGAGTGTGCTATTATAATTAGGTAGTTATGGTTGTTATTAAAAATTAACTGACTGGTTAACTAATTTATCAATTCGATTCCTCCTATGATTTTAATAGTGAACTTTTACTAGCTAATGGACTTACTAATTCAACTTCATTTATGATTTTAATTTAATAAATTCCATTTTTATCATTAATAATTTCACTAAAATTGCCGTTTGCGAGATTACTTAATAAAGAAGATACCTATTAAAATTGTTAACGCATAAAATTTAAGTAATTCTATCGCATATAGATCTTTTGACTAATTCATTACTATGTAAATAAAATTTAACTAACCACCACAATGATTACAAGTCAGAGTCAAATTGAAAAATCTAACTTCGTATTCGACAATTAATAAAGTCAACTTCTAACACGACACAGTTTCTTGGCCAATATTAAAAAATATATAAATTGCGCATAACCATTATATTTGAATCTGCATGTGTCGAACAAGAAAAGGTTCCATAGAGGTCCAGTAAATCTTTTTAGTTTGTTCAGTCACATAAGATTTTCGTATATAGATAGTGATATCTATTCTCTGCTACTCCGTGTTACCGAAATTGTAATGGTTTCTTAAATTTTATTTGACGAGCCTATAACTGAAGTGATCTATGTAATTTTTTTTACCAAAATCCACTTTTATGCATAGTCTAACTTAAAAATATAAATTCTATTGATGCAAAAGTGGTTTAAGTTACATTTCTGCACAGATGATTTCTATCATAAAAATGCATATAATTGATTTCATATAAATCTATAAACCCACAGTGAAATCAAATGCGTTGCCCCTGTTTTCTCAGAACTTTAATAATTTATACATAGACCACTTTAGTTCTAGGCTCGTCATTTTATCAATATATATTAAGTCATAAGAGTGTTTGTAAATGAAATTTGTAGCAAATTCATAGTAGATCATTTGTTCCTAAATGAACAAAACGTTTGCTTGTACAATTCAGTAAGCAGAAAATGCAGTAACTGATAGTTAGGTATTTAGTAAGAGCTGTCGCCTCGGCTTGGCGGAGAGAGATAACCTTACGACTTTGCCTCAGAAATACAAAGTACTCCGCGTTATCCGTATCTTTGTCTCTTCTGGGGTACGATTTCACAACATTAAATCTACATTTCATAATAATCTTCATTATAGCTGTTGTATGTATTGTTACTGCGGTCGGAATGTATGCGTTCTCTACGGTACCCTCTAACTTCGAGTGGACTAATCATCGCGGAACATTAGACAGAATTATCTATTTTGAAGAATATTCCTCGGCTTGGTACATATAAATGTTCAATTATCTCAGAATCGGTAGTTTCATTAATACTGAAAATATATTTCGTGTAGTTGAAAGTTACTATCATAACAAAAAATAAAAAGAAAATCATATCTTTGTAAACAAGGGAGTTATAACTCACCAATTACCTGTCGTCTTTTTTTTGAACAATGCAGTTTCAGGCATTATAAAGACGTCCTAATGACATCGAATAGTAGTTTTAAGTTTACAGAATTGGTCTGCTGACCTGAAACACCTTAAGGTTTAACGGATGATAATGACGACGATGGTTTCCGTTTTGCAAGTTTTATAAGAAAATGATGAACTCTACTATTTATTACTTTTATTGACCGATTTTGTGTGTATTTTTTTGGTGTCGTATTTACTCTAATTTTTATCTAGAAATATCATAGACTAGTATTTCTTAGTAAGAAATACCAAGTCTATGAGAAATATAATATTTTCAATATCAGCAAATAGTTTTAACGTCACGTTGAGCGGGCGGTTTAATAATTGACGTAGAGAACTTAGTGACGTTGCCTGCACTTTATCACTATTTCTAGGTTCGAATCGAAAAATGTTTCCGACAGCTGTTGGTTAGAAAATACTAGAACGTGATTTACATCTGTGTAATTGTTTTACGATAATATAAATCGACTTCTAGCTCCATCTGTCTCCTCGAGAAAACTGCTAATCCTTTTATTGAAATTTTGGCCCTACGATGTAAGGCTCATATCCTTCGTTTATTTTTTTATTGTAATACATGAAAACCGATACCGCTTTCAACTTAAATACGACGATCCATCTACTTGTATCGTTTCCGCGTACGATACGAGGAGTAGCCGAGTAGCGCCTCGGCCGCCTCCAGCTGTCGATGCATCGGTGTTTAATCCACCGCGGCGGAGGCGCGTCCACGTCCCTGGCTGTTTGCGTGCGGCGGGCGGCGGGCGGCGGGCGCGCGACGCCGCTGCCGCGGTTGTGCAAACTTTGACGATGTCGCAATACGCGTCGGCTTCGGCCGGCGTGTGCGCAAAAACTCGCCACACGAAATCGGCTGTGCGTTGTGATTAATTTTTGATGCGGTTTGCTATGTAGCTTACGTAACGATCCGATCGATTATCTTGTGCGTTATTATGCAGTTATGTTGACGGTTCGAGGTCGTAATGTATTGCGATTCACACGTGAAAGTATCTATAAATAATAGATTATTTTAAAACGGACTTTCTTGATAAAAATAAACGAACACGATGTTGATTTTTATTCAAAAGCATGAAGCGGTTTATACGAACGTATAATCGCTTAAGGAGCTTTTGATTAGAAATTGTTCCATTTTAATGACTGCAATCGATAGACGACGCCCTCTACACGTCATAATAGAACTAAGAAAAGAAATTTAAAAAAAAAGAAAGAAATATCAACGCAACTTATCGAATGGGTAATCTAATTTGAATAGTTCTTTTAAAATCAGGTTTAATTTTTATTAGCTTGCAAATTTTGAATGTTTTAAAGGGGTATGCAATATGTCTTCAATCTTTAATGTTTAATCAAGATGTCTAATGTAAACGGTTTTTGTCAGTAATAGATATGTTCAGATCTAACGACTTTCAGTGAAAATACGAAAGTAATCGAAATGTAAGGCGACTACCGGAAGACGTCGTATTGAGATAAAGAAAAATCATGTAACTACCTATTCAGGTCAAACCTAATTGATGCATTAGTTTTATGGTTTCTTGCGACATATCCCGATCTTTAGCAATTTTTCACCGGTACATCATGAACTGCGGAAAAAATACTTGTACGTTATAAAAAATCCTGCAATTTAAAAAAAAGTACACCTATCATCGTTCCTGCTACAAGTTAAATTATAAACAGTATAGAATGTGAAAAGTAACTTTATGTGGGCCACGAAAAGTGTTTTTATTAGTACAAAAATAACCGTTGAACAGTTTGGAGCGTTAATTCTTATTGTTAGATTGCATCAGGTAAAGAAGGATAGTGGTGTATTTATCAAACTATGTTTATAGCGCTTTGTAATAATGTTGTCAGACTTTGATGGTTCTCGTACGTATGATTGAATCACTAGAATTCAAGGACACTAGATGTCGTACAAGTGTCCCGATTCGCATGGAAGGGCGTCAGAATCACGGAAAATACCCTATTCATAATAGAGCCGTGGTTAAAATGTCTCTTATGAAATGTTAGTAAACCACGGTTCCGATGATACGTTATCTATACGTCCTTACTTGAACCTACATGATCGCAGTGTTGTCACTATGTAAGAAACGGTTGTTTTTCTCCTTTCATTTCAATGTCATTCAGTAACCTTTTGAATTAAAGGTTAAAACTCGTAATCACAGCCCATCGAAAAAATATGCCGTGCAACAGATAAATGCTATTGTTTGTTGCCGTTTGTTAGCATCAATTTAACGATTTTAATTATTTATTGACAAGTTTTTGATTACGATCTAAAATTTTATAGATTATTGTCTATATAAGATATACTTATATACAGATATATTTAAAAAATATCTTGTAAATTAAACCTAACATCTTTCTTACATGTTTTTAGGCAATTTGTCCCATAACCACATATTTTGTGCGCGTGCATAACGCCCAGCTAAGCGGACGGGTGACCTCAGTATCTATCGTATGGATAAATAATATTAGTATATTATATTATATTTTAAAGTGCATTATATATTTTTTTTTAATTTTTGAAAATTACATATTTCTTCAATAAAATTAAAATACGTAAACAGATCTAAAAATTTCCATTTTTCAGATGGAATTCGTCGCAGATGTGTATTTAATAATTTTTAAAAACATCGTCTACCACTATGGTATATAAAGGTCGTATACAAAAACTTAAAGCCTAGTACGGCACATCATCAACCGAAAGTCTGCCTTTTACCCTTTCGTGATATTGCGACATTATTAAATGTAAGTAGGTGGAGGTATTCATCAAAATAGATCGGCGTTGAAGTGTATTAAATAACTCGACGTGAATATTTAATTATTTATATACAGAAAAAACAATCTCATCCCCAATTACCGAAAGCGTTCCAATGCCGCCCAAATCCGTCGGCAGAGGGGGCTTTGACACCGGGGCACTGGCGAGTGAAAATGTATTAAAATACGCACAGCCCCCGCCCAACGGTGTCAGGGCCGCCGCCCGCGTCGCCGCCCGCGCCGCCGATAAACGTATCCATCGTTATTTACGCGAGAATAGCTTCGTAGATTGTTTTCGATGCCGTAAAGACGTCATAAAACCTAAGCGGGTACTCTTAATATACGCTACAATTTGGTCGTGAGAGTTCATCGTTCACCGGTTTTCGATCGTTGAGATTTTTTTATACAGTATGTATTTTCATCGCCTATTTAAGGCTGCGCAATTATCTACGGGTGATATTTCATTTCGTCGACGGCCCGAAGAGGTCAGGTCGGCCCGCGTTTCATATTCGACCCGGCGTTGTCGCCCGCCGGCGTTCCGTCCGACGCTTTGATGCTGCGGGCGTAGCATGAACCCTTTCACTTTCTCTCTTTTCCGAATTCGATCCTGCTCTCTGGTTTCTATAAATGTCCCGTTTCTACTACGATCGTCTTCGGGCTACGTGTCTCTAGATGGCGTTGCTAAATTAGTATTTTACTGTTTTATCTAAAAGCGCCGCTTAAAGATTTATCGTTTAATCGCTTGATGATTTTGCCAAATTTTTTTTTAAGCTACAAAATGTATCCCCAGGTTTACTCTCATAATATCAAGTTATGAGTCTACTAAGTTTTCTAATTGTTTAGTTTCGCTGTTAGAGTCAATTCATTGACGCAATTGTGAACACATTCATAATAAACAATCATTTTAGGCTACTGTATGTTATTATTAAAATGGTAGTATGAATAGATTTTTTTATTTATATTTTCATTTTATAGAAAGACATCGACACATAAAACTTTTCTATGTTTTGTTGATGCAAAATAGTTTTTTGATAATGAAAGACCATGAAGGTGGTCCATGGATTTACATTTCAAGCATTTATAAAAATATAGCCGGTATGTGGGTAGAAATAATAGACAAGTAATGTTATGAATTATTTATTGTTAAAAAAATAATTGCATTCGAAAACTTTACATGGAATCCCTCGATTACGAAATCGTTTGTGTATTTCTACATAAAGAATTTTCCTTTATAATTAAATATATCTTGGAATGTATTGTGTATCATGAATAATATTCCAATACGTATTTAATTTCCTGTGACGGGTAGTTTACTATTTTTATTTTACTGAATTTTAAGCTTTTTTTGTTTGAATTAGAGTGTAGTAAAATAATTTCTTTCATAGCTATAAAAATACCTGAGTAATGATAATTTTATTGCACAAATAAGGTACATACTAGTATCCAGTGACGTCATTGAAGCCATGACGTCATCATTGACGTTATTGTTTTTTAACCAATTTTAATTTTGATTTCACTTTTAGTCGTGTCTAGTCCGCTTATAAATTTCATCAATAAATTTATATCATATTTTAAACTTTAGCAATGAACCTTATTGTACGGCTTATTGTAGATTTTATTTCACATTTGATGATTTCGCTGCAGCTACTATAAAGCAATGCCAAAAGCAGGTTTTTATGTGAGGTTAATCGGTCGCGTGCTCGGGAAGAATGCGCAGACGCAGCAAGCAGTTACTTAGGAGTAACGCAATATTGCATAACTAGCGGGCGCGCACGCCGCACATCTGGGTCGCTCGCTCCTTGCATATACTGGCGTTCGCATCGAAAGTTAAACGTACATTCGTAAATATTGACGTTGCGTATTAAAAAATGATGATTATTAACTAAAAGTGCCTGTCATGTATAACAAGTAGCAAAAATAGAAGGTCGTCCTGTAAGGCGTATTCTAATGACATTCACCCGGCCAACCGAGCTTTGCTCGGCGTCTTTCGAATTTTTCATGGGAATTGACAACTTTCCATGGGAAAAATTGTTTATGTTTTTTACAACGTAATACGCAAATACATACTAAACTATATAAATATAATAAACTACTTGAGAAGCAAGCTTTTATAGAAATAAAAAGTTTCATCGTAATTGTTAAGTATAAATTTATATACAAGAGTTGTTTATATAGAATAATAAGATACGTTATAACGTCAAGCCAAATTATGTACAATCTACATCGTAAAACAATCTAAATAAACAGCAAGTATTGGAATGAAACATAAAAAAAAAACTGACCGAGAGCACGCCGGACCATGCTTATTATAGGGTTCCGAAGCTATTGTTATACAGATTTCTGTAAAATAATGACTTATAACTTTTTTCATCTGTAGTGCAAATACACTTTATATGGATGTTAAGAAAGTGCGTCGTTACACTTTTCCATTTTTCCCGTACAGAATAGTTATTAATAAGAACATTAGTCGCCTATAACTAAAAAATAAGTAGATATGTCTAATATTAGTATTAAACTAGTGTAAACTAAACTGCATCAGCAAAAGAGCGTATCTACATGGCACTTACATCCTTTTGTTGAAAAGAACAGTTTTTCGGCAATAACTCGAAAAAAATATATATGACCATGTTCAAAATTATTTTCCTTGAAGGCATTTATTAAGCGTTATCTTCGTTATTTTTTTATATTTTTGGGACATAATTTCTGCAATTTTCGGAGAAATCGTTTCCGAAATTATTCACGAAATCAGAAAATATTCTTAGAAACCTTAAAATGTTTTTAAAGGTACTGTCGAAAAGTGTGCCACACGTTGAAATTTTTTTCAACTTCTGTTACATGTATGGAGTGCTACTTCTAGAAATGTTTATTTTTGATATATAATTACCAAACTAAGAGGTATAAACATTTCATATATGTACCTCTTGCAGTTTTTGCAGACAGACGCACATGACTAAGCTATTAGGGTTCCTTTTTTGCCATTTGGGCTCTGAACCCCAAAAACAATCGAGACAAAACTATCTCTTTTTGTATTTAAACTATATATATTTAACTCGCTTATATACCTAGATATGTAGTGTGCTGAAAATAATGTGATATCGCTTCATATTTTCTTAGTAGAATATAGAATAGGTATAACCTCTACTATCGAATGACCTTCAATCAAACGGTGTATAGATTTTAATCTAGTCGTATAGAAGTAGTTTAAAATAACAAACACAAGTCCTGCACGAATTCAGAACACGAAGAACGCAGGAAGCTTTGCCACAAAAGAGAATTTCAATTGATGTATTCAAAATGGCGGCGGTGAGATAAAGGATAACGTCATGGGCCGTAGTCGGATCACGTACTCGCGTTTACTCGGAGCTTAATTCGTGTTGGCCGGCGAAGTACGTCACACTCGAGAAGAGTGACTCGCGTGAAGAAAAATTTGTAATAGCTCTGATTCACCTGCAATAGAATAGACTTCGTTCCTGAATCACCCTGAATACGTTTTGATTGTTTGTGATCACATGTCGGAATGAGCAATATATAATTGTTTCACATAAATGCTTTTATCCATAAATACAACAGTTAAATAATCCCATCATCGAGTTACATATGTAACAATCCAATAGTGTATTTTTATTTTAATTATTAAAAAAATTAAGGTAAATGTATACAGGAATTATAATTATGAAAACAGGGAAATTTCGACTTTTTTTTAATTGTCAATGTGATATGAATATATTAAGTACCTTAGTAAAGACCTCACACATTTTAAGGTATTAGATTTTTTCCCATTTTGAAAAAGAACTTCAGGCAGTCAGGTATAGGATATAAATCTCTTTGGATTTAAATAAAAGGCAATTTCTCCTTCATAACTAGTAAACATAATATAAAAGAATATTGTTATTTTTTGTATGTTCTGTGGCTTAATTTGATTAGGCATCGCTGTTTATTTTCATTTCGCAATGAAAGGATGTGTTCACGCAGAAATATGCACATAGTACTCAAAAACAATCTATCACAGATTATTAATGATACAAAATCCTCAGTAACTTCCTTAATGTCACGTAATACGTATTTTCATCTACAATTTGATTTAAATTCAAATCAATAAATTTAAACTAAGGCACTATTCAGATTAGTATGTATCGAAGACGAATTCTGTATGTAAAACACGTGCAGAGAAATCGAGGTTACAGAGCAATGGAACACTAAATATTGAATAATATTCTGTATGTCATTGGAAGTTACCGGAATTTGTGAAAGCTTTCAGTGTTATAGTTGTGCGTTTAAGGGCGTTATTTCTCAATAAAGTCTTAGCGTCATCGATACGTCATCATGATAAGCTGTGATGACATAAAAGCATGCCGGTAACACATCATCAAAATCTTGCAGCATGTCTACGACAGCGATGTTGATAGGACATAAGTGTTTTTAAAATTGAAGCGTTTCACCCTAGCTTTGTCGAAAATGTCGTAACGTTTTAATTTACTTTTAGTAGTACGAATCATATTTAAATATTTTTTTTTCTGAGGCGTTTGTGTGATTGTAGCTTTTTAATTTTGAAAAAGAATGAAGTACAGTTATTGTTAAGGTTCCGTACACCTGGCGAAAAACCGAATACCCTATATTATTATCACTCTTGTTCTGTGTATGTGTGTGTCTGATAAGGCTTATTTTCTTGAATCTACTCTACGGAAAAAAGATGTATTTGGTATACAATAAGATTCAATCAATAAAATTTAAATTCTAATATATCTTTATTTCATAGATTAGATAAGGTTAGGTATAAAGTACTTTTCCTTCATTCGTAAGGCAGTTTCCTTGAAGAAAGACAAACAAGAAATTTGAGGGTAGTTTTTTTTTTTATTTAATTGCATACGATCAATATATGTATGTGTACCTTTAAGAAGTGGAGCTGATTATGTTCATAAACATTTGTCATAAATTTAAAAATAATATTTTTCATGGACAAAAAAAAAACTGTGAAACAAGCATAGAAATTGACGGAGTTTGTACGTAAAGAGAGACTTAATGCCTTGATATTTATTTAGAGACGAGGTTCTGCCCCGGGCAGTAGACAATAAATTCCTTATTTTTTTCTTTGGAATTCGTCCAGTACATTGTATTGTGGAACGCATGATTGAAATAACGACTGAACGAGATCACGAGCGGACCGGTGTCGTTTTCTACTAGAGCGGGGTCGGGATCACGATTGAGACAAGGATCGCTAGATAGAAAAGGCGACGGAATTCAATCCGTAAACACGGGCGGAGCCGGTCATCAACAATCAATAATGGTGGCGCGTCTTTAAGTCTATGGATATTAATGATAATCTTCGTTAACGCTCAATCTTGAAATACGACACAAATAATAATAGCCAAATTCAACTGAAACGACTAAGACAAAAAACTGTTTTAGTGTTTTTCATTTATTTTTTGTTTGTAAGCGCACGTTTCGGACCCGATCACATTCTGAGACCACAGGCTAGGTTAGGCCGCACGTCCTCGGAACAGATGGGGCGGTTCAATTTGTATATCATTCCTCTCTATGGTCACGTGACCGCCGAATAAATCCAGTAAATCGAAACCTCTACACCCACGTTTTTAATGATAAAGTTATCGACCGAGATAAATATTTTTTTTTTTTTTTTCATACATGATCACAAGGTCACGATATCGCCAGATGGTTGCATTATTTCGTCGCATGTATTTGTGTGTACATCAGTGGCGGATTTATATTTTTTATGATTGTAGACCACTTTATTTCCGCCGCCCTATGTACCTTTCTAAAATAATAATTTTCTGAAATTTGCCGCCCCTAGGCCGCGGCCTACACGGCCTGTTGACAAATCCAGGACTGGTGTATTTAATAATAATTACATATTATTATTTATTATTAATTGTCGTTATTGTAGTATGATTATTTCTTTAAAGATGTAGTAAAAAATTGTTTAGATACAAATATTATTAAAATTTATCTATAAAAGACACCAAACTCGCTTACGGATTAACCACTCGGTACGCACTAAAAAGAGGAAAACAAACATGTAAACTTATGTTATTATTATGAATAAATGCAACGTAAAAGTTTTAACAATTATTTTGGACAATTTGCATTTTTCACTATTTACAGTTTACTACATGTACAGAGTACAACAAACGAAACTCTGTCGCTGTGAAGTTAGGCATGAAAATGTCGCAATGGTATAAAATAGGATCGCCGGGGAGAAGAAGGGAGGGTTGGGGAGCGTTAAACCTGAGCATTACATCATTCGCAGGCAATTCAGAGCGGCAGAGTTTCGTGCGTTGTACGTATCTATGTGTTGTGTTCAGACTCGAAAGTTGTATGAGTAGGTTAGTATGTAGTTATAAGAAAAAGTCCTATGTTATAATTTTCTTGTCTATTGAAGTAAATATAGTTATTTGTAGTGAAATATGTGTTGAAAAGACGCGTACACTAACAGCGGTGTGCTTTAAACTCTCATTTGCAATGGTTAACTGCTAACTGTTAAAGTTAAAAACTAAACATATTAAAATATCGTTAATCTTAAAGATATTGACATTTGTGACATTAATTTAATGTTACAAAATGTCATGTCTTTAAGACTAACTTATTCAACTGTGAAGTTAAAATAAAGTATTTTGACGTGTTTAGTTTTTATCTTTAACCGATAACAATTAATTATATCAAATAAGAGTTTGAAGCACACTGCTACATATCTAAACCTTGGTATATGATTTTTTCCTTGGAAAAAAAAGGTGGGAAAAACTGGAAAATTCGTCTTTGTCTTTTAAATAAGCAAATAGGTAGAGCTGTTATTGTGAAATTGAACATAGGTTATACAATATGTATTGTGTGGTTACAGCTGGTCGGTCTGGCGATGATCGGCCTGGGCGTCGCCGCGAGGCTCAAATGGGTCGGCATCATGGACCAACTGCCCGACAACTTCAGGGTCGCGTCGTGGATCTTCATCGTCATCGGCGCGATCGTGTTCGTGATCGCGTTCTTCGGATGCTGCGGCGCCATCCGCGAGAGCCACTGCATGGTCGTCACGGTGAGCGCGCCTTCATCTTTATTGACAGTGCCTATGCGTATCGTAGTGTCAACAGATCTTTCTTATTATGCGGAATCAAAATAAATTTCTTATTATATGGAGAAATACACAAAAAATTTGAGAATTTATTAATTATAACCATGCATAGAATAAGGTATATAAAAAATAGTTTGAATATGGTGTCATGAAGGAGTTCCTTGGTGGTCCTTCACGTATTTCCGAATCGATAGAAATAAATAAAGTTGTTTTAATTTTTAATGACTGCAAGCACTCAAATTGCTTTTCCGATAGTGTTCGCATTTGACATCGAGCTTATGCTACATCTATGTTAATGCGTAGGGTGTTTTGGAAATAAATCATATAATTCATTATGGTCAGTGTTAATTGTTCCAGTGTCAACTATTCGTTTGTGATTCGTAAAAAATAATTTTACAGACCTTTTCTGCTAAAGAACTTCTATTCTTTTTGATCGCATGTCTTTTTACAGAATTAGTCATTATAAATGTTATTAAATCTAATGGAGTTAAACTGCGCAATACACCAACAACATAACGTTTCAAGACATTTTTGTCTTTTCGTCGAAGCGTTGACCCGAAAAAACAGCAAGCGGTAGGAAGTTAATCTCCATTATACCGGCCACTGGCGCGTGACGACCGTCAGCAGTAGCTACTTTGATCACAGCGTAAAGAAGTACAGTGACACGGAATTTCTCAGTGAATCCCGAAAAATGAATGCCGAAGGAAATACTGGGCCAACTGAAATTTAATTATAGTACGACTTATGGTGGTTGAATGGTTACCACTGTGATCCACTGTGGATGTACTAAGAACGCCCCTGGGAATCAAAAAGTATCGGTTGCGATCCTGACCATAGGCGAATTAACTACTGAGTTTTTAACTTAGTCAAATTAAAACACTCGCTTTGCGCCTCGGAAAACTAAAGTCCCGACGTTGTCATAGCTCTGGTGAAGGCGGTCGCTTGCAACCCTAAGCCCGCACGGGGCCAGCGCGGAAGGCTGTAGACTCGATTCCCTCAATTCTAAAACAATATATTGTCGGAGGGTATACCTTAGGAGTGGGTTAAAAGTGGCAACACAATGGGATGAAAGTTACAAAATAATTCTATTATAAGAAAGACCTCAATGGGTTAATGTGGGGACGAACTATAACAAAAACGACTTGTTTTTATAAGAAACCTGTTTTACTGCAGTGGGGCACTTTAATTTTGGGTAAGATTCTTGTATCAACGCAGCTTTCGGTGATTAATCTAAAAGTAAATCTAACCAATGTAGTCGTGATGGACGAAGTTAGCTATTTTTTGGAACGAAGTTCCTTAAAGCTGCTTGCTATAATAGTGACTGGTAGAAATCGTAACATAACGAGAAACGTTACGCCCACTGCATGACACACCCTCTCTCTAAATTTATTATTTAGTATTTTTGTTATATAATTTATAATTCACTATTATTTATATAAACACATTGCATTTCTGACGGGGGTCCCTCGAACAGACTTTTAGTTTTTTTTTTATTTTTACCCCAGATAAGGGTATACATGTTACAGTCTTTATATCTATAGAATTATACGCGAGGTTTTGTAATACAAAAAATACAAAGCTTTATTCGATAAAGGAAAAATCCAAAAATGCCGTTATATTTTTGGTAATTTCACTGTAATTTGTGATAACGAGTGATTTAGTTTATAATAATTTTTCGTCTAAATGAAATTTGAATGTCTCTAAAGTTGTGTAGGACAAAATTATTGTTAATTAAAATATTCTCTATAAAAAAGTTGTAAAATCGACTTTCTTTTATATCGTAAGCGTTGATTAAATATTTCATATCGTTTTTATCAAATATGAAAATTGTACTCGAACTCTATTATGTGCGTAGAGATATTAGTAAATTACGATTTTGTAATGGGGGCGTGTTATTCTTCCATGGCGTTAGACTGACGTAAAAACCTAGCTTAGTTCATGTTGTTAAATAGTTGAAAAAAAAAATCGAAACTTGTAGAGTCCTCTAAGATTGTCAATCGGTCATCTCGATCCATCAAGCTACTGTTTTTATTTATGCTGCGGTCGTGGATTGTCAGCATGCGGGTAACCACCTGCGTTACTTAAAATAGCGCCGTCGACGCACCCGGGAACGTGGCTAAGGCGCGAAGTGATGTTCATTAGTGCAGCGCTATGCTATGGGTTATTCATTTTATATTGAAACCCTTGTGATGAGTAACTCTTTTGAACCGCAAAATTGTATATATAAAAAAAATAAGTATAGCTGGCCATATATAAAATTGAGGCATAATTTCTTTTTTTTTTCGTTAATTACAGTGTGGAGGCGTCATTGGATAGATATTTAGAAATGCATTAAATGAGTTTTCTTCTGAATTGTTTCCTTTGCAGTTTATTATTGCATTTTTTTTTATATTCGTGATCATATTGTTTTAGAGTTAAATATTCAAATGTATAAGGTGATGCGAGACCCGTTTAATTCAAACTTAGGGTAAATACAATTTTCACATAATTTCGGTCGTTGATTTAGCACTCTGGATACCGAAGTTCGAGTCCTCCTCAGCGGGTTTTTTGGGTTCCCTACCTAAAGGGTAAAAAAGGGACTCTATTACTAAGACTCCACTGTTAGTTTGTCTGTCTGTCACCAGGCTGTATCTCATGAACCGTGATAGCTAGACAGTTAAAATTTTCACAGATGATGTATTTCTGTTGCCGCTACAACAACAAATACTGAAAATAGAATAAAATAAATATTTAAGTGGGGTTCCCATAAAACACGTGATTTTCTGCCGTTTTCTGCTCAATATTAACAACGGAATATTCACAGAATATTGAGTTATATATTCAATTCAAAAATAAATAATTAAAATAAATTGAGGGAGGCTTCCATATAACAAACGTGATTTTTTTTGCCGTCTTTTTACTCAATCTTATTAAGGACAACAGGTAGAATCTTGAAATATTTACAGAATATTTAAATTTGTATTCACTTTAAAAATAAATACCTACTTAATTCAAATAAAAATAAAAAACTAAAAAAAAAAGATTATAATTTAGTGTCTAATGTTGTATAGATAATGGTACGGAACCCTTCGTGGGCGAGTCCCACTCGCATTTGACCGTTTTTTTTTCTAACGCGCCGAAAAAAATGTAACTTCAAAAACAATATATAGGTCAAATAACTGAAAATATTTTTAAATAAAAGGCGAAAGTTCAAAATATTATTTACTGTGATAATGGTCAATCTAACGTCAAAACATCAAAAACACGTATAGTTAGGTTCGTAGTTTTCATTTAGACATAATTGCCAGGTGATTGTCACCATATATTTGTTAGAGGTATATGCAATTATGGCGCATAACATAAAATTAATTTATTTAGTAAATATTCAAAAAATATTGTGTTCTAAATAAGTTCAAATAATTGTTTGTCAGCATTTATGAATATACCTAGTATAATGTGTTAATATTAAGTGAACATTGATTCATAATTTTACTTAAAATCTTTTCATATTTGTTTTTATTTTAAGCGGAGTGTAAGACTTAATTTATTGCGATTTTTCACTCGAGGTTGCTACGATAAATGTAATTTTAGTACAAAGTTACGATAATTGTAAGGTTTATTAAGAATATATTGTAATGTGTCTTGTTTGCCCAGTTCCGCTCTTCTGAGTCCGACGGCCATGTACCTACTGGTATAGAGCCATTTAGCGTGTTTTATTTAGCGCTATAAGAACATGTTTGTTATTTTGAGAGTCGGCTATCCAACTGTATTTTTCGGCGACGTGGACACTTTTTATTGTATCCGTGTCAACCGTACAGTTGAGTCGGAAACTATTTTGGGAGTACTTTGAATATCCTAAGCACTCATTTGTTTTAGAGATCTTCAAAAATAGAATTGATATGAATAGAAAAAGATATTTTTGCATTTGAAATTATGTTTAAACTTTTCCATCAACTCTTGCTATCGTGCTACATTAAAATTAAAATTAAAAATTGGCGGCATAATTAGTTATTATTATCGCATATTGTTCATGGGAAAAGTCTACAACACGTGCATTATGATTATGTATGACTTTAAAAAGCTGCAGATGTGTTATATTAGTACTTGACTAATCGACGAGTCCTCGCCAGTTTAATCGAGCTCCGCTTTCAACGATTCCAGTATGCGATCTTCCTGTTGGTGCTGATCATCGTCCAGGTGGCCGTGGCCGTGCTTCTGTTCGTGTACTCGAAGGACGTCGAATCGGTCCTCAGGAATACGGTCGCTTCGCTGTACCACGATTCGCGCACGAACGACATCGCCAAAGCCACCTTCAACGACCTCGAAACTCAGGTGAGGAACGGTATTTTGCAGTAAGTGCCGGGAAATTCGCACCGGAGTCATTGCACTCTTCTACATTGGTTGATTTACATAGTAGCTGAATCACTACGAGGTGTTTGATATTAAAAGAAAAAAACTATAGAAGCTAAGACACTTATGAATTAAATAGGTACGTGCCTAGCATAATATGAACTTGTCGTAATTAGTTATCATTACAATAAACGACATATCTATACAGTATACATATGGCATTGACGTAAAAATAACAGGACAGATTATTAAGTATTTTTCACTAGACGTAAGACTGCAATCTAAAGAAGGCTTTACCTCACTTTTTTGATAAAATAAAATGGCGTTATTGTATAACGTTTTGGACGATTATTGCTGCTTTTTGAAATCGAATTCACCAAGAAGAATGGGAAAATACTTGTCATAATGTCGACAAGGTGCGTCTAGCGAAATGTGGGCAAATACTCCCGCATTATGACGGTCACTAGATGTGAATGTGTGTTTGTGCATTCATTTCATGAAAGATTTATCTTACAAGGCTGCTGGTGTCTGTACGACAAATTTAATATTTCACATAAATATTCATTTGTAGTATTTTAGTTTATAAACTGCGGCGGGAGATCTTTTGTGCGATTGATTCTACGTATTATAGCGAACTGATAACTTTGAGGGACATTAATCGATGGTAAATTCTGTCCGCATCCTACGATCCGCATGGCCTATTTTTTATGGCCATGCGTCACTCACATAGTACTATCATTAGTTGTTTCTGTTTGATGATCGATTTGCTGTTTTTAATTATAAGACAAATGATATCGATTTTCGATACCAAGATCGAATATAGATGTGTTAATCGGAACGGGAAGCGGAGACAATAATTTATTTAGTATTTACACGCAGATAGACTTCTGGGCAAAGGCTGGATAATTAATTTGTTTATTGTCATCTTTAACAGTTCGGTTGCTGCGGTGATGTGGGTCCTCAGGATTACGTCATCAACGTACCCCCCTCGTGTTGCACGGGCGGCGTCGTCCAAAGCACGACCGGCCTGTGCACTGCCTTTAACGCCAATCCCGGTTGCGGAACCGTTATCGTCGAGGGCTATCAGAAATGGAGCAAGGTCATCGGTGCTGTCGCCATCGGGGTCGCTTGCACGGAGGTAAAATTTTACATCTTGTGAAGACTCTTGTATGACAAGGGTCGACAGGATTCTTTTTGCTGCCAGTTTTAAATGTCAATTTTCAATTGTTACACGTAGCTATTGTCGAGCCGAAATAAGAAGATAAATATTTTAAACAACTCTCGAGAAAGGTCAGATGTTTAGGCAGTGATTGTAAGCAATTCAAAATGTGAAAAGAATACACAAAAGTATTTCTTATCTACATTTATTCATTTACAGGACATAAATCATATAAAAAATATAAATTCTTCTATTTTCTCCTCTGATGTACTTGGCTGTGGTTCCATTATTTTTGTAACAATTCGAATTAAACCCAAATATATTTTTAAACTTTGTAACAAAACAATATTAACAAAAACGATAACAAATATTTTACAAACAAAACTACTAAAAACAAAAAAAAACTTTAATAAAATAATTTAATTTACGTAGCAACGCAACACTTCCTAATCGCGTTCTGATTCGTAAGGGACAAAATAGCCGAATGGTTTGTCAAACCTGTTAGCGGGGTCAACGCGGCCGCCTCGTACCACGAAACTATGCGACCGCTTAGAGAATAATAATATAGTGGGGTTCTATAGCGGTGTGCTTCAAACTCACCTTTGCAATAGTTAACTGCTAACTGTTAAAAATAAAAACTAAATATATCAGAATACCGGTAATCTTAGAGATATTGGCCCTTGTGACGTTAATTTAATGTTACAAATGTCAGTATCTTTAAGACTGACTTAATCAACTACCAATTGTGAAGTTAGAACACCGTATATTGACGTGTTTAGTTTTTAACTTTAACACTTTAAAGTTAATTATTTTAGATGAGAATTTGAAGCACGCAGCTGATAGAGTCGTAATCCGCGATGTTCAAAAAGAATGCATATTCATGTCCATAGATGGCAGTACCAAATGCTTATAAATCTATTGTGTTAATTTAAAATAACCAAATATTTTGGAAAAGTAATATAAAATAATAATACAAAAAGCATTTTCATTTATTTACTACAAAAATATCTTGCATGCCTTTTGAATAACAATTTACGATTAAATATTCACAGATTAAGCCATTGTTGTTATTATTTTACGAAACAAACTACCGTTTTTGCATCCAAGCATGTAACACATTACGTAAACGATAATAACAAACAAAACAATAACAACACAAATAATTAAGTCAAGTCACAAAACAAAATAAGAGGATTGAAATAATTAAAGAAAAAAACATGAAAGCGATATGCAATACTGCTACTATATTGACTGCCATGACCACATACAAGTATAAACGGACCACAGAACAATGTCATTGGTACAAGTTGGTGGATAGATTACTACATTAAAAATTCGCAATCATAAGGTAATATAAATCTTGACTCGGTTTTTATATGTATCATAAATTTATTTTTTGGTGAAATTAAATGAATATGAGGATGAAGTTACAAGTGATGATTTCTTTGAAGTGCTCTAACTGAAAAACATGTAATTTTATACTTAAATATTATACCTAAAATTAATGGGCTTATTGTATCGATAAATATTGTTTTAAAGCATGAATTTGTAATTATGTGGTTCTTGTATTACCAGTTGAATTAGTAGCGGAATTCAGAATAAGATAGAAATAATTTTGATAATATTGTGGAATATCAGTTTTACAATACTTCATTGTAGATTCATCAAAATAATGAAATATTATTGCATTTGTAACAAAATAGAAAGCAAGAATGTCATAGTATATTTTAAGAGGAAGGTCTTTGAAAATGTCTTAGGTAGTTGAAAATGAAATGAATTTCAAAAGTCCTGTTATTTGAACAACACCAAATGTAATTGTTTCAGGTGATCGGAGCTCTGTTTGCGCTGTGCCTCGCCAATTCTATAAGAAACATGGATAGAAGGTCACGCTACTAATATTTTATACATTGCAACTGGTACCTACCAACACATGTTTTATTTGGTTCATTTTGTTATAAAAAAAAAACTATCGAAGAGGGCTGTGTATATTGCATGGCTATGGACTTTTTTATTTCATTTAGTTTTTTTTTTGATTAAACTGGCTCATTGTAAACATATGTATACTCAAAAAACTTTTGGCGTTTTAAATGAAACCAAGCTCAAAATACTTCACTGCCTGTAGCCGTGTATTACATTGCCAGCTTATGTAAAATATAAACTTATATCTGTAGTTAACACTACATGTGCTTTGGTTACATTGGGTGTACGCTTTCACTAACTCATTGTTGTATGCTATTAACAATTATATATTTATACTCTACAGGAATTTCGTCATATATCAATGACTGTGCATTATATGAGGCATTAAATATGAGCCTGTGATGCATGTCGTTTTTAAAATTTTCCATTTACACATCGCGCTATATTTGTGCTACATTCTGACGTATAATATAGAATAGAATGTTCATACAGTCTATAAAAATATATTGTGCACTTGCAATGCATAAATTGAATAGTTATGGTGAGAAATCTCAATGTCCAAAATGTATTAAAATAATATGTACTCTAGATTTAAAGTATATGGTAATTTTTCAATTTAACATTTTAATAATAAAATTACTCAATGTATGTAACGTATTAGAGATCAGATTAGTGCATTCTATTATTTATTTATATTTAATGTAAAGATGTTTTTTCATTTCTTTTTAATTAATCAAAAATATATCTGATTTATATATGACTGTAACTCTAATATTGCAAGTTACAGTTCATTCCATATGTTGTTAAAAAAGTAGCATTTAACGTGTCTATTACATGTTAAGGATATGTATCTAATATTTTTGATGACATTATAAAATATATAAGAAATAAGTTAGAAGATTGTATCCATAAATTCATTTAAAAATCTACATGTTTCAACTTTATATGTAATTGCATTTTTTAAACAATGAAACAATGGATACAGTCTTTTGAATAATATTTTGTCTATTGATTGTTGTAAATGCACAAGTATGTGTAAGTAGATTTAAGATTTTATATGAACATATTATGGTTTTATAAAGTATTTAGGTATGAAACAATCTAAAATTCAGAATCTCAACAGACCCATCGTCTTTGGAAGTATGAGGTGCCAAACCTAAGATTGCTGACTTTCACAAGTTAAAAAATGGATATTGTTTCAATAAGAATATTTTTAGTTTTATTGGCAATCATTTCATAATTAGTAAATGATGTTTTGTAACAAATTTTGTAGTATAGAGTTATTAGTTCGCCAAGTCGAGACAATTGCTTTTCTTTTGTTAACAAAAATACACAAAAACAAATGACAAATAGGAGAAAAATATGGGTAGCATCCATTATCTAATTTGGTTTTTACTTTTTAATTTAAACAAACATGCATTATATTCGGTGATTACAAAATTAAAATAAATGATAAGTGTGTGATGAACATTTTTAGACGATATTCAAAATTGTGATTGTAATTTTGATATAATATTTGCTTTGGTGCCTTGCTTTATGTGACTAGAATGTTATGTGAAAGTCTATTCGATATCAATAAAAATGTACACCAAAGCATTTGCTTTTGATTTCAACACCTTGATTTTTTTTAATATTTGGAAAGGAATTTTCCCTAAATATAAAACAAGACAGTTCATAATAAGAATCTTTTTAAGGAATTTGGTAAGTGGCATTTGTGTAAAATATTAAATACTAATACCATCTTTAAGCTATGTCTTTTCAAAATCTATTTTTTTTATTGTGCCAGGAACTGATGTAAATCTTTTAAAATCAACTATTATAATTGAAAGTAAATATGTGGAAAAGACATAACTACATGGTTTATGCTGTTGATCTGCTGTGTAATATATTGCATGCTGCTTATGGTGTTGTGATAATGAGTTTTTAACACTTGAAAGTTTGTTCAATTGTTTAAATATAATTTTTGAAATCGCATAAAAACTTTTAGTGAATGAAACAGTATTTCCTATCAGCACTTTAATGTTAAAAATATGATTTCGTCATAATATTCAGCAAAATGAATAAAAAAATGATTTATGACCAAATATTTTTTTACTTATAAAACATTTTATACTGTCAAATTTATTGTATTTGATGTATTTCTTGTATTGTGACACATTTATTCATAATACCTTTTTAACTACAGGTATGCTTAAAACGAAGTTTTTACGAAGATACATTCGATGAGATAGTTCGACGCGTAAAGAAGAATAGTGTTAAGTTTTACTCTTATGCTTATAATGTAAAAATATTTTGTTGTACATGAAGCTGTGGGATAATGTTCTGTTAGACTTACAATCAAATCAGGTTCCTAGAATATGAATTCGACAAGGGAACTTGTTGCTTCTGTTATATTGTGTTTACCCACCTTATTTTCTTTTTTGATTCTAATTACATTTTAATGCAGTTTAATGTCGTGATATATAGATAAACTATATTTGGAATTCGAAACTTAGTTATTAAGTTAGCATATCACCGTCAGTTTGAAAAATATGTGAATATGAGACAATATCTTAAAATGATCTGATTTTTTTCTTATATTAAACTTATATGTAATGTAAAAATGTTTATATACTCACATGATTTTTATTATTCAATATGATTATTCCTTAAATTTAAAAACAATGTTTATGCATTTCTCATAACTAGTGTCATTATTAATATTTTGCGTTTTATATAATCTTATAATGATAAATTTCTGTATGAAATCAGTCTACATTTTGTCTTAAATAGTATGGACAACCATTAAAGTAACATTTATTCTTTGTAAGTGTCTGTTTGGTGAATAATAAATTTTATACCATTTGTGTTGGTTTTGATTTCTAAATCCAATTGAAAAATGTCAAAACCCCTAATGATCTCTATACTACCTATTTATCGTTAGAATAAAATCTTAGGAATGATTCCATCATAGATAGTAAGAAAAATTTCGTCATTATTTTGCCACAAATGCTAAACAGCGATGGCCTACAGTCGCAAAAAGTATAGGCAGCATTGGCTGCATGCAATGTGTATGGTGGCGGAAATACAATTGACTGCCGGGTAAGCTGTGAGAGAAATTGGTAATTATCAGGATGACTCTTGTCCAAATCAAGTACATTTTATATAAATTTTATGTGAACTTTCTCTCAATTATCAACATTATCGGAAAGAAACACAATATTTATTGTTGAACATTGAAGAATAATTCACTAATGACTCACGATAAATAAAAGTTGATTTACTTGAGGTATCTTAAGAAAGATGGATGTCGGGATTTATTGTATAAATGGGTCTTTATACAACCACAGATTCAATGCACAGTCATTTTAGACTGCTATTATGAATTTAGTTTTTTGGGAAAACAGACGTATAAAAATTATAACGTTTACATTTTTAGTTTGTCTTAATGCAAAATCTTATATCCATAATTACTATTTATTGTAATGGATCAAGGCTTGTTAGGTCAATAATAGATATCGTTGTATTATTATATGCTCCGTTTTCGATAGGAGATCCACGGTGATCATTTTCGTTTATTTCTTGTCAAGTCAATTGAGTTGGTGGAAGAAATAATGATACGGAAAATTCAGATTAGTTGCTTTCCTATCCGCCAGATATGTTGGTTGATAATTGATCTAGGAAATTAAAACAATTGTAGCTCAAAAACGAAATAATTAAATTGCCACTTTTAGTGAAAACAACCACAATACCTAATCACTTTTATCATGAAAACTGAAACGAAAAAAGATACTGTTGTTCTTTATGTATAGTTGTGGAATAGAAATAATATTACTCATTAATAATAATAAACAATTATATAATCGATTTTGTTATTATCATACAAATATTGTGTAAATAAATGCGCATGTAGCGAATAGTGGTTAGCTCATCCCTATTCGACGTAGGGTCGAATAGGAGTGAGCTAATGCGGATATCAACCCATAAAGATTCGCAGGCAGGTTAAACCAACATTTGGTTTAAGGCCTTTCGTTGTGGCGAAATAAATTTAATAATCCTTTAATTCGATTTCCGTAATCCCAGAACAGGGTCTGCAGGACGGTGGCATGCTCCATTTTTAAAATTTATTATAGAGAAAATATTAGAAATACACTCAAACTCTAGCATGGTTCTGGTTCAGACAATGATTGCAGTCTGCTGTTATCGGGGGCGGACCGTTAATTTGTGGGGCCTGGACTTGTAATACTCAGGGGGTGTACTTAATTAAAAACGAATTGCCTTTTTAACAAAAAGACGTGTTTTCTATAAGTAAACGATATAAAACCAGTAGACCCTGCAAGTCATCCTTAAAACTTCCCCCTGTGTTCACAGGATGAAGTTTTGACTTGATGATAGGGAAAAATACATTTTTCATATATATTTTTATTAAATATATTTGAATATTCAAATATATTTTTATCTCGTCTCATCCCTCGTCATTAATTTTATCTTTAACTTTAATTCTATTAAAAAAAAGTTGTAGACAAAAAAATTATAGAATTCATCTGATTGCAACTTCAAAAATAATTTTAAAACATTTGATATTTCGATAACAATATCTCTCATACAAAACCATCGATAGTATTGACTTCGTTTGCGGTAGTTGTTTTAGGAATCAAGCTGATTTGATTTGCGTATTTAGCGATTTTCAAAAGTGAGTAATACAATTTTTTTTTTCGAAAATGTTCTTTTTTAACGTACCAACTCGTATTGGTTCAAATTTTCAGGAAATTTTAATTTAATGAAACTATAAAATGTCATAAAGCGTGTTCTGATCGGTCGATTCGTTTAAAAATGATATGAGAGCTTTATATACTTGTAGGTATAAACATATGCGCGTGCACACAGCATAAAGACATCAATGTAAAAATAGTCAGATTAGCTTCCTAGGACCTCAAAACGACCAATTTTGATGATTTCGGCGGACACCCGATTTTCGGGAATCGGATTGTAAATACAGACTTCCCGGATTTTTTTCTTATTAATTATCTTAGGGGGAAGTTAAAAATTATAAACAAACCAACTAATGTTTGCGGCATCTGAGGCAGTTTTTCAAGTACAAGAAAGTGATTGAATCCAAAAAAATGGATCCTGACAAGAGATTTACATTTTATCTTCAAAAAACACCCTTTGCAAAATTTTTCTCAAACATTATCTCTGTTGAACAAATAAACCCATTTGCATGCGATTTACGTCAATGACAGTTTTTTTGGTAGAATTAATTATTAATCGATGCAGTAGTCTAAAAAAATGTTTAAAAATAAACGTTTATTGAAAATTTAATTTTTGACATTTCTCCAAACCTATCAAGCCGAATCATTTCAAATTTCCAGAAAATTTAAGTTGAGCGAATCCCTTTTAAATAACGAAAAATCGTTTTAGTTGCTTAATCGGTTCAAAAGTTGAGAGAAAATTTTAAAACAGACCCTGATAAAAGTTCGATTTTCAAAAATCGGGCTGAAAACAGCAATTTCACTATTTTTGATTTTAACAATTTTTTTACATTAATTTACATAAATTACAAAGTTCCTGCACTTTTGTTATGTTTTTGTCATTTGTTTGCTCATTAAGTAAGTCCTTTGTTAAATCACAATTGATGGAAAGAACTAATGGATAATTTAGTCGATTGTTTGATATTGTTACTATATACATCATCTGGTAAAAGAGCGCCCCACTTCACAATTAGGGCCCCCGCACACTAGGCAGCCATGGCTGCACAGCCAGGCTGCGGCAGCCAGTCAAACATATGATGTTGTATGGGAGCCCGCGCACTAGGCAGCCACGAAATCTTGGCTGCGGCAGCCAATGAAACGCGCCTGTTTGTACGGCAGCCAGCTGGCTGTGCGCAGCCAGCACGTGTGTAGGCGAATGTATGTGGCTGCGGTCAGTCTCCGCGCACTAATTGTAGCAGCCAGACGTATTTTGCGTTCCGAACTTTGATAAGATGACTTTCGATACAGAGAAATTTATTTGGGAAATTGAAAGCGGTAAAGCAATTTGGGATATAACATCGGAAGAATACAGTGATCGGGATTTAAAGAAAAGAAGATGGGAAGAAATCATGAACAAAATGTGCTCGGAAAGTTTATCAGAAAATGAAAAAAAAGAATTTGGTAAGCATGTATTTTTATTATCTGGATTATACAGTATAATACAGGTAAGGTTAAGAATAACTATGTATTCGTTATTGTTCTTTTTTTGGTACTTAACTAGGTATTTTCACTTCAATGTTTTATTTAGATAAATAGGTAGGCACTATTCTAATGCATATCTGTTTTGCCATTCTAACGGATTTGCATTAATAAAATAATCCGCAAATAAATCCCTATAGGATGCTGATGATCGGCTTCCTCTATTTGTGGGTCCACCGGTTATTTCCAGTTCTGGTGGAACGTACAGTGTGTCTTGAAACCTATACCAGTCTCTTTCGCGCACGTAGTTATGTAAGACAGCAAGCTTGTACTATGGCTATTGCAAGTTCCTGTCGGACATCTAGTGGGCGGTGAAAAATTCTCCATTTTTTGGCTAACATCCCAAACGTGCATTCTATGTACTGCCTTGCCCGAGACAGTCTATAGTTGAAGATTCTTTTCTCCGCTGTTAAACTCCTACCTCCATAAGGTCTCATTAAATTTTCACATAAGCCAAATGCCTCATCCCCCACAATGACGTATGGCATCGGTACTTCATTATTTGATATGGGGCGCTTCTCCGGAATTTGTGTATCTTTGTTGACAAGTTTTTGATACAAAATGGATTTTTTATATATCGATGAGTCACTACATTTTTCATAAGCCCCAACATCTATATAATGTGAACTTGTAATCTGCATCGCATACAGCAAGTAAAACGATGGAAAAATAATTTTTATAATTATAGTACAGTGACCCTGAATCGCTGGGTTTTATCACTCTTATATGCTTGCCATTGATGGCACCAACGTAATTGGGATAGTTTGCATTTTCATTGAAACCTTTTGCTATTTCAAGCCACCTCTCTTCATTTAATTCTGGAAACGATGACTGTCTCATATTCTCCCAAATCGCCATGCAAGCTTCATGTATGATATCTCGGACAGTTGTATTTCCAATCCGATAATTATGACTCAATTCCATTAAAGAACATCCTGTAGTAAGATATCTATAACAAAGAACAAATATAATTTTCAGGTAAATCTCTACAGAGCAAGTGGAAGAACATCAGGACTAGTTACAGCAGGGAAGTAAAACGCAGAGCAGGTATTAAAAGTGGATCAGCAGCTTCGCGTAAGAGTCCATACGTATATTTCGAACAACTTCATTTTCTTCGGCCTACAGTGGTAATTAATGAAACTCAAAATAGCATGGATGAAACACGCACTGCCGAAACCAACGCTAACAGCGGTAGTACTCAAGGTGAACGACCTGTTTCCAAAAAGAAGAAGACAAGTGACGACCATAATTTGGTGCAGGTATTAAGGGAAAGTATTGTAATGAGAGAAGAGCGTGAAAGACAGTAAGAGTCTGATTCAGATAGACTGTTTATACTTTCACTTCTAAATGATTTTAAAAACATCCCGAGACATCGTAAGCTTTCTACAAAAATGGAGTTAATTGAAGTTATAAAAAGAGCTCAAATGGAAACTCACGATTCAGAATTTAGTCCGTTTCGCCAACGTTATGTTGATTATGAACCAGGGACATCGGCCGCCAGATCATATAGACCACAAACATCGTTCAGTGGACGATATCGCCAAGGTCAAGGATACTCGACTGAATATGGACCAGAAACCACAAGCAGTGGGCAGTATCGCTATGGATACTCGACACACTCGAATTAAAGATCAGAAGCCTCGACCACTGAAGGCCGCCGTGAGTATTCTATGGCTGTTCCAGACAGGCAAGACAATACAGTTTATACTGATGCGTTATCACCAACTGACACAAATGCAATAGATATGTCTCAGGGTTCTGAATTACTAGAATTATTTACTACACAGGACAACTTGAACTAGGTAATTCATTACCATACATGTAAGAAATAAATAATAAATGTTAAGAATAATTACCAATATCTTTCATTTTCATACTCACCTCAAAGTTATCACCAGTTTTTTTTCAGATTTTATACAAGCTTGCATAGGAGTATCAATGCCCTTGATTGAATTTCGTATTTTTTCCAAAAGGTTATCAAACGATTGCACTGACATCCTCGTGTAGTTAAAAAACCGGTCTGGGAATGCGCGAATATCTTTGAAATAGGTTTGGAATAAGCCTTTTGAGTGTCTTTCTAGAAAAAGAGGATGAATCCAGTGTCTTTTCTTTGTTTTGCATTTTTTACGAGATAGGTAAGCAATAATTATAAGTTCTTCAACGTCCATATTGCTCGCCGGAAGAATCTAGACTAGTCGTTGATTGGCTGTTATAATTGGCTTCGCAAATATTCTGGCTGCCTGGTGCGCGAGGGGCCTTAGTGATTCCCAACGTTAAGAAAAAATCATTTAGATAATATATGTATAGCAATCTGGGAAATCGTCGCAAAAGCTTCTTCAATATTTCTTAAATATGAGCGTTAAGTACAACACACGAAACTCTTCCGCTTTGTATTGCCTGCGAATAGCGCAATGCGCAGGTTCAACGCTCCCTAACACTTTCTACTTCCTCTTGTTCTTATTTTATGTAATTGCGACGCTTTCGTGATGACTTTTACAACGGCAGAGTTCCGTGCGTTGTGCTATACACGGGTTACGTGATTTCAGGGTTGCTAAACTTATAAATAGACTTTTTAAAATGTCATGTTATATATTTTTTTAATTCACAATATTGTTAATTGTATTCAATGTGGGCCTGGAGGCTCCTATATTCCCGGAGCCCTGTTCCGCAGTCCCCAGCTTCCATAGTCCAAGATATTTTGGCATCGACGTCAAAGTATCGATTATTATAAGGAATTAATTGAGTAGCTAATTAATTTAAAATAGAAATAAATAAATATACTATAAAGTGATTATTCGGAACGGATATTCAGAAAATTTTCGTGCTGCAGAAGCGGGCCGTTCGCGCAATTTACAAGCTCGGACCTCGTATGTCCCTTAGAAATAAGTTTAAGGAAATTGGAATTTTAACCGTGCATCTCAATTCATTTATGAAAATTTATTATGTGTAAAAAAAAATTTAGAAATGTTTAAAAGAAATAGTAGTCGACATAATCTCAATACCAGAAATAAAAATAAATTGAATGCACGTGTTAGTCGACTAAGTAAAGTCTCAAATTCATTCAGAGGGCTCTGTGTGCGCCTATTCAATAAGATTCCTGTAGATATACAAGATTTACCCCTACATAAATTTAAGAGTGTTATTAAACAATCACTCAGTAAAAAAGGGTACTATGCAATTACTGAATATTTAGAAGACAAAAATCAATGGGCATAAGCGGCTCGACCTCTTACCGGGCTGTGTCATTCCTAATGATTCCGTATTTGTTTTGTGCAAATTAGAAAAGAGCTACCCTTAAGTTTCTTGCTCGTTCTTCTTGAGGGAAAACTGCCTTCCGAACGAGCAGTGAAGTGTAAATTCGCAAAAAATTATGACGTATTTCAAGTGTTATTTTGTAACCTATGAAATAAAGATATTTTGAATATGAATTTGAATTTTAATTTGAAGTTCCTTACGGCGGGCTTGGAGGAGATAGGGATTTTGCTACGCGACCGAACTGAAAAAAATGTGATAGTAAAACCGTTAGAAAAAGTCCGTGAAATAAAACCGTTAAATGAGACGTGCGCAGGCGCGACAGTCGTATACACAAGCGAGTAGTGTATTATACCTTTCCCTTTCCCCTCTTTCTTTTCGTTCTCTCATCCCTTCTCTCTCTATTACCACTCCACCCCACCAATGCATAGTATTTACTCATGAATTCATGGACAAGCACGTGGCTGATATTCACATTATAGATACATTTTACTCGTAAGTAGTCACGTTTATTTTCATATAATTTCAAATCGTCAAAACAATAATAAATATAGTAACAATGGCAAGTGAACTAACAAGTGACTTGAATGCAATTGACAGTGATAATAGTGGGAAATTATTCTATTTCTATGTAATTTTCTGTTGTCAAACAAAAATAGAAAGACATATTTTGTTAATTTAATTGATAATTTGAATTACGATTTTTTTTATTTTACGTAATTTGTTTTATTTTCTAAAATACTGAATTTCCTAAATACTTTCCTGTACTTCAATAAAAATTAATCAGCAAAATTTAAGAGAAAATCAAGAAAACCTACATAAAATTGAGCACAATTTTTTTTTGCAAATTGTGTCGATTCTACATTAGCCGAAGGAACTTCGTTCCTACCTGGTGTCCCACGATACCATATTGATTTTTTTAATTTTTCATAAATCTCCTCTGCAATTAAGTATTTTGGTTTCGTTACCTTTATTTGTAAAAACCGTTCCCTAGTTTGACATCCGCAGGGGTGTCAGAAAAGGATGTGTAGCTTTATCGTTGCTATTTAATCTATTGATATATAGCTGTCTGTATGATTTGAAAGAGTATAAATGTGGACTACAGATGGATGAGTTGTCTGTCAATTGCCTTCTGTACGCTGATAACCAAGCAATCCTTGCGCCGTAGATTAGTTCCCAGAAGAGTAGGCAGACTACTCTTCTGGGAAATAGGCATGAGTTTATATATTATTTGTAAAAAATCGGACTGGACAGATCGTTCCATCGTAATATTTTTTTGAGTGAAAATGTTTTAGTTTTTCACGTCACGCTTAAGAATTTCCTTACATGAGAGAGAAGAAAGATATAACTTAGAAAGGAGGACAATGAGAGCTACACATTCGACGCCATGGGCGTGGAGAAAAATAAAGTAACATATACACAACGATACAGAGCGATAGAACTGGATAATGTCGCGCATGTGCTCATTGTAGATGTACCCATCATACGCTATATACGAACACCTGAGGTACCACGCGTTGTGTATTTGATAATTATTATTGTGTTTAGTGATTATTTACGTTTTTAATCTTTGTGTCCTTTGATTGTTTTATTAAATCCATGAAGAGTTATTACGTAAATATATTTAAACTATTAAAATTTTATTAATAGCGTTTCAAAGTATTAGAAAATTTCACTTTTTTTAACATGTATGGTACTACACGCGCAATTTTTTCCTTTCTTTCTTTGTTCATAGTCTTTGATTGCAGACAGAGTAAATTAGCCACACTCACGTGTCAAGTCTTTTTCTAAATAAACTTCTTTCATTTCAATAATGACATACTTGTGTAAACATCGTTGGGTGAAGTTTTGCTGGCTTAGCGCATCGCCCATTTTGATACATTTTAAATATTCATTTATCATTTATTTTTCTAACGGGTCTAAGAAATATAATCGCAGAAAACATGAAATTTTAAGAATTACGATCTTAAGTACAGTATAACGCACGAAACTGTGCTGCTCTGATTAACTGCCAATGATATACTGCGTAAAGATTATGGTCCCAGACCCTCCGGCACGTTCCTATTTTATGCCATTGCAACAGCTTAGTGATGAACTTCACAGCGGCAGAATTTCGTGCGTAGTATTATAGGCTTGGTAGAGTTTGGCAAGCAAAAATAATACTCATAAGAAATATAGAATTCTTCATATGACAACATTAAACTTCTTTCAAATATCAGTATATGTCATTATTTAGCTTAAAAATAATCTTGATTCAACAACCTGCTAATAATTTAATTCTTTTTTCTATCCATGAACTTGATTTTGTAGATTATACCATAAGCTTTCAAGTATTAAGTGACCTTGTTAACAATAAATTTGTTTATGCTTGTTATTTATTACACATAGAAAAGATATGGTAGATCTTTTCAAAATTAGTCTTTGTACTTTAAAATAATCTCCTTCCCAATCGAAATGTTTTCGATATAATTCAAAAATAAATAAGTTTTTTATCGTACGCTCAAAATAGTAACGATAAAATATTAACGAATAATTAACAATCAAAATTAGTCTTTTATGCTACATTTAACGATACCAGATTAAAACTTTTTAAATTTCCCGCTTTTTTTCAATCAACTTTCCTTTGCCAGACTATATTTCAAACTGATTTAGGGATTATTTTCAAGTGTTTGACCACACTGGAGTTGTGAACGTTGATTTGATCACGTATCGGTAATGTCATAGGCATGTCATAGGGTAGTGTATTGTTGTTCTGTGACGTATATTTGGTTGCGGTTGTAAATGCAATAATGGTGTAATGAAACTTTCACATATATACGTGTTGGCCGACTAGACGCACGTATTGAAATTATGCCAAATGTCATACGTAAAAAATAAATTTTATTTGTCACATTCTATACAGTTTTTGGTTTTTAAAATGGCATTTAAAAATTATTGTGTAGTGCTTGTTACTTTCGCTATTGCGGTAGTTCAAGCAGTAAGTTATGATACAGAATTATTTGAAACAGAATCTTGTGATAGTAACGCTTGTTTCGAGTCTCTTCAAGGGGCGCTCGAGGATTGTACTTGTAATGTTGACACCATTGATTACTTCAATAACGTGAAGATATTTCCCCGTATTCAAAGTTTGGTGAGTAAAGATTATTTTCGTTTCTACAAAGTTAATTTGAAGAAAGAATGCCCTTTTTGGGCCGATGATAGTCGATGTGCTATGAAATACTGTCATATCAAGCCTTGCTCCAAAGATAGTGTACCTCAGTATGCTGATGGCCATGATGATCACATAGATGAGTCTCCGGCCACTAAATACTTAAAAGAAACTCAAAATGAGTGTATGGCCGATGATGATCACAATCCTGACCTGGGTTACCTGAATATGACAATTAGCCCTGCTAGTCAATATGAAATAGCCAAGTGGAGTGCTCATGATAATGCTTTGGAGAATTTTTGTGAGAGCGATGATAGAGATGTTGATGCAGAGTATATAGATTTGTCATTGAATCCTGAAAGATACACAGGCTATAAAGGTTCTTCTGCACATCGTATTTGGAGGAGCATATACGAAGAGAATTGTTTTAGACCAAAAGCAAATCCATATAGTTCATTCCCTTTTGTTTTGAGTTCTGATTTGAGTAATATGTGTTTAGAGAAAAGAGTTTTCTATAGAGCTATATCTGGACTTCATAGTAGTATTAACATTCACCTTTGTTCTAAATATTTATTATCGGAAAAGACAGCTTTTGCTGCTCCTCCTGAAGGTGAATGGGGTGCAAATCTAGTAGAATTTCAGAGACGATTTGATCCATCAATGACTTTTGGAGAAGGTCCCAATTGGCTTAAAAATTTGTATTTTGTCTACTTATTAGAAATGCGCGCATTAGCTAAAGCAGGTCCATATTTTGAACATGAAGAATACTATACTGGTAATCATAATGAAGACGAAGAAACTCGACAAGCAATAAGTAATATGTTGAGTGTGATATACACTTTTCCTGAACATTTTAATGAATCCTCCATGTTTAATAAAGGAATACAAGCTGCTACATTGAAAAAGGAGTTCCGTGATCATTTTAGAAATATATCGAGGATCATGGACTGTGTTGGTTGTGATAAGTGCAAATTGTGGGGAAAATTACAAATTCAAGGCCTGGGCACGGCCTTAAAGATTTTATTTTCTGGTCGATGGGATGGTGGTGATGCAGATCCATCAGTTGGACCTTTACCTCTGAGGCACAAATCACATGAACGTTTGCAACGTACTGAGATTGTTGCATTATTTAATGCGTTTGCAAGATTATCAAATAGTATCAGAGAGTTGGAGAACTTCCGAAACATGCTCAGGTAATTATAATTGTTATTTTGATTCCATGCTTATTCTGTTTGTCCATGCACCACGATAGTTTTATTTTATCTGTGCATATTTTTTATAGAAGGTAGGCATATCTATGACTTTTATTTTATTATAACATAAAATAAATAAATAAAATAATCATGAAATGTTCAGAAATATAGGTTAAACAAATATTTTAATTAAAAATAATGGTAGATCTAGTACAAAAAATTAAAATTATAAAAGACAAATTCTCACATTTAGTTTTGTTTTGTTATAAGTGTGTAACGGGATTGATTTTTAACTTATTTAGATTGTAGGTTTAAATCTAAGGTTTATAGTTCATGAGTATATAAAGGTAGCCACTTGAATTTTATAAATAATTGTTGATTACCATACTTAGATTTTTAGAACAAATACGGTAGTGAACTTATTTATTAAAAAAGTGACATTTCATCTTAATATTGGACATATGGAACAGGATAGGATTTCCATTTATTATTATTTTGGATTTATAGTTGTAAGATGCTGAATGTGCTTAGTGCACATAAAAATATCAGACTGACTATCATGAAAAATTGTATAATTTTAGCTTTTTTTTTTGAAAGCAAATACATTAACTTGGCCTTTTTCTTTTAAATTATAAGTTAAGGTCTAAAATTGATAGTTTGGAATCATTTTTTTGACTTATTTGATTTTTTCTAATATCATTGAAATTCATTTTATAAGCATTTAATTTTAATACATTTAATAAAAATAGTACAATTTTTTGCTCAGAGAGCTGTGAAATTAATGAAACTTAATGTGACCAATTTCTTTTTTAATTAGCTTAGACAGTATTTGAGAACCCAATTTTTAATTACTGCATTCAAAATATATCTAAGTTTGGCAAAAGTTTGCATCTTAAAATTCATATTATTTTTAAGAAAGTTACAATTATATTTGCTGTGGATGTGATGGGGCTATGGTGATGGGGCTAAAAATGCTATTTTGTGATAGGCTTAATTAAATTTGTGATGTTATTGTTTCACTGGTGTGCTTCTATTAGTTATTAATACATTTTAATAATTTGGTGTGAAATTCCGCTTTGGTGGATAATTGATGTGGATTGTTAGAGTAGATTGGTGCATAAGGGTATCATTACTTTGTAACATCTTAAGTTCTTATATGAAGGGAGTACCAGAAAAAAATTAGACACTCAAAAATTATAGTATTTATTACTAATATATATATATAGTATTTATTACTAATATATATATATATATAGTATTTATTACTAATATCTATTTATCGAAGTATTCACCTTGAGCATGTATACATTTTCTCATGCGTTTAAACCACTTGAAAAGTACCTCTGACCACTCTTTTTCAGATACCTTGGAAATTTCAAAATTATAGGCAAGTCAGAGTGCATTTTCCTTGCTCTTAAATCTCTTGGCTTTCAATTTTGTTTTCTAAGTTTGCTAAGTCAGGGGAATACGGTGGGTGAGGTAGGATAGATACATTTTTTAAATTAAATAAATGAGTGTTCTGTTGGACGTGTGCAGTGCGCCATTGTTGTGGTGCCAAAGATTGTGTCTGATTCATGACTTTGGTTGCTTGTCGCACAAAGCTGATAATACTGTTGGGGCACAAACTGTCACATACTACTCAGAATTAGATTGTTTTTTGATCCTCTACCATCAGAATAGCAATATGACTGGTTTTACAAAAAATGTAGCGAGCATTTGTCTCTGTTTTGCATTCAGCTACATTTTGTTGGTGTTGGTTCATTTTCAAAGTACCATTTGGTTCATTTTCAAAGTATCATATGGTTCATTGTTACTTTGTTTGGGGATTGTAGTTGTACAGCCATGTTTCATCACTGGTAAGGATATCACATATATTGTATACATTTCTCACCCCTGTTGAATTTTTCTATCATAAATTAGCACCAATATACCAGGCGATCTTTCTGCTTATTATTCAGTGTGTGTGGCACCCATCTCGAGCAACACTTACGGAGAGAAAGATTATTGTGGTTATAACAGTTTGCATTGCTTCTGATCCAATACACAGTTCTTGTTGAAGTTCTATGTATGTATTTTTCGGTTCTTCCAAATCAATTTATCAACTGTTTGAACATTTTCTTTTCTGTGCTTGGAGGCCGACCTGTCTTCCCTTTATCTTTGAAGTTCTCTCATCCTTTTTTAAATTCAGCAAGCCAATTAAAAACTGATGCTTGTGAACAAGAAGATTGACCAAAAGTAGTAACCAATAGTTCAAAACATACTTGGGGCTTTAAACTTTTTTTGTAATCATAATAAATTTTACTGGGAATATCATGACGATGAGTTTCATTGTTGCAAGCGAATTTCTGCCACAAAATAAGCATTTTAAGGAAAAACATTCCATGTCAAATATGTTCCATTTTTTTAATTTATCACTAAATAAACAGTATTTACGATGTAAAACTTGTGAGTATCAAATTATAAAAAGTATGTAAGTACTATTGGCATATCCATCCTGTAAACAGTTATAATTCAAGTATTTTCTGATCAACTTTTGTATAGATAATGTAATTTAAAGTAACTTATTTCTTAAATGGTATTTTAGCTTTACGTCTTTGTAGGGAGTTTTTATTGAACTACTTTATATAAATGAAATATATTGCTGTTCAAGGATTTGAGGGTTTATCTTGTCAATAAATATAATGCCAGTTTCGGATAAATGGTATTCCCCTATGGCTATAGGGAAAGCAGAATACTCATTTTAATTATCAAAATATATCTATTTCAATATAAGTTTCGTATATCATAGGGCGTCATACTTTTATCTCTGTTGTACCTGTCACAAGTGCGTACGCGCCCACGATCGCGTAGGCACATGTGATTCACAGCTTGGGTTGTGAAGTGGTCATGTATGTTAGCTATTTACCTTACGTAAATATAAGGTAAAAATAGAATTCTAGAAAAAATGAGCGTGAATCAAATTTGCAAATTTGAATGATTGTGAATAAGGTTTAGACTTTTAAAAATAAGTGCCTTTTTCTAGGGATAGATTAGTTGAACTTCTTCATTGTACATGCTCCTCTTCCAAAATTCCTAAATTAGCGAAAAAGTAAATTGTTTTCATCATCAACTTTATTCGCATCAACAATACATAAGTATTTTATAAGGAAAATTTAACGAGTTTGGTGCGTATGATGAAGATCAGAAGCAATATTTATTATTAATAGTTCAACAATGCGGAACAGAATTCCCAACATCCGCTAATGTCTCCATCTCGCACAGTGATGAATTTCTAAGGGGGGTAATTAAAATGTCATATATAAATATAAAGCATATAGACACAATGTTTTGCCATTTATTATTCGAATTACAGTATTCTGAATGTTAAATATGTCTTAAGGAAACAAAGGATAGATTTTATTTCATAAGAACTTATTAATTTAATTGAACCCATGAGTTTATTATTAAAATGCATTGTTCAAACATGGTATATATAGCTATATATATAATGTAAATGTAAGCATTGTAATTCATGTGTCTATATATTGTATATATTTATGAAAATCTGGTTTGGGTTATGTGGGAAAAGTGACAGAATATCAAAAATTCATTTATAAAATATTTTGTTATTGTTCTGTCTGTGTTCAAAATTGTTCAACATTCAAAACAGCTAATTGAATTTTCTTTGGATTTTCATTGGAAATTTTAGCTAGTATAGAACAAAAGTTAGGCTATATTTGTAGAAATTGGAAGACGAAAAAATCTAAAATCTCATTTATACTCTCTTCTCAATTTTTGTATTGTCCTTGTCAATATATGTTTTGTATAGTGTTTTGATAGTTTTGTCGCTCATTTATAATTACCGAATTATTTGGTATTTGACTTACATATGGGAGATACATAAAATATGATTGGCATATAGGTATATGTATTTTCTATATCTAATTAAAATTTTTGAATCCCTTTATTACTATTTTTTTAATATTTACTACTATCTACTTAAATTTAATAAAATGTACAACATGCTTCTGTGTATATTAATTTAAATAAAAAAAAATGTGTTTTTTTTCATTTTAGAGTGTACTGCATTTTTATTTAATGTTGTTTTGTATTAAATAAAATGCTATAAAATGTCATTGATGATAATTGTATGACAGATTTTAACTGTATTAATTAAAAGTAACAATACCAAAAATAAAAAATAAAACATATTTAGGTAACTGCATATTGCCATGAAATCAAGATTTAATACAAATAATGATAATTAATATATATATATATACATATTGTAGGGGGTATCTCTGCAAGAGGTTTGGTTTTTCTCAGAAGAAGACCAAAGATTCGAGTATTCGAAATGAAAGAGTATTTTCATTTAAGATCAATATGTTTATTGATCTGTTCTTCAATATTTCTCTCTATGATTTCTGAATATTAACTTATTAAATTACTATAATATTCCACTTTTATCACCCTCGAAACCTGTGAACTCGGGCATCAGCCCTCTTCCCCTTTTCTGTACTTCTCTCTAGTCCTACTCAATTGTTATCCGCGAGCTCAGATTCGAATGTTCTATTCTATTCTAATTTTAAATTGAATGCGAATCCGAAAACCCTCATATGAGAGCACGGAGGTCGGATACCTCACATGTCACCTACTCCTACTACAATATATATAACTGTTAGATATTGAACTGATAGAACTGATTCAATAAACAAAGTCATGCTGTGGCCAACTTAGTCGTAGTACATACATGGATCGGCTCGATCGTTGAGATACCACACTCGTAATACAGGCGTGAAGTAGTAGTTTTTGCTGTTTAATTTCGTGCATTGACTGAGAGTTCCGGTGGCCCACTCTCCCTGCATTAATGTTCCTATTACTATGTAAAAGGCCGGCAATACAGTAATGACTGCTCTTGGGTTGTGAGCTCCCGTGGATGGTGATGAACATTTATACTCTGATGATTCGCATGCTCGTTTGCGCCTTAAAATGCTAGAAAAAGAAAATGCTAACTTTTCCACCAATTTGTGTATTCATCGAAAGTGAGCTATGCTCTTAGTTTTCTTAAATGACTTATATTCGGCCACAGTATTTGTTTAATTTATTTAGCACAATTAATTACATCTACTAAACACCAAATCTTGTAAATAATTTAAATTAGCTATCTGATATTTAAAAAAACATAAATAAGATCATTGGTGCATGTACTTTACCAAAATGTATTATATAAGTAAATGGTTATGTCTATTTTTCCCGCTCTAATATGCACATACACTAAGCATATTTTTCTAGTATGTACTAAATATTTGATACATACTATTATATATGCTATTTTTGCTTTTATATTAATATGTTTATATAATAATATGGTTTAATGATAGTAAGGATAAACCTGCATGTTATAATGTCTATCTACAAATGTTTTGTAAGTCATTAAAATGTGACAGGATACAAAATTACATTTTTTAATATTTTTATATTCAGTGCAAAACAAAGAGACGCAAGACAAAATCGTTTTAGTGGAGGATTTGAAGAACCTAATCAACACAAGAGTAAGGAATCCTGTACGTCTGATAGTGCCAAACCGAAGATATGGAGTTGAAAGGGTAGCATATTGGTGAAAAAGTGACGCCGGATCTATAAAAATACTTATATATGTTCCTGGATTCAAGGCTTTTAAATACTCATGAATGAAGATCACCATTATTATTAATATACATGATGTACTGCAATGATAAAGAATCACAATTTAATGATAAGTTTTCCTAGTGAAATGTCACAAAATTTTTAATGTTTAGGCGACATAAAGTGATTGTTTTGTTACTTAAAGTAAATTTATAGGTTTTGATTGTTTAATTTATTCTTTATGTATTTTTAAATAAGTATATTCTATAGGTCGTGTCAAATAATTTACGAATTTATGACAGTCCAGTGAAAATTATCTCTACCTAATATATAATAAAGAGAAAAGGAAATGTCAACAGTATTAAATAAGGTTAATGAAAAGTGCAAGTAATCCATAGATCACAATTCTTGAAAGCTATTAAATATAAAGACAGAGTGGTAATAGATATTAACTAGCATTCATTAAAATTTGTGTTGCATTAATTATTTTAACATTTTATGTACAATACAGGCTTTTAGTGTAGTGGTTAAGAACAGAAATATTGAAAATTTTATTTCCATATTTTGGGTTTATACTAGAACTATTGCCAACAACAATAAGCTACAAAAATGTTTTGAAAATTTGAAACAAGAATAATGAAAAAGACATGGTAACTATGTAGTAAAATTATTTACTCATTTGTAAGAAAACTTGCAATTATCTTTGTTTTTATATTATTTGGGATTTCATAACATTATTGAACTGTAAATTCGCAGTGTTTTGGTTTTAGTATTGCATAACATAGTTTTTTATAAGAAGAATAATATCACAAATGAAATTTTAACGCCTGAATCTGACTCCCTCTAGTATAATTTTTTATTAATTTTAATTTTGTAACGTTACGCTAACTACTACATTTTATTACAGCGATAAGAAAATTTTATGAACAGAAATTTGGTTTTATATTTGGTTTATGTATACACATGCCACTATGTCAAATGGTGGCATGGATATAAAACTTTGTCCAATTAGTCAAAAAAAGTGTGCTCAAGATAACTATTTGTATAACAGTGCGTGAATGTGAATTAAATAATATTATAAATAATCAGTTTAAAAGTTGAAAATGTATTAATTCAAGAACCCACTTACAATAAAAAATCAATTTTTAATTTAAATCAATATTTTGTGATAGATATGTAAATAAAAAAAATATCAGGTTGGTTTTTAAATACCACTTAAACATTTATTCACTTTAAAATTAACACAATTTCACATGTGACAATAAGTTAATTCAAACTTTTAAGATACATTTTCTGTCACAATACAGATCACAAGTAGTACCTACTAATTATAATTTTATGTGATTCTCAAACAAATACAGTGTAATTTTCAATATTTTTTATATAAATTGTTAAATAGTGTAGTCTCAAATATTTTATTAAAATTGGGTGATATAAAAGTAACGATGAAAGATGAAATATATAAGTTAACCATACTTTAATCTATAATGCTTTACAATTTTTCTTATATATTTACATATTTAGTCTGTTTATTACTAATTGTTGTCAACAGACTAAATATGTTGACAACGAAATGTTGACATCTATTTGCACTAACTGTATTAGGTGTCTCCTATCTAAGCACTTTCTACTTTAGGACATGCTTACAAGGACGGATCCATGGGGTCCTGACTCTTAAGCCTAGATCTGCCCTTGCATGCTTAAGACAGAATTGAGTTTGCACCAATGCTTTAGTAAGGTGTTGCCTTGTTAGGATAGTTTTGCTGATGATTTTGTTTTTAAAGTTTATAGTTTCAATATAAATACAACCTTACACTGTTAATTGAAAATTTGAATTATTTTTAAAATTCTACAATTATATTAAATATTTTTTGTAATTCAAATTTTGGAGGCATTTACCTCATGCCTATTATCAATAGATATTTGAATATTTTTAATGGAATAGCAACAAAGAGCAATCAATAGTTGATTAATCGGTAGTATAACTAAAATTTTTGAAAACCAAAGCAAAAATATTATGTTTAAGAAATCCATAGTAACTAAGAACCTATCTAGGTAGGTAATTGGTAAAAATATTTTTCAGTTAATGGTCACTGTTAAATTGAAATTTTTGATTTATTTGATTTAAAACTTTAAAATTATTTCTTTTGATATACAATACCTCTTTAAAAGATCTTCGCCATACTAAAAAGTTAAGACACGGTCTTATTATGGGCATCCGATTGGTTAACACTAATGCATTGTGGACAATATTTGAAAAATCAACAAAATAGAAACAATGAAAATATATGGTAATTGGAGGTTTAAAGTTAGGACATGTTTAGCGAAATTTGACGACGCCTGTATTGAGTGAAATGCATTTTGGCTACAATTGTCACCAAAATTTTTGGACTTGCCCTTTAGGTGTCGCCTAAAGTTTGTGCAATTGGTTATAAATTTTTCCATGTTTCTAAAAATTCTATCATTTAGTCTAAATTGTATGTTGATGAGAATTTTGCACAGTTTTGTGTTTGGTACATCAGTTTAATAAAGCTAATAAATAAGAAATAAAAAGAAGGGTATAGTTGGTTTCTGAATGAGATACATAATGTAGACTAGCACATTTGTATCAGTGTTTTACCATGTATTATTTTTCATTTAAATAGAATTGAGATGCCTGAATTTAATTTTTAATTTTACATCAAAATGGCTTGTTTGTATAATTTTCTTTAATCAAATAAGTACAATCGCTATGATATTGTGTAATGAAATTTGTAGTTGGCAAATTAAATGTTTGACCAAAAGTCTCAGTGATTTAATTTTCTGAAGATTAAGAAATTTAAATATTATTATGTAGGTATTTGTAAAATTATAAACCTATAGACGGTAATATCGTAAATCACATATAATAGGTTAAGTAGTGTTTTTATTGTCAATTTAAAATTATCATATTTGTAATTCTTTCTTTTTTTTGTCACACTATAATTTAATGTCACAATATCATTGTTATACAGTGTTTTTGTTTGAATGTAGTGTAATACTATCTAGTCGCATTATATATAAATTCGCATATCTCAGGATGTATGAATTTTTTAATTTTCATGCTTATATTTATTAATTTTCACAAATAAATAGTGTATGTATAATATCATGATTTTTAAAAATATTTTCTTTGTGTACGATCTATTTGAGTATTGTTAACAAATATTAAGACATAAAACATAAACAAATGGTTTTAGATTAAATTTCTTAATATCCTGCCAATTTTAATGTTTTTTAACCATTACAGAAAAATATTTTATTTTCCAAGTACTATATAATACATTTAGCAGTTTGCAGCAAATTCACCTATGTGTTTATATATTATATAAACTCAATTACAATTTTGATTTTAATTCTGAGTCCAACTGATCTTGATCCCATTCTATCCTTAGAATACTGTCTAGTTTCGATGGCGATTATGACTCAATTGTAATTCTATTCACATTTTGGATTTCGATTTCCTTCAGGTTGTAATTACGATTCTGAAACTCTATATAAATTCCCAATTGGATAGTTATTCTGATACCTATCTTTATGTAGATCACGATTTATACAATCCATGACAGATATAGTTTATTTAAAGACTTTTACAAACCTTCAATGTCTTAAACTTTGAAAGTGCATTTGCAATACCAGTCTATTGAGTCCATATTCTGAATTTTAATCAAATTTCTTTAATGCTTGAAACTCACTTAATTCCCTTTACATTCTTTACTGATTGTATTTTATTAAGACTCAAAATTTGACCTTTTATCCAGTATTTGTTTATTTTCATAAAACATTTCTAATTTTGAATCTAAGTAAGATTTTTTTTTTACTGTAGTTTAGAATTTATGTATAATAGTTCACATTCAATAAGAATGTTATTTGATGTGTCATCGTAAAATCCCCTTATAATGCAGTCACATTTTTTCATCTCTTCCCATAAGCATAAATCCTATTTTTATGTTTATAATTTTAACAATTATGTCACTCTTAGGGAAATATATCAATTACATTTTTTATCTCGGGCTAATTTGCTAAATATGCTGAGTCCTTTGAAGATTTGTTAGAAGGTTAGAATTTAACCAGCCCTAAATATTGGCTTATTGGACATTTGCTCAGGCTCAATATTTTGTTTTTATACATTGCATGTTACTAGCTATGTTCAACAATATTATGATATTTATTAGGCTCATTATGTATCTGAATATAGTATGTTTTTTTAAATGTATTGTCTTTATAAGAACTTTATTTTTTTTATCTTTTTATTTTTTTTTTAAACTACGTGATTCATAAGAAAAGTTTTATAGTTATCAATAATGAATTGAAGACCACTGAGGTCAATTTGAACTTTTTTATCAATGTGATTATTTACATATTTGTATATTGTAATTTCACAATAGGATTATTGGCTTTTCTCACTCTAATTAAAGATGCCGTAAAAGAATAGTGGAAATTATTTTTAAGTCACTATAAGCATTAACAAAATGTGAATGTTTGAAATTGTTAATTGGACAGATGGGGTACTACAAAATGATGAAGTCAGTAGTGCCTTAAACATGTAAGACTACCTATGTTTTGTAAACTCTTACCATTTTTTTCTATTATAATATTTCATCAAGAAGTATAACTTTTCCAGTATCAGTCTTTAATCCTATTATGTAATCCAATGAGAAATTACATGACTTTATTATTGTGTTGATATTTATTTATTCTATTTTTAATAAAATTATAAGTAATGTCATTGTATTATTTATATTATTTACATTGATTGTACCTTTATTTTGTCCTGAATGTAATTTTCAAGTATATATATAGAAAAAAATGTGTTTATAAACACCTATAAACACTGTTCAAAGATTTTTTCACTCTATTTTTGGAACAAGACAAGTTTTAAGGGAAGCTATTGTTTGAGTTCCATTTACTTTTATATGAGTACTTGGGTGCAACAAGTTTTCTAGTGTTGTCCATTATTTTCCCATTGCATTAAATTGTCATTAAAACTCCTGTTATCATGGCAATATTCATTTATCTTAAAACTTTTAAATTTTGCCACATTTGCTTATTGCCATTCTTTTATTAATTAAATTGTTATTTAAGTATGTGTAAAGTGATTTGCAAATTTGCAGTTAAGAAAATTGCTAGGCCCTATGGTTCCAAAAGTAAAGCTTTGAATTGAATTTCTAACTTGCGATTTGTTATAAAGCTTGCTTAACAAAAAGCATACTTGGTGGCTCTTTGTGTATTTATGGTACCTACTCGTTTTTCATTATTCCACAGTCCATTTTGATTAATGTTTTTCTTAAACTAACCGCTTCTTTGTTTTCTTCTTGTAGTTATGACATTATTTACTTTCCTTAGAACCTATTGAAAAGTTCCTCCCAATTTCAGGTTGGACCATGAAGGCAGTTTTTTGCAGTGCACTTTTTGGTGACAAGGCTTTATAGAAAAACTTTATTTGGTATTTTTTGCATGTGTATTAGTGCCTTCTTTTTTAATTTTGTATAATAGAAAGTATTATAATTATACACTTATGCAAGGGTACTATTTTTTAATGTCGTGGGTTAAAATTTTTGTTCAAGTCTACTATTTGGTTTATACTTTCAATTACTTTAAATATGATGGCAGCATTATTTTCCTGTTACAGTTATGTTAGATTTTCCTGTTAATTTAATATATATACTAATATATATATATATATATATATATATATATATAATAGTAAATATTAATATGTTCAAACGCCTTTCATCAGGGTCTCTTTTACAGAAATATTTCTACCCTTGTAATATGGGATAATATGGATAAAATGCACTTCCATATATCCAAAATAAAAAGAATTAAAGGTACGTACAGTATATGTCGCACTATATCAAACGACTCATTTTCTATACTAGGAAATACAATTAATATAAATAATATTAAATGCCGGTGATCCACATTATTATGATAAGAGTTTATCATTTTACATGATCTATAATTGATACACCAATTTCTGTTATCATTTTTTTGGTTATCATTTCATTATGCAGTTGTGGCGATAGCTATACTTAAAATTATTTAGGTGAACATTATAACAACGTCATGCCGGTTGTATGTTAAACGTCAATTGGTCGGATGTTTCAACCACTATGATGTAAGATACGAATTGAATTAAATAAAGTATTTACTTGCGTGCGGCTCATGGGGGCCCTTGTCAAGGGAGCTCATGTCATGACCCTCTGGGGTGAGTTTTTGTTTTATTGTTTGGATTGGGGTTGGGGCATGTCCCGCGGATCATTTTTATGTGATCTTAACTCAGAAATCTGAATTTGCCCTTGTACAAGATCATCTTGGAACAAAGTGTGTTTATAAAATTTAATATAATTTGCGAGGTAGGTATGTAATTTTTTTTCTTTCCGCCTGTATTCATTTATCTCCTATAGCATGGTGTTTACAGGCCTTATTTACTATACTTTCCTTGTATTTTTCCTTTCTTTTGAAATAAATACATTCATACATTCAATATATAGGCAATATTGAGTTCCCCAACTTGTTTCTTGACCTTAGTCATTCATATATACTCGTAAGTTCCAATTATTGTATACTTGTCAGCAGGGCCGCGCCGACCCCCACAGCGCCTGTGTGCGAAACCTATGAAGCGCCTCTTTTCACGAATCTTAATGTTTCAACTAATTTTTATTACTTATTTGTTAACTTTGACAAAATAAATGTTCTCTAGTTTTATATAATTAGATAATATTTTCCTAAATAGGTAAAACCAGTTCGTTTCCACTTGCCAATTACTGCGAAAAATAAAACATGAATTAAATTTTACATACTTTATTTAAATAAGAGTCTAAAATGTGTAAGAATATAAATAAACATATTTAAATTATATTATTTCCACTCTTCTAGCTTTTTGTTTGCGAAATCTTTAATAGTTTCGTGTATGTCTATGTATGGTCTAATATGGCTTCCTCTATGGATATTGTTGCTAAATTTGTTAATCTTTCTTGACTCATTGTTGAACGCAGGTAATTTTTTATTAGTTTTAATTTAGAAAAGGACCTTTCCCGCTTGCTACGGTAACTGGCATAGTTAGCAAATTCGTAATGCTATTGTGATGTTAGGGCATACAGCTGTCAAATTGTTTAAATATATAAATTCGAGAATTTTCGCCACATCATTATTTAATTTTTGAAAAAGACTGACATGACATAATTTCTTCACACAAATCATCGGTGTTAATGTCAAATAATCATTTGCTGTAAGTTTTTCCTGATAAAATGACAGCTAATTTTTTGACTTTGTTCTTGGGTTTAAAAAAAATTAAACACGTCATTTTGATTATTCAATAAATTAAATCTTTCGTCTACGGAGGATAAAGCTTGATCAATATATATAAAAATACATTAATTATAAAAGCGATTTTCGCATCATTTATAGTGTGGTCTTCGTGTTTATAATCAAAACTCTGAGTTTTACGACGTCTTAAGGGTCTGGATCTGGAAGTTTCAAATTCAGCCTCGACATCTAAATTTTTCGGCAATTTTCATGGCATCATTTACAATTTCTTCAAAATTTGCGTCGGGTCTAATTTTTATCAAAAACTTTTATAATTTCGTTAAAGCATCTAAAGCAATTTGTATATTCACATCGATGGACTGCAGAATTTTGTTCACAAAATTTATTTTTGTCAATATTATATGCCATATATTTAGTGAACAAATGAATGACAAGGAGCATATTTTTCTGCTAGACATTTAGCGTCATATTTTGCCTTCTGATCATATGATACACCATTTGATATTTCTTGTAATGCACCATAAATTTCTGGTAAATTTGTAAACAGCGGTTTGATTGCATCTATTCTGCTTGACCATCTTGTTTCAGACAATGGTTTTATGGTTACATTTATGACATATTTTTTAATAAGTCCCATCTTTTGGTAGAGGACGAAAATATTTATATAATTGCACAATACTATAAAATCCAGTTGTATGATGGTTGAGATTGGCAGCGTCGTTTATTATCAAATTTAAACTGTGGCTAGCGCACGGTACACAGAAAGCGCGGGTTTAGATCCAGCAATCTTTTTGAAGACCATTATTCTTACCGCGCATATTTGATCCATTATCATAGCCCTGTCCCCTTAAGTTGTTTATGTCCAAATTAATTTTGTCTAGTTTTCTATTATAAATGACATTAAGCCAGCGCCAGTTGTATCGATAATTGGACAGAAATGCTCTCTTATTTCTAATTTTATAGCTTGTGTTAAAATTGACAAATCTTATTAAAATACTAATTTGCTCTGTGAACGTCAGAGTACAATCCAGTATTTTTGAAAAGTATTTATTAATTTTACATAAATTTAAAATAAATTGTTGAATTTGGTTACCGAGTATGTAAATGATATCATTTTGGATCTTATCTCCAAGATAAGTCGGCATATTTTTGAAATCCGAATCATTCGTTACGCGTCGTATGTTCAGTCATTGAAAGATCGAATTTTCCTAACATTTCAATGAATTTTAAAAAATTACCATTGTTACGATCGTATAATGTTTTGCTTTGGCCACTAAAGGCCATATTTCATGTACTTAGATATTGGACCACATATATTATTCTTTTGATTACATTGTACCAGCGCTGCTTTTCAACCTCTAAAAGTTTTTGTTGTATACCATCAATAGTGTTTATATTTTTAAGAGCGACACAAATCTGTCCATTTTTATAATTATTGAAATGAGCAGAACTTTTCTCATGTCCGCTAATACAAAGCTAGATGTTGCCAATCACTAACTCCTCGAATTTATATTTATGTTTCGATTTAAATAGCTTGCAACAGAAGCAATAAACAGCATTTTGGACACTGAATAAGCAGCCACTCTTTGTGATACTTTTCACCGTTTCCAAATGATTTTCGTAATAATACTCGGAAAATTTTCGCCCGAAGAGTCACGCGGAAAATTATACTGTTTAATTTGTTTAATCGGATTTTCTGTTAGATACTGGATCAAAGTAGCATTTAAAACTTCATTTAATACTCCACTACAACAAAGAAATATGTTGTTGTGTAAGTGTAACAAAAATAATTTCGATAGCGGCGCCCCTATTGTCTCGGCCTGTGCGCGCACACTTCGCACACAGGGCGGTGCGGCCC